>CM035434.1:55352371-55819871 GCA_020310875.1 Ceratopteris richardii
ATCATCTTCTTTGTGAGCTTGTGTGCATGTGTGTTGCTTGGAAAGAGTGTTAGGAAATGTTGTCTATCCATGAAAGTGTTTGTTTGCTATAGTTAAGGTGTGTGTGAGGTGTAGGAAGTGCTGAAGTGTAGGAAGGTCATTCCCATGACTCAGTATTTTGCTCATAACTTGAAGTAGAAGCGTTAGAATCGAGTGAAAATACCACCATTGGATGCGTCTTCTCGAGAGCTTCGAAATGCATATGCTATTCACTATATTTGGAGTTCGGAGCTGAGAGAAAAGCTCGATTTACTGTTGGCTGCTGCACCAAGTATCGTGACACCATGACTGTCAGTTGGAGCTTGTTTGGATAAGTCTTTGCCTTGTTTGCACTCTTTGAGTAACTCTTTTGCATTGATCATCATTCGAATGCATGTCTTCATACACTCCGCTAGGTTTTGATACTCATCGGATTGATAATTAAAGCGTGAATCCCCACTATATGACCTTGAGGGGGATCGAGGTATAGTCTCTTTCTCCACAAGTCCCTAAGTTGATTCTTAGGTACACACATTTTTTGGCACCGTTGCCGGGGAGTGTCGAATCAAACTGAGGCATTCGTGTGATGGTAAGTAGCTTTTTGCATTGAAGCGAGAGGAGGAGTGGTGATTTTCTCTTCTTTGGTAAGTCACTTTCAGCCGCACTTACTACTTCTCACTCTTGGAGTGTGTGTAGTGAGTTGTTAGTCTAGGGAAGTGAGTGGAATGAGTAGAGTAGGAGGAGTAAGGGAGTAGGTTAGGTAGTTAGAGTAGCTTTCGCTCCTTGTAGTTTTGTTCTATTTTCAGTGAGTAGGAAAATACAAGAGTATAAAAGCTAAAAATGACATTTGAAAGTCACTTGTATTTCAAACAAGTATCGTGAGAAGAGCTGTCGAGTATCGCGAGCTACAGTCCGGGTCGTGGGAGCTGTGCAAAGCAAGTGTGGTGTGATAAAAGGGTTGAGAGCGAGGACTGGAGGTGAGCACACTCATCTACACTCATGCTTACCACTTAAATTCATTGGTTGAGAAAAAACGATCTGCGTTAGGTATCGTGGAGGACTTACAGGGGGTAGAAAGTGTGCTTTGGGTGATACAGAGAGTGAGAAGAGGGTAGAAGAACCTGGGAAACATTTGTATTCATTCAAACCCAAAAAAATCTAGCAAAAAATCTGAAAAAGGGTCAAGTATCGTGTTCTCCCGCGGTCGAGTATCGTGATACCTGACAAGTATCGTGATCTCTTGTGGTTGAGTATCGCTATATTTCCCTAAAGATCGTGTATCGTGGTACCCTGATCGCGATACTTCACCAAGTATCGTGTATCGAGTATCGTGTCTCTCCGAGTATCGTGTATCATGTTCTATCAATCGTGATACTTGCCAGAGATCTTATATCGTGTATCGTGTTACTCTTGATCGCGATACTCCACCAAGTGTCGTGTATCAAGTATCGTCTGTGTCCAGATATCGAGTATCGCATACTGAGGTATCGTGTATCGTGTTTCTGGATCAAGTATCGTGCATCGTGGTTTCTGAAGTATCGAGTATTGTTTAGCTCAGGTATCGAGTATCGTGAAAATTAAGATATCGTGTATCATGACTCTTGATCAAGTATCGTGTATCGAGTCCTTCAGAGATCGTGTATCGTGTCCTGTCAGGTATCGAGTATCGTGGAGCCAAATCAAGTATCGTGTATCGTCTTTTTTGAAGTATTGAGTAACGTTTCCTTGGAGTATAGTGTATCGTTTCTGGTCAAAGGATGTGCATCGTGAAACTTTGGAGCCAAGTATCATGACTTGAGATTTTCTTTTTCAGTCCTTTCCCAGCAAATTTCTCTAGAATTCTGACCCATAGTAAAGAATTCTAGAAGATAGAGGTTAGCAAGGGTTGATAAGAGCTTTTAAGTGGATGAACCTGAGATCCGGAAGAACCCTAGGAAGCCAAAGGAGTGTGATCTCTTTGTAACATAATCCTGGTAGGAGATGGTTGAACCACACCATAAGAGAGAGGATTAGGAAGTAATCCTCAACCATGGCTTTTGGGGCAAGTGGTTAGCCCATCACATTCCTAACCAAGAGGTTGTGAGTTCAATTCCTTACATTGGTATTAGAGCCTAGGAAGTAGGCTTGGGAAGGGTAGAATGACCCAATGGCCTCTAAAAAAGGCGCTTGGGCACTCTATCATGTGAAAGGGTAGGAATTGTGGAAGGCGCGCGCGTTGGCTTCAAGGATGGACCTAACATAGATTGGGGTGTATCTCTCAATCCGTAGGTCGGATTGAGGCGTGTAATATACCGTTGGAAAGCTCTCGGAACGAACTTTACAATGAGCTAGCTTGCAAGTGTGAATTCCTTGGGAATCCTTGGGTGGCACTTGATTGAGTGTTCAAGATACCAAGCATGGGTGAGAACAAGGTTCAAGACTGAGGTTGAGAACAAGGGCTCGAGAAACCAAGGTTGCGAACGAGAAGGTTCAAGACACCAAGGTTGAGAGCAAGGGTTCAAGAGACCAAGGTTGCGAACAAGGTTCAAGAAACTGTGCGAGGTTGAGGAACATCAATTCAAGGGCACCTAGGGAGTTCAAGGGACTGATCACCGAGGCTAGAGGGATACAAGAGTAGATCATTGAGGACAATGATCGACCAAGGGGGGAAGAATGTAACATAATCCTGGTAGGAGATGGTTGAACCACACCCTAAGAGAGAGGATTAGGAAGTAATCCTCAACCATGGCTTTTGGGGCAAGTGGTTAGCCCATCACATTCCTAACCAAGAGGTTGTGAGTTCAATTCCTTACACTCTTCAGTATGAAGTGTAGCCGAACCCAGTAGCCAATCTCATTATTCTGAAACCTCTAGTGAGTGAGAGGAAGAAATTCCTATGGCTTCAGAGGATATGTAGAACACTATACCAATGCTTGGCATGATGTCAATTATTGAGGGAGAATATGGGACATCTTTGGAATATGTGACCACCAATCAACATGAGATACCTATCTACCTAGATGGGCTAAACAGATCAGTGGCCAGACTAAAGAAGGCTTCAGAGGCTTACATAGTGCCTAGGCCAGCAGTCAAGTATGCAGGGGGATCTTACATGGACAAAAGAGATATTCAGTATGTGGTTACAGAACACCCTGAAAACATTAATGAACTTGGGGAAGAAAACAATGCTTCAAACCTAAATGAAGATGGGAATGAAGAGCAAGTAACCACTCCTAGAGGGAGATCTACTGTTGTTAGGGTTTGGAGAGGAGACCTGATTCCCCAAGATGACTCCTTAATGGATGTATACTTGATCAATGGAATGGAGCCTCTCCTTAGAGCACATTCTTCAATATGGGAAGCAGCCCCTAATCTTGTCACTATCTATGAGTTGCAAGATCCTGACTTTCCCACAATCATTACATATTTGGATAAGAATTAGAGAAGATATTGGCCCCTAATAGAATCTGAAAGAGCCGAGTTGAAATATCAAAATATTCCTGTGTTTCCCCCTAGGGACCAAGCCACTACTTCACGAAACCCACTTGGAACATCTCAGAATGACTCATATCAGCAGTCAGGACAAACACAACAAACCCAAGAAACACAAATCCCGGCCAGACCATACGTGCAGTTTGCAATGCTTGCAAATAATCCTAATTATCGGCCTCAGCCACCTGTTGACCCTAGACATGGAATTCCTACCCCAGCCAGACCACCTGTAGCAAGAGGACCTGGTATACCTATAGGAAGACCAATTTTTCCTGTGATGCCTAGACCTCCTGAAGCAGGAAGAAGATTAAGGCCAATTCAAGTGGCCAAATGCATGAGAAATCATTATGATGGCTCTAGTGAACCTTACAATCATATAGCTAAATTTAAACAAGTGATCAGAGCAGAACAAGTGGAAGATTTCTTGATCCAATATGAATCTTTTGGTCTAACCTTGACAAACACTGCGTTAGCGTGGTTCCAGCCATTAGACCCTAATCATTTTCAAAACATGGAACAAGTCTATCAAGAAATGATTGAGGAATTCACTAAGTCTTGAATTAAAAACAACTCGTCTTCATTGATTCACAGCTTCAAGCAAGCCCCTATGGAATCAGTGAGATTGGCAGCAAGAAGATTCAAGCAATACGTGGATAGGTGCCCAGTGGAAGAGAGACCCACCCAGAACAAAATGTTATCATTATTTTTGGAAGGATTATTGAATGGATCATTAAGATGTCTGGTATACGTGAAAAGAGTTCAAACCTTGCAAGAGTGTATGATGGAATGTATAGACCTAGAGGACAACCTAGCAGAAGACCTGAAAATACCTCAAGATAGCTTGAAAAGTGAAGATTCAGCCAGCAGCACATCAAACCCTAAAAACAATGTAGAGGAAATAACCGACTTAGTAGCAAAGAAATTGAACGTTCAAGGACAGAGGAACTACCCCAATAACCCTATAAGAGTGCCCATGCTTAGAAGATGTATGCAATGTGGAGGTGATCATCCCTCTCACTTGTGCACTAGGGGAGTAGTCCCACCACCTGCTTATGCTTACAATAGACGAACCGTCCCAGGACCTCTACAATATTGCAGCATAGAACAAAAATACACAAATCACAGTATAGAAAATTGCCCTTACAATAGGCAATCGAGACCAGTACAGCCATATGTGAGACCTTATGGATACCCTCAGAGAGAGCAAGGAGGTGAAGCATTGAGATACCCCACTTATCAGCAGTAGGCACCAGTACCACGACCATATGCTTATCAAGGATACACTCAACCACAACCAGTACTAGGACAACAACCGTCCCATCCTCAGAATGTTGTCTCAGTGAAAGTGGCTCGTCCTGAAGAAAACCTAGAGAGAGCAATAGTACCAGCCACACCTTTGATTAGTAATGAATCATATGACTCATCTTATGACTCTGGTCAAGGAGGATATACCTCTTATGAGAGCTCTATGATAGAATATGGACAAACATACGACCCAGATGCTTATGACTTGGAACCACAAGATAACTCTTATGGATATGACCAGAATTATGTGCCAATGATGTACACAGCTCCGAGAGCAACCATACCACCCCGACCCATGAACAGACCACCTGTACCTAGAGGACCATGCTACAGATGCAGAGGTGATCACTACATTAGAAAGTGTACACTACCAAACCCATCACCACCGCAACGAGTCTGGGAAGGCTACTGTAGTGATTGTGGTAAGGAACACCTTTTCAGAGATTGCCCCAAGAATCCCAACAAGGTTACCTCCAATGTGCAAATCAATGTGATAGAAGTAATAGAATCATCAGGAAGTGATAAGGAGTACACCGTTCCATTGAAGGCGATAACAAGAGCAAAAGCTAGAGAGACCCCAGAAAAACCTAAAGAACATAATCAAAGTGACCGAGAGATGAACACACCTACATCTCAAATAGTTGAAGGTTCGGAAGAGCCTGAGAAAAGTGTAGTAAGCAAACGAACACAAAGATGGAAGAATCGAAGAGATAGAATAAAGGAAAAGAAACTACAACAAAAGAAGGAAAATGAAAAGAATGAACAAACTCAAAAAGAAAAACCGAAACTGGAAGAAGAAAATAAAAATGAAAGGCATAAAAAGGATGAGATAGGATCGGTTTTAGCAGATCCCATGCCGGAAGAGTTAGCCATGTGAATTCAGGCTTACAAGGCACGAATAAGAGCAGGACCCCCCATCGAACAGCATGAAAGAGAATATCCTAGAGGTGACCTAGAGAAAGAAAGGTTAGAGATATGCAAAAAACTAATTGAAGTAGCTCAACAAACTTTAGAAAAACCTGTTCTTACATTACCTAGTTCACAAATTCTTGAAAAAGAATTCCAAGAGTGTGTCATCTCTAATGACACCGAAAAACCTAAAGAAGGTGAAACACATAATGGGAATTACTGCGAGGATAAAAGAGAAGAATCCATTATCCCTGAAGTAGAAGGGGAATGGCCTAAAGATTTGTGGGCTAGAGTCCAAGAAGACAGATGGAAGAAAGTGGAAGGAATTGAACCGCCCTTTGAAGAGATAGAAGCGGAAGAGGGAGTAGAGGATTCAATACCTGAATTGAATTCAAAAGAAATATTACCAATGGATCCTAGTGACAAAGAAAATAACAGTATAAAGGCTTTGCCAAATTATACAAGAGAGTACGAACATAATTCGGAACTATATTGCATTCCCTCAATAAGGAAAAAAGAACCGAATCCATCAGTTCAAACACCGGATATCATACAACATCTTAGAAAAGTGAAAATCCCTTGTACTCTGACGTTGGAAGAACTTTTGAAGATCAAACCACATTTGAAGGAGAAACTGACCAGTCAATTGGAGATTAAGGCGGAAGAAAAGGAGATGGCTGATGAAGTGAACACAGTAAAAATCCCAATTGATAAGGTTGGAGGTTTCAGTGAGGGGGATGAAGGAAACACTTGCCTTCCAATTACCTATAGGGGTTACACCACCAAAGCCATCTTAGATTCCGGAGCTGGTGTAGGAATTGCTACTAGAGAAATCTGGGAGAAATGGGGAAAACCGGCTTTAAGACCAACACGCATGCAGATACAAATGGCAGACGGCCACACTGAATGACCCTTGGGATTATTGCAACGAGTAGTTTTTACCACATGTGGAGTTGAATTTGAGCATACCTTAGCAATATGTCAATTTGAAAGGGCGAGCAATTATGAAATGATACTTGGGAGACCTTTCATGAGACAGCTAAAGGTCGTGCAAGATTGGGGAAAAGACGCTGTATATCTACAGCATGAAGGAACCACCACGAGAATAAATCTCCACACATATACATATCAAGATGCTCCCCCCTTACAATGGAATCAAATTCATAAGGAGGAAGACGATCAGTCAATTCACAGCATAGGTTCTAGTGACCAATCTTGGATGAACGAGGACACTCACCTATGGATATGCCAAACTGCAAAAAAGGAAGAAGATAGGAGAAAGGGATGGCAGCAAAGGCAAGGAGTAGCTAGGTCTGTACAAGATCTAGCTTACATGCCTCAAGTCTTTTTGGATGAAGAGTTTGGACCTCACGGTTGGATGGAGATTTTAGCGACCCTTGATGTATGTGTGAACGAAGAAGTAATAACTATGAATGAATGTATTGATGAGGAAGGATATGACGTTAGTCTATATGTGGTAGTCCTTCAGGAGGCTGAAGAAGGAGAAGTGATAGAGAAAGAATGGAAGGAGGACTATGAGAGTATTGAAATGGAGCAAGAACCAATGGAACCTGAAAGAGAAAATCAAGGAGTAAGTGTCATAACCCATGAAATCCATCAAGAAATGACACAGACAGAAGAGCTCGAGTTAGATAAAGAACCAGAAGATGGAGAAAACAAACCGTAGGATCAGTCTGAAGTACCAGCCCACTTCAAAAAATATGAAGTAGAAGAGAGAAAAGTTGCTATTCAAATGCCAAAACGAGAAGCTCAACCAGGAATAGCATATGACAACAAGGATCAAACCAAGAAAATAGTAGTAACCTTAGAGGAAGGAGAAGAACAATGTACTTTTATAGGACAGGATGTCTCCATGGACGAACAAGAATTAATACGACTCATAAGAGAATACAGGGATGTCTTTGCGTGGACATATAAGGATTTGAAAGGAGTAGATCCTTCTATATGTGCTCATAGAATCTCGATGACATCGGAAGCCAAACCTTCCAAACAATGACCATACACCTATAATGATGTTTATTCAGCAAAGATAAAGGAAGAGATAGACAAGTTGCTAGATGCTGGATTCATCTATGAGATTGAACACACAGAATGGGTGTCACCTTTGGTGGTTGTACCGAAAAAGAATGGAAAATTAAGGGTATGCATTAATCTGGAAAAAGTAAATGCTGCTACCATAACAGACAGTTACCCATTACCCATTACGGATCATCTTTTGGAAAGAGTGGCACGGAAGGAAGTTTATAGTTTTTTGGACGGCTTTTCAGGGTATAATCAGGTAGCCATTGCTCCTGAGGATCAACACAAAACAACTTTTGCAACTAAATGGGGAGTATACGCCTTTAGAGTCATGCCTTTTGGACTAACTAATGCCCCAGCCACCTTCCAAAGATTGATGTGTCATGTATTCAAGGAATTCTTGAGAAAGGGTATGGAGGTGTACGTGGATGATCTATGTACTTATTCAGCTATACGATCAGAGCATATCCCTGAACTAGGAAAGATTTTTGCCAAATGTCGACAATATAGAGTATGCCTCAACCTAGAAAAATATGTCTTCATGGTTTGACAAGGAAAAATATTAGGACATATTGTCTCTAAAAATGGAATTTCAACTGATGAAGACAAAATCAAAGTAATTATGGATTTACCAAGAGCAAAGACTGCTAAAGAAGTCCAAGCATTTATGGGACATTGTGGATACTACCGAAGATTTATACATATGTATGCCATAATTGCTAGACCTCTTTATGCACTATTATCTCAGTTTAACTAGACTGAGGAATGTGAAAAAGCCTTTAATGAATTAAAAAGTCGATTGAGGTCCGCACTAATCCTTCGAGTACCTGACTGGAATAAGCCATTCCACATTCATGTGGATGCTTCCAAGTTTTCCATTGGTTGCATCTTAGCTCAACCTGTAGATACAAGAAAGCTAGACCACCCTATCGCCTATGCCAGTAGACAATTAAATCAAGCAGAGCGCAATTATACCACAACTGAGAGAGAAGGCCTAGGGATGGTGTACGCAGTAAAAAAGTTCCGACATTACCTCTTGGCAAACAAATTCAAATTCTTCATTGATCATCAAGCCCTACTGTACTTAGTCAACAAGCCTTGTAATACAGGACGACTAGTACATTGGTTTCTACTGCTAATGGAATTTGATTTTGAGGTAGTAGTAAAAACAGGGAATACCCACATAAGAGCAGATCACTTATCGAGAATGACACATGGAGAGCCACCCATAGGAGTACCAGATGATCTGTCGGATACGTATCTTTTTAATCTAGAAGTGTGTCCACACTGGGCAGAAAAGTTGATCCCTATACTCACGCATGGACCTAAAGATGGGATCACATCAAACCGAACCCAAGACCTATGGAAGACTAAAAACCTTCATATCATTGATGGAAGTTTGTATCACCAAGACTCAAGTGGATTACTCATGAGATGCATAGAAGAAGAGGAACAAGAAATGTGCCTTCAGAAAGCACATGTAAATCAATGGAAAACCCATTTGAATGCAAACGGAACATGGCAAACGCTTAAGAGATTAGGTATATATTGGCCAACCATGGAGAGGGATGCGCATAATTATGTTTCAGCCTGCCCAACTTGTCAAGAACAAAATCCAGAAGAGAACTCTACGATATGCTACTCCACTGTAGCATCGAGGTGGAGCATGCCTCTGGTAAAGTTCTTAAAAACCCAAGAATACCCAGAAGGAGCCACTTTAGCAAGGAAACGTGCACTTATAGAACAAAGCAAGGATTATACTCTTGTAGGAAAACAACTATTCAAGCGAGGAAAAGATAATCAATTATGATCGTGCATTCATGAAGACGAATATCTTGCTGTTTTAGAGATGACACATACAGGAACTGCATGAGGACACTTCTCTGCAGATAAAACGGCAAAAATGATTCTCTTTGCTGGATTATGGTGGCCAACTCTACATCTAGATGCTGCAACATATGTACAACGATGTGATACTTGTCAACGAACGAAATACCCAATTAGAAGAGATGAGATGCCATTGAAACCCATGATGAGTGCCAGAGCTTTTACTAAATGGGGAATAGACTTCATAGGACCTATTAGCCCACCTGCTAAAGGATCTCACGCTGAGTACATAATAGTAGCCATAGACTATTTGACCAAATGGGTTGAAGCTAGAGCGACCAAGAAAAATGATGCAAGGACTACGACCAAGTTTCTCTTTGAGAACGTTTTCACTAGATTTGGATTGCCGATAGAAATTGTGAGTGATAGGCACACACTTTGTAAATGAGGTAATAGAAGCCTTATTAAATGAATTTTTAGTGATTCATAAGAAATCAGCCCCTTATCACCCACAAGCCAATGGACAAGCTAAAAGTTCGAATAAAATCTTGTGTATAGTTCTCACAAAAATTGTGAACAATGGTAGATCTGACTGGGATAAGCAATTACATCATGCTTTATGGGCATTTCGAGTAGCCTACAAAACAGCAATAGGAACTACACCTTTTAACCTAGTGTATGGACAAAATGCTATTTTGCCAATTGATTTCTTAATCCCCACTCTCAGAGTAGCAACAACTTATGAGTGGATTGGGCATGAATTATCAGCTCAATTGGACCAAATAGAAAAGTTACACGAAACTAGGTTACAAGCAGTAGCAGGCATTTATGCTACTAAAAGGCGACAAAAAGCATACTTTGATGCTCACATTAAAGACAAAAATTTGAAGGAAGGAGATTTAATTTTGGTATATACCTTGAAACAACATGCTAAGAAGTTGCAGAAGAGAGGATATGGCCCATTAATCATCAATCGCATATCCACTAGCGGAGCCATCAGCTTAGCAACCCTAGATGGAGAAGTATTACCAAACTATATCAGTGGATGTCGAGTGAAAAAATACCTAGAACCATTGACTGAGGAAACAATGTCACAACTAATCAAGGGTAAGAATAGACGCATCGAGGAAGAAAGGATACGAGAAGAAGCTAGACAAGAAGCACTAGAACGAATTAAGAAACGAAAAGAGTGGATGAGAGAGAGAGAGATGAGAGATATCGACTAGGAGAAGAACTCATCCCAATGGCTAATCTTAGAGCCACTGAAACCCTAGGTCAAAGAACACAACCTTATTTGAATTTGGGAGCTGCAAAGGAGGAGTATCACTTAGTGAATGCTCTCATTGATACAAGAGCTGCAATAAGTTGTATTAAACTTTCATTGATTCATAAATTTAAGGAGGAATTACGGCCCTCCAAGGCACAGTTGAGGGGAATAGGGGGAGGAATTACTCAATGTATATGTGAAATCACCTTACCTCTACATCTTGGCAACAATACTATGGAACAGAAGCTATTAGTGTGTCATGATCAGGACTTACTCGAAGACGTACTGTTAGGTCAAGATTGGATATACGAATATGAAGTGACCATTCAATTGGCTTTAGGATACATCTCAGCCAGAATAGGACATCGAGAGATATTCAGCATGTTAGATGAACGACCAATCAAAGCCAAGGATATAGACCTTAAAACTCACTCTAATAAATAGGATGATGAATGTGTGTTCACTTGCACTATGAATACTCCTTCATTAAGTACTTCGTGTGAGGATACACTGAGTACCGCTTGCACCCCATCTCCTGATTTAACAAGTCACAAGAGTGTAAGTCCATTTGAAAATAGCCTTAACAAAGAACCACACACAAGAGAGACTAATTCCCATGATTATCCCAAGTCTACATCTATTAGAATATACCCCATTCCATACACCAACCAGGCTTGGATAAGGAAGGATCAAGTGAAGGAATATCTTCGACAACAGAAGCATTATCAACGTCAGAGCAGTCCAATGAACAAGCGGACAAATCATTTTGGACACTGAAGTCAACAACGAATTGCTAGAATATGGATTCCAAAGAAAGTAGTAGCCGCCCAACCGGATCGAGTGCAAATATGGATTCCAAAATCATGTGTTCCAAAGACGCTCAACAAAAACGATGAACCACTGCACAAGGAGAACCAATATGGTCTAAGGGCAAAACAGCCAAAGAAGAATAGCTACAGGAAAGAGCAAAAGTCTGCAGTTGCAACACACGCCAGCCCAAAATTCAAAAAGCAGATAAAGCAGACGTGCAACATGAGAAGAACCACATTTATCAGGAATGTTCGGGATACAATATGTCACAATAGAGTAAAGCAGATTTGGATGCCAAAAGACAAGACAAACTGCATGCATCATCCAACTACTTCAAGTTGCACACATTTGGAGTTATCAGGACCCAAAGTATGCATGATAGGGCCACATTACAAGGCCAAGCATTCGGCACATCTTTCTTCTATTTCAGGATAGTTGAGCACATTTTCCTCTTGGGAAATAGGAGAGCCCTTGTACATAATTTAAGGAAATCACTAAAAAAGTAATAACCGCTTCGGCTATGACCTAACTTTTTTGTTTTTCTTTTCAGAGGAAAATATAAAAATATCTAAAAATATGAAAAAATCCAGGTATTACCTTTCTCACACCCACGGGAAAGGGACGACACCATTCACTCGTAGAGTTGCCAATCTAATGAAGGATAAATGAAGGATGACTCTCAATACTATTCGGTAACTAATTACTGCCCTCAATTGAGTGCAGATGGCATCTCCCAATTCTGAAGCTACGCAAGAGGAAGAGGTGCAACTTCTCCCATTGGAGTCAATAACGAAAGCCAGAGGCCATTGGTTTCTTGATGACCAACCAGTATCGGACCTTATTTTCATGGCAACCATCAAAATCATGGATAAAGATCATTACTTCCCCATTATGTCACAAGACTTCAAGACTCTCGAACAAGGACTACCTCGAATCACGGATGTGTGGACACAGGCAGGAATAGAGGCATTTCTCAAATTGCCGATTTATCTACCAGATTTCTAGAGATGCATGCAAGTGATGAACACCCTTCAGCATGCATCGAATAAGGCATCAGTTCCTGAAGCACGAGTATTGGATAAAGTTGGTACTTGGAAAACCATTCAATTCACTCATGAATTGATCAACAAAGCTTTCGGATGGAATCAAGAAGGGATCACTAAGAGGAATGTCATGATCCTAAAAAGAGGTCCTTTTTGGATATCAACAGAACAGATATTGAAGATGATGTCCGCCTAGTTCACCAGCACTTTTGTTTCCCAAGTATGCATAGATACACTGCACTGCAAAAGATTGTTGTACAACTACTGTCACATGCGATGAGGCAACTTGGCAATAAAGTGAATATGACTCCATATGTACAAGACCGACTATTTGAAGCAAAGAAGAAGTGGGGTCAGAAGAAGTTTCTCAATGGGAGTTTGGCTTTGACACTACTTATCTATGAGGCTCTTGAGATGAAAAACTATCTGCGTGAAATGCCAACCTCAGAAGAATTAGCCAAATATGCCAAATCCGCTACGGTTCCCAAGAAAAAGAGAGCAGCTGTCGCTGTTGAAGAAGCAGGAACCAGTTCACAGAAACCCATGAGGGGTACAAAGCGCTTCAGAGAGGAGGAAGCCCAGGCTACACCCCAATCAAAGCGGACACATACTTCACCAAAGATTCCTGTAGTTCAAATGCCAATCACCAAGAGAGATCTCTCCGCTGCCCTAGAAGAGACACATCAGTACATGCACGGGAAGGTAAATCTAAATGTTCAAGGACATCATTACAGACAAGCAAGTCAAGAGAAACAACAACGGAGTAGAGAAAAGACCCCAGAACAAACCGCGAAATACAAAGAACTGGACTTAGAAGATTCAAGCTCCAATGAAGAATCTAGTCCTGAACAAGACACTTTGGACACTCACATACAGACCGAGACTCATGAGGAAGAATGGACGGAGCTTAATCAAATCAAAGTCACGCCAGACAACCAACAAGAAAAGGGAAGGAACGAAGAAGAACACATTGAACCAGAACATGTAATTCAATTAAATAATAAGTCAAAGATTAGTATCAAGGAAGCTCCAATATCGAATAAAGAAGTACGACCACCTATCAAGGAAGAAATACAAACTCCAGTGAATGCGGATTCAAACCTACACACAAATCAAGAGCAGATTGTGATTGAGGTGCCAAATGATACACCTCAAGAAAACATTGAACACATGGAGGTGGAACCAAGGATCCAGCTTCATATTAGGCAGCCCCATGACACTACATACATGTGGCACAAGGGAAAGATGTGACCACCGGTGAGGAACCAAATATCCCTAAAACCTGGTTAAATGTGGATGTTACTCAGTTAAAACCGGTTGTAAAACAAATGATCCAAATGGCCATGGATACACAACAACAGATGATGGATATAGATGCAGATTATGATAAGGCCATGAGGGAAAAGAGTCAATTCCAAATCATGAGTGAACAATTGTCATCACAACTCATCCATGCTCAGAAAGAAATAGCAACAAAAGAAACGGAGTTGCTCGAGGTAAAAACACAATGTGATACATTGATGAACCAGCATCACCAACTCCAGGCACAATTAATAGATTTACAAAGATTACATGAAGCCAGTGAAGCAGACAAGGAGAGAATCAAAGCTAGAAGCAATCTGCTTCAAACACAACTAAAGGTGTACATGGAGAAGAATGACACCTTACGAAACAAAAATAAGGAACTGATGAAATCATTACTTTATGATCAGCCCATTGAAAAGCAGGAGACATTAGAAACCGCACAACAAGAATTAAGAGATCAGGTTGCAAAATATGCAGATTTGCTAAAGCAAGAGCAAGCTCGAGTAGAAGAATGGGAAAGAAAATACACCAATGAAACAAATGAACTGAAAACGCAATTAAAAAATGTGAACGCCAAAACTGGTACGAAGTTACAGCGAAAACATGGACCATGTAGTAGAAATTGGCAATGAACTGCTCGCAGCAAAAGAAGCACTCAGAGTAGCGATGCAAGAAATAAAAGAGAAGAATGAACGCTTAACACAATTAGAGACCCAAGTGAAAGAGAAAGCACCAATCGGGACACCAGTAGAGCCAGCGAAAGAGAATCCTACTGATGAGGTAGAGGTACGTCCTCTATCTCTCCCGATTTATCATTCTCCACTACACGAGCAGTTGGCAGACATACATGATGATCATCCAATGCCATACACTGCAGAAATAGGTCAGAGGGAACGGGCACTAGTGGTATCCCGATTGACAGAAAATTTTGAAAATAAAGTAATCAAACTAATGAAAGAAGCAAAGATTAAGGGCAAAGACTTGGAAAGATCATGAAGCCTTTCAACATTCTGTACGGATTATTGAAAGAGAAAACAAGACAATATATAAAGAAGATTACAAAGAAAAGTCCAGATGAGCAGCTAAACTTCAAACATGAAGCATTCGCTTACACTCAAGAAGAGTTTGAAGCTGCACAACCGGTTTGGAGAAGGAAGTTTTTGGAGAAACATCCTACACTACGGGTGCATTGGCAAGCAGCACCGTATTTCCTACAGGTAAACCCTACCTTTTGTCCTATACCACGCCGAAGAGATACTAGAGAATTTTTGGACCTACAAAAACATGGTGCTATAAATAATCAATGGCTGAATTACCCTATGCTTCTAAGCCCGCCACATAATTATCTACCAACGGAAGATTATATGGTCAAGACCATTGAATTTTGGCTGCAGAGTTATGCAACAGTACCAGATTTAGCTATCAAGATGACAAATAAAATACTCAGTATGCTACTTTTAGTATTGAAGGTTTTCAAACACGCGG
Organism: Ceratopteris richardii; assembly: GCA_020310875.1. NCBI lineage: Eukaryota > Viridiplantae > Streptophyta > Polypodiopsida > Polypodiales > Pteridaceae > Ceratopteris > Ceratopteris richardii. Next base: position 55,367,852 of record CM035434.1, read on the forward strand.
CCTACACATTCTTGAATTTCATTGGCATCAATCATGGAACCGACATACTCATTTTTGACTTGTCTATTATGCCTAGCCGACCGACAATACTGGCTTATTATTCAAGGCTTATGTTTTTGCCAAGCACTTATATGCAGACATTCGAAGAAGCATTCTTCACTGGATTTTTTGAAATTGATTTAGAAGTCTTTTTAAAGATGTCATCCAACCTGAATGCCAGATTAGTGGCATATGAACTGAGCTTCTTCGCGGACCATAGACAGCCACCAAATGATGGTGTAAAAGCTGAACAGTGGAAACAACTGATGATACGTGAAGCCAATTTGCTTAGCGAAACAAAGCAGAAAGTGTATAGAACATACTCCCGTCGACTGTCAAAGCCTGTCGGGGACGATAGAGTCCAAGAGGGGGGCAGTGTTGAGGGAGAATCAAGCAAAAAGAAGAAAAGAAGAAGACAACAAAAAAAGCTTCATTAAAAAGATAATATTTGAAGATATATCTCTGCAAGAAGCCCCGTAGGGGCGCAACACCCATCTCTGCATAGAGCCCCGCAGGGGCACATATCAAGGAAAAAGCACGTAGGTGGAAGGAGGAACCAGGGCCAACAAGTATCCATGAAGAAGTGCAAGAAGATATCAGGCGGTTCCCGATCCACAGGAGGGTGCTTCAACCTCTTGATCAGGAGAAGGTTCAGATCAAGGCTGAAGAGCTACATCCTCATATGTCTACTAATGGCATGTGTGGCAACCCGATTTAACAAGAAAACCAAATGCATCAGGCCGAGAGGATGTAAAAGAAAAATCAAGAACAGGGCCATTGAAACCGAATTCCAGTCAAACAGACAGGCAAAACTGACCAAGGGTTGCGTGCGGGGAAAAGAAAGTAAACAGGCCTAAGTAATACAGCAGGGTCCGATGTGTGCAACCAGGACAAATCAGAGGACCACAAGCAAGACAGAGGTCGTTGGGTGCGTGTATTCAGACCTCTTAAACAAGCTAAAGCCTGTCAAGGGACGATAGAGACGAAGAGGGGGAGTGTTGCAGAGCAAAGAGAGCACAAGGCAAAAAAAAAGAAGGGCCCCAAAATTTTTCCGATTCGGACACCCAATTTTTGTATTATAACCATTCTTGTAATATAATTTCCATTATAAATGCACTAGAGGAGTCCTCTAGATGCATCCCCATAGAAGAATTAGTAGATTACCCATGTAAATTAGTAGGAAATTAGTCTTTTAGTGAATAAAGTGCCGGTCTTTTGTGTGAAAGGACCATTTTTAGGGCACTAGTATATAAGTCAATTTGTGACTCTTTGTAAAGACTTTTTGCCATTTTGAGAATCAAGAGCACAAAAATTCGAATTTGTGTGTTCTGCTCTCTGTATCATCTTCTTTGTAAGCTTGTGTGGATGTGAGCTTGTTTGCTGTAGTTAAGGTGTGTGTGAGGTGTAGGAACTGCTGAAGTGTAGGAAGGTCATTCCCGTGACTCAGTATTTTGCTCATAACTTGAAGCAAAAGCGTCAAAATTGAGTGAAAATACCACCATTGGATGCTTCTTCTTGAGAGCTTTGAAATGCATATGCTATTCATTAGGGATTCTTCTTCTTCTACCCTAGGTGAATTCTTTCTTTCTCTCTAGTGCTTATTCTCCTTACTCCCTATAAGTAATTTGGATTGTTTGGCTTGATTCTCCTTGTCTACCTCAAGGGTGATGGCTTCTACAAAATAGAGATATTCCGCTTCAGAGGAGAAAAAGGGTTCCATGATAATGGAATCTAAGTATTTGTCACTTGTCTCACCTAGTTCTTGAGTCAATTCCATGCATTCTTCTAGAATAGGCTCTTCTTCTAAGGGTTCTATCATAAAGATGGAACTGTCATATCCGTCCTCATCACATTGAGGGGTCCATTGTTCTTCATTGACTTCTATATCCATGGTGGCTAAGATATCTACTCAATCATCAGGCTCTAATTCCTCATCTCGTAACACTATAGCTGCATAAGTAGGATCTTGAAGGGTATGTGGATGTCATTCAGAGCCTAAAGTTCTAGCTTTTAATCTTTCTTCTTCTTGTTTAGCTACCTTACACATCCATATATGAGTGTCCTTGTGCAACCATAAAGGATCTAATTCTAAGGATTGCATCGATTATGTTTCCTCAGGTGTCCTATGGATGGTGTTTCATGTTAGTGGGGGTACATCACAATGGGAATAGTCCTTGAGGTTGACCTTGGCAGTCATTCCCAAATGTTGCATGTACAAAGAATTGGTTCCCCAATCTTCTATGATTTGAAACTCTTGCATGAACGGGTGTCCCAAAATCATCTCATAAGTTTGGATCTTTCCAAAATCACATATGGCAAAGAATGTGCTGAAACTCTACACCACAAGTAGTGACATGTATTCCTTCCAATAGACTTCAAGGTTTCTCAATATGACCATCAGCCATCTATAATTTCATTCTCTTGGCTCTTAATGTTGGCTTGCCCCAATGTTTCCATAAGGAAGTGGTGGCAATGGCTATTCCAACAACTAAGTCTAGGATTGCTTTAGTGATGTAGCCTTCGTAGGCTATTGGAAGGTAATTATTACCTTCCTCTCCCTCACTCATATCTCCAATCCTTTCAACATGTAATTTTGGCACTCTCTTGTGTGAACCTTCTTGAGGGTGGGTAGTAGCTGTCTCTGGAAACTGGTTTGCTACATGCTTCCACAACTTAGGTTTAATTTTCAATAATTCTTCTAAAGTGAGATGACACTGCAATTTAGTATTCTTTATTACATCTATGTTCCTAGGAATTATTGACTCCTCATTTCTAACTACTATGATGGGTGCTCTCATACTGATAGACTTAGCTTCCCAAGGTCCGATGAATTGTGCTAATTCTTGTAAAGAGTTAGATTCAAAATTTGTTTATTCACTAGGTTGCTCCTCCCCTAGTTCTTCATATACAGAGGGTATGCCTTGGGGAAATTGTTCTTGTAATTTTTTAATTTCTTGAGTCGGTGGGTGGTTTTCTTGCTTTAACTTCCATTTCTCTTCTTGGCTTCCCCTCAAAAATCCCTGTGAGTACTTATTGATGGAAGAAATATTCTCCTAGTTTGCAGTATTAGGCACTTGAAACAAGCATGGTGTAGCACCTACCTCTACGTCAGGTACAATAGGAGTCTTCTTTCAATCATTCTTTCTATTGCTAGAAATCAAGTGTTATAATCTTTCTAACAGTCCTTGAAAGTGTAGCTCTAGTTTAACTCTCTTACTTGAGTTGACATATTGAGAGGCTTCAAACATAGTTTGAGAAAATTCTATGAACGTGCGTGGGTCATGATTTATGAATGAATAGAAAATTATTCTCTCAACCTTAATGGATCATCCTCACTGGTTCGACAGAATACTGCGGAGCCTTCTCGCACATAGAAAGAGATAGGAGACATGTACAAAAATATGAGAGACTAAGAGACAAGAGACATGAATTAGAAGATATTGTTATGACAAACATATAGGGTTCGGTTCTCCTGATTCGACTCTTGCAAAGCCAATTCTAAGATTTTGGCTCTAGTCTCTTTTAAGCTTCCTTCTGGTTCACTTCTTTTCTTAGTCCATTTCCCCTTTATTCTCTCTCATGAGTCCTTCCGTGATCCAATTTTTCTTCCACTAGACTCTTCGACTTCATTATTCTCAACTCTTTTCTCTAGGATTGGCTATTGATTTTGCAATAGAGCTTGGGTTCTTGTGATAGTCCGGATATGTAGATATGCTGGTCTGGATCCATTTGAAGTGCACAATGTCTATCACATTAATGGGTGTTACTTTAGAGGCATAAGCAGGTTCTTTGGGCATTCTCTTATGACATGCTCTTTGCCACAATCAATACAAAAACATTGAAAGTTATGTTAATGTGGTTGTCATGCTATCAAAGGGTGTGGGCCTTCTCTTATGTAATGATCTCTTTGGCACCTAAAACATGGCCCTTTAGGGCCTTGTGGCCTTATCTACCTCAATTGGGGCCATGGTTTGGGATTTGCATACATGACATTATTGTAGTTTGGCTCTTAGCTAGGTTCCATGGAGGGACTCTCATATTGATATGTTTCCATATAATTTGGTGACTTGATGTAGTACATGGGTGGGCTATCTACATGGGTAGAATCAAACCTGTTGGAGTTGGGGTCAATTTTTGTGATCAAAGGGGATGAAGGTACTAAATTTTGGTTGAAATTCTCTTTTGTAGCAGCATATTTGATAGAGATTACATTGGCTGGTGGTGGTGGGTGTTGAGCTAGGACTGGTTGAGGTCTCCATTGCATTTTATAGGGTACTTGATAGTTTTGTTAGGGCCTATAAGATAAGCTTGTGGGTAGTTCTGTCAAACCACTTGCTTGTTGTATGCACATTCTTTTATAGTATGATTAGTGTACTACCTTTCTATCATGCAATACTAGCCACTAGGGTTGGCTTGAGGTTGTGGCAAGTTTGGGCAAACATTTGTCATATGATCACCACCACAAGTGTAACAATGTTTGACTGAAGTTAACTTGGGTATTTGTTTGCTCGAGACTCCTAGCTTTTTGGTTATCTTCTCAGCTAGGTCTTCTATAGATCCCAACTATTTTGAGGTTAATTGAGTAGAACTATGTGTGTCCTTGTAGACCTTGGGGAGTTCTAGCTCATCTCATAAGTTGTCCTCAATGTCTCTACAGATTCTCACACATTGCTCTGGAGTTCTGGGTTCCTTCAACTATACTTAGGATTGTAGTTTAGATCTCAAGATTCCATCCCAAAACAAGTTCCTACTTAAATCTTGTAATTTTGTATATTTGGAACATGTTGGTGCCTAAGGGACATTTTTATATTAGCACATGTTCTTGCTTTTGTAACATTCATATTATGCCTCAATGTTGAGGGGAAGCATTATATTTTCTTTGTAAGAGAAAAAGAGGACATGTGAAGCAGATCCATCTCAATTAATCAAGGACTATAATAGATGGAAGACTCGATGCAAAGCATCTCCTACAAAATTGAAGAGTTGTTGGATCATTGGATCATCACAAGGAAGACCCCTTCACCCTTAATTTCTTATTTCCTATTTGGTTGCATGATGTCAGGGGAGCACTAGATTGTGCTCCCTCGCTACAATAGACAAGATTTCAAAAATACACTTATATTACAAGAACACCTACACACGGAAAATAATACAAGAATACGTAACCAATACAAGACATCCCACAACCTGGGACTGATAGGTATAGAAAACTGGACTAGAGATGATACTGGGGATCCCGCGACCTTAGGTATGGAACAAGATATCTCGATTACAAGAATTCCCTTCAGGGATATTGTCGAGCCCTAACCGGTTGAAACTAAGGGTGCAAAGTATTTTTTCTCTTAAGGTTCAAAGGATGAATTTAAAATCTTAGGTGCAAAAGTAAAGAATTAAAAGGAAAGGTGAAGGTATGGAAGGCCGCGTACGCAAAGGTGGAAATAGGGCCGCCCAATCAAAATTTTATTTTAAAGTCACTTTTGTTCTAAAGTCACTACAGGACAAAGTAGTGAGTCGTTGATGACCAGTTCAAAAGACAATCTTGGGACATTGAAAGGGCACCAAGATTGTATTACAGTTAGAGTGCGGGAACCGGCGGACGGAACAAAAGAGAGACAAAAGGCTATTCTTGGACACTGGAAGTAAGAAAAAAAGGAGAAGTGAAGAGTCACTGGTGTGTGTCGACCGCGGAAAGTGAAGAGTGCAAGAAGTGAGGCTAAGGGAGGTGCAGAGAGTGCGAAGCAGGAGACCAATCCCAAAAGTCTCTCTCCGCGATCAGGCCCGAAAGAGATTAGTCCCTCAGCTCGTGGAAGCTTAGTGCAAGGTGTGCACAAGGAGAAGCTGGAAGCAAGTGAAGGACTGGTGCAGAAGAGGCCGGCTGCTGGAGATTCTGAGATAATTGATCTTTTATGATTGAGCATTCTCTGTAATTGCGCCCGAGTATTAACTTGGATTGAATGAAATAGTATAATCCTTCTATTGTGATAAAAAACTCAAGGTTCAAAGGTTCAAAGGTGTTTCTGTAGAAGCTTGTCTGAGTTATTTCGTCTCTTGTTCTTCTTCTTTTTCTCCTACAAACCCTCAAACTCCTTCACGTCCAAGAAAACCCCCAACAAATTTGGCACGCCCGGTGGGACTTAAAAGGAGATTTGAGCCTAGGAGAAGATCTATTCCAGTGCCAACAGTAATACTCCAGTTGAGGTAAGTACGTATATCAAGTGTCTCATTTCAGGTGAACTATGAACAGCTCATGACCGCGACCCGGTCACAAACCTTGAGGGTCAAGTGCAAGCAGACAAGAAGAAAGGCGAACAGAAGATCATCGAGTCCACTTTCATTGACTTCATCGGTAGGAAGCATGGCAGGACAGGTGGACCTAGAAACCTTACTCTCCAGATTAAACATAAAATTTCCCTCTTTCAGAGGTTTAGCCCATGAGGATCCAGATGAGTACATTCGAAGATTTCTTGCACTATGCAAGACTAGAGGTCTAATGGGTAGGGAAGATGCCTTCTTGATACTCTTCCCTGCCACTTTGGAAGGTCTGGCAGACAAGTGGTTTAGCCAGTTTACTGAAAACCACTTTACCTCTTGGGATTTGATGAAAGAGGCCTTCAAAAATCAGTTTCAGCACGGAAACACGGCAGAGATCATTATGGAAGATTTAGAAAACTTGAGATTGGGTCCAGGAGAAAAGTTCCCAGAGTTTGTGACCAGGGCCAAAGCACTAATGGCTAAACTACCAGATCCACCACACGATTTCTTTGTCAAGAAATGGTTAGCCAAACCCCTACCTGTGGTCACCCAATGCAAAATAAAAGAGTTAGTGCTACCTACTGCCTCTGTTGAGGAGTTCATCAATACGGCCACACGCTTGGAACAGATAAGGCACCAGTATGGTGCAACTTCTTCCCAACCATCATATGGTACAGAACTGGAGGACCCGGTGATCCAGTTAAGAAGGGAGCTGGAGGGCTTGAAAAGGAATAAGCCCTACACAAAGGAGAAGACTGCTGTAGCTCAGCTGAGAAAAGAGATTGAAGCCCTCAAGCTCCAAAAGGAAGAGGAAGCCCAAGCAGAAGAACTAGCTCAGCTGAGACAGGAATTGCAAGAACTCAAAGGAGGCGGCATTAAGAACGGACTCTGGTGCTCCATGTGCAGCAAGCAAGGGCACATAGTAAGTGAATGTCCTCTGTTAAATGTGACTTGTCAATTATGCAGGAAGATTGGGCATGAGGCCCATGAATGCCAAGTAAGGGGAATGCCGACAACGACATACTGGACACAAGGAGGACTCTTGCCACCAGCAAATGTAATGGCAGCAGCAGCAAACCAAGGTAACAACTATAATCCTAGACCGAGAACTAACTCTGCAAATGGGCCTAGAAGGCCAATTATTTGCTTCAGATGTGGAGAATGCGGGCACTACCAATCTAGGTGCACCCTCCCAAAAAATGCACCTCCTTGCAGGAACTGTCCAGAGGCCAGGGATCACTATACAAACTATTGTCCTAAGAATCAAGCCTCTACTTTCGGACCCCATCTCCAAATGATCTCTGTACTCAAGGAGGAAACATTACCTCAGGTGAATGAACCCTCACCATCTACCAGAGTGGTACAATTAGAAGAACTCGAATCTTTTGCAGTACAGACAAGAAGCAAGGGAACGGCAAAAGTGGTAGAAAATCAAGAATCGATAATTAAGGAATTGAACAAAGATAGAGTTGAATTTGAAGACAAAGCCACCACAAGTGCAGACACAAACCAAAAGGAATGTCTCATAGGCACCAGTGATGCCATTGGGCATGCCTTCAACAGGGCTCAAGAAGAGTTTTGCAAAGCAAATGAAGCTCACTCTCTTAAAGAGTCAGAGGCTTCAAAACTACTCAAGTCAATGAAGAAGGAGGTTAGTATTTTTGAATTAATAAAGATGGATGGGAAATTCAGGTCAGAATTATTGCAGTTAATTGATGAGGCTTCTACTACAAGCTTAGTGGCCAAGACTGCTATTTTACATAAAGGGATAATTATGGGGGAAGCACCCCGTACGGATTATAAAAGTCCTCGGCTTACAATATCAATCAAGGGTCATGAATTTCAAGGTGTTATTGTAGATGGTGGTTGTGGCATTAACTTGATGCCTGAACATACCATGAAAAAGATTGGACTCCACCCTTCAAGACCTGCAAATTTCACGGTTACGTTGGCAGATCAGAGCAAAGTAAGGCCCTTGGGGGTAATCCCAAAAGTTCCACTTGAAGTACAAGGTAATCTATTCATTCTGGATTTTGTGGTTTTAAGATTGCCCCAGGTTGAAGGAGTATTTCCTCTCTTAATTGGAAGACCTTGGCTGAGGCATGCCAGTGTCATTCATGTTTGGGGTAAGGACACTATGTGGGTACAAAAGAAAGGGCAGGAGCTGACACAAATTCATTTAGAAGAAGGCCCAGACAATCAAGGAAACACTAGTATGATGCAAACAGTGAGCATTTGCATGGAAACAGAAGCGGAGGATCAACCCCAAATAGATTTTGAGGAAGAAGAGGATATTCTAAGTTGGCTCCAAGCAGGCAACTCTTCCTCTTGTTTTGGAATTTTTCTTGATAATCCTGGCACGACTGAAGGTTATGATGAAGACAAGGAAAAGGTCCAGGTTGATGGATTGGGAGAGCCCATCACTGACCACAGAAGGGGCAGGAAGATACCCCTCAAATACAAATTGGAGGAGGATGTGTCAACCACAGATAACGAAGTTTCTAAAGCTAAAAACAAGGTAAAAAATTCTGAGGTTGAATGTTCTTTCCCAATTCAAGAAATCCCTGCAGGATGGATGCAGGACAAGGAGGAACACATCGAAGTCCAAAATACACCTGCTTATGAAGCAATGCACGAAAAGCTAGTAGAAGAAGACAAGGAAGCAGATGCACACGGAGATAATATGGTAACAAGAAATCCGGTCCAAGAAATACACTTAGGCACTCAAAACAATAATCAACCAGTTCTGGTGGCCACTTGGTTGTGGAGCCACCCAGAGCTCCTTGAAAAGGTAAAATCATTCTTGACCCAATATGTAGGTGTTTTTGCCTGGCATTATAGAGACTTAGAAGGAGTGCCTGCATCTTATGGAGAGCACAGAATCCCTCTGGTTGATGGAGCCAGACCCATCAGAGGAAGGAGTTATAGACTTAATCCAAAGTATGCCGAAGCCGTCTATGTGGAGATCCAAAAGATGGAGGATGCAGGAATCATCATTCCTGTGGAACACTCAGAGTGGCTCTCACCTATGGTTATAGTACCGAAGAAGAATACTAATAAAATCAGAATTTGTGTTGACTTTAGAGCTCTCAACAAGGTGACCATTCCAGATGGGTTCCCTATGCCTTTTGCAGAACAGGTCATTGAAGAAGTGGCTGGGCATGCATTATATAGTTTTATGGATGGATTCAGTGGCTATAATCAAATATCAATACATCCAGAGGATCGTGAAAAGACTGCTTTTATCACACCTTGGGGAACATATGTGTATGTAAAAATGCCATTTGGGCTCAGAAATGCTCCAGCCACCTTTAACAGAACGGTCAATCTCATTTTTGGCCCCCTATTGCTGGAATCACTTAGAATCTTCATGGATGACTTCTCTTCGTTTTCAGGATCTCACAAGGAAACTCATCTAGATTGTTTGGACCACCACTTGAGGCAGCTGCAGAATATTTTCCAAAGATGCAGAGAGACTAAGTTAAAGCTCAATCCAAATAAATGTAATTTCCTTGTGACAGAAGGAACCCTTTTAGGACATGTGGTGTCGGCTAAAGGTATGGCCCCAGACCCTAACAAAATCATTTCTATATTAAAGTTACCTAAACCTAAATCTCCTAAAGAGATCCAGAGTTTCTTGGGGCATACCGGTTATCATAGAAGGTTTATAAAAATGTATGCAGAGATAGCTAGACCTCTGACTAGACTTACAGGTAAGGAAGTACCTTTTAAATGGGAAGAAGAGGAGGAAAAAGCATATCAGACATTACGGTCAAGGTTGGTGTGTGCTCCTATCTTGGTCACACCTGAATGGTAAAAAATCTTTCATATACATGTCGATGCCAGTGCATATGCAGTAGGGGCAGTTTTGACCCAACCCAGTGAAGAATTTAAAGTGGACAGGCCAATTCAATATGCCAGTAGAATCTTGACCAAGGCTGAGAGGAATTACAGTACTACTGAAAGGGAAGCCCTAGCAATGGTCTTTGCTGTCCAAAAATTCCATCATTACTTACTGGGGGTAAAATTTATTATTATATCAGATCACCAACCACTAAAATACCTACTCAACAAACCCCAGGCCACCGGTAGAATATGGAGGTGGTTATTGTTGTTCCAAGAGTTTGATTTTTCTGTAGTCCATAAACCAAGAAAAGACAATGTTATGGCGGATCACCTATCCAGAATAAATATGATGAATCAATCTAGTGGAATCAATGATGACTTTCCAGATGCTCATCTGTTTGTTGTAAAAGCTCAAGGTTGGTATTACGACATTAAAAATTTCATTAAAACTGGATTGTATCCAGAAAAGGCTAGTGCTGTACAAAAGAAGAGCCTGCTAATCAAGAGTAGACCATATATCTTCATCCAAGATAAATTGTACAGACAGGGCAAAGATGACCAGTTCAGGAAGTGTTTGAAAGAAGAAGAAGTGAGGGAAGTCCTTCACTCTGCACATGAAGGTACAGGTGGTGGGCACCTCCCAGGACATATTATGAGTCGGAGGATACTGGATGCGGGTCTATGGTGGCCTACACTATTTAGGGATGCAGATGAATGGGGAAAGGCATGTGACATTTGCCAGAGGTGTGGACCTAAGCCAACAAAGCAGAGACATAACCCCTTGGTTATTTCCACCTCCTGGCAACCATTTGAGAAGTGGGGGCTAGATTTTGTAGGGCCCATCTACCCTCCCACTTTTCCAAAAAGAGAAAAATATCTCTTGATAGCTACAGATTATGCGACAAAGTGGGCTGAAGCTATTGCCTCCTCCGATTGCACTGCCCAAACTGTTGCTGATTTCATTTATAGTAACATCATTTGCAGGTTTGGTTGTCCACTTGAAATTTGTACTGATCAAGGTACCCATTTTGTCAATAAAGTCCTGCAAGAAATCTTCAACAGGTATAAAATTCTTCATAGGACCTCTTGTGCTTACTATCCACGAGCAAATGGACAGGCTGAATCGACAAATAAGGTTTTAATTGCAATGTTAAGAAAGGAGTGTATGTTGCAACCCACTTCATGGGGCATTGCGTACCAAGGTACACTTTGGGCATACAGGTTAGCCTACAAAGAGGCCACTAGATATTCCCCATTCCAACTGGTTTATGGCATATTACCCATCGAGCCCTTTGAATTTTTACATGGATCGCCTAAGATAACATTCATGCAGGGAAAGAAGGATTGTGATGTCTCTCAGAGGCTAGGAGCACTACATAAAGTGGAGGAGATTCGTCTACTAGCGACCCAACAATTGATAGAGACTCAGATGAAGCGGAAGGAGGCACATGATCGACATCTGTGGAAAAACAACATTGAAGCAGTCATGTTAGTTCTTCTCCATAAACCTAACCCTCATACGACTGCAAAAGGGAAATGGATCCCTCATTGGAAAGGGCCTTTTCACGTGCTGAAGATATTGCATTGGGGTGCTGTGCAATTGGAAACCCTCGCTGGCGACACCCTACCTTTAGTAAACATTTCCAGACTCAAGGCTTATTATCAAGTGTCATAACCATTGCATTTTCATTTATTTTGTTTCCTAATTGTTTTCGATTGTTTTAATAAGTAGTAATAATCAGCACAATGCTCACGCATTTTTTTGGGTGCAAGTTTTCTTCCTTTGTGTTATTTCATCAATAAAAATCATAAAATTTCATCGTTAAAAAAAAAAAAAAAGATGGGCGTCAATTTTTTTGAATGGCTCTTAGTTTTGCTCAGTAACTTTCAATTATGCCCTTTCCTTTGTTTATCTCTTGAATGGATGAGATTAGAACTTGCTTCTCCTCTCTTTTGAGTCCTCTTTTAAGATGAACCATCCCTTTCTGTAAGGTGATCCCTCATTCCTCCTTACTATAAAATGAACCCTCTCATTCATTCTTGCTGCCTCAGTTTCAGCAAACACCCCTCCATATCCTCATCAATTTCCATTGCAAATTTGTTGCAACTCCCTCCGGTCCCCCTCCATTTAATTACCCCGCATCTCCACCTCCCTCACCCTCCGTTTAACCCCGCAGCACCCACACTCTCTAGCCCAATCTACCCTGCCCCATACCCATATTACCCCTCTCCCCCTCCCTCCACCCCCCTCCCACCCCTCCAATTACCCCCGCAGAGCCCACCCTTCTCCCCCCCTCTACCCCCGCCAATTTCCCCCACCGCCTCCCTCCGATTACCCTGCGAGCGCCCCCTCCCTCCACCCCCCTCCCACCCCTCCAATTACCCCCGTAGAGCCCACCCTCTCCCCCCCTCTACCCCTGCCAATTTCCCCCATCGGCTCCCCCCGATTACCCCGCGAGCGCCCCCTCCCTCCACCGGCTCCCCCCGATTACCCCGTGAGCGCCCCCTCCCTCCACCCCCCTCCCACCCCTCCAATTACCCCCGCAGAGCCCACCCCTCTCCCCCCCTCTACCCCCGCCAATTTCCCCCATCGGCTCCCCCCGATTACCCCGCGAGCGCCCCCTCCCTCCACCCCCCTCCCACCCCTCCAATTACCCCCGTAGAGCCCACCCCTCTCCCCCCCTCTACCCCCGCCAATTTTCCCCACCGGCTCCCCCCGATTACCCCGCGAGCGCCCCTCCCTCCACCCCCCTCCCACCCCTCCAATTACCCCCGCAGAGCCCACCCTTCTCCCCCCCTCTACCCCCGCCAATTTCCCCCACCGCCTCCCTCCGATTACCCCGCCAGCGCCCCGCCCTCCACCCCCTCCCACACCTCCAATTACCCCGCAGTGCCCACCCTCTCTAGCCCCATCTACCCCCGCCCCATACCCACATTACCCCTCTCCCCCCCTCTACCCCCACCGGCTCCCTCCGATTCCCCCGCGAGCGCCCCATCCCTCCACCCCCCTCCCACCCCTCCAATTACCCCCGCAGAGCCCACCCCTCCCCCCCCCCCTCTACCCCCGCCAATTTCCCCCACCGGCTCCCCCCCATTACCCCGCGAGCACCCCCTCCCTCCACCCCCCTCCCACCCCTCCAATTACCCCCGCAGAGCCCACCCCTCTCCCCCCCTCTACCCCCGCCAATTTCCCCCATCGGCTCCCCCCGATTACCCCGCGAGCGCCCCCTCCCTCCACCCCCCTCCCACCCCTCCAATTACCCCCGTAGAGCCCACCCTTCTCCCCCCCTCTACCCCCGCCAATTTCCCCCACCGCCTCCCTCCGATTACCCCGCCAGCGCCCCGCCCTCCACCCCCTCCCACACCTCCAATTACCCCGCAGCGCCCACCCTCTCTAGCCCCATCTACCCCCGCCCCATACCCACATTACCCCTCTCCCCCCCTCTACCCCCACCGGCTCCCTCCGATTCCCCCACGAGCGCCCCATCCCTCCACCCCCGTCCCACCCCTCCAATTACCCCCGCAGAGCCCACCCTTCTCCCCCCCTCTACCCCCGCCAATTTCCCCCATCGGCTCCCCCCGATTACCCCGCAAGCGCCCCCTCCCTCCACCCCCTCCCACCCCTCCAATTACCCCCACAGAGCCCACCCTTCTCCCCCCCTCTACCCCCGCCAAGTTCCCCCACCGCCTCCCTCCGATTACCCCCCCAGCGCCCCGCCCTCCACCCCCTCCCACACCTCCAATTACCACGCAGCGCCCACCCTCTCTAGCCCCATCTACCCCCGCCCTATACCCACATTACCCCTCTCCCCCCCTCTACCCCCACCGGCTCCCTCCGATTCCCCCGCGAGCGCCCCATCCCTCTAGCCCCCTCCCACCCCTCCAATTACCCCCGCAGAGCCCACCCCTCCCCCCCCCCTCTACCCCCGCCAATTTCCCCCACCGGCTCCCCCCAATTACCCTGCGAGCGCCCCCTCCCTCCACCCCCCTCCCACCCCTCCAATTACCCCCGCAGAGCCCACCCCTCTCCCCCCTCTACCCCCGCCAATTTCCCCCATCGGCTCCCCCCGATTACCCCGCGAGCGCCCCCTCCCTCCACCCCCCTCCCACCCCTCCAATTACCCCCGCAGAGCCCACCCTTCTCCCCCCCTCTACCCCTGCCAATTTCCCCCACCGCCTCCCTCCGAGTACCCCGCCAGCGCCCCGCCCTCCACCCCCTCCCACACCTCCAATTACCCCGCAGCACCCACCCTCTCTAGCCCCATCTCCCCCGCCCCATACCCACATTACCCCTCTCCCCCCCTCTACCCCCACCGGCTCCCTCCGATTCCCCCGCGAGCGCCCCATCCCTCCACCCCCCTCCCACCCCTCCAATTACCCCCGCAGAGCCCACCCTTCTCCCCCCCTCTACCCCCGCCAATTTCCCCCACCGTCTCCCTCCGATTACCCCACCAGCGCCACGCCCTCCACCCCCTCCCACACCTCCAATTACCCCGCAGCGCCCACCCTCTCTAGCCCCATCTACCCCCGCCCCATACCCACATTACCCCTCTCCCTCCCTCCACCCCCTCCCACCCCTCCAATTATCCCCGCAGCGCCCACCCTCTCTAGCCCCATCCACCCCCGCCCCATACCCACATTACCCTTCTCCCCCCCTCTACCCCCGCCAATTTCCCCCACCGCCTCCCTCCGATTACCCCGCGAGCGCCCCATCCATCCACCCCCTCCCACCCCTCCAATTACCCCCGCAGAGCCCACCCTTCTCCCCCCCTCTACCCCCGCCAATTTCCCCCACCGCCTCCCTCCGATTACCCCGCGAGCGCCCCCTCCCTCCACCCCCCCTACCACCCCTCCAATTACCCCCGCAGAGCCCACCCTTCTCCCCCCCTCTACCCCCGCCAATTTCCCCCACCGCCTCCCTCCGATTACCCCGCGAGCGCCCCATCCATCCACCCCCTCCCACCCCTCCAATTACCCCCGCAGAGCCCACCCTTCTCCACCCCTCTACCCCCGCCAATTGCCCCCACCGCCTCCCTCCGATTACCCCGCGAGCGCCCCCTCCCTCCACCCCCTCCCACCCCTCCAATTACCCCCGCAGAGCCCACCCCTCTCCCCCCCTCTACCCCCGCCAATTTCCCCCGTCGGCTCCCTTCATTGAATCCCGCCAGCGACCCCTCCCTCCATCTCCCCTCCCACCCCTCCACTTAACCCCGCATATCTCCTCCGCCTCCCCCTCCATTTGGCCACGCTCACCACCCTCCCCCTCTGGTTACTTCGGCACCGCCCACCCTATCTTCCCCGCCCCCCTCCCCTACAATTACCCCGCCATCCACTCCTCCCCTCCGTTTACCCCCTCCATTTTACCCACTCCCATTACCCCTGCCAGCGCCCTCCAATTACTCCCGCGGCTTCGCCCTCCACTTACTTCCGTGGCTTCCCCCCACTTTCCCCACCCGAGAGCCATCCACCCTTCCCCTCCGTTTACCCCGCCACCACCACATCATCTTTCCCCACCCTCTCCCCCCACAACTCCCCTCCACCTCCAGGACCTTCAAGAATTTCCACTAAAAGAAGAGATTTGAAGCCAATCGATTCGGGGCCTTGCCAGCCATCCAGGACATTGGATTTCTATTGCTCAGCTTCTTATCCTCATTTCCATCAATGGCCGACCCCTCCGCTCCGGGTGATATTTCAGATCCCACGCCGCCCGCACTTCCTACAAACCATTCCAATCAACATACTCCACCGTCCGAGTTTCCTCCCAACCATCACAATCAATCCTCTCCCACATCCGCGCTTCCTTCCGACCATCCAAATCACCCTACTCCCTCGGCAGAACACTCTGTTCCCGCTAACCCACCACAAGATGCATCACAGTCAGCTCCTCCTACTGCCCTTCTTGCTATTCCTATTTATTCCATACACTCTGATTCCACCGACCTTTATTCCCCACCTCCCATCCCTCACCCTCCTTCTCCTTCCCCATCTGTGTCTCATTCCTCACACCCATCTTCGCCAACCGGGGATTATATGCGCCTGTTTCTTCCACCTAACTTAAACCTGCAAATCCGTATGCATTTATCCCTACCTACCATTGCCCTTCGTCAAATGTTTTCCATTGAAGATCTTCAGCAGGCGGGCCTGTGGGGCTTGGCCAACGTTTTCTTCAATAATCCATCCAATTTTACCCAGGTTTATGAAGCTATCCACCTCTTCCCTCATTTTAGAACCGGCACTCTCTCCATCCCAGCCATTGCCACCAGTATTGGGCCCTCCCTCTTACATTTTAGTGCTCCCCCCTTCCTATACTCTGGATTGTCAGCCTCGGCTACAATTGCCTTTTGTACCGATCACTTTCAAAGTAATGCTAGGTTTTCACTCCGCATGACCACCATTCTCAATGCATTCATTTTTTTCTTTTTACTGCGTAGTCCCACATCTTCGCTCCCCTAGTCAGATATTCGTATTGCCGATCCGCTTTTTTGCTTTCTCCATAGCCGTCCCTACCCTTACGCAACCCTCATCTATAGTTCCTTGACTTTGCGATCCCGTCGACTCCGAGAGGCTATCTCTAGGGGCTCTCATGCATTTTCCATCTATTCTGCACCCTTCCTAGCTTGGATCTATCAAATACCTGCACACTCTGCCAACAATGTTGCTTTTCTCCCTACCAAACCTGGGCTACCTTCCATTGCACAATCTCCCTCCCCCCCTCTAATCTCAATTGACTCAGCTTCCGCATCGACACCAGCATCCGCACCACCTGATATCCCCTCCTTCCCTCCCCAATCTTCTTCACCTATCCCGCCAGCATCTACCACTACTCCGTCCATGCCTACCCCTCCCATTATCCCTAGACCTCCCCTCTCTTCAGCTTTCAAGCCACTCATTCAAATGCACCTCAACCCTCAAAACCCCACCTGTATGCCTGCACTTCCTCCGGATTCCACCTCACCCCCTATCATTAATGTTCCTATCAGCCAACCACTTCCCTCCCACAATCCTTCCCTTCCCAATCCATCTTCCACTACAACCCTTCCTCCTCATCCGCCGGTAATTCCTCCTTCCCATCTCCCTCCTGATCCATCGGCCACTCCTCCTCTGCACTTTGACCTCCCATCAACCCCTTCCTTTTTACAATTACTACGGGATGCGAGTGTAGTTGCTCTCGACAATGCTCAGGCCTCCCATATTTCCTTGGATTCGGTATCGGCAGCCGCTTCGGTTCATCAACAGTATATCTCAACAATCAAAAACATCAATCGCATGGCCAATTCTCAATGGCACTCGCTCAATGAAACGGCGCAATTGCTCAAAGAAGAGAGAGATCATTATCGCGATATGGCCGACTCTGCGTTAAAAGCCTTAGAAGATCTTCAAAATCGCTCTAACTTAGGGCTTTGTGCTAATGCTGCATGCAGACGTATCCGACGGGAAAGGGATAATCTTAGGCAATGCCTTAGTTCGCTACAGCATATGATTGAACAAGCTTCTGCTCCTTTGCCCCCCTCTCCACCAACATCGGCTGAGAATCTCAATCAACCTGCACAATAATTTGCCATCCACAGTCTAAATAAATTGCTCATCCCCTTCATAATAATTGCTCTTAGCTTCCATTATCGCTTTGTCAATAAATTTCTCATCCCTCTGATTTGTCAATAATTCTTGTAGGGTGCCTTATACTTTTTCTTACTTAAATAATATACGCACCCTTTAACTCTTTTCTTGCCTCAGCTTCGTTGTTTTCATGTCTGTGTCTTTGCAATTTTTCTGTTTTGTATTGCTGTTGTCTCTCCGGGACGGAGAGATCCTTAGGTGGTGGGCATCTGTCGAGCCCTAACCGGTTGAAACTAAGGGTGCAAAGTATTTTTTCTCTTAAGGTTCAAAGGATGAATTTAAAATCTTAGGTGCAAAAGTAAAGAATTAAAAGGAAAGGTGAAGGTATGGAAGGCCGCGTACGCAAAGGTGGAAATAGGGCCGCACAATCAAAATTTTATTTTAAAGTCACTTTTGTTCTAAAGTCACTACAGGACAAAGTAGTGAGTCGTTGATGACCAGTTCAAAAGACAATCTTGGGACATTGAAAGGGCACCAAGATTGTATTACAGTTAGAGTGCACGAACCGGCGGACGGAACAAAAGAGAGACAAAAGGCTATTCTTGGACACTGGAAGTAAGAAAAAAAGGAGAAGTGAAGAGTCATTGGTATGTGTCGACCGCGGAAAGTGAAGAGTGCAAGAAGTGAGGCTAAGGGAGGTGCAGAGAGTGCGAAGCAGGAGACCAATCCCAAAAGTCTCTCTCCGCGATCAGGCCCGAAAGAGATTAGTCCCTCAGCTCGTGGAAGCTTAGTGCAAGGTGTGCACAAGGAGAAGTTGGAAGCAAGTGAAGGACTGGTGCAGAAGAGGCCGGCTGCTGGGAGATTCTGAGATAATTGATCTTTTATGATTGAGCATTCTATGTAATTGCGCCCGAGTATTAACTTGGATTGAATGAAATAGTATAATCCTTCTATTGTAATAAAAAACTCAAGGTTCAAAGGTGTTTCTGTAGAAGCTTGTCTGAGTTATTTCGTCTCTTGTTCTTCTTCTTTTTCTCCTACAAACCCTCAAACTCCTTCACGTCCAAGAAAACCCCCAACAGATATGAACCAGATACAAGAAACAAATAGAAAGGATCTCGTACTAAGATATTAGAACAAGAGAAGAAAGGATGTCCATGATACAAGACATGTAACAAGAACTAGAACAAAACAAGAACTGGAACTGGAACTTAGAGAGTACTTCCTTGGTGGTCACAATCGATCTTAGGGTTTTGGCATGTTGTGGATGTAATGGAAGCATTGGCTTCCCCAAATTCTAAACCAGTCATGAGATAAAGAAATCAGATGAAATTTGAGGTTTAGGTTGGTTTCTTTGTCCATGACATCACTTCCCCCTTAAGCAAGGAGTTCCATGAGGAGCGTTCATGATCTCTGGGGTCCTAGCTTCATTGGATTTTTCTTATGAAATTGTTTAACCTTTATTGGTGCTCTACGAAGGTTGTTTGTAGGTTCCCAAGTGTGATCACTAATGTCATACCCTTTCCAATGAACAAGGTACTCCAATCTTCCTTGTGATATTCTTGAATCTAAGACATGCTCAACCTCGAATTCTTCATGATCATCAATCTCAATAGGTGGTGAAGGACAAGGTCTCTCCTCCCTCAATGGTGAAATTTGGTATGGTTCCAACACAGATACATGGAAAATTGTATGTATTCTCATTGTACTTGGTAATTGTAGCTTGAAAGTGACTGGATTAATCTTGGCCAAGATGGTGAATGGACCAAATCTCTGATGGTCTAGCTTTGCACAAGGCCTTGAAGTCTACAAGTTACTTCTGAGTAACCACACTTTATCCCCAATGTGATAGGATGGATTTTGAACACGATGCTGATCTACATAATACTTATATTGTTCTTGAGCTCTATGCATCTCTTCCTTGGGTTCTTTGTGAATATCCATGAGATATTGGGCCTTATCTTTGGTAATTGGGTTCTTCACATGATTTGAGAGTTGTATATCCATCCTTGGATGTAGTCCATAATTTGCAAAGAAGGGAATCTGCTTGGTAGATGTATGAACACTGTTGTTATAAGAAAACTCTACAAAGGGTAAAAGCTCAAACCAATCATTTTGATGATAGCTGATGGTGCAACAAAGATATTGTTCTAGGACTTGATTCACCCGTTCTGTTTGCCCATCAATCTATGGATGATTGGCTGTAGATAGTTCAACTTGAACACAAAGGAGCTTGCAAAGACTATTTCAAAAGTAGGATATAAACTATGGACCTCGATCACTAACAATATCATTAGGGAAATCCATGAAGTCTAAAGATGTATCTTAGAAAAAATCTAGCAGTGGTTGCACTTGTGATTGCCTTGATAGTTGGAATGAAGTGTGCCATCTTTGTAAATCTATCCACTATAACAAGAATAGCATCATACTTATCTAACTTTGGTAGATATATGATGAAATCCATAGATAATGAGGCCCATGGCCTTTCTAGAAAAGTTAAAGGTTGCAAGAGGCCATAAGGTTTATGTCATGGTACCTTAGATCTATTGCAAGTGTCACATGTTCGGATATATTCTTTGACTTCTTTCCACATTTGAGGCCACCAAAAATCCCTTCATATAAGTTCTATTTTTTTATTCACTCTAAAATGTCCTACTGCAAGGTTGTCATGATGTTGTTGAAGTACTTGGATCTTGGGCTTTTCTAAAGGGGCATACAATAGGTTCATAGAGAATAGTAACCCATCCTTTTCTTGAAATTCATTTACTTCTTGAACTTTTCCTTCTTGATTTTTTTGCTTAACATTAGAAAACAATTCATATTGTGGTAGAGTCTTACAGATCAAATGATTCAAGGTTGAATCTTCATGATGGCGTGAAGAGACAGCTGCTAACTAGAGATGCTTAGGCTTGAGTAATACGCTCTCTTGTTGATCAAAGGACTCTTCACCCTTCTTTGGTGCAAGGTAAGATCTTCTTGAAAAGGCATCTCACTAACATTGTTGACGTCCTCGACGGTATGTGATGACAAAGTCGAACGTGGATAAAAAGTTATTCCATCAAGATTGCCTTCTATTGAGGATACATGCGGTCATAAAATACTCTCGGTTCTTTTGAGTTGTATACATAGTAACTTTATGAGCTGCTCCTTCTAGATGGTGATGTCAGGTATCAAACATGTCCACTATGGCAAGAAGCTATTTATCATGAATTTCATAATTAATCTCTAGAGGGGAAACTTTCCTTGAATGATATGCCAGGGGATCTTGCAAGAGACTTCGAGTCTTTGATATATTTGTTGGCTAGATTCTCATCAATATTCTTATGTAGTTCTATAAGTTCATATGGGGATAGTCTATCGATTGGTCTGAAGGGTGATTGTGCTCCCTCTTGAAGTTCTATGGCACAATCATAAGGTCTCTGATGTGGAAGGATATCTGCATTCTTCTTTTCAAAAGCATCTTCAAAACTTTGATATTGGTTGGGTAGCTGTACTGAATCATCTTTCCTGGGCTCTTGAGTTGGTATGTCATAGATCATATATGTCCGTTCCTTTCTTATTGCATGTATGAGGGATTTGGATCCGACATATATTGAGTTCTTTTGGATATCCTGATGGGTGATTTTATTCTTTTCCCAATTGATTTCTAGATTATGTTTCTTAAACCAAGGCATTCTGATGATAACCAAATTTATTGGACTCAATATTATGTTCAAACATATGTGGGAATCATGGTCACCAAGGTGTACTCTTAATGGTGTCGTTTCCATGGTTATATTCCTAGATGCTAGAGGTCATCCATCTACTACTTTAGCTCCTAAATCTACCAGATCTATAAGGGAAAGCGTGCTCTTAGGCATGATTAAGTTTACATGGGCAAGACATGTCTCTTTGGGTCTAGCTAGAATTATGAGACCCTTTCTTATATCATGGTCTAGTTGTACAGTCTCTTTTACAACTAGACTTCCTTGTGTCCCTGCTCTACAAGGGTGGTTGCGACTCTGGAGTTTTTTATCTTGTTGGGACAATTAACTGCAATATGGCCAGGGTTTCCAGAATACATGCATAACTTGTTATCCCTCCTTCTATATTTCTCTTGTGGTGTTAGAGGCTAGACCCTAGTTACATCTATCTACATAGGTTCGGACATAGGCTCATCTCTAGTTGTATAGTCTCTTTTACAACTAGACTTCCTCGTTTCCTTGCTCTACAAGGGTGGTTGCGGCTCTGGAGTTTGTTATCTTGTTGGGACAATTAACTACAATATGGCTAGGGTTTCCAGAATACATGCATAACTTGTTATCCCTCCTTCTATATTTCTCTTGTGGTGTTAGAGGCTAGGCCCTAGTTACATATATCTACATAGGTTCGGACATAGGCTCATCTCTAGGAGTGGGCTCGAGGGGTTTCCATTGGTGAGGTCTTCCTTCTACTTGTTTTTCTTGTTTCCTTTCAAAAAGGCAGTTATCACATTGAATAGCTTGGTTGATACATTCATTCAATGTCTTAACCTTTGGCATTGTGAGCAAAAGGTCCTTTACATCATCTCTTAAACCCCATCTAAATTGGCTTATGAAATAATCTTCATGCCAAGTGAGGTCACATATCAACTGTCTAATCCTAATACATAGGTAGAGGTAGGGTAGTTACCTTGATGTAGCTTTCAGAGTTTTTTTCTACCATTCGACTCATGTCTGCATCTCCAAATGTGCTGGTGAGTCTTCAAAGAAATCCCTCATAGTCATGAAGTACTACCATATCCTTCTCCAAGATAGGGGCAAACCATGATAATGCTTGACCATTGAGCAAGGTTCCAATAAAACCGATCTTGGATGCATCATCAAGGTATCTGTCAATGCAAATTTTGGGTTCCCTCATGAAGGATGAATTAGGACATTGGTTCACTTGAATGCTTCCTTTATTCGCTTGAAGATTTCTGACTCATTCTTGTAGTTCCTGGATGAGCGTGCCTACATGCACTGAATGTTCCATATTGAATTATGTCTATCTATGAGTTACATCCTTGATTTGTTGTTGACATCTTTGAAGTGATGCCACAATCTGTTCATAAGCATTCTCCATGATGAATAGGCTTGGACAAAAGCTAGTCTTGCCAAAATATCAGGGGAGCACTAGATTGTGCTCTTTGACTACAAAAGACAAGATTTTGGAAATACACTTATGATTACAAGAACTGCTACACATGGAAAATGATACAAGAATACATAATTGATATAGACATCGCACAACCCAAGACTAATAGGTATGGAAAACTGGACTAGAGATGATACAGGGGATCCCACAACCTAGTGTCATCGAGATTTTCTCTCCTCTCTCACTCATGAAGGCCTACACTAAACACATTTGGTGAAGGTAGCCAGAATTCCCTGAAAATTCCAAGATGCATCAAAGATTTCAAAGGGATTTCACATGCAAACTTTGGAAGAAATCAAGCAAATCCAGGGTAGCGATCAAAGCTAGTCAGATTTTGGAAATTAGGGTCAACATTTCAATGTCACCAAATCACATGAAAATTCATATACTTGTAAAGCCTATCAAAGGCAGTCTATAGCCTCAATTTTGCATGTAAATGGATTTTCTAGCACCTTGATATGCCATGTGTATTTTGTAAAAAATGTAATTTTTCCACTTAGACCCTACAAAATCTTGTATAGGAATTTTTGTTAGCCATATGGTTTGTCATATGTGGCTACATATTTGTACAAATTTTCAAGGCTATGAGAACTTCTTAGACACCTTAATGCCACCTTGCAGACTTCCAAATGTAGTCAAACTTGTATAAGGGAGATTCAGATGGGAGTTTTTTTTGCATATTCCTAAAGGAGACCTTTCAAAATATAGACTTACAAATTTTTGTCTTCATCAAAAGATATTAGAAGGGTCAAAGAGCACAAAATCTAGTTTTCAAGGTCACTGCAATTTCGTAGAATAAGAAAATTGATGGCTTGAAGGGCTGCACATGGTGAACAATGATTGAACCATGGTGTACAGTCAGGATGAGCTCACATTCAAGGGTGGAGATGCACTAAAGCATAAAGTAAGTAGGATCCATGATTTTTTTTCATCAGATAAGCCTTTTTTGATGGTCAAAGATCAATAATGCAAAGTTTGTTAAAAAATAGCAGCCTATCTTATCCAAATTGATGTCAACACTAATCCGATGATCTAGATCAGCCATGGTGGAGAATGAAGGTGCCTATTTTTCCCCCCTTTGCCCTAGATATCATATAAAGAACCAATCTTAGCCATCCATTTGATAAATCCAATGGTTGTAATCAGGGTTGAGAGTTGATTTCTCTAGATCCAAGGGCCCAAATTCATTCAAAAAACTATATAAAACCCCCTCCAAACTCCTAGAGCATCATTTTTAGGCATCCATAGGGCCCTTGCTAGCACATGGTTTCCTTGAGACGATCACCCTTAGTTGAGCATGTGAGGATCCAAGGTGGGCTAGTAAGAGCATAGTTCCTAGAATCAATTTTTAGACTTCCACTCTAGGATAGGCTCATAAACTCAGTTTCTATTTCTTTGCTCACCCTCATTGGAGCGTGTCATCCACAAACACCCATGCATATGTTTTAGTTTTGAAAGTGTATAAGAAGCTCCATTCTTGGACCATTCTTCCTTTCAAGACTGATTCATGTGTGTGGTTTTAGTTTTTTTTCATCATGCATTCATTCCATCCAAAATTAAATTTAGAAAGTCTTTAAGAAGATCCATATTTTTGGACCATTCTTCCTTTTCAAATTGATTCATGTGAATGGCTTCTTTTGTCCTCGTCATTCATGTTCATGCATTTATCTTGCATTCATATGTTCCCCTTTTTATAATCAAATCATGATATCTCTTCCCCCCAAACCAAATTTCATCTTCACCTTCACATTTTTTATTACATAAACCTTCCAACACTCCCTAGCTTCATACACTCTGTGTGTGCCACAAGCAAACCCGATCCACCATGATTGCGATCACCTCCACAGCGAGAACATAGGTATGGAACAAGATATCTCGATTACAAGAATTCCCTTCAGGGTTATGAACTAGATACAAGAAACAACTAGAAAGGATCTCGTACTATGATATTACAATAGGACAAGAAAGGATGTCCAAGATACAAGACTGGAATAAGGACCAAAACAAGCATTGGAATTGGAACTTGGAGAGTACTTACTTGGCGGTCACGACTCCTTGAGCTCCCAAGGCTAGTATTGGCAAGACTGATTATGAATGTGGCTAACCCCCTCCTTATACAGGTTTTCAAGGGCGGTTCATGAAAGGCAGTTACGAATTGATGATTTCATCAATTCAAAACATGTGCTCTAGATATCCGAATGAGGCAAGTAGACAGTTGATCTTAAGGTTTTGGCATGCTGGGATGAATGGAAGCATTGTTTCTGCAAATTCTGAACCAATCATGAGATATAGAAATCACATGGAATATGAGGTTTAGGATGGTTTCTTTCTCCATGACATATGATGCGTAGTTAAGTGCATATGCATGGTTATGAAGACGAATTGTAGAAAAGTTTAAATTTTTTTATTTATTAATTCAAGAAATAATTATACATCTTGATTTAAGAAAAGAAAGGAACAACATGCACATCCACTTCCATGCACCTTTGCAACGTTATCCATGTTATGATAATTAAAAACAAATAAAGAAAATAAAGAAGTACCATACACACTTATTAAGTAGAGAGATATTATTTAATATCCAAAAGTTTATCTTTAAATGATGGGAGATAATCCTATTCATTTCCACCATAAAGATGATCATTGAATCTTGATTAGAGTCTCATGGATTATGGATACTAATTGTATTGGCACATATGATAGAAGCGCAAAGAGTGAGTAAGTTAACTCTATAGTTAGTGAAGGTAAGGAACCTTCAAAGAGAGTCTTTTAGTACTAGAGACTATGGGGTGTTGAGGGAAATGCCCACATGGAGTTGTATTTTGAATTCCTATAAGGCAACGTAGTCAATTTATATTAGGGCTAGCTATTCTAGATGGCATAACCTAGATGGATACTAGTTAAGAAATTTTGCAACACATATGAGCATCACAAGGAGAATTGGTACATGCTCACATGACTCACCTAGGTCCTAGTATTGACCTTAGCTCACTTATGAGAAATTGGTTCCAATCAAAGAGGAAGTTAGAAGGGATGCCATATAATAAGGGAATCCAATAAGTACCTATATGCTCTATTTAGAAACTCACTGACTCTATTCTCATAATAGTGTTCTTTTGCTTGGGAGTTGGTTCTCCATTGATTAGGAAGAAAGAAAACTTGAAGAATTATGTGATCTCACTTATGAAGAGTTCATCCAAATAAATATCTCTTTTAAAGGAAAGGAAAAGTGGAATATATTTCACTACTAGAGGTTTCTTCTTTAGATGAGATGATAAGAGTATTATGGTCTTTAGATTGTCTAGATAGGAGTGGAACTATCCTATCAAGGATAATAGAAGGATCAGATAGTCAATGGTTAGATTGAGTCTCACATGACTCCTAGAGAGATGAATCTAGCCCCATTGATGAGTAGATGAGTAGTTCTAGTTGTTGGCATTAGAGAGACTAGGGGATCATTGATTAATTTTCTCTCTAAGGTTATTACCAGTTAGGGAGAAATTTGACCTTTTGGATTACCAAACTTTTAGTTGATGCTTTATCATGAGGATGATGATTGAACATCAATTAGAAGTGTAGGGTTTGTATGGATTATTCATATGGAAAACTAGAAGGAAGAGAAAAAATAGAGTTTGCATTACTACTATTTGATGCCCTTCCAATAGAGCATTAGTCCAAGTTTATGGATAATAAACCAAGGATTTCTTTGTTAATGAGATATAGAGGATTCATTTTACTTCCAAGGAATTCCTTTATGAGAGTTAGGATGATGGATTTGCATAGATCATAAGGATGGATTAGGTAAAAAATATCACTTGTGACTACAATGAAGGAAAGGAATAATTTAAGAGACATGAGGGAAAATCTATCATTTTAGCTCTAGAAGGGTGTGTACCTAAGTCACGAGGCCTTAGGGACTTGTGTCAAAGAGATTAAATCTCATTTGCCACACAAGTGCGTATAGTGGTGGATTGACACACACTTAATTATCAATCCGGAGAACCTCTTGAATCAAGTGTATGAGGATGTGTGCATGCATGATGGAAAGTGAAGTGGTTCAGCTAAAATGCATGAGAAAAGACTAAACTACCTCTCCAACTCACTCAATCTCTCGAACTGTCTGCCACGATACCCCTTATAATAGTAAATACAAATTTGAATGTTTCTCCGAGCTCTAAACTCTAAATATGGTAATAGCGGGTTCTTTTCGAAGCTCTCGACGAGACGCATCTATTGATGTGTCTTCACCTCAAATCTGACAATTGCTTTTCAAGTTATGGCCAAAACAGTGAATGGCAAGAAACACCTACACTCACTCCACAACTCATACTTGCTCTCACACACACTACAGTAGTTCAAAAGTGATGGGGAGTAGTAGACAACAGTCCTACACACACATTCCAAGCTTCACCCACACACAAAAGATCATAGAGAAGATGAAAATCTACAGGAAAGAAGCAAATTCAAAATTTTGGCTCTCCTTCTTCACAATGGCAAAAAGTCTTTACAAAGAGTCACCAAGTGACTTATATACATGTGCCCTAAAAATGGTCCTTTCACACAAGTGACCGGCACTTTATTGGCTAATCTCTAATTTCCTACTATTCTACAAGAAATATATTATATGGTTTATGCATCTAGAGGACTCCTCTAGTGCATTTACATAGCTTTGAGGGAGTTTTCTAGAATTTTGAAGAAGAAATTTATGCCCATTATTTTGAAAATTTTGGGCTCCTCTTTTGTGTCTCTTTTCTCTGCAACACTCTCCCCCTCTTTGTCTTTGTCATCCCTTGACAGGATTTGTTCCTTTGTCTGCATTTTTTTTATGGCTCCTGGATACATGCACCCAGTGGTCGAAGAAGCAATAAGGAGTGTGAGAGAATTTGTTACTTTATCCGAAGTTAATCATTTGCTTCTATGAGCCCCCTTGGTATTCCTTATATCATAAGTCTATGTTGCTATATTAAGTCAGGTTGCCACGCACGCCATCAGTGGCTAAGAATGTGATATTCTTAGTCACTCTCTTCAACTTCTCAACCTCTACCTCTTTCTAACTTTTGGTCTTCTGATATGTCTCTGTCTTCACACATTTGACCCTGTTGTATTGGTTGGAGCTTGTCTACTTCTTCCCTGTCGCACACCTTACTTTGTTGACCTTTACTCTCTTTTAAGTCAGCATTATGTTTCAAAGGCCCTATTCTTGAATCTTCTTTGTCATCCTCTCGGATGTAACTCATTTCTTTCCGTTGCACGCATCCAGTGGATGAGGAGACAATTAGGACCTTCAAACATTTGTTTATCTTATCCAATGAAGAATCCTTCGTGTGCAGTCTCTCTTCCCTGCTTGGTTCGCTTCACTGCGTGCTCTTGGCAGATGAGGAAGCTATGTGCAACCTCCCATGAAATGTCTTGGTTGTTATCTTTCTTTAATTCCAATCCTCAGGACTTGGTTCTTTGGTTTTGTCGCCTGATGTGTGCCCCTACGAGGCTTTAGGAGAAGGTGTTCTTTTATTTATGAGCTTTTGTTCTTCATTGAGCTGTTTTGTTCTTTGATCTTCTTCTTCTTCTTCTTTTCTTGCTAGATTCCCCTTCCACACGTCCCTCGTCCCGAAACTCCGTCATCCCCGACAAGCTTTTTGTGGTGACGTGAGTATGTTTGTATGACTTTCTGCTCTCGTTGATTAAGCAAATTGGCATGACATAGCATTAATTCTTTCCATTGACTCGACTTTACCCCGTCATTTGGTGCCTATCTATGATCACCAAAGAAACTTAATTCATATTCCACCAATCTTGCATAAAGGTTCGAAGATAGTTTTGCAAAAACCACTCAATCCATTTCAAAAACCCTTTGAAAAATGCCTCTTCAAATGGTTGCATGTAAGAACTTGGCAAAAACATGAGCCTTGAGTATATGGCCATTAGTGTTAAGCGGCTAGGTATGGTTGATAGATAAAAAACAAGGGCATCGGATCCCTAGTTAATGCTGATGAAATTTAGAAAAGTGTACTATGCATGTTGAAACACCTTTATTACAGTAAGTAACATGCTCAAAATTTTGTTAGTCATTTTGATTGCTAAGTCACGTACAGTTGCATATCGGGCAATCCATAATTCTATGGTTTTAACCATGTACTCTTTGATCGGTAGATAATTACGAGGTGGACTTGGTAGTAAAGGATAGTTGAGCCACTGATTATTTATGCTTCCCTCGCACTGTCCTTCCCAAAATTGCGTCCAAGAGCATCTTTTGGGTACTGGACAAAAAGATGGGTTGACTTGGAGTATATAAGGTGTTGATTCCCATTGTACCTGTATAGTAGGATTCTTCTCCAAAAATTTTCTCCTCCATATAGGATCAACTTTGTCATATTCCTCTTGTGTGTAGGTAAATGTTTGCATGCTAAACTAGAAGTTGCTATCTGACTCTTTATTTGTCATGGTCCTTATGTACTATCGTGTTTGCTCTTTAAGTAATCCATATGGTACATTGAAAAGTTTCAATACCTGTTCCAGATTTTGGCTTTCAATTTTTTCTTCCTTCATGACTTTGACTACTTGATCTTCAAAATCTTTAGTAAGCTGGGACACCAGTAGTGCCCCCTCATGTCAGCTTAGTTTTGCAATATCCCAAGTATGTCTTTCAATGTTGGTCTCTGTTTCCTCCCTTATCGGTGAATGATGTAGTGGGGAGAAAGAGGATGTACCTCAATCTCCTTAGTAACCGTTGTGGAGTGCGGAACTACTCATGTCCCCTCATTGACTTGCTGTGCTAATTGATCTTTTAATTGCTTTATCAATTCATCATTTTCTTTAATTTCTTTGGTGGATTCCATAATCATTTCCTTATTTTTTAGGAGCTCCTCTCCTATGGCAACGATTTGATTCGCATCTTCATTGCATTGCTCAAAGTATTGATTTTCTATCGTCTTCCACTTCTTTCTAACCTTCGCGATGTCATCCATATATCTTCTCTCCCATCCTGCTATGATAGCTTGCACTTTCTTTAGCTTATCTTCATACTCTGCTATCCTTTCCTCCAATGCTTTTGTGTTGTTCTCTGTCACTGCGGTAGTTGCTATTGGTTGGTCGCATAATAGGGTTGTCATCAATTCTTTATTCCTGGTCCTTAAATTATCAGCCTCATCCATGTACACCTTGATTTGAGATTCAAGAATTTTGCTTCTCATATTCATTCATGCCTTTTCTGCTTCATTGGCTTCATATCTACTTTGTAGATCTTTCAATTGTTCTTTTAGCTTCTGATTTTCTACTTCTAGTGTATTGCATTGATGCTTGGCCTCTTGGACGTTTGCCTCTTTCTCTTCTATTATCTTTTGTGCTTGAATTCATTGGGTAGATAGATTCTCACCTATTTCTTGAAATTGATTATTTTCCCACATTGCTTTGTCGTAGTCAGCATCAGCCTCAAGCATTAGCGGTTGAGTATCCATTGCAGTTTGTATCATTTGTTGTACTACTAGCTTGAGTTGAGTGACATCCACATTTAACCATGTCTTTGGAATGCTTGGAGCTTCCCCGGTGCATATGTATTTTCCATGCCCTACATGTATGGTCTAGTTATGCGGTTGTCTTATTTGGAGCTGTACTTTGTGTTCTCTTCTTTCCTCTTCCTTATAATAGATTTTGTGGCACTCCCTTGAAATGTGACATCCATTGGAGAGGGTTCTGCCATGACCCTTATTGATGTGAAGGGTTCCAATTCTTCCACTGTGTCTTCTATCTTTTCCTCCTTGGGATGCTTTAATAATACCTCTCCCACTAGAAGAGTCTCTCTGATCTAGATGTTGGATGCTTCATTCAACTTGATGACATGGACTCCTTCTTGAGGTGCCTCTTGCCTTGTAGTGTCCTTGCTCGTCTTCTCGGGCACCTGCTCAATGTCTGTGCCTTCCATGCCAAGTTCATTGTTTACTTGATTTGATTCTTCCCATTGACCATCGTCTCTTGAATCACTTCTAATATCCACATTTAGAATCGATGTGTCATGTTCTTCTTGTATGTCCGATGATGAGCTTGAGTTCAACCCCAATTCTCTGTATCTCTGAACCTTGGTTAAACTCTTCCTTTGTTCTGAGTCTTTCCATTGCTTTTGTCAATTCTTGTTCTATAATCGGTGGATTTTCTTCAAGCATACTCCAGTTGGGTGCTATTGTAGAGAAAGGTAAAGATGTATGGTTATCTGGAGTGGTTTTGTGACATTCTGTGCAACTATTGACATATTCATGGACATCCTTAGGCATATTAGGCTAGTATACTCCTAGCCGTTTCAATTCTCTTAGAGTTCCATGAGTTCCTTTGTGCATTCTTCATTTATTTATGTGAGCTTGTTCAATCAAATTCTTTTGTTCGTCTTCCTCTACGCATCTAGACAATATGCCGTTGGATTCCTTATGATACACACTTCCTGCTATTATGTGTAAGTTACATGATTGTATGATTTCCTTTCTATTTTCCTTGTTAATTGAATGTTGTGGTCCATGAGTGAGTATTGGAATTAGCTTTTCTACCCACTTAGGACACACTTCCAAATTGAACAAGTAAGTGTCTGGTAAATCTTCGGATACTCTGCTCAGTGGTTCTCCATGATAGTGTTAACCTAGAGAGATGATCTGCCCTCACGTGAGTATTCCCTTTTTTCACAATTACCTCAAAATCGAACTCCATTAATAATACAAACCATCTCACAAGTCTTCCCGTGTTGCAAGGCTTATTGACTAAGTACAATAAGGCTTGATGATCTATGAAGAATTTGAACTTGTTGGCTAAGAGATAGTGTCTGAATTTCTTTATAGTGTACACCATCCCTAATCCTTCTCGCTTCTTAGTTCTATAGTTCCTCTCTGCTTGATTCAGCTGTCTACTTGCATAGGAAATTGGATGGTCCAATTTTCCTTCATCTGCTGGTTGAGCTAAGATGCATCCTATTGCATAATTAGAAGCGTCCACATGAATATGAAAAGGCTTGTTCCAATTGGGTGTTTTCAAAATTGGAGCCATGCTAAGATGCTTTTTTAGGTCATTAAATGCCTTCTCACATTTGTCCATCCATGTGAATTGATTCAACAATCCATACAAAGGTTTGGCAATTATAGCATACATGTGGATAAATCAATGGTAGTATCCACAATGACCCATAAATGCTTGCACTTCTTTTGCATTCTTTGGTCTAGGAAGTTCTAGAATTACTTTGATCTTGTCTTCATCCATAGATATTCTGTTCCTAGATACGATGTGTCCTAGGATTTTTCTTTGTCTTACCATAAAAATGCACTTCTCAGGATTTAAGCATATTCTATATTGTCGACATTTATCAAATACTTTTTGCAATTTTGGAATATGTTCCTACCTCTGATGTGAGTAGCTACATAGGTCGTCTACATATACTTCCATACTCTTCTTTAGAAATTCTTTGAAAACATGACACATCAACCTTTGGAAAGTAGTAGGGGCGTTAGTGAGTCCAAAAGGGATCACTCTAAAAGCATAGACCCCCCATTCAATCGTGAATGCGGTCTTATGTTGATCCTCAATAGCAATAGCTACTTGGTTGTATCCCAAGAATCCACCCAAGAAACTATAGACTTCTTTGCCTGCAACTCTTTCCAATAGGTGGTCAGTGATCGGTAATGGGTAACTATCACCGATTGTGGCTACATTGAATTTCTTTAGATTAATGCATACTCTCAACTTTCTGTTCTTTTTGGGCACAACTACTAATGGTGACACCCATTCGGTATGTTCAATCTGGTAAATGAATCCGTCCGTCAATAATTTATCTATTTCTTCCTTTATTTTTGTGGCATAAACCTTTTCATACGTGTAAGTGCGTTCTTTTGATGGTTTCGCCTCCAATGTCATTGGTATTCTATGAGAGCAAATGGAGGGTTCCACACCCTTGAGATCCTTGTAGGTCCATGCAAACACATCTCTATATTCTCTAATTAGTCTTATTAATTCTTCTTCTTCCTTAGATGACACATCTTTTCCTATGTATGTGCATCTTTCTTCTCCATTTTCTAGAGTCACTATGACTTTTTTCGTTTGTTCCTTATTGTCATACACTTCTCCTTCTCTTGCCTCTCTCTTAGGCATCGGAATGGCTATTTTCCTTTCCCCTACTTTGTATCTTTTGAAGTCTTCAAAGACTTCAAAAAGATCAGGGGTTGGTTCGGTCTTACTCACACTTTCCTCCTAATTTGGTACTATAGGGGCTGCTTCTATTTCGAACACTTTTGTCATTCCATACTTGTGTTCAGCTTGAATGGCTTCTAGATAACATTCCTCCGAATCAAACTCTGGTTCCATTTCTATGCTCTCGTATTCTTCTTTCCATCCCTTTTCTAATATTTCTCCAGCTTCTACCTCTTGAAGGACTACCATGTACAAGTTTATGTCGTAGCCTTCTTCGTCCACACATTCATTCATGGTCCATACTTCCTCATTTACACATACGTCCAAGGTTGCTAGGATTTCCATCCAACCGTGAGGTTCGAATGCTTCATCAAGAAAAACTTGAGGCATGTACATTGGGTCCTCTATGGCCTGATAATTTTGATGTCCTAAGGGCCATGACTGTAGTTTTTCATCCTCTTTCTTTGCTTCCTTACACATCCATAATTGGGCATCCTCATGCATCCATGATTCATGACTTGATCCAGCACTATGGATAGACAAATCATCTTCTTCCTTATGTATGGGGTTCCATTGTAGTGGGGATACATATTTGTATGCAAGGGTATGCAAGTTTATCTTGGTAGTGTTTCCTTGATGTTGAAGGTATAATGAGTCTCTTCCCCAATCTTGTACTACCCTGAGTTGTCTCATGAAAGGTCGTCCTAATATCATTTCATAATTATTTGCCTTTCCAAATTGACAAATAGCTAGCGTATGCTCAAATTCAACTCCACCGGTTGTTAATTTGATCCTTTCCAATATTTCCAATGGTTTCTCGACATGACCATCTGCTAATTGAAGCTTCATATGAGTTGGTTGTAAGGCTGGCTTTCCCCATTTCTCCCAAATATCTTTGGTGGCAATACCTACTCCTGCTCCTGTATCTAGGATGGCCTTGTTCATGTATCCATTGTATGTGACATGTAAACATGTGTTGCCCTCATCTCCCTCACTAAATTCTCCAACCTTATCCATCGGGATTTATAGTCTAGAAGGGATCTCAGTTTCCTTGCTTTCCTTTTTGTTCTTCTCCTGCTCTAACTTTAATTGTCCTACTAATCGCTTCCATAATTGTGGTTTAACATGAAGTAATTCTTCCACAGTCAATTGGCATTGTACTTTGGTCTTTTTAAGTTCTACTAAATTGTGTGAAGTCTTATTTGAGGTACCCTTTTCTTTTCCTCATAATGTGGGAGCACAAAAGATTATGGATTCCTTCTCATATTCTCCCATGTACTTTGGTAGTGTAGAAATTGTCTGAGCTTCATCTCTATTTCGGTCTAGCCTAGAAACTTCTTCATATGTTTCTTCCATGTTTGGTGTCGGTTGATAGTCCTCCACGTCTAACTCCTCAAAAGGAGGTTTTGCAACTCCATCCCTTTTCCATTGATCCTCTCGAATCCTAGTCCACAATTCATTTGGCCACTCAGCCTCTAAATCAGGGACTATGGACATAGATTTGTCATGGGTATTCGGTATTTCTTCCTTTTCACCCTCCTCTTTTGGTTTCTCGTCCTTGGTTTTAATACAATTATTGTATTGATCCTCAGATATTCTTGTTTTGGGGAGGGCTAGGATAGTCTTCTCTAGGGTGGCTTGGGCCACCTATATGAGTTTTCTACATATCGCTAGCCTCTCCTTTTCTAACTCCCCTTGTGGGTACAGCTTTTTGTGCTACTCTACATTAGGTCCATTCTTGATTTTAGCTTGATAAGCCTTCAACCACATGTCCAAATCGTCTCGTTTTGGGTCTGCTAGAATTGATCCTTGCCTCTCTAGCTCTAGCATCTGCGGAGTGATGGGAATTTCCTCCTGAACTTCAAGTTCTTTAGGTTTGTTATTGCCTCGTGTGTGCTTCTTGTCTTCCTTGTTTTTATTCTTCATCCATTTTTCATTGAGTTTTTCTCTCCTATCCTTCCACTTTTGGCTTTTCATTGTTTGGATACTCTCACGTGGGTCCTCTGAATCTTCCACTACTTGTATTCTAGGTTCTACGGTTTTACCCTTTTCTTGTTCGTGGTCTACTCATTTTCTTTCTTATTCTTTCGTTTGTGCTCGTGTGATGACCTTTAATCGCTGTATTCCTTGTCATGTTCTGATGATTCTATCACTTCGATCACATTAATAGGTGCAGTTTCATGAGCCTTATTGGAATTTTCTTGGCAATCTCTTTTTCTTTTAACTTTCATCTCTCTAAAAACACATCTTCTCCTCTCTAACTTAAAAACTTTCGCTTCAAGTCTATAGAAAGCAAGCTTACAACCCAAAAAAGTTGAGATTTCAAATGAGAAATTAGATAGAATGCACTCAACGGAGCCCGACAAATGCAATGGCAAAAAAGTAGGAGCCACAAGCCACACGGGTGAACTTGGCTTGGTTTATCTGTTCCGTGATAGATGGTTTCTTCAAATTTAGAGAATGGTGATAGATGGGATGATCGCGATAGAGAGTTTTCTCCACGTCACTTGTGATAGACCGCTTGCTTCACGTCACCTGTGATGGACGATTTCTCTGCTCCACGATAGCCAGTATGCTGAACTCCGCGACAAACACATAGAGAGGAGGTATGATCTTCGCTGTATCGTCTCCGGGTCTATCGAACAATAGATGATAGATGGAATTGTATCTATCGTGGCAATAGATGGAGAGTTCTTGCAACAATGGACACTCATCGGGATGATGGACACTCATCGCGATGTTGCATCAATGGACACTCACCGCGATGATGGAGAATCTAGTTATCACCATGTTTCAATGGAATATGCAGTTCATATCTTACATTGTGCAATTCATTTGGGCGTGAAATCAAAGTTCTTCTTCCACAGTGTTCATATTTCTTCATTCATCAATCTTTGTAGCGTTAGAATAACTCTTGTTCGTTGTCGAAGTATGATGCTCGTTGTTGACATCGGATGTTCGTTGTCATATGAGCTTCAGAGAATCAGCACACTTGTCAGATAAATCTCCACCAACATAGAGCATCATTCACGCCCTCTAAAGATTGCAGAGAGAGTCAATTATGCCCTCTAAAGATTGCTCTTTATATTTTTTTAATAAAGGAAGTTCCGCCTTAGCCTACTCTCTTGGACTTGTATTAAATAAAAGGAAAAGCACAGTACAAGTGAAGGGGACTAGTGCCCATGGGACCCCTAATCCCAAAGAGCGGGGGTAGATTTTACAAAGTTTAGATGGCATTACAAAGAAGGTTAATCACCCTCATGTGAGACCCACTTGGGTTTAAGCTTGTTGTTGATCAGGAGAAGCACTCTATGATGCCTGAAGGGGGGAGGGATTTCTTACAGTTGGCGATTCTTTTACCAAGGAGGAACAACCTCAATCGGCCACTCTTTGGGGGAGTCGTCAAAGTTATAAGCACATCTTTCCCACCAGATCTTCTAGAGGACCTCCCTTCTTATGGCATTCTAGAGTGTTGTCGAGCACTCAATCACTTCTCCCAGCAAAGCTTGTTTCCAGCTTATATGCTTTTGAAGTCTAATTTTCTTTCCAACAATCTATGAGAGCCTGTTGGAGTTGGGACAAGTAAAGAAGATGTTACCAAAATCTGCTATGGATTGGTAAGTAACAACGCTTGCACCAACGAGATGCCCCATAAATTTTTCTAGCCTTTTGGTTGGTCTAGATTCCCAGATGAAGAATTTGGCATAGGAGGACATGAATAGGTGCACAAAGGCTAGCTATGATTCTTGGAGTTCTCTCTACCTCAGCAAACAAGTAGTGGATGTAAATGTTATTCATGAGACGAATGGCCTGTCCCTTTTATGCAAACAATTGCTACTGGACAAGAGATGCTGGTTACTGGACAAAATGAACAGATACAAATATCACACGTGGATTGGGTTGGAAGATGTAGCCGCAGATATGTACAAGAACTTCAAGAATTCTGCCCTCTCAATTAAGGTTGTTCTCAAGCTCAATGCCAAATGAAAAATTCAATGGAATATTCACTAGTGGAAGTACAGATTTAGGGTTCGCTGGGCTTTTGCTTCTACATCCAAACAAGCTCATCTACTTTGGCTCATCTTGGATTAAGGGTTGTGGACTTGTAGCAAGGCAATGAAGTTTAATATCAGTGCAGGAAAATGCTCTTTTTGTGGTCAACTTGAGGACCTTCCTCATGTTCATCAAGTGTCTTAATGCCCTCAGATTCTGGAGACTGTTGATTGTCTACTACATATGGAAGAATAGGAATCAACACCTATTGTCCAAGGCTCCTTAAGACTACCTTTTTTCTTGTATACAGGGCATTAAGAGTATTATCTAGAATTGTAAAAATTTGGTAAAAGATACCCACACTAGAAACTTCAATCCCTTTGTTGTTTTAAAAGGGATGAGATCTAATAGATGGAAAGACTTCTGATGACTATGTATTCCCCTGACAGACTGTCGTTGATTCAATTCTTGGAAACTAGCATATGACATCTTAGATGATGTCGGATTCTGGTGTAATTTCCTTTTTCCTTCACTTTTTGCTTCCCCCAAGGGCTGCCAATCAAGGAAACATTTGATTCATAGTCAAGATTATATTGACTTTCATTTTATACGTCATTGTTATAGTTCAGTCAATGCCTGCCCCACCTCGCAAACCTTTTTTCTAAGTGAGTAACAGTAAATTATGATTAAATTAATAGAGGAAAGTATAGTTGCACCCTCCAAGTCAAGCAAACGTTTATATGTCATTATAATATTGCTCTTCATTATATTTTATTAAAACGAAGTTCTACAATAGCTTACTCTCTGAAACTTTAATTAATAGAGAGAACAATTGTACACTCACGGGGGTTCCATTGCTCTTCATTTTATACGTCATTGTTATAGTTTAGTCAATGCTTGCCCCACCTTGCAATATTTATGTTGAATGAAAAAAGTTACCTAACTATTTATGGGCAGAAAGTGTATCTACTGCCACTTACCTCATAAACAGGTTACCATCTAAGTCCCTTGATGGGATGACCCCTTATGAAGCATGGCATGGTAAGAGACCCTCACTTGATCATTGCAGAATCTTTGGATGTGTAGCATATGTACACATTCCTTCTCAAATAAGAGGTAAACTAGACCCTAAGGCTGAGAAGTGTATCTTTATTGGATATGATCTAAATCTGAAAGGGTACAAGTTCTACAACCCTTCAAATAAGGGATTTATGGTTAGTAGAGATGTTGTCTTTGATGAAAATGATTCTTGGTATGAGAATGAATGCAGGAAGGTTAAACTACCCTATGACTTGGAGGAGGAGTTTCCAAGTCTTACTAAGGAGGAACCTACTCAAAATGAAGATGCTAGTTCAGATGATGAAGATATTATCAACCTTGAAGAATTCAAAGCATGGAAGTCCAAAGGAAAACTCAAGATGAAGAAACTTGAAGACATACCTGAATCTTCAAATCAATCAATCAAGAGATCACAAAGGGAGAGCAAAAAACCTATCAGATATGGGTATGACACCTCTCTTGTTATTAAACACTCTATTTATCTTGCCAAAGATTTTTCAATTGAAAACTAGGATCATATGCAGAAGCAAAAACTAAGACAGAATGGAAAGAAGCTATGGATGAAGAGATTGAAGCACACAAGGAAAGTGACACATGGGAACTAGTACCAAAGAAAGAGTCCATGAAGGTAATTGGATCCAGATGGATCTATAAACTCAAAAGAAATTCTGATGGGTCAATAAATAGGTACAAAGCTAGATTGGTGGCCAAGGGTTTTGGACAAACCCAAGGCATTGACTATGAAGAAACATTCTCACCTATAGCCAAGATGCCAACCATCACGGTATTGGTAAGTGTGGCTGCATCTAAGAATTGGAACATGTATCAGCTAGATGTAAAAAATGCTTTCTTGAATGGATGGATTTCAAAGGAGGTATATATGTCACAACCTCCTGGCTATCAGGATCCAAACAAGGTAACATATGTGTGCAAATTGAATAAAGCTCTTTATGGATTGAAGCAGGTACCTAGGGCATGGAATCACAGGTTGACCACATACCTTCAAGACCAAGGTTTTGTCATGAGCAAGGCAGACACTTCTCTATTCATCAAGAGAAGTAATTCAGAGGTAATATACCTATGTGTATATGTTGATGATATCATACTTACAGGTAATGATGTCAATGGAATCAGACAAATCAAGAACTAGATGATGAAGGAGTTCAAGATCAGTGATCTTGGTCTAGTAAAGTATTTTCTTGGACTTGAGTTAGTCTATACTAACTCTGGAATCTATATTACTCAGAAAAAATACATATAGGATATGTTGAAGAAGTTTCATTTGCAAGATGCCAAAGTTGCAAGTACTCCAATGGAGGTAAACCTAAAACTAAGTGCCCATGAAGGTGATGAAATTGATGATACTAAAGGTTACCAAAGTATAGTTGGAAGCTTGAAGTATGCTACCTTAACAAGGATAGATATTGCCTATGGAGTTAGCGTGCTAAGTCAGTTTATGCACAAGCCTAGGGCACCTCACTTGGAGGCTGCCAAAAGGATATTATAATACCTCAAGGGTACTGAACATCATGTTTTGTATTTCCCTTACACTTTAGACTTGGATATTAAGATCTATTCAGATGCAGATTGGGCACGATGCAAGGATGATAGGAGAAGCACTTTAGGATACATTTCATTTGCAGGTGATAAACCAATATCATGGTCTTCAAAGACGCAACCTACTGTTGCTTTATCTTCTACAAAGGAAGAGTATAGAGGATTGGCAAATGCCACTCAAGAAGCCATATGGATCAAGTTATTGTATACAGAATTGGGTTTGTATACTACCTCACCATTGATCTTTGGAGATAATACAAGCTCACTTCACCTTCCAGCTAATCCTATTTATCATGCTAGGACCAAGCATATAGAGGTCCATTACCATTATGTGAGAGAGAAGCTATTAAGCAAGGAAATTCAATTAACATATGTATCAACCAACATGCAGTGTGCAAATCTGTTAACTAAAGCACTGGATGGAACCAAACTTTGCAGGTTCAAATCAATGATTGGATTGCAAGATATACATGAAGACTGAAGAATGAAGACCAAGCCAAAATGTTTGGCTTGAGGGGGAGCTGTTGGTGCAATTCACAAGCCTACACATTTGTCTTGAAGTCCATACACATATGAAGATGCATAGCAATCAATGCTAGTGGTTAATTAGCATTTTATCTCTTTGTAAAGTCTCATTTGACTTAGAATCTTTGTAAGTACCTACCAAGAAAATCTCATGGAAAAGTTAGAGCTTTGATTGATGGAATATCTCCTATAATGGAGGATCACCTTTTTAGAGAGAGGGAGCCAAAATTTGAATTCAAATTCAAATTGGAAGTGAACACTTATATAAACATGTAGGAAAAGGTCACGGGTAGAAGAGTCACTTTCCAAGCTTCTCATTATCATTTCTGAGTGTGTGTGAGGCCTACACTCTAGCCCACACCTTTCTACACCATTAGGCAATGATCATCATGCCAATGGTATTGTACAACATTGTTCATTAATACATATATCTACATTGTCTACTTCTGAGTTCTCTGTCATAACCCCTGAAAGTCTATCAACTTGTGGAGATCATATCTCACTCATTTCTTCACCAAATTCAAAGATCTATAGCTGGTTGGAACCAGCTCAAAGTATTCTACAATTTGTAAAAATCTGAAGGATTTCTATTCAGCCATTTCAGAGAAAAGTCCATCAAAGTGATCACTGGTCGATGTCCACAACAGTCCTAAAATATCGGGGGTAAAGGTTTACTTGCTAAATTGATTTCTCTGAGCATAATTAATCTTTTTAAGTAATTCCACTTGGAATAGTTAGCTTGCTAAGCTAATTAGATAAGCTTAAAAGGAATTTTTCCAATTCCTATTGCGCTGGTCATATTGAGCAAAAGATACAGTAGGTGTATTGACAAAAATAGAAGGTTTTTTTGAAGGCTTGAAGTTCAAAGTTGTCTATTTTGATTCTATCTTTTCATACATCATTTCCAAAGTACATAGGCCATTTTATGGTTTCATTGGAAAGTTGAGAAGGTCTATTTATCAACTTTGATGCATCAAAGGGCTGGTACAAAGCAAGATTTTGCAGTACCTACTCATCATCTTGAAGTATCTGTCCATCATTCCCAACAAATATGCTTCTTGAGGAGTCATTCCCTTCAGTGCTTTTGTGTAGCTTCGATTACGGATGTAGACTGATCTATTGATTGCTTCTATCAAGAATGAATCAGGC
This sequence comes from Ceratopteris richardii, assembly GCA_020310875.1. Classification (NCBI taxonomy): domain Eukaryota; kingdom Viridiplantae; phylum Streptophyta; class Polypodiopsida; order Polypodiales; family Pteridaceae; genus Ceratopteris; species Ceratopteris richardii. The sequence goes on from CM035434.1 coordinate 55,409,138, forward strand.
ATGTCTTAAGCCTTTAACATACAGTGAGCCATTTCAACTACTCTCCTGTTCCTATGCTCAACAACACATATTTGTTGAGGTGTATGAGCTGTGGTAAGTTGACTTTTCACACCATGCACTTTACAGTTATTATTGAACTTTGTTGATAAGAATTCACCTCCTCTATCTGTTTTGAATTGCTTCAATTTCTTTCCTGATTCATTTTCCACACACGTATGCCACGTTTTAAATTTTTCAAAAGCATCAGCCTTCTCTCGAATGAAATAAACCCACATCTTTCTACTATAATCGTCGACTAATAGCAAAAAATAGAAAGATCCTTCTAAAGCAGGTGTAGACATACTACCATAGAGATCAGCATGTACCAACTCTAGGGGAGCTTGAGATCGATTGCTGGTCTCTTGTGGAGATTCCTTTCATTGTTGCTTGCCCATCATGCAAGCTTCACAAGGTTCCTGCAACTCTGAAAATACAAGCAAATGGGCAACCATCCCTGTATTTTCATAGCCTGCTTACATCTTTATCGTCTGTGGCAATTAAGGCACTAACTCCTGCAAGTTATCACGTCTTATGCCTTTTCCTACTACATTACCTGATGAATCCATGATTTCTGCACCACTCTTATTAAAGTGAACTTCGAGTACATGATCTGTTATTCAAAAATTGACAAAAAATTTCTTTTAAGTGTAGGTATATAGAGAACATCGGATAACATTTTCTCAATAGCTAGAGAAGTGATAAAAGAGTGGTTCTAGTTCCTTTAGCTAGACACTTGGAGTCATTTCCCACCACTACATTGATGGATTCCCATAGAGGCACTAGGTAACTATACCAATCCTTTTTACTCGTCATATGGCAAGAAGCTCCACTATCCAAAATCCATGGTTCATCAACACAAGCTTGAGTAGATGAGCATACCTCTTCAATAGCTACCAGTAGTTCTAGCTCTGTGTTCTAGCTCTGTGTTCTAGCTCTGTGTTTTTTGCACACTCTTTGTTCTTCCAAGATGATTTTACAGTCCCATTTCATTCATCAGCTTGCTTCTTTCTGCAATCCTTGATGGCATGGCTTTTCTTTTCACAATAGAAGCAACTTCCTATGAACTTTTTCTTCTTTGGTTTCTTCTTTCATCCATCAGAAGAGCCTTTTCCTTTTGCATTGGTTGAGAATGCAACATCACTGGTACTTTGCCAATTCTTCAATCGCATCTCCTCTTCTAAAAGAATAGCACAAAACTCTTCAAATGTAAGGGGAGCTGGTATTACCTGAGTGTTAGGACTGATACTAATCCATCATACTTTGTTGGAAGAATACGCACACATCTTCAAGCCGAATCTTCAAGTGTTATAACAAACCAACTGCAACCAATTAATCTTGAAGATGTTTTATCCGTTTGATAAAATCTTCAACCTTTTCAGAATTAAAATGCTTTTCATTTGCCAACTGATTTTCTAAATTATGTATCCTAGTGTGGTTCTTGGTCTCATATTGATGATCCAATATGCCCCAAGCCTCATATGCTTTAGTAGTATGTTGAACTAAAGTAAGCACATAATCACCTACACTAGTGACAATTGCACATAATGCATCAACAGTCCACCTCTTCCAAGCTCATCGAAGATATGGATCTGGCTGAATCATCAATCTTGAATTTGCTGCATCTTCAACTAGTATAGGCTCTAGAGGGGCCCCACAATTGGGGACCTTGGTAACTCCCTTTCCTTGGAATACCTTAGATGGTCCAATATGACCTTCATCCAACATGCAAGTTGGGATTCCCATCAACTGGGTAATGCATGCTTGGCTTCTCCTCATAATGGGGGCCTTACAAAATGTGCATACAATCATGAGAGGTAGACATTGATCATATACTAACAATATGGTCATGAACTCGGCAATAATAAGCATAATCGATTGTCTTTTTTATGCTTTCTTTCGCATGGTGTGTCTCCTCATCTTGATATTATCCAATTCATTGGATCTTGTTAAGATTCTTTAGATTCTTCATCAATGCTAAGCTATGGAATCTCCCATAAATCTAAGATGAAGTCGAGATGGTTTCTTGAGTGTCCATGACATCATCTCCCCCTCACATGATGAGTTCCATAAGGAGAAGTTCAGTTTTCTAGCTTGAGCTTCATTAAGTCTTTTCACAAGGTATATCCTTCAAGTTTCTATTCATTCATTGTGATGTTTCCATGATATTTAATGGAGGAACTTGAGTAAGTGCATCTCCTTGATTGAATCTTAACTTCTTCTTTTCTTTTACCTTCTTTTCATCTTAGTAGTGTGTATGCTTCATATCATCTATAATGATTTTTTGTTCTTCAAAGATTGTTGATTTCAATTCTTGAGGAATGGTTCCTTAGTTATTCAACACTTCTAGCTCTTCGACTTGGACTTTTTTTTGAATAATTGATTCTCACATTGAACTGCTTGATTAATAACATTATCCAAGGTATTTTCTTGAGGCATGGATGTCAAGAAATACATCGCCTCATCTTTGAGGCCACTGTGAAATTGATGAATTAGGCAGTCTTCTTGATATGTAGTTTCACAAAATAATATCTTGAAATTTGAAGCATAGTTTAAGAGTGATCGATCACATTGTCCCAACAATCTTTTCAGGTCTTGGACATGTCCTATCAAATCCTTTGTAGTAGATTGGATCTCTTGTATATTATTGAACAAGGCATTGTTAAAATGTATTAATATGTTTTTGATGTTTTTGATATAGCAGCTGAAGGTTCGTGAGGAGCGTGCAAGGCGTGAAAGGGCGGACATCAATAATCCGAAATAATTATTATTTAGCTTGTAAATAAACCTGCGTAGAAGGTTCTATTGTTAGATGGTTAGAATAATGGTCGTTGTAGACCGTAGTTTCTGTTATTAAAAGCAATGGCTTTCTGTAAAAGTTACCAACTTTTAGTTTCACGCCTGCTTTTTGAAGCCGCCCTCATGTAACCACTATTTTCGACGTAATCAAAAGTCCTACAAATACATGCACTCTGTGGACTGTCGAAACAGTGTGCATGGGGGGAGATTTCACCCAATCTTGCGTTCGGTCTCGTCTCTTGTTGCCTCTATTTTTCTGCGTCCGTAATCTCTGTATGCGCGTGAGCAAGATCTTGACAACAATGGTATCAGAGCCAGGCACGCGTCAATACAGAGGGTTCTGTTCTCTGTTCGCGATTCTGAATTCCGATTCCATCTTCATTTCCATTTCCATTTCCGTCTCTATCTCCGTCTCCGGTCTCTGGTTCCGGTTTCTGTTTCTGTTCCAGAACCTACGTTTACTCCTTCGGCTTACTCTAAGGCGTTGACTAAGGCGTCGACTAAGGCAAAGAACTTAGGCAATACATTGGCACCCAAGGCTCCCTTGGCGACCGTTGGCAACCGTTGGCTACGCGCGAGGCAATTTTAATTTTTGAGTGGTAATAGAGAGGTTTAGAGTCCCTAAGGTAGGAGGATTTGAACCCACAACCTCCTACTTTCAAGGGAAGTACTTTGACCACTCCACCATCTCTTGGAGTTGTACTCAAGTTCTCTCTCTTTATTACTTGTGGAAGGCGCGCGCCTCGATTTCAAGATTGGACCTAAGAAAGAATCAAGTGTATCTCTCAATCCGTAGGTCGGATTGATGCGCGTAATATACCATTGGAAAGCTCTCGGAACGAACTTTCCAATGAGCTAGCTTGGAAATGTGAATTCCTTCAAAATCCTTGGGTGGAACTTGATTGAGTGTTCAAGATACCAAGCAAGGTTGAGAGCAAGGGTCCAAGAGCACCATGGAGGATTACAGTAATTCACCTCTACCTGCGGCAACACTTGAACAACAACTAGAGCTCTTGTGGCATGAGCTTCAAGGAGCTCAGAACGAGATCCGACAACGTGATGAAATCCTCCAAAAGATGCAAGCTGAGGAAGACAATCTTACGAGAGTAGTAAAAGCTATTGTGTCTGCCCAATCTGATGTTACTCATTCAAAGATTGGTAATAGAAACTACCAGCTTCTACGATTTGATGGCCAAAAGGATGGGCCTTTAGTACTTTCTTGGTTGTCGCAGTTTGATGATTTTTATAACGATGAAATGTATGCTGAAAGTGAAAAAATTAAATTTGCCACTAACTATTTAGTAGGTAAAGCACAACTCTGGTGGAATGTCCTGCGGCACAGTACGGAGCGTCCAACAACTTGGAAGGCTTTTCAAGAAAATGTGAAGGATTCATTTCTTCCTCCTCAATACCATTTGCATGTTCGACGAGCATGGACGACCCTTACATGGAAGGAGGGTGATACGGCTACTACCTACACAGAGCGGTTCTGGCAAAATTTACTACTTGTACGAATGCTTGAAGATGTATCAGAAGATATCTTGCAGCAGAAATACGAAGATGGTTTGGAGGTGGGAATCCAAGCTAAGCTTCACACCCTACGACCTACAACCCTCAAAGAGGCTATATCTTTTGCTTATGATGCAGAAAAAGAATTCCAGTCCATAACCAAGTCACTCCGTCTACAACAACCACGTCCACGACCATTTCCTGTTAAACCTTCATTTCCTATGAAGCGTAATTTTAATGCCCCATCTTACCCTAGTTTTCCTCGTCGTCCACAATCCAATTACTCAACTCCACCCGTTGCTTCATCTCTCCAACCAACCAAACCACCTACCCTTCAAACTTTAGCAGTGAATGCCCAACAGAAGCGACCACGAATCACTTGCTGGAATTGTGGTAAACCTGGACATACAAAAATAAGGTGCAGATTGCAACCTCTTCATATAAAACCGGCTACAGCTCGATTGCATAACATGGAGGTCTATAATGAAGAAATTCCTCCTGTTTGGACAGAGGAATCACTGGAGAAGGATTTAAGTACCTTGGATAACGATATCTCTCTACACTCTCTTCTTTGCATGCAGGGTACAATAAATAACAAACTAGTTAAAATTCTACATGACGATGGTAGTTCACATGACTTCATTTCACATTTATTAGTACAAGAACTTAAATTACAAACGTTTCCTTCTTTGTATAAAGTGAAAGCCGCATTTCAAGGTAGTCGTTATAATGTAACATGAGAAGTGCAAGATGTTACGATTAGCATAGGCCCTTATGTTGATTCACGAACATTTTTAATTGCACCTTTGCAATCTTATGATGTTATACTAGGTATGCCTTTTCGTCACCATTATAACCCACGTATTGACTACCATACTCATACCTTTAAGTTTGCTTTCAAAGGTCAAATCATTACTTTGTCTGCACGGCATGATTTCCAGCCATTTCCATTGATTAGTCACACTCAAGTAAAGCGTGCATTTAGGAAAGGATTCAACTCATGCATTGTTTTTGTCAATGTCATCAATGATTATTTTCATGAGTACTTATAAGGATTGTTTTATGTCTGAATATCCCTCCGAACTACCACCATCTCGAGGATCCTTTGACCATAGCATAGACTTAGTCCCTGGTAGTTCTCCTCCTCATAAAGCACCTTATAGACATGGCCCACTACATCAAAAGGAAATAGAAAATCAAGTAAAAGACCTATTACAAAAAGGACTTATAAGGCCTAGTTCTTCCCCATTTGGAGCACCAGTTCTCTTAGTAGAGAAGAAGAATAAAACTTATCGAATGTGCATTGATTATAGAGCCCTTAACAAGATCACGATCAAGAATAGATACCCTATTCCTCGAATAGATGATCTCTTAGATAAGTTACGAGGAGCTCGTGTCTTTAGTAAAATTGATCTTAAATCGGGTTACCATCAGATTCGTATGACACAAAGTGATATTTTTAAGACTGCATTTAGAACTCAAAATGGCCATTATGAATTTATGGTAATGCCCTTTGGACTTACTAATGCCCCTGCTACATTTGCACGAATGATGAACAATAGTTTTCTTGATTACCAAGCTTTTGTTCTTGTATTCTTTGATGACATACTTGTTTACAGTAAGAATGATAGTGAACATGAAAAGCATCTTGAAATAGTTTTTCATTTGTTACGAGAAAAAACATTTTATGCTAATCCGGAAAAGAGTTATTTCTTTCAGCGTAAGCTAGAATATTTAGGACATATTATTTTAAGTGAAGGTGTGCATGTGGATCCGAAAAAGATTAGAGTTATCATAGAATGGCCTACACCACAATCAGTCAATGATATTCGTTCTTTTCTTGGGTTGGCTAGTTTCTATAGGAAGTTTGTTCGAAATTTTTCTTATTTAGCATTGCCTCTTACTTTGTTGTTGAAAAAGAAAATAAAATTTGCATGGGGATTTACCCAACAATAGTCCTTTGACAAACTTAAACATGCACTTTCACATGCACCTGTTTTACAATTACCTCATTTCTCACAACCCTTTCATGTTGTTACTGATGCTAGCGGTTCAGGAATAGGTGCTGTTCTGATGCAAAATGACCATCCCATTGCATTTGAGAGTAGAAAGCCTAAACCCTGAGAACAGAATTATAGTATGTATGATAAAGAACTGTTAGCAGTTGTGCATGCTTTGCGAATTTGGAAACACTATCTTATGGGCTCTGAGGTCTTAATCAAAACCGATCAACAGGCTATTAAACATTTATTAAGTCAGCCCTTAATCTCTGATAGGCATCTTAAATGGGCATCATTCATTCAAAATTTCCAACCCATGATACAATATCAGCCAAGTAAAGCTAATGTCATAGCTGATGCTCTTAACCGTTTTCCTTCGAATTCCATTGTTTTGAATAATATTTCTGCCATTCAAATTCATTCTTTTCAAGACATGGTTTCCACTTATGCATCTGATTTGTATTTTTCACGTGCATGGCATGACTCCAATAATGGTGCATCTTTATCTGATGAACATTGTACATTTCATAATGGTTTTCTTTATTTTCAACATAGATTGTGCATAACCCAAGCTTTTAAAGATTTTGTCCTTAAAGAAATGCATGAACCATCTTACATGGGTCATAGAGGCATACAGAGCACTATTTATGCTTGCAAAGATTTCTTCTTTTGGCCACATATGGAAAAAGACATTGCACATTATGTTTCTCAATGCATTGTATGTCAGCGTGTCAAACGTCATCATGGTAAACCATTTGGATTATTAATGCCCCTTCCTATTCCAAATGAACCATGGGAACAAATCTCTATGGATTTTATCACAGGTCTTCCTACCACTTCATCACATAATGATATGATTTGGACAATAGTTGATAGGTTTAGTAAATATGCATATTTCATTCCATGTAGAAAAACTTTGACTGCACCTCAAGCTGCAAAATTATTCATTAAATGCATTTTTCCACATCATGGATTTCCTAAAGTAATGTTATCTGATCGTGATGTTAGGTTTTGTAATCATTTTTGGGTTGCCTTATTTCAACATTTTGGTTCTAAAATAGGTTTTAGCTCTACATTTCATCCTGAAACTAATGGACAGAGTGAGGCTACAAATAGTACTATTCTTGATTTATTGCGTTGTTATTCATTAGATAATCCTAATAACTGGGATGAAAAGTTGCCATTGCTTCAATTTTCTTACAATAACACTTCACATACCACTATTGGTCGTGCACCTTTTGAAATAGTTTTTGGTAAAAAGCTTCCCACTCCCATGTCCCTCACCCAAACCGACATTCTGATGGCTAATTCTATTGCTCAAGATCACGTTTCTATACTTCATGATGTTCACAAGCACATTAGGAAAAGTCAAGAGCGCTATACACGTAATATCAATACTAAACGAGTAGCCAAAGAATTCAGGGAAAATGATTTTGTATGGTTGCGAATAATTAAAAGACGTCTCAAAAATATTTTGCACCATCCTAAAATTAAACTTGCACCACGCTATTATGGACCGTTTCGCATTATTGAAAAAATTAATGATAATTCATTTTGATTAGATATTCCATCCCATTGGACCATTCATAATTCTTTTCATATTAGTTTACTTAAACCATTTAAAGGAACTTTACCATCCCATTGGACCATTGGACCATTCATAATTCCATCCCATTGGACCATTCATAATTCTTTTCATATTAGTTTACTTAAACCATTATTGAAAAAATTAATGATAATTCATTTTGATTAGATATTCCATCCCATTGGACCATTCATAATTCTTTTCATATTAGTTTACTTAAACCATTCTGCGTCCGTAATCTCTGTATGCGCGTGAGCAAGATCTTGACAACAGGATCTCCTTGCATATGGAATCCATAATGCTAGGACTTGATGAAGCTAGTCTTGCAAAAATGTCAAGGGAACACTATATTGTGCCCTCTTACTAGAATAGAAAAGGTTTTTTAACTATACTTATGATTACATGATTCCCCATGTAGCGGTGAAAAATCCAAGCATATACAATTATTACAAGAATTCCCACAACCTATGACTGATAAATATGGATAACTTGATTAGAGAAGATACAAGAGATCACATAAATCGAGATTGTAGGTATGAAAAGAAATATGTGAATTACAAGAACTCCCTTGAGGAGATGAACTAGGTAAAAGAATACCTCGATAGCATCTCATACACCAAGAATAACGGGGGCATAGCAACATCTTTGATTGAGAAAAAAAAGCAGGCATCCTCACTTATGCGACGCTCCTTTAAAAAAGCATCGCATAAGGGATGTATGGGGAAAAAACCAAAAAACAAAATCAAGGTTGTTGCATATACGATGTTTAGTGTCGCTTATGCAACGCTCATGCCAATCATTTCTAGAAGCATCAAAGCCTAGTGATGCTATTGCGTCGCAAAAGTGACGGTCAAAGAGTTGAAAAAAAAAAAGCTTTTTCTCGACACATTTGTGTCAGGATCGAGCGAAGAGACGGAAGAGCAAAGAGCAACCCTGAGAAAGTGAGTCCCGAGGAAGGTACGCATGCATAAATACACATGCATATGCACACACGCACATACATACACACATATGCATACACTCATACATACATACATATACACATATACACATATACACACATACACACATACATACACATACATACACACATATACATACACACAAATACACACACATACATACACACATATACACAAACATACACATATATATACACACATGCACACATATACACAAACATATCTACACACATACACATATACATATATACACACACATATACACACACATATACACACACATATACACACACATACATACACACATATACATACACACATATACACACTTATACATACACACATACACATATATACACATATGCACACACATATGCACACACATATACATATATATATATATACATACATGCAAACACATACATACAAACATATACACACACATATATGCACACATATACACACACATACATACACACATATACACACACATTTGCACACACACATATACATACATATATGCACATATACACACATATACACACACATACATATATACACATATACACACATATACACACACATACATACACACATATACACATACATACATACATACACACATATACACACACATACATACACACATATACACAAACATACACACATATACACACACATATATACACACATATACATAGACATATATACACACACACATATGCACATATATACACATAGACACACATATATACACATATACACACACATATACATATATATATATACACATATACACACACATATGTAAAAACATATACACATACATATACACATAAACATATTCACACACACACATATATACATACATATATACACATAGACACACAGACATACATACACATATATGCACACACACATACATACACACATATACACACACATACATACACACATATACACATACACACACATACATAGACACATATACACACATACACATACACACACATGCATACACACACATACACATACACATACACATATAGATACTTGCACAAAAACATACATACACATAGACACACACACATACACTCAGATGCATACATACACATGCATACACATATATGCTTAAACACAGATACATACACACACGTGCACATACATAGACACACATGCATACAAACACATACATACACACATGCACATATGCACACACACATTTACATATACATACACACACATATACATACACACACATAGAGACACACATATACACACACATATATACACACATAGAGAGACACACATACACCATATACACATGCATACACACAAACATACACACATATACACATATAAAAACAAACTATACATACATATTCATACATATAGATACACATGTATACATACACATACTTATGCATGTATCCACAACTATACATGCACACACATACAGATACTATACATAGTATACATACACACACATACACATACTATACATACATGTATATCCACACACATACACACATGTATACATACACACACATAGATACATAGACCCACATATACATACACACACATACACATACACACACATAGACACACACACATAAAGAGACACACATACACATCCATATATACATATGCATAAATAATGTACATGCATATGAATACATACATGCATACACATATACACACCCACATACACATATACACACATACATACACTCACATACACACACATATACATACATACATATACATACACCCATATACACACACATACACACATACACATACACATACATATACACACATATATGCATACACACAAATAAACATACATATACACATATAGTTACTTGCACATACACACATATACATACATACACATATAGATACACCCATATAACACATACAGAGATACACACATACACATACACACACATAGAGAGAGACACACTCTGTACCTAAGAATCAACTTAGGGACTTGTGGAGAAAGAGACTATACCTTGATCCCTCTCAAGTGCATATAGTGGGGATTCACGCTTTAATTATCAATCCGATGAGTATCGAAACCTAGCTGAGTGTATGAAGACATGCATTCAAATGATGATCAATGCAAAAGAGTTACTCAAAGAGTGCAAACAAGGCAAAGACTTATCCAAACAAGCTCCAACTGACACTCATGGTGTCACGATACTTGGTGCAGCAGCCAACAGTAAATCAATCTTTTCTCTGAGCTCCAAACTCCAAATATAGTACTAGAGAACTTTAAAAAATATGAAATAGAAGATAGAAGGATCATGGTACAAATGCCTAAACGAGAAGCAAGCATATGAGAAGCATATGATAATCAAGAGAAAACAAAGAAGATAGCGGTTATGATTGAAGAACGAGAGGAGAAATGCATATATATATAGGGCATGATTTAACAAAGGAAGAGGAAGTAGACTTGACAACCATATTGTGAGAATATAGAGACATGTTTGAATGGAGCTACAAGGATTTGAAAGGAGTGGACCTAGATATATGCTCCCATAGAATTCCCATGACTCTAGACACCAAGCCTTCAAAAAAGAAACCATGCACCTAGATAACAATTATGTTGCCAAGATTAAAGAAGAGATAGATCATTCGATAGAAGTTTGATTTATATACGAAATTGAGCACATCAAATGGGTATCCCCAATTGTGGTTGTGCCCAAAAAGAATAGAAAGTTGCATTTGTGTATTAACCTAAAAAATGTTAATGCCGCTATGATCAAAGACAACTAACTATCCACTCCCTATCATGAAGCATTTATTAGAATGAGTAGCAAGCAAGGAATTCTACAACTTCCTTGATGGATTCTCAGGCTACAATCAGGTAGCCATTGCTCTTGAAGATCAAGATAAGATGGCTTTTTCCATAGAATGGGGCATATTTTCATTTTGTGTGATGCCATTTGGGCTGACAAATGCACCTATCACTTGTTAATCGCTAATGTGTCATGTCTTTAGGAAGTTTTTACGAAAGAACTTGAAAGTCTATGTGGATGATTTATGCACACATTCTAACATAAGATAGACCCACATCTGTGAATTGAAACAAGTATTTGATAAATGTCAAGAATATCAGGTCTTTTTGAACCCAAAAAAGTGTGTTTTCATGGTTAGGCAAGGCAAGATTATAGGACACATTGTGTCAAAGAATGGGATCTCTACAAATGAAGAAAAGGTTAGAGTAATTACATACCTACCTAGGCCAAAAAAAGTAAAGGAAGTACAAGCTTTCCTGGGGCATTGTGGTTATTATCAATGCTTCATACACATGTATTCTATCATTGGAAAGCCTCGGTATGCCCTTTTAATGAATTTTGAATGGAAGGATGAATGTGAAAAGTCATTTAACAAAGTCAAACAATTCTTGTGTTCAACACCTATTTTGATGAGACCAGATTGGAGTAAGCCATTCCATGTACATGTGGATGCATCAAAATAAGCTATAGGGTGTGTGCTAGCACAACCTACGAGCGAGGGTAATATAGATCTCCCCATAGCATACATGAGTAGACAATTAAATACGTTGAAGAGAAATTATACTACCATGAAGCGTGAAGGATTAGGAATGATTTATGTAGTCCAAAAATTCAGACATTACTTATTGGCAAATAAGTTTAAGTTCTTCACGGACCATCAAGAATTATTGTATTTAGTCAACAAGCCATATAACACACGATGATTGATACGTTGGTTTTTACTAGTAATGGAATACGACTTTGAAGTAGTAGTCAGGAAAGGGAAGACCCACCTTAGAGCCGATCATCCTTTATGGCTAGCTGCTGGAGAAGCCCCTCAAGGGATAGCGAACAATTTTTCATATGTATACCTGTTTAATATTGAAGTAATACCTGAATGGGCCAAGTCTAATGTCCCTATTCTCACATTTGGACCAAAGAATCCTAGAGTTAGAATCAAAGATGGAGAGATCACCAAGTCTCAAAGATACCAAATACTAGCAGGAAGCGTGTATAAAGAAGATAATCAAAAAGTTATTGCATTTTGCATAGAGGTATGAGAGTATGAAAAATGGTTGCAATCAGCACATACAGGTATATTAGAGCAACATCATTCAACACAATGTATGTTGCAAACTCTGCATAGATTAGGAGTGTACTAACCTTCTATGGAAGCAGATGTTTATAGACTATTCAAGGAATGCCCCGTCTATTGTGAATGACCACCTATGGAGCATGCCACTTTGTACCATGTGTCTCTTACACCAGAATGGAGTGAACAAATGGTAACTTACTTGAGGATGAACACATTCTCTCAAGAAATTACTTTAGCAAGGCAATGAAATCTAGAGTAGGAAGCTCAAGACTACACACTCATTGGTGAAAATCTGTCCAAAAGAGGGAGAGATGGATACATGAGACAGTGTGTTGATGAGAGTGAAATCGTATTGGAGATTGCACACCAAGGTGTTGCAGGAGGTCATTTTGGCCTCAATAGAATAATCAAGGCTATACTATTCTCATAATTATGGTGGCTCACTCTTCATATGGATGCACATACCTATGTAAAGAGATGTGATGTATGCCAAAGAGCTCAGTTTCCTACTCTCAGAGATGAAATGCCATTGAAACACATGATGGGAGGACGTGCATTCTCTAAGTGGGTTATAGATTTTGTTTGACCCATTAACATCCCTACTAAAGGTACTCATGATGAATGCAACATCATGGCTACTGATTATCTCACCAAATGGGTAGATGCTAAGGCTACCAAAAAGAATGATGCACACATGACTACAAAGTTATTATTTGAGAATGTCTTTACAAGGTATAGAATACCTATAAAACTAGTGAGTGATAGAGTAAGTCACTTTCTAAACCAAATTATTGAATATTTGTTACACTGTTCTATTGTGATTTAGAAGAAGTCCACACCATATCATCCTCAGGCCAATGGACAGGGAGAAGGTATTAACAAAATCCTTTGTATTAAACTGATGAACTCATAAACAACAAACGTTTAGATTGGGACAAACAATTAGATCATGTTGTTTGGGCATATCACGTGGCCTACAAGATAGTACTCAATGCAACTCCCTTTTAGATGGTTTTTGGTTAAAATCAAATGCTTCCTTTGGATTTTTTGATACCCACCCTTAAGGCTGCACAAGAGCATCAGTGGACTGGCCATGAGTTATCATCAAAGATCATGGACTTGGAACAATTAGGAGAGACTGAATTGAGAGTGGAACTAGGCATATATGTAGCAAAGAAGTGACAGAAAGCCTGTCTCGATGCACATGTGAAAGATAAAGGCTTGAAAGAAGGCAATTTAGTCATAGTGTACACACCGAAGTAGCACATACAAAGACTAGAGGATTGTGGTTATGGACCTATGTTTATGAAGAGGCTTTGAACAAGTGGAGCAGTACAACTAGCCACACTAGAAGGAGAGATACTGCCTAATTACATTAGTGGATATAGAGTCAAGCTTTATGAAGAAGCTCTTATAGAGGATATGCTTAGACAACTCATGATGGAAAATAAGTGCAAGGACGAAGAGAAGAGAATACAAGAAGAAGCTCAGGCTGAGCCCTTAGAACGCATTAAACGTATGAAATTAGGTGGAGAAATGGGCACCATCTGTAGGAAAATGGGGACCATAGTCTCCTCGGGCCCAATCTCCACACTTTTGGCATACCGACCTAGATCTGTTGTGCAAAGTGTCTCACCTCCTGATGGGTAGGTCATGCAAGTCATTATTCAACACATAGAGGAAGTCTAGAGACCTACATTAATTACTAAGAGATCATGACATAATCACCTCACAACATACTGCTATATGAGTTACGCATCGATTATGGAAAGGGATTGTAGTCTCACTTTATTGGGATCAACATTAGTTTCCATGCTAATGTATTATCCTTTTATAGTAGATCCTTTATACACAAATTCAAATCATAATGCAAGTTGAAGGAACTTTTGAGGCCAACCCAAGACACGAGCAGTGAATTTTGAGACATTATTAGTTGAAGCCCATCCTTCAATGAAACCTCTAGAATTCCAAGACTTTATGGGGCCAATGCCTATTGATGATCCTCCCATCAGAAGGATCGAGAAAGTACACAATAAATCACATTGGTTTTAGGGCTTAGCCAAACCATTGGTGGATCCAGAAAACATTTATGATGCAATGCTATGCTTCAATGGAGATACTTGGGGTAGATATCAACTCTTTTTATTGAATTTCAAGGCCCTTTAGAATTTAGAAGAGTTATTGCCAATTTGGTCTTCCTAAACCCAAGTTTTATAAGTTTTTGTATTTTGTCACCATGTAGCAAGTCCCTATCAGGAGGGAGTTACTAGGAGCATTCATTTTTACCATCATTAGTTGCAAATCCACCATTCAAGAAGTTCTACCTATTGGTAGATCTCATTAGAGTAGCACTGAAAATCCATGGTATGCATACACCAATGGAAAGGTAGAGGCTCATTGTGGAGCCAATGAAGAAAGGTGATGTCCTCAAATGGGCAAATATTTCCGCTACTACATCTGAGTTGTCAAAACCACTGTGGTGTAGCTCAGTTACGAGTAGCACCTCCTTTAATGTCAATCCGGGAAGACATGAAGATGTTATGAAGACCTCGAGCAAGTGAAGGCACAAATGCGTGAGTGAGAAGCACACTAACATGCACACACATACAGACACACACGCACAGACGGCAAGAACAAAGAGAGTAAGACAATGGAATCACTTCTATTGCAACTAAGTTCTCATACAAGATCAAAACTACAAGAAGCTAGCCCCAAAAAGGAGCTCTCTAGCTCTATTTATAGTTTTTGACTAGCTTTGGCCCTGTCCAGACCTAGTGTCCGGCCTAGTTAAAAATTAGGTTTCAAGGCTTATTTGAGGGCTCAAACGAGGTCTAAAAAATATGAAAATTGGTAGGCACTTACTTCTAAGGCTCCTCAAGCTCGAGGACTCCTCGGCTTGTACAAAATGGAGCTACAAAAAGGTGAAACTGTATTTACAAGGGTTTTTAGTGATGACAATCACTTTTACAATGATGTAAGGTTTGGAAAAATTTAATGGGTTGCCTTAGTGATAGATCTGCATGCATGCCCGTACTTGCTTCTTCCCATATGATGCCAACACTCTCCCCCCCCTAGCATCTGTCGTCTCTGATAGACCTCTGCTCCACGGTTTGATCAATGTATTGCTGCAATAGGTCGGTTGCTAATTCGTGTTCTTTGATGCATAGTCCTCTGACTAAATCTCTTTGCAGGGCATCAATTAACTATGCTAGGCATGTGAGGTTGTGGCGTGGTGTTAAGCTCGGAGTGCATTGTCTGTTCGCACGTGAATAGTTGTAGCAGATGAGTTGGGCGAGGTGCGAACACTTCTGAGTGTGACTCCCAAAACCCCGTGGTGAACATGTCATCAAACGTTTGCTTGTAACAAGCCGGGAGATATCTTATTCGTGCATGCCATGCATAAGCCACTCGGATACTCGGGGTCATGCTCATATCATAAAGTAAGTCGTAGTTACCGTTGATGAAGCCCGGAATTGGCGGTTGAATATTACGTACATTTCAGAAAGTCTTTAACACCACTTGCATCATGTCCAAGATTTTGAGCATCATCTGCGCGGCGACATCAGGCATAGGGTGGAGGCGTGGCATCCAATGTCTAATGGTAGCTATCATGTATTGAACTGTTGGTGTGCCTGTTGGTGGTGCAATTGAGGGGTAATTGAGCCATTCTTTGCAGTTTGCGTTGTTCTGAACCTTTATAGCAAATGCTTTCCATGATCTTCTACGTTGTACAGGCCCAAAACAAGGGTTATACTTCAAATGCATGGGAGCGTGATCCCATGTTCGTAGCATTTCTAGATAGGTCTCAAGCAATTTTTGCCTCTAGATAGGTTGGAATATGGCCCCTTTTCTAGCTTCTTCCAGAATATCTTCTTGTTCGAACTGCGTTGCGAAAGTTGGGTACTTGTTGGTTTTGCGTTTGATCTCTACATTGTAGTCAGCCAACAGTACAAAGTAGGGCTTATATTGTAACTCTGAACTGGTTATTAGTCTTCTAGAGGCGAGGTGTGTGAAATACTCTAATGGAAGTATGGTTTCTTCAATGGTCTTCATCGCCAGCATCAGGGTGGAGATACGTTCCTCATGAGTTGTCCCCATTTCTTCTACCTGTTTCATCCATGCCGAGGGGGGCTCCTCATATGTGTCCTGTCCTTCCTCCGTGATTCTGCTTCCTGAAAGGGGTTGAGGCTCATAGTTATCTTCAAATGTTTCCTCCACTAGAATGATTACTGCTTCTTCTTCTATTGGTTGATCAGGTGGAGAAGGGGATCGTTCATACTGTAACAACTTGATCTTTAATTCTGCCACTTGTTGTCGTAACTCAAGTACCTCATTGGTCGTTGGAGATTTGGGCTCTGGTGAAGTTGCAGCATTGAACATCTCTTTAGGTTCTGGTGGGTGTGGTGTAGGCACTTGGGATCTTTGTAGTTGCTTTACTTGGTCGGCAAGCTGATCATGTGCTTCTAAGAGGTTGGCATAGGTTTCCAATATTTGTTGTATGCTTTCGGAAGGGATGGCCCGAAAGCTAGCAGGGTCGATGGGTACCCTTGGAGTATTTTCTATAGCGGCTTCGAGGTTGTCTTGATTTTGTTGTTGTAATCTCCTGTTTTCTTCTTGGGCAGCCGCTAGGTGACGTCGGAGTAGAGCCATGTTTCGTTGTAGGCTAGCATTACGGGCTAGCTGATCTCTGAGTTGTTCTTCCGTTGCCCTGCTCGTCTCTGTATACTTGGCTTCAAGCTCTGCATTCGATTGTTGGAGGATGGTAACTTCTTGTTGTAATGCTGCATTACTCAATTCCAAGGCATTGACACGTGCCTGGAGGTGGGATGAGAGGGTACACAGCTCCTTATTGTTTTCTTCCAATAATCGGTATTCTTCCTTAAGTTGGGCAGCGGCTTCAAACATGGTGTCCAATGCATGACTGAATGAGGTGGATGCAGAGGTGGAGGTGAAAGATGCAAGGGGTCGGGAAATGGGAAAGGGAAAAGTGATGTTGTGCTGACAGTGGGTGTGTGCGGTGGCATGCGTGAAGTTACAAGTGGTGATGTTGAGATAAAAGTGGTGGTGAGTGGTCCGGTGGAAGGTGAAATGTCCATAGGATCGGACGTGATGGTGTGTGAAGTGTGAATTGTGAACACGGGAATGGTAGGTGGTGTGTTAGTGGTGGCAGTGAATGTGGGGGAGGTGGGTTGGGGAAGGGAATTTTTATTATAATTCTCAATTTGTTGAAGTATATTTACAAGGCTTGTCAAGAATGGAGGTCGGGTCATGTGTGTTGGTTCTGAGAAGGTCAAGAGGGGCTCAATGGTTTGGGTTTGGGAAAGAGGAATAGTATTGGTAAAGGGAAATGGGTGTGTTAAGGTTTGGGTAGTGGCAAGTGGTTGTCCGAGGGCTGGGAAATATGAAGGGTGACCTGGTATAGTTTGATCGATGGCGGGGTGACCTATATGGGGTTCAGAAAATTGGCTAGAACTGGTGGATGGAGGTAAAGGGAAGGATGGAGAAATGGTAGTATGTGGCAAAGGTTCACTGAATGTGACTATGGCTGTTCTTGAAGGCTAGTGGTAAGGGGTTCGGTGGGCTGGAGGGGAGGTGATGGTGGGAAGGGTATCTATGTGCTATCATCAT
This sequence comes from Ceratopteris richardii, assembly GCA_020310875.1. Classification (NCBI taxonomy): domain Eukaryota; kingdom Viridiplantae; phylum Streptophyta; class Polypodiopsida; order Polypodiales; family Pteridaceae; genus Ceratopteris; species Ceratopteris richardii. Next base: position 55,427,755 of record CM035434.1, read on the forward strand.
GTGCATCGGTGTGAGTGGGGCTGGTCATGTGCACATCTTCTTGAGTGTTTGTAGGGAGTGAGGTAGAGACTTCCATCTGAATCATTTTTCCCCTTCGCGGTCGCGTATCGATCCTTCGTTGGTCGTATTGAGGAGGGTTGCGATGTAACATGATCCGCATTGCTTCTATAATTCCATATGTCTCAACCAAAAGGTTCAGTGATTCAACAAAGTGGGGGTCCGCGTTCTCTGCTTGAAGCATTTGATTCACCATTGCTCTATTTGCCTCTTCTGATAGCTTATGCCTCTTTTGTACCTACTTGATTGTTTTGTAGAGTCATTTGAGTTGTGCAGTGTAAGTAGGGGCTTCCTCCTCACTCTCCTCTGATTCATTCCTCTGCATCTCCACTTGTTCATGTGTGCCTCCCGCCTGAGTGTGTTGTGCCTCATCCTCCCAATGTACTCTTCATGTCGTGCTATGTGGTCGTTCTCTCTAGGATGATGATCCTAGACCGTCATTGTCAGAAAAGAATTCACTCTCAGATAAGTGTGCTGTTTGCAAAAATCTCTCAAAGTGGAAGGATGTATCCTCTCCCAACGTAGCCATGGATGCGAGCTCAGCATCCAAGGGTAGTGGAGGGGCTGATGGAGTGGGCTGTACCATGCCCCCTGATTGTGGTCCTTGGAGATGGATAGTGAAAGGGGCTACTTGTTCCTCTTCTCTAGGGGAAGCTTCTGTGGTGGCCTCGTGGGGAATTAGAACCTGTGACAGTGATCCACACATTCTTGTAGTGGGTTGAACCCCTGATTTTTGCCCTTGGAAGAATTGCAACTGTGAGTACTTAAGGGCCCGGGCGATTGGCACATCATAGGCGAGGCATCTGTAGATGATTCTTGTGATGGCGCAACAACCATTCAAAGTAGGCTTCCTCACTCCTCGTTTGCCTGCTTCATATAACTGGTTCAAGATCCACACTGGCATTTTAATAGGTAATCTCCTAGTCTCCATGAGGTATAACCCATACCAGATCTTCTTGTGAGGCTGGGTGAACCGGTCTTGCGCTAGAAATGTGAAGTGTTGAAGGCACATCCGTAGTGTTATGGTGATGTTGGGGGTTAGAGCACACATCTCTTTTAATTTCTTGAGTTTATTGTTCTTCATAGACTTCGGTATCAAGGGATCTCAATCAGAGGGTACATGGGTGCCATACATTTGAAGGGCCTCCCTGATCAAAGTGATGTTCAGCTCAAACTTTTTCATTTCCTCTTGGTTTGATAGAGAGGGCACCAGGAATGTGCCTGAATGATCTTTATCTCCTGTCGCTTTCAAAGTTGCAATCAAGTAATAGCACCTGAGGAAATCAGGTTTAGGCAGAGCTGCACCAAAATAGTCTTGCGATCCCGCTTTCTGCCAGATATCTTGAAGAGGAGCTACATTTTGCAATGCTTCAAAGTCTCGTGAGAAGAACTGAAATGTCCACCAGACTCCTCCAAATTCCAACTTCGATTCCCAGATATGATTTGCATCTCCCAAATCTCCGGGCATCTCATTGAACCAATGAGAATGTCCTTTCACCCTTTTTGTTAGGCCACTCAGTGGGTCCGAGATGGGAATTCTTCTCACGTTCAAAAGCTCTTCAGGCCTTGCTGTCAGTGGAGCCTCCACAGGCATGGTATCCCAATTCATTTGAGTACTCGTGCCTGCCTAGGAGCTCGTGCCTACTGCTGCTGCCATGAGACTTCTGATGCTTATCTGCTAGAAGAAGAAAGGCACATTAGTGTTGCATAGGAAACATGATGTAATGGTGTTCCCTCCACAATACTAACATGACAACCCAGATGGTTAGTGGTTAGTGTCATCCTAGATGTTTGCTTTGGATATGCCATGTACGCAGAATGCACCTACATCAGAGTGGATGGATTTACAAAATTGGGTCTGGGGGTTTGATAGAGGGTTTAAGTCTCCAAACTTTGATTGAGGGCTCGTGGTTCTTAGAGTTGATGACAAGTAAAGGTCTATGAACTAGATTGGGTTGGATTTGGGACCTTTTGGGTACCCATTTCCAGACATGTCTAGGTTCGACTGATGGTGTAGCAGTGTGAGGTGTGGGTATCTTCCTTGAATTATTTGCCAAGGGTACTTGTGAGTGTTGATTTACGCTAGGGACTCAAGGTGAAGTTATTTGGGCTTGTAAGCAGGCCTTGGGCACCCAAATCCTTCTATCATTAGGGAGAGCCTTCATTGACCGCATAGGAACCCAAATAGAAAAGGTATAGCTAGGGTGTTGCCTAGGGAACTCCTTTGTTTTGGTCCTTGATGGTGTGGCTCGCTTGATGCCTTTTTGAGGTCCTGCCTCTAGAGCTGTGGTTTTTTCCCTTTTGCGTATCCAGATCTGCTTCATGCCACAAGGTGCTTTGTGTTGCGCAGGTCGGTGTTCATGCTTCTTGATCCTCTGCCTCCTCAGTGTTGTGTGTTGCGGAGCCTCCTCTGTTAGAATCTTCTTTGGAACAGATGGGAACTCATCATTGACTTTTGTACCTTCATCGAGAGTGACAATCCTCTGCACCATAGAACTTTGGACAAGTACAGCATTGTTATCTTTATGTGGGTTCCTAGAAGGCTCAGGAATTGGTGCCTTTTCTAATGGTTTGATTGCTTGATTTTCTAATTCAATCGTAAGGCGGATTTGACCTGCCCAAACCTGAAGAAGTCCACTTCTTAGGTTGAGATTGACTGCGTGATCATAGATCCAATCTTGGCCCAAGACTAGAGGCTCGGTAGGATCCTCGTCTTCACAGACTAGTACTTTTGCTGGCATGAGGACCTCTTGAATGTAGAGGGGAAGTTCCACCTCTCCCATGCAAGGGGTTTCAACTCCTCCTAATCCTATCAGATATGCTTCTAGGGGTTTTACCTCCAATTGCAATTTTTGGCAATAAGAAAGCTGAACTGCACTAGTGGCCGCTCTTGAATCAATTAAAGCTCTCACGGTCCTAGCACTCTCTCCTTGTCCTACTTCTAGGGTCACAAAAGGTCGTCGATCAACTATCTTATGGGACAGTTCACTTGAAACCTCGCACATGGCTATGTGATAACCTAGAGCTTCATGAGCTTCAGTCATGGGTTGATCTCTACCTTGCCTTCTCAATTTCATTCGTCAAATGCGTTCTAAAGCTTCGGCCTGTGCTTCTTCTCGAATTCACTTTTCCTCTTCCTTACGTTTCTTTGCAGTATTAAGTCGATTGAGCATTTCTTCAGTTAGGGGTTCTTGATATAGCTTGACTCTACATCCGCTTATGTAACTTGGTAGTACATCACCCTCTAGAGTGGCTAGTTGTACTGCTCCACTTGTGGAGATCCTATTGATGATCATTGGTCCATAGCCTCGTTTCTCTAATTTTCGTGCATGTTGCTTCAATGTGTAGACTAGGACTAAGTCTCCTGCTTTCAAGCCTTTATCCTTCACATGTGTATCAAAATACGCCTTTTGCCTCTTCTTGGCTGCATAGATTCCTGCTGCAGCTCTTAATCGTGTTTCACCTAAACGTTCAAGATCAAAGATTCTAGAGGAGAGTTCATGGCCTGTCCAGTCATGCTCTTGTGCTACTTTCAATGTAGGTATCAAAAAATTCAATGGTAGCACTACATTTTGGCCAAAAACCATCTGAAAGGGTGTGTCTTGGAGTATCGTTTTATAGGCGACTCGATATGCCCAAACAACGTGGTGTAGCTGTTTGTCCCAATCAGAGCGTTTATTATTAACCAATTTTGTCAATACATTACATAGAATTTTATTTGTGCTCTCAGCCTGTCCATTGGCTTGTGGATGATAGGGGTCAGACTTCTTATGTATCACCAAGAATTCTTGGAGTAGGTTTTCTATGAATTCATTCAAGAAGTGTGTGCCTCTATCACTCACTAATTCTATTGGAAATCCATATCTAGTGAACACATTTTCAAATAAGAACTTTGTTGTTGTTTGAGCATCATTCTTTGTAGTGGCTTTCACTTCTACCCACTTGGTTAGATAGTCTGTAGCCACAATGATATACTCAGCATGTGAACCCTTAGCTGGGGGATTAATGGGACCAACAAAGTCTATTCCCCACTTAGAGAATGCCCGCCCACCCATCATAGGCTTCAAAGGCATCTCATCCTTGCGTATGGGATACTGAGTCCGTTGACAAACTTCACACCTCTTCACGTAGGTATGTGCATCCATGTGAAGGGTTGGCCACCAAAATCCTGCAAATAGTATTGCCTTGATCACTCAATCTGGACCAAAGTGTCCTCCTGCTACACCTTGGTGAGCAGTCTCTAATATCTTGAGGTATTCGCTCTCATGGACACACAATCTTAGGTAACCATCTTTACCACGTTTGTATAGATTATCTCCAATGAGAGCATAGTCTAGTGCCTCTTGTTTTAAGCTCCTTTGTCTAACCAGAGTCATTTCTTGAGGGAATGTTTTCGTCCTCAGAAAGGCCACTAATGGCTCGCTCCAATCTAGCACTAAAGACAAGCGATAAAGAGTGGCATGTTCCACTGGTGGCTTAGTGCGGCAAATTGGACATTCCTTGCACATCCTATGAATATCTGCTTCCATAGTTGGCCAGTATACTCCAAGTCTCCTCAATGTTTGTAAGGTTCTTTGTCTCGAATAGTGTTGCTCTAATGCACCTACATGTGCTAATTGCAACCACTTCGCGTACTCGTCCTCTTCCACACAACAGGCTAATACTCCGTGATCTGTATGTTTGTACACACTTTCTGCCATAATGTGATACTTCTGGGCTTTTACTATCTCCCTATCTTGTGTGTTAACTATTGGGTGGCTAGGCCCATATGTCAATAATGGCACTAATGGCTTAGCCCACTGAGGTACAACTTCCAAATTACACAAGTATACGTCAGGTAATTCATCTGACACTCCTTGTGGGGCCTCTCCTGATGTGAGCCTTGAGAGATGATCTGCTCTCAGGTGAGTCTTGCCCTTCCTCACCACTACCTCAAAGTCATACTCCATTAGTAAGAGAATCCATCTTACTAATCTGCCTGTATTGCAGGGCTTGTTTACTAGGTACAGTAGAGCTTGGTGATCAGTAAAAAATTTAAACTTGTTTGCAAGCAAATAGTGTCTAAACTTTTTAACCGCGTACACCATGCCTAATCCTTTTCGTTCGGTGGTTGTGTAGTTCCGTTCAGCTGCATTCAACTGTCTACTAGCATAGGCAATAGGAAGATCCATATTACCTTCACCTGTAGGTTGTGCTATCACACATCCAATAGCATAATTGGATGCATCCACATGGATATGGAATGGCTTGTTCCAATCTGGTGTGGTCAAGGTTGGTGCTGAACACAATCACTTTTTTAGCTCATTAAAGGAGTTCTCACACTCATCATTCCACTCAAAATTTGTCAAAAGGCCGTACAGAGGCTTTGCAATGATGGCATACATGTGTATAAAGCGTTGGTAATAGCCACAATGCCCCATGAAAGCTTGCACTTCCTTGACATTCCTTGGCCTAGGTAGCTCTGCAATGGCTCTCACTTTCTCTTCGTCAATTGATATGCCGTTCTTTGACACAATGTGTCCTAGAATCTTGCCTTGCCTGACCATGAAAACACACTTTTCTGGGTTCAGGCAGACTTGGTATTCTCTGCATTTGTCAAAGATCTGTTTGAGTTCTGGTATATGAGTCTGTCTAATGTTGGAATGAGCACAAAGATCATCAACATAGACCTCCAAATTCTTCCTCAAGAACTCTTTAAACACATGGCACATCAATCTTTGAAAGGTAGAAGGTGCATTGGTAAGCCTGAATGGCATTACCCGAAAGGCAAAGATGCCCCACTCTGTGGAAAAAGCCATCTTATGCTGATCTTCTAGTGCAATGGCCACTTGATTGTAGCCAGAGAACCCATCCAGGAAGTTGTACACTTCCTTGCCTGCTACCCCTTCTAATAGATGCTCAGTGATAGGAAGTAGATAACTATCCCTGATAGTGGTTGCGTTAACCTTCTTCAAGTTAATGCATACACGTAGTTTCCCATTCTTTTTGGGCACCACTACAATGGGGGATACCCATTCAGTGTGCTCAATTTCGTAGATAAATCTAGCTTCAACCAAGCGATCTATCTCTTCTTTGATCTTGGCAGCATAGTTGTCATTGTATGTGTAGGGCTTCTGCTTAGAGGGTCTGGCATCTGAGGTCTTGGGGATTGTATGTGAGCATATCTCAGGGTCTACACCTTTCAGATCCTTGTAGCTCCAAGCGAATACATCTCTGTACTCCCTTAGCAAAGCTATCAACTCTTGCTCTTCTTCTTCTGTCAGATCATGTCCTATGTATGTGCACCTTTCTTCTCCTTCTTTTAAGGCTACAACAATTTTCTTGGTAGTTTCCTTGCTATCATAGGCCTCTCCTGCTTGTGCCTCTTGTTTAGGCATTCTTATCATGACTCTCCTATCGTCTATCTCATATTTTTTAAAGTTTTTAGGGACCTCAAACACAGATTCTTCCTCTTCTGGTGTGACTTCTTTCTTTTTCCTTTTCTTGCCCTCACCTTTGGTGGCCACTTGTGTGGTTAACCTCACATCGTTCATGAATTCTCCATGTTTCTGGGGAAAAGCTTCTACTTTATAAAAGTATTCTTCATCTGATGCAAAAGGTGGGTCCATAATGATTGACTCTAAGTCGGAGTCACTTGCGTCCTCAAATGCATTAGGGCTAGGTTTGCATTCTTCTAACACTGCATCTCCCATGATCGCTTCTATTGAAAAGATTGAAATGTCATAGCCATCCTCATCACAGTGGGGTGTCCATTGTTCTTCATTGATGGCTACATCCATTGTTGCTAAAATTTTTGCCCAGCCGTGAGGTTCAAACTCTTCGTCAGGAAAAACTATAGGTGCATAGGCCGGGTCTGGGATTGATCTATGTGTTTCCTTCGCACCTATCTCTCTGGATTTTTCTCTCTTCTCCTCTTCTACTGCAACTTTACACATCCACAAGTGGGTTTCTTCATGCATCCATGAGGATCCTGATCCTATGGAGTGCACTAACTCCGTGTCATCCTTGGCTCTATGGATGGGGTTCCATTAAATAGGCGGTACGTCTCTATGAGAGTAATCCTTGAGATTGACTTTGGTTGTAACACCTCGGTGTTGCAAATACAAGGAATTGGTTCCCCAATCTTGTACCACTTGCAACTACCGCATAAATGGCCTTCCCAAAATCATCTCGTAGGCTTGGTTTTTGCTAAAGTCGCATATAGCAAAAGTATGTTCGAACTCAACACCACATGTAGTGAGAGTTATTCCTTCTAGAAATCCTAAGGGCCTTTCAATATTACCATCGGCCATCTGCAATTTCATTCTCGTTGGCTTGAGTGCTGGCTTGCCCCAATGCTTCCATAGGGAAGTGGTAACAATTGCAACTCCTGCACCTGAGTCCAAAATTGCCTTGATTGTGTATCCCTAATGGGTAACTGGTAGATAGGTATTTCCTTCCTCTCCTTCACTCATGTCTCCTATCTTATCCAAGGATATTTCTGGTACTGTTCTGTGGGATCCTACCTAGGAACGAGATTTGGTTAAGTTTGGCACTTCTTCGGCTACGTGTTTCCACACTTTTGGCTTAACTTTGAGTAACTCTTCTAAAGTGAGGTTGCACTGCACTTTAGTGTTCTTTACTACCTCCGTATTCCTAGGTATGATTGAATCTTCATGTCTTATCATGACTGTGGGTGCTCTCATGCAAGTAGATTTGGTTTCCCAGGGCCCGGTGAAATGGGGTAATTCTTGCAAGGAATTAGACTCAAAATCTAATCTCTCATGAAATTGGGCACTCTCCTGCTCTTCATAAATAGAAGGGATGTCCTGTGGGAATTGATCATGTGCATCATCCACAAGTTCAATGGGAGGAGGGACTTCACTTTCCTTTGCCCACTTCTCTTCTTTAATCTCTCTCAAGAACTCTAGTGAATACCTATTCATAGAAGAAGACGTGTCTGGTTCAGTGGAATTAGGCACATATGCTTCCTGGGGAGGAATTCTTATCTTATCTTCTGCCCTATCCTTAGCCTGGGAGGTGGCTCCTGTTCCAGACTTTGTAAGTAACCTCTCCAACCTATCCAATAGACCGTCAAAATGCAATGGTGTTCTAGTGGAGCTAGGGCTATTGAACAAGCGACTGGCTTCGAACATGGCTTGCGCCAATTGAACCATCTTAGCACAAAGTTTTGTTCTTTCTACCTCTATATCGTCTCTAGGGTAACATTTGTCATGATATGTTACATTTGGCCCTTCTTGGATTCTGGCCTTCTAAGCATCATGTCTAGATCCTTAGGAGTGGGATCCGCTAGGACTGATCCTATTCTGGGTGGTGGGTGGGTTACGTGTGGTGGATTAGAAAGTTGGGGAATGGACGGTGATGGGTTGGAGGGAAATGGAAAGGGGGGTGGTGGTGTAGTGTGGGAGTGGTTTTGAGATGCAAGTTCACTTATCTTTGCTTTGGTTTCTCTCATGATTTCTTCAAGTTCGCTCATTTTCTGTGACCATTGTCTTTTCATTCTCTCCCGGCTATCTCTCCATGCTCTTGTCCTTTTCTTGGTTATACTCTCTGTCTCACTCACCTTAGAACTCTTTTCCTGCCCTACTCCTTGAGTTTGCTGCAAGGCTTGAGCTCTAGTGACCACATGTACTGGGGCAGTGGAAGTTACACTTCCTATAGAGTCCACTACTAGTCCAATGACGTTGATAGGAGTGATTTTTGGCAAGTTATTGGGATTCTTTGGGCAATCTCATAAGAGATGCTCTTTTCTGCAATCTTGACAGAAGCCTTGAATTGTCACTGGTTGGGGTTGTGTAGGGGCCGGCAGTGGGCAATCACGTATGAGGTGATCTCCCCGACATCTGAAGCATGGTCCTCTAGGAAAGGGGGGCCGTACCTACCTAGGTTGAGGCCTACAATAAGGGTTTGTGTACATGACATTAGCATACTCAGGCTCCCCACTATTTTCACTTGGGTCCTCATAATAGTATGACTCGTTATGCTCGGGTGACTGCATGTAGTAAGCCTGTGGGCTATCAATATGTGTGGAGTCAAAACTATGGTCACTTGGATCACTGTCTGATAGCAATGGTGTGACTGGGACTATGACTCTATTCAGATTTTCTTCAGCAGATGCATATTTCACTGGGATCATATTGGTTGGAGCAGGGGGTTGCTACGCTAGGACAGGTTGAGGTCTCTGCTGCCCTTGATAAGGTGGCTGATAAGGTTGTTGTGGCCTGCCGTATTGTTGTGGTGGGTACAGATTTTGGTATCTACCCTGTTGTGGATATGGCTGAGGGTAATTTTGCCTGACAGTTTGTTTGTTATAAGGGCAGTCTTGTGCGGTGTGGTTGGTGTACCTTCGCTCTATGGTGCAGTACTGGCTACTAGGATTCACTTGGGGTTGGGCCATAATGGGACATACACTTGCCATATGGTCACCTCCACAAGTATAACACCGTTTGACTGGGGCAAATCTTGGAATTTGTTTGCTAGAGACACCTAATTTTTGAGCTACCTTCTCTGCAAGTTCCTCAATGGATGTGGATTGACTAGAGATGAGGCTACTAGAGCTATCCGAATCCTTGTAGATTTTTGATAGCTCCAACTCCTCGCCTAGATTATCCTCAATGTCTATGCACATGCGCACGCATTCTTCTATAGTTCTGGGGTCCTTCAGATACACATATGACCTGAGCTTGGTGCTCAACAATCCATCTAGGAACAAAGCCATTTGCTTGGCAGGTGTGGGTAACTCAGGCATTGGGCACCTCTCTAGGTATTTCCTAAACCGTCTTCCTGCTAGTCTCACCGTCTCTTGAGGTGTTTGATTAAAGCTATGAATCAGGGAGGAGGTATTATGTCGTATGCCACTCTTAGAGAACTCAGTGACGAAAGCCTCTAAAAGTTGGTCTATGCTCCTAAACTGCCTCTCATTCAGGGGTTGAAACCATGTAAGGGCAGTGTTCCTAAGGGTTAGACCAATAGCATTGTATTGTGGGAATAGGTCCTCCACTTGTTGTTTCTCAAGACTTGTCTAAATTCAGCTACATGATCGTATGGGTCTCCTGTGCCATCGAAATAGTTCTTCATGGACTTCACCCGCTGAGTTGGCCTCAAGGTCCTAGTGTGCTCTCTCGGCCTTGGCAGAGGGAACTCATCAGCATTTCTTTGGTTCCTTGGGGCTCTAGGTCTCTCGGTTTCTTCTCTGTCCGTTCCGGTTCTCATTCTTTCTCTTTCCGGGGAGTTGGCAAAGCTTACCTCAGGTCTGTCTCTACTTCTATCCCTTTGAGCTCCATGAGCTTGGGAGGTCCCAGCTCCTTGGTGGCTGTAAGACACATTGGACCGAGGTTGGGGAAAAACAAATTCATCCTTCCATGTGTAGGCATGTCTGCCGTGCTCCGTGACCATGAAGATCCTCTCTGATGTATTGTCTAGGTAGGTTACTTTGCCTGGGCTTTCAGGGTCTTTAAACTCATAGATTGTGAGGGAACCTACTTCATGAGGCTGGGCAGGCTTATACCTCCAAAAAGCCTCATCAGTTTCTCGGTTTAAAAGCAAATCTATGCTTTTATTATCCTAGGAAATCCACTCAGGAGTCAAGATTATGGTCAAGACTGATTTACCCCGGGGAGTCCTCGGCTCTCTCTCTAAATTCCCTTGCTCTATATCACCCATGTCGGTTTCTGCGATCACATTCCCGAACTCGTCTGTTCTATCTGGAAGAGTGGTGACTTCATAAATAGTCCCTTCTTTATCTAAGTATGCTCCATTCTCGAACTTAACTACTGGGTGTTCTAGTCCATGGGGTTGATCGGGGTTCTTAATCTGGACCATAGATCTTCTCAGGCCATCTTCGTAGATACGAGCACCTAGACGTTTAGTCCTGATGTATTCCAATTGAGTCTTGTAAGGTCCTTCTGGCTTTTCTAGATACGCCACCTCTGAACTACCTACTGGTCTCTCCATGCTATAGGACATCTCAGAATCACTTGTTTCAGATCTCGGAGTGTAAGGGTAATCACTCAACTGATGGGCCCAAGACCTAGCAGTGTGATTGATACTAGCTTCAGAAGATCTAAGGCTTTGTCTGTCTCGGCCTAAGTGTCTTCCTGACCTAAGGTTCATATGCCCGGTTTCTCTACCCCTTTGGACCCAAGTACACTCTCATTGCAGGTTAATTTGTATCAGTCACTTTGTTCTTTTTAGTTGATTATTATGTTTATGATCTTGTCTGATATCATGTCGTTAGGAGCACTTAAGTGAATTCCACACTTGATAAGTGATCGATTCAAGTTTACTTTTGTCCTTTAGGGTTTTTGCACTTAAATCCTACTTAATGCTTGCACTTAGTTGATTAGTTCTCTTGGACTTGATTCGTGCTTGACGTTGCCCTAATTAATTACCACACCTAAGTTGTACTTAGCCTAAGCTAGAATTGACAAAGGAGGGTTGAGATAACTTCCAACCTTAATTCACTTGTTGACGAGACTGCTACACAAGCCTAGGAAGCCTTCTCCCAAGCTTGGTACTCACCCTTGCTAGCTTGCTTTGAATTTCTTGGATTGCATGCACCGTTCGTGCAAAAGTTCACAAGTTAGTATAGCTCCTTTACCATAATGGATTGAAAGACACACATCAACAATTACAAGCCCCCCTTTGGAGTAACTCACTGTGCCCCCAAAACCTTATGACCACCTAGTCTCACCTAAAGGTCATCTTAAAAATACATGTTCTAAAACTCCGCGTATGATTCTTACAAAAGCCAGTCAAGGTCCACGTAGGATTCTCAACGAGATTTCCAATGAGACCAAAATCTCATCAATCGGAGTTCGTATGGTGAAGTTATGACCATTCAGGTAGTTAGGATTCAAAACAGGCTCTCAGGGTTCAAGAAATTCCTCCCTGGTTTTTAGGTTTTTGCCCACTTCTAAGGCTCTAATATTATCCCAATGTTTCGAAAATTAAGCCCAAAAGTACCCCACTTCAATCAACTAATTCACCCTAAATATTCATGCATTAAGCCAGTGTATCGCGATAGGTCGGGTCGGTGTGTCGCGATAGGTGGAAGTGTCACGATAGGTCGGTGTGTCGCAATAGGTGGAAGTGTCGAGGTGTCGCGATAGGTGGAAGTGTCACGATAGGTGGAAGTGTCGAGGTGTCACGATAGGTCAAGGTGTCGAGGTGTCGTGATAGGTCGAGGTGTCACGATACTTGGGAGTGTCGCGATACTTGGGAGTGTCACGATAGGTCGACGTGTCGAGGTGTCGCGATAGGTCGAGGTGTTGCGATACTTGGGAGTGTCACGATACCTCGATGTGTCACGATACTTGGGAGTGTTGCGATAGGTCCGGTCGAGGTGTCACAATAAGTGGAAGTGTCGAGGTGTCGTGATACTTGGGAGTGTCGCGATAGGTCGAGGTGTCGCGATACTTGGGAGTGTCACGATAGGTCGGTGTGTCGCGATAGGTGGAAGTGTCGTGATAGGTGGAAGTGTCGGTGTGTCGCGATAGGTCGAGGTGTCGCGATACTTGGGAGTGTCACGATAGGTCGAGGTGTCGCGATACTTGGGAGTGTCGCGATAGGTCGAGGTGTCGTGATAGGTCGGGATATGGTGAATTTTGCTGATCAGGCTAGTGATCCTAGGAGCTCTCAGGCTGCGCTGTGTCGTGGTGCACTCAGAATCGTGATTGGGGCAACTTTTCGGTGTGTCGCGATAGCTTGAGCTTGACGCCTTGGGGCCTGCACAGAAAGATTCCGTACCTGCTGAGCTTGCTGGAGATGATGATGAAGCTGAAACCTGCAAGAAACATGCAATAGCACACAAAAACAAGAACACACACTCGCTCTCTCTCAAACTGGCACAAAGCAAATGAGGAGAATGATTTGGAAGTGGGAATATGAGGTGGAGAAGGAGATGAAGATGGAGATGGAGATAGAGAGATGGAGATGGAGAAAAAACAGAAATTTACCTACTACTTACCATTCCAACGCGTCCTCTCTACGTCTTACTGTTGAAGCTCAAAGTCAAGGACAAATCATGGAAGCACATCAAAAGGTGGGCACACAAGGAAAGGGAGCAAGTAGGGAGCTCCAAGAAGTGTATGTCAAATTTCCAGAAGAATCCCCTACAAAAATAGTGATTTTCATCACTAAAAACCATTGTAAATACCATTATCTATTTTTAGTAACTCCATTTTGTTCAAGCCGAGGAGTCCTCGAGCTTGAGGAGTATTAGAAGCACCATCGTACCAATTTTCATAATTTTTAGACTTCGTTTGAGCCCTCAAATAAGCCCTGGAACCTAATTTTTAACTATGCCAGACACTAGGTCTGGACAGGGCCAAAACTAGTCAAAAAACTATAAAAAGAGCTAGAGAGCTCATTTTTGGGGTTAGCTTGTTAGAGAATAGAACTTTTGTAAGAGAACTCTTTTGCAATCTAAGCTTTCCATTGTTCCTCTCCTTGATCTTACTTTGTGCACGTGTGTGTGTATGTGTGTGCATGTTTGTGTGCTTTCACTCACGCACTTGTGCCTTCACTTGCTCGTGGTCTTCATACCGGTCCTCACGTCTCCGCGGATTGACAAGTAAAAGAGGTGGTGCTTACGCTTGAGCTACACCAAATTTTGGCGCCGTTGCCGGGGAGAGAGCTTCGAGGACGAGCGTTGTGATGGTAAGATCGTAGATTTGCGACGTTGGAAGGTAAAAAAAACTGTCATTTCAGTTCATTTTCTGTTTTTTCCTCTTCATCTTCATCATCATCATCATCTCCACCTTCTTCCATCTTCTTCTTCATAGAAAATTCTTGTTTTTTAGTGCATTTTCACCATCTTCATACCATTTTTCATGCATTATTGTGTGGGAAGGAGTTAGGAGAAGCAAGGGAGAGCAAGCGCTGTATTTTTTTCATGATTTTCTGCTCATACGGAGCTCGCCATACCGGCGCTCAGAAATTTGAATTTCCCGCCAAAAAACACGATTCTGTGATGAAAATCGCGATTCTGTGAAAATTCAAAATTTTTTGAAAAATCACGATTTTTTGTTTTCCCGCCTAAAAGTTGGCTGAAAAAAATCACGATTCTATGGTCATTCTCAGAATCACGATTCTGTGATTGTGCTCAAAATCGCGATTCTCACAAATCACGATTTTCAATCAAAAAAACACGATTTTGAGAAAACACGATTCCCTACTCAAAATCGCGATTCTCAAAAAATCACGATTTTCAGTAAAAAAAAACACGATTTTGAAAAAAAAAGGCGATTCTGTGTAATCACGAATTTTTGCTCAAAATCGCGATTTTCTAAAAACACGATTCTGTGCTCAACATCGCGATTTTCATGCCAAAAACACGATTCTGAGAAAATACGATTTTCAGCGGGCTCAAAATCGCGATTCTCACAAATCACGATTTTCAGCAAAAAACACGATTTTGTGAATCACGATTCTCTGAGTCAAAATCGCGATTTTCAAAAACACGATTCTGTGCTCAAAATCGCGATTTTCAAAAACACGATTTTGTGCTCAACATCGCGATTTTCTTGTCAAAAACACGATTCTCTAAAACACGATTCTGTGCTCAAAATCGCGATTTTCATGTAAAAAAAAACGATTCTCTAAAACACGATTCTGTGCTCAAAATCGCGATTTTCATGTCAAAAAACACGATTCTCTAAAACACGATTCTATGCTCAAAATCGCGATTTTCTTGTTAAAAACACGATTCTGAGAAAATACGATTTTCAGTGGGCTCAAAATCGCGATTCTCACAAATCACGATTTTCAGCCAAAAACACGATTTTGTGAAAAAGGCGATTCTGTGAAAACACGAATTTTCGCTCAAAATCGCGATTTTCAAAAACACGATTTTGTGCTCAACATCGCGATTTTCATGCCAAAAACACGATTTTGTGAAAAAGGCGATTCTGTGAAAACACGAATTTTTGCTCAAAATCGCGATTTTCAAAAACACGATTTTGTGCTCAACATCGCGATTTTCATGCCAAAAACACGATTCTGAGAAAACACGATTTTCAGTGGGCTCAAAATCGCGATTCTCACAAATCACGATTTTCAGCAAAAAACACGATTTTGTGAATCACGATTCTCTGAGTCAAAATCGCGATTTTCAAAAACACGATTTTGTGCTCAACATCGCGATTTTCATGTCAAAAAACGCGATTTTCAGAAACACGATCTTGTGATCAAAATCGCGATTTTCAAAACACGATTTTCTACTCGAAATCGCAATTTTCAAAACACGATTTTGTGAAAACACGATTTTGTGAACACGATTCTCAAGGTACAAAATCGCGATTTTTTCAAAAGGTCCTATTTGCCTGTTTTGACCCCCAGGAGCCTGAATTGGCATAACTTTTTCATCCGAAATCCAATTTTTGAGCTCTATAGCTCGTTGGAAAGCTCGTTTCAAATCCTACACGACCTCAACTGTTTTTTTCAAGAATAATGTGTTGATTTTGAGATAGGATAATTTGAAGTTGAACCTCAAGTGGGACTAGGGAACCAAGGGGACTCCAAAGAATTTTGAACCATACCAAGGGGAAAATTTGGACTCTTGACTAAAGCTTATGAACCTGAGATCTGGTAGACACTTAGGCAAGGATAAACAAATCATTAGATCTTCTGAGGCGAGTGTCAACCATACATCCAAATCTTGGGCACAATAACTAAGTGGTCATCTTTTACTAAGTTCAGACACAAGTGATTCAGAAATGTCTTTTAGTATGGGAAAACCTGCAGGTGGCACAGGGACTGCCCATCTACAAACACCAGAAGGTCCCTTTAAGATACAGTTGGAATATATTCGGACCAACCAATTAGGTGCTCGCATCTATGAGGATGGTCTGAGGCGATCAGTGGTCCAACTCAAAAATCCAGATCAATCCTTTGGACTTGAACACCCGGTGGTCAAGTTCGAAGAGGGTTCATACATTGATAAGGAAGGAACCATGTATGTGGTCACCAACCTACCAGATAGGACTGATGAGTTTGGAAATGTCATTCCTGAGAATGAAATAGGAGACCTAGAACAAGGAAATGTAGGACAAGGACCCCAGACTCCTAGAGGCAAGTTAGTTTTGACCCGAGTGATCACTCAAGACTGGATCCCTCAAGATAACAAAAGCATAGAACTATTTTTGAATAGAGAAACAGAGGAAGCCTTTTTGGAGGTTCAAGCCAGATCAACCTAGCCAATTGGGCATAGTTATCATCTATGAATTCAAAGATCCTGAGATACCAGGCAAAGTTGTCTACCTGGATAACACATCAGAGAAAATTTTCTTGGTAACAGAACATGATAGACATGCATATACTTGGAAGAATGAATTGATTTTCCCCCCACCAAGATCCAATGTTTCCCACGGCCTCCAAGGAGTAGGATCATCCCTCGCTCATGAAGCCCAGAGAGAAAGAACTAGAGAGAGACCTGAGGTAAGTTTTGCACACACCGTGGGCAGGAATAGGTCAAGATTTGAAAATGAAAGACCTGAAAGAGAGAGACATCAAGCACATAGGCAACAAAGAGATGAACAGGATTTTCCATTTCCTAGACCCCGAGAGTACCCAAGAACCCTTAGACCCATTCAAGTGATCAAGGCAATGAAGAACTATTTTGATGGGACAGGGGATCCTTATGATCATGTGGCCGAGTACAAACAAGTGCTGAGAGCCGAACAAATTGAGGACTGGTTCACCCAGTACGAGGCATTTGGTTTGACCCTTAAGGGCACTGCCTTAGCTTGGTTTCAACCATTGAGTAGAAGCAGCTATCACGATATAGGTCAACTGCTAGACGAATTCATTGTAGAATTTTCCAAGAGTGGTATCAGGCATAACACATCATCCTTGATCCACAGCTTCAAGCAGACTCCCCAAGAAACAGTGCGACTAGCAGGTAGAAGATTCAGACAGTATCTAGAAAGATGCCCTGCTCTAGAGCTACCCACTCCGGCCAAACAGGTGGCTTTGTTCTTAGATGGCTTACTGAGCACCAAGTTAAGATCATATGTGTACTTGAAAGATCCTAGATCCATAGAAGAGTGTGTGCGGACGTGCATAGACATAGAAGATAACTTGGGTGAGGAGTTAGGATTGTCCAAACTCTACAAAGATTCGGATAGTTCTACTAGTCATACTTCAAAGATCTCCACAGAAATAGAAGAGATAGCTGAGCAAGTTGCCAAGAAGCTGGGAGTCCAAAATAAACAAACACAGAGAGTCACTCCTGTGAATCGGTGTTATACTTGTGGGGGCGACCACATGGCTAATGTATGCCCAATGCAAAACCAAAACATTAGAGAAAGGAATGCTCCATATTGCACTATTGAGAGAAAATACACAAACCACACGACTCAAGATTGTCCCTACAATAGGCAGGCTGTTAGACAGAATTATCAGCAATCTTACCCACAAGGTAGGTATCAGAACCAATACCAACAGCCATATTATAGACCACAACAGCAATATCAGGTACCATATAGGCCACAACCTGTCTTGCAAAACCAACCACCAACTCCAGCCAACGTGATTCCAGTCAAATATGCTGTGGGAGAAGAAAATCCAAATAGAGCATTGGTGCCACTAACCCCATTGATACCAGATAATGACTCTCATGCTCATTGTTCAGACTACTCCCATGAAGGTAGTCCACAGGCTTATTACACAGAGTCACCTGAACATAGTGAGATTTACTCGTATCAATATGAGGTACCACCTATGGAGCAAAATTGGGAGCCAGAATACTCCAATGTCATGTACACACATCCTAACCCTAGGCCCCAGTTGAGACAAATGAGACCACAAGCCCCTAGAGGATCTTGTTTCAGATGTCAAGGTGACCATTTCATTCGTGACTGTCCCCACCCACCGTCTCCGAGTCAAGGACAGGCTATCACAATACAGGCTTTTTGTCCTGATTGTGGCAAAGACCATCTCCCCAGAGATTGTCCAAGAAACCCCTCCAGGGCACCCAAGATTACACCCATTAATGTGGTAGGCTTAGTGGCAGATTCAAGTTCAAGTAGTAGCAATGTGGCTCCTATACAAGCTATCACTAGAGCACAAGCCTTACAACAGGATAAACCAACAGAACAATCAGAGTCGAGTGAGTCGGGAGAGCCTAGTAAGAGGAAAACAAGAACATGGAAGGATACCAGAGAGAAGACCAATCGCAAGTGGAATAAAAAGTTATCGGAACTAGAAGAAAGCTTAAAAGAAGCGAAAACAAAAATAGAAGACATTGCATCTCAAAGCCCCTCGCATGCCGAAACTCCATCCACTCCACCTCATCCCACCCCACCACCCATTGTAAATAGACCACAACCAGGGTCTGTTCTTGCAGATCCAACCCCAGAAGGCTTGGACATGATGTTCAAGGCCTACCAGGCTCGACTTCAAGAAGGGCCTACAGCTGCAAACCTAGACAAGAGTTACCCTAGAGCGGACTTAGAGATTGAACGGATGACTGTGCATGAAAATGGTAGAACAAGCTCAAGCCATACTTGAGACTAGTCAAAAGTTCAATCAGACAAACTCTATCAAATCAGATTTGCATTTCCAGGGCTTACTAGAAAGATTAGAGCAATTGGTAAACAAACCACAAGTTTCTTTACCTCCACAGGCTCAACCAGTTATTGAAAGAGGAAGCTCACCACCAATGGGAGCTTATGTTCCTAATTCCACGGATCCAGGAATACCTCCTTCAATTCAACAGTACTCTCAAGAATTCTTGCGGGAAATACAAGAAGAGAAATGGGCCAAGGAGAAGGGTAATTCCCCTCCTATTCCTGAGATTGATGATCTTCATGATCAATTTCCCCAAGACATCCCATCTATTTACGAAGATGAAGCAGAACAACAAGAAGACGAAAGGTTAGATTTTGAATCTAATACCTTAGAAGAACTGCCTCAATTTCCCGGCCCATGGGAATCTGAATCTCTCCAGATTAGAGCTCCCACAATACTAGTAAGAAATGAAGACTCAGTGGTTCCAAGGAACACGGATGTCGTGAAGAACACTAAGGTTCAGTGTCATCTCACTGTAGAAGAGCTGCTCAAAGCAAAACCTGAGCTTTGGAATCATGTGAAGGATCAGGTTCCAGAACTTGATTCCAACATGCCAAAAGCAGGCTCCAAGCAAAGGGTACCAGAGATACCTCTAGACAAAATAGGGGACATGTGTGAGGGTGAAGAAGGTAATACTTATCTTCCAATCACCTACCAAGGTTACACAACCAAAGCAATCATAGATTCAGGTGCTGGTGTTGCTATTCCGACCACCTCCTTGTGGAAGCAATGGGGCAAGCCCACATTAAGACCAACTAGAATGAAGCTTCAAATGGCTGATGGTCATTTTGAAAGACCTCTAGGATTGCTAGAAGGGATCACTCTAACCACTTGTGGTGTAGAGTTTGAGCACACATTTGCTATATGTGACTTTGAGAAAAATAATGTCTATGAGATGATCCTAGGAAGACCCTTCCTATGACAATTGCAAATAGTACAGGATTGGGGAACTAACTCCTTGTACTTACAGCACTTAGGGGTTACCACCAAGGTCAATTTGAAGGATTACACCTTCAGAGATGTACCACCCCTACAGTGGAGTTCTATCCACAAAGTGAAAGAAGATTCCATCTCTGTGCATTCTGAAAGTTCACCTGATCCATCATGGCTGCATGAAGATACTCATTTGTGGATGTGCAAGGTTGCAAAGGAAGAGGAAAAACGTTTAAAGGCAAGAGAAGAAGGAACTTCGCTAGGAGATAGACAAGTTAGAGACCCAGCCTACACACCGATGATCTTTCCAGATGAGGAGTTTGAGCCTCATGGCTGGCCAGAAATCTTAGCCACCATGGACATTGCTGTCAATGAGGAACAGTGGACACCTCATTGTGATGAGGAGGGTTATGATATCTCAGTTTTCATGTGTCAACCCTTGCGAGAAGAATGTGACCCTAGTGATGTCTTAGAAGAAGAAGAGAATGACGATGATCTGGAGTCTATTGTGATGGATAGTTGCTTTAACTCAGAGCAGCACTATCTAGAAGATATAGGAGTGTTCACCCAGAAAGAAGAAGAACCTCTCAGAAGTATTAAAACAGTAAACTCAAAGGATGGAAGTGAGAGTAGTCAAAAGAAAAAGAAAAGAAAAGCAGTGAAACAAGAAGAGGAGGAATCATTGTTTGAAGTACCAGAAAACTTCAAGAAATATGAAGTTGACGACCGCAAAATTTTGGTACGAATGCCTAAGAGAGAGGCCATCATAGGAGAATCATATGATAATAAAGAAAAGACCAAGAAGATTGTAGTGACCATTGAAGAGAACGAAGAGAGATGCACATATATAGGAGATGACCTAAGTGCAAGAGAAGAAATGGAGCTCATAGCTCTATTAAGGGAATATAGGGATGTGTTTGCATGGCACTATAGAGACTTGAAAGGGGTAGATCCAAGAATTTGCTCTCATACTATCCCCATGACTGCTGATGCTAAGCCCACCAAACAGAAGCCCTACACATATAATGATACCTATGCAGCCAAAATAAAAGAAGAAATTGATAGGTTGATTGAAGCTGGATTCATCTATGAGATTGAGCATACCGAATGGGTGTCCCCCATTGTTGTGGTACCCAAGAAGAACGGGAAGTTGCAAGTGTGTATTAACCTTAAAAAAGTTAATGCCGCTACGATTAGAGATAGTTATCCACTTCCAATCACAGAACACCTTTTGGAGCGTGTTGCAGGCAAGGAAGTTTATAGCTTCCTTGATGGATTTTCAGGTTACAATCAAGAAGCCATTGCACCAGAAGATCAACACAAAACAACTTTTGCTACAGAGTGGGGAATCTTTGCATTTCGTGTGATGCCATTTGGGCTCACCAATGCACCTGCAACATTCCAAAGGCTCATGTGTCATGTCTTCAAAGAGTTCTTGCGAAAGAGCTTAGAAGTGTATGTGGATGATTTATGTGCTCATTCCCAAGAAAGAAGGGTTCACATCCCTGAGCTCAGACAAATCTTCAACAAGTGTAGAGAATATCGAGTGTGTCTAAACCCAGAAAAGTGTGTGTTTATGGTGCGTCAAGGTAAAATCTTAGGTCATATTGTTTCTAAGAATGGAATCTCAACAGATGAAGATAAGGTACGAGCCATAGCAGAGCTACCAAGGCCAAGGAATGTTAAAGAGGTACAAACCTTTATGGGCCATTGTGGATATTACCGCAGGTTTATCCACATGTACGCGATCATAGCTAGACCCCTTTATGCCTTGTTGTCTAATTTTGAGTGGAACGATGAATGCGAGACTTCTTTCAATGAACTGAAGAAACGTTTGTGCACAGCACCAATACTGACCACTCCTGATTGGAATAAACCATTCCATGTCCATGTGGATGCATCCAATCATGCCATAGGATGTGTGCTTGCACAACCCACAAGTGAAGGAAACTTAGATTTGCCCATCACATATGCTAGTAGACAGCTCACTGTAGCTGAACGGAACTATACCACAACTGAGCGAGAGGGCTTAGGCATGGTATATGCTGTGAAGAAGGTTAGACACTATTTATTGGCCAACAAGTTCAAGTTTTTCACTGATCATCAAGCTTTGTTATATTTGGTCAATAAACCTTGCAATACTGGACGCTTAGTAAGATGGTTCCTCTTACTAATGGAATATGACTTTGAAGTTGTTGTCAGGAAAGGTAGAACCCACTTTCGGGCAGATCACCTTTCTCGCATTACTTCAGGAGAGTCACCACAAGGAGTGTCTGATGAACTACCTGATGCTTATCTGTTCAATTTGGAAGTTGTTCCTAAATGGGCAAATAAGTTGGTACCAGTCCTAACCTTCGGCCCTGCAAATAAGAATGTGAAAACATCAAAAGAAGAAATTGTAAGATCACAAAAATATCACATCTTGGCAGGAAGCATGTACAAACAAGATACGGAGGGCGTATTAGCTTGTTGTGTCGAGGATGATGAACATAATAGTTGGTTGCAGCAAGCTCATGAAGGATTGCTAGGAAATCACTATTCTAAACAACGCACATTGCAGAATCTAAAGCGTTTAGGAGTGTATTGGCCTAGCATGGACAAAGAAATACATGAGTGGATTAAGAATTGTCCAATGTGCAGAGAGAGACCCCCAGTGGAGCATGCGACCCTTTATCAAGTGTCATTAATTCCAGATTGGAGTGCTCCATTGGTAGAGTTTATGAGGTCGGGACGATTACCCAAAGAGGCTAGTCTAGCAAGAAGACGAAGCATGGAGCAAGAGGCTCAAGGCTATGCCCTAGTAGGAGACAACCTATACCGAAGAGGCAAAGATGGTTACTTAAGACTGTGCGTTCACGAATCAGATTATTTGGAAGTCTTAGAAACTGCACACAGCGGTGTTGCAGGTGGACATTTTGGTCCTGACCGAGTGATCAAGACCATTCTATTCTCAGGACTTTGGTGGCCCACTCTTCATATGGATGCACATACCTATGTGAAGAAATGTGACACATGCCAACGTGCACAATATCCAGTTAGAAAAGACGAGATGCCCTTGAGGCCAATGATGGGAGGACGTGCATTTTCGAAGTGGGGCATAGACTTTATAGGTCCTATTAACCCCCCAGCTAGAAACTCCCATGCAGAGTACATCATTGTAGCCACAGATTACCTTACAAAGTGGGTAGAAGTCAAAGCCACAACAAAGAATGATGCTCAGACTACAGCTAAGTTCTTATTCGAGAATGTGTTCACGAGATATGGACTACCAATAGAGTTGGTGAGCGATAGAGGCACACACTTCTTGAATGAAGTCATTGAAAATCTTCTCCAAGAATTCTTGGTGATACATAAGAAATCTGCCCCCTATCACCCACAAGCTAACGGACAAGCCGAGAGTACCAATAAGATCCTCTGTAACGTATTGACAAAACTGGTAAATAATAAACGCTCTGATTGGGACAAACAACTTCATCATGCTGTTTGGGCTTATCGAGTTGCCTACAAAACGGTACTCAACGCCACCCCATTTCAGATGGTCTTCGGACAGAACGCTGTGCTACCATTAGATTTCTTAATCCCTGCCTTAAAAGTAGCACAAGAGTATGAGTGGAATGGGCATGAATTGTCCTCTAGGATCTTTGATCTCGAACGCTTGGGTGAGACGAGGCTACGAGCGGCAGCAGGCATCTACGCTGCAAAGAAGCGGCAAAAGGCATACTTTGATGCACACATCAAGGATAAGGGATTGAAAGAGGGAGATCTAGTGTTGGTATACACACTAAAACAACATGCCCGTAAGTTGGAAAAAAGAGGATACGGACCCATGATCATTAATAGAATTTCCACTAGTGGTGCAGTTCAGTTGGCCACTCTAGAAGGAGATATCTTGCCAAACTATATTAGTGGCTGTAGAGTCAAGCTATATCAAGAACCTCTTACTGAGGATATGCTAATGAGACTCAACACTGCTAAGAAGCGAAAAGATGAAGAGTTAAGAGTGAGAGAAGAAGCACAGGTAGAGGCCAGAGAGCGTATTAGGCGAAATAAGTTAAGGAGATTAGGCCTAGAAGTCAACTCAAAAGCCCCAAAATATCACATGGATATGTGTCAAAAGTCAGACATAGCGACTTCTCAGGTCATTGACCGAAGACCCTTTGTGACCATAGAGATAGGACAAGGGAAGGGTGCAAGGACGGTGAAAGCATTGATTGACTCAGGTGCAGCAAGTAGTGCAGTTAGACTTTCCTACTGCCAAGACTTGGGGTTGAACATCAATCCCATAGAAGCTTATCTCATAGGTTTGGGAGGTGTGGAAACCCCTTGTTTGGGCGAGGTGGAGCTTCCCATCTACCTTCACGATGTTCCAATGAAAGTCAAAGCGCTAGTTTGTCAAGATGAGAACCTTACAGAACCACTTGTCCTCGGTCAAGATTGGATCTATGACCATGCAGTTAACTTAAACCTAAGAAGTCAAATTCTTCAAGTTTGGGTACATGAACGATGCATTACATTAGAATTAGAGAACTGCATGCTCCTAAATCATGGCACCACACACTCTCTTAGTTCTTCCAAGACTAATCATATGAAAGAAGATGTTGTATGTGTCAAAAGCTCTATAATGCAGAAGGAGTCAATCGTGGAAGACCAGGTTCGAAGGCGGGTGGATCTTTCTTCTTCTCCAAAGAATCAAGTAGCCACAGTAGTGAGTCGACCACACAAGCAAACACAACCATTCACGACAACTGCTACATCAAATAGAAAGACACCATTCGATAAAAAAGCAGCTCCGAGCATGAAGCAGATATGGGTACGCAAAGGAGAGCAACCACCAACCTTGCCCCCACAAATTCCATCCATGCAAACCAACCAGGCCAGAAGACGAAGGAAGCAGCTTAGACAAGCTCAATCACAAGGTATCCAACAAGTTTGGGTGCCTAAGAAGTTAGCTGCAGCTCAACAAGGGCAATTACAGATGTGGGTACCTAAGAAGCTCCTACATCCACAACAACCTTTGTTCTCCCACATGCAAAAGGTTTCAACAAAGAAGCCACAAAGAGAAAAGGGTAAGAACCACGTACAGAGACCAAAGGAAGATCAAATCAGCTCTTCAACATTAGTAGGAAGACATGCAAAAAGGATATGGGTTTTGAAGCCAAAAGTGCAAGTAGCCTCCACCAAACCAAAGCTTCAACCACACTGGATACCATAGTTCAGAAAGCATCCAAAGAGAAAGACGCCTGAAGTGACCTCTACAGTGCTAAATGATGTTCTAAAATGGACTCCAATAAGGAGGATTACATCAGTTCGAGACTCAATGGATACCTCCACCAAGGTCGGCATCAACCTCCGCAAATAACATCGAAAGCCTCGAACGAGCAACAACCATGTGCTCCTTGCACAACCCTGTCTTTTGCACCATTCAGGTCATGCATTTCCAAAGTATGCATTAATATAGGGCCACATTACACGGCCGTGCATAGACACACTTGAGAATCCCATGCACAAGAGCACAGTGACATATGTCAAACATTTCTATTGATACTAACTCTTGTGTTCTTGTTTTGTGATATCCTTTTTCTCAAAAAAAAAAAAAAAAAAAAAGGGGTAGAAAGAAAAGTGGGAGAGAGCTTGTTCCCAGGTTTGGCTTATGAAACATGAATGAGTCATGCTGAGTTGAAGGTGGAACTGTTGATTACTAGGCATTTATCAATTTGGATAGAAGTGTCTCTCGGCCAGCAGTGAGATTATTGCTGCCTTATCTGGTAGATGACAAGCATTTGGCATGAACATGGCATCTACAACTATGATTTTCTCTTACCATGGTAGGAATGAAGAGCTTGAAGGTCCGCAACTTGAGTGATGCTTAACTACTTCATGTACCAGAGCAGCCAAGGAGATATCTGCAAAAGGTAGTTCTGGAGGAGAAGACTCCTGTATATGGTGAGCTAAAGAGAATATGTGAAACTCAGCTTGGTGTAGTTACCCGATGTTGCTTGCCAAGGAATATAAAGCAATTCAATTCTCAGTATTTCATGAACCAGTATGGAACAGTAGCACTGGTGAATGGTCTATGTCAATCAGCATGGTAATCTCTTAGAAACCGGCACGTGTCCAATATTCCTCTGAGTGTCAATATAGGGAAGTGAACGTGCATGAGCCCAAGCTCAGAAATGCACATTGTTAGTGACAAATGTTGCTTTGAAAAGAGGAGAGGGGATCCACCACTCAAAAGATCTCATCAGTGGACAATCAACATGGACATTCATCAACAAGGTTCCATCCCAAAGGCCGAGTGTACAACACGAAGAGACAAACATCCATCAACCTTCTCCATGGTAAGTATCTTTACTCTGGAAACACCATAACCATGATAGTTTAGGAAACCTCTTCGTCAGCATACCCTTGAGCACTTAGCTCAAGAACCGCAATTTTTGCACCATACTTCTTCCAATGCATTTTCCAAGTAAGCATGCGTAGGGCTACATTACAAGGCCGTGCACAAGGCACATACTTTTTTCAACCCAGGCACGAACACACTTACCCATCATTCATTATGGGTTATGAGTAGTTGGCATGACTGCTCTCAACATCATCTTTGGAAGAGCTAGCGGACGTCATGGGAAGAACATCCATATCTCTGAAGCAAATTGAAGCCAGTAGTTGCTCCAAATCACTCTTGACAACCTCTTTTGAGCAACTTGCAGTTTTGAAAGCTCACAATGACACATTCTTGCTGGAATCCAAGGAGCCAGCTCATACAACGGATGGACACCACCTCTCAAAGCACTACATGGAACAGCCCTTCCAACAAGGGTCTGTCAGGGACGACAGACTCGAGAGGGAGGGGAGTGTTGAAGCTCAAAGTCAAGGACAAATCATGGAAGCACATCAAAAGGTGGACACACAAGGAAAGGGAGCAAGTAGGGAGCTCCAAGAAGTGTATGTCAAATTTCCAGAAGAATCCCCTACAAAAATAGTGATTTTCATCACTAAAAACCATTGTAAATACCATTATCTATTTTTAGTAACTCCATTTTGTTCAAGCCGAGGAGTCCTCGAGCTTGAGGAGTATTAGAAGCACCATCGTACCAATTTTCATAATTTTTAGACTTCGTTTGAGCCCTCAAATAAGCCCTGGAACCTAATTTTTAACTAGGCCGGACACTAGGTCTGGACAGGGCCAAAACTAGTCAAAAAACTATAAAAAGAGCTAGAGAGCTCATTTTTGGGGTTATCTTGAATAGAACTTTTGTAAGAGAACTCTTTTGCAATCTAAGCTTTCCATTGTTCCTCTCCTTGATCTTACTTTGTGCGCGTGTGTGTATGTGTGTGCATGTTTGTGTGCTTTCACTCACGCACTTGTGCCTTCACTTGCTCGTGGTCTTCATACCGGTCCTCACGTCTCCGCGGATTGACAAGTAAAGGAGGTGGTGCTTACGCTTGAGCTACACTTACCATCACAGGCTCTTCCTCAAAGCTCGAATCCTTGGCAACGGAGCCAAAATTTGGTGTAGCTCAGTGATGAGTAGCACCTCCTTTAATGTCAATCCGGGAAGACATGAGGATGGTATGAAGACCTCGAGCAAGTGAAGGCACAAATGCGTGAGTGAGAAGCACACTAACATGCACACACATACACACACACACGCACACACGGCAAGAACAAAAAGAGTAAGACAATGGAATCACTTCTATTGCAACTAGGTTCTCATACAAGATCAAAACTACAAGAAGCTAGCCCCAAAAATGAGCTCTCTAGCTCTATTTATAGTTTTTGACTAGCTTTGGCCCTGTCAGACCTAGTGTCCGACCTAGTTAAAAATTAGGTTCCAAGGCTTATTTGAGGGCTCAAACGAGGTCTAAAAAATATGAAAATTGGTAGGCACTTACTTCTAAGGTTCCTCAAGCTCGGGGACTCCTCGGCTTGTACAAAATGGAGCTACAAAAAGATGAAACGGTATTTACAAGGGTTTTTAGTGATGAGAATCACTTTTACAATGATGTAAGGTTTGGAAAAATTTAATGGGTTGCCCTAGTGCTAGATCTGCATGCATGCCCGTACTTGCTTCTTCCCATATGATGCCAACACACTGCATGTGTGCATGTTGCACTTTGTCTTCCTGGCATAGGACTATTTTACACTGCCTTAGAAACATATTTGGTTTGGATTATATTTGGCAAATAGAGGATCCCAAAATATTAATCTTGCCACATGGATTCAAGGGCAATTGTATTTGGCACAACAAAGATGGGTACAAAAAATAGTAATTCACGGCTATTGTGCAATCACTAGGATTGTGTATATGTGCCTAGTATATTGTATCCCTATTGAGCACACCATGACTAGTGAAGAATTGAAGCAATTTAGAGGAACTTTCAAGAAATCTCAGTAAGTCATCCGAGTGAAGAACAGGAAAGCACATGAGGGGTACAATCCCATGCCTATAGGTCCCAGAATCATCATCACTTCAAGCTTCCCCACAACAATATCCAATGGAGTCTCCAATGGTAGTACCTCCTATTCAAATTCAATTATCATGCCCCATCACAACTGAAGGAACTACTAGCACGGTGATGATCTCGAAAACCACCCCTACCACTACCACTTAGGTCACCTCTACAAAATTCATAGAAGCCCCAATCACCATTGGTGTGGAAGCATTCACATTCCCAATACCCAATCTCGAGGCAGAACCTCTTATTACAACATTCAATTTTCAGATGCAAGATGCATTCTCAAGTGAGTTTCAATTTTTAGAGGCACAATTTTTCTCACAAGAATATGAATGACCGAGCTATCTGACATCCCTGCCTGAACAAGGGCATGAAGAAGTATTATCAAGGTTAGACGAGGAAGACCAAACAGTGACTCATGATGAAGAGGCAGATGATGAGAGCCAACATAGTCAAGACTCGCAAGCCGAGGACCAATAGGAACATGAGGAGCAGCATGCTGAGATCCACGGTGACACAAGTAAAAGAGAAGAGGATACATTAGATGCCGCCACGTACATGATCTCCATTCAAAAGCTATATTACAATATACAAGCTATATGGGCCAGCAAACGGATCTGAGAAGAGCAGAGTAAAGAAATCCTACAATGAGAGTTGGCAAGCAAAGGTTTTGAAGCTATTTTTCTAAATGCCTTCAATGAATTAGTCCACTCTGTAGGGACGATTAAAGCATTGCATTTCTTAAAGAGAAAGCCCCTACCACAACTTGACCCAAGATGTATCTACTTAATGTCAAGGCTAGGTGAGTATATTCATGTCCCAGCCAACACTCAGTCCTCATGTCACCTCGAAGAAGCACAAGTAGTTACCAAGTCACCACCTCAAGGTGAAACTATTATTGTTGACTCTCCTCCATGACCTTCGTGTTGATATATTTAGGTAGTGATGTGTGTGAACACTCTAAGACCGCAGGGGCACTTTTTTCCCTCTTTAGGAGGTTTTTTCCCCCGGCTTGTATATACGCCTATTGCCCTAATGGGCTACTTATCTTTGTACATTCTCTAGTAATACATTCAGTATTGTGTGTTTGTGCTCCAAGCTTCTGGTTGTGACATGTACTGGTTGCAAAAGGATTGTGGAATATTATGCAGGGTGTTGAAAGACGTCCTGTTACACCTGTAACGACAGGTACTGCAAATACAGGTGTTGGAGCTGATGAAGATGGTGTCGAAGATGATATTCCGCAGATTCCTGTTCGTGCTGCTGTTTCTGTTGCACCTACTACAGAGCAGATTCCTTGGGATGGCAGAGATGCGCAGGCACATGCATTGATAGCTTTGTCTGTCAAAAGTGCCATTATTCCTCACATTCGCTCTTGCAAAACAGCAAAGGATGCTTGGGATACACTTACCACTTTGTACCAGGCTAGGAATGAGGCTCGTGCTGCTTACCTCCGAAAACAGTTGGAGAGTGAGCACATGAATGAAGGTGATTCTATGGACAGTTTTCTTACAAAGATCAAAGACCTGAAGGAACAATTGATTTTTGCTGATGAGGTTATACCAGATAGCTCACTTGTGCAGACCATTCTGAATGGTCTTCCTGATTCATATCAGAGTTTTGCCTCTACTCTTCGGTTGATGATGAAAGGCAATCTGAATGCCTTGTCATTTGAGGAATTAGTCTCTGTTCTGTTGCAGGAAGATCAGTCCAGGCAGAATAGGTCCAGTGCGTGTTGCAGATCAAGCTTTCCTGGCTAGTCAGAAGGGCAAAGGAAAATGGAGCTCTTCTACTAGTAAGCAGAAATCTGCAAATGCTGCACAATCAAAGAACCAGGATAAAGATGAGAAGAAATCAGAAAAGCAAAAATTGTTCTGCAAGTACTGTAAAGGAAATGATCATATTATAAAGATCTGTCCAAAACTGGCTGCTAAAGAGGCAAAGAAGAAAGAGGCTGGAATGGTTGTTGCAGAGGCCTCTACACCAACAACAGAGTCTGCAAATCTTGTGCAGGAAGAAGAATGGGCATTTACTACTGTCTGCAGTTTTGACCCATCTTCTCATGATCAGTGCATGTCTGCACTAGACTCAAATGTTTGGTACTTTGACAGTGGGCGACCAAACATATTACCTCGCAGCGTAGTTTCTTCTCTTCACTCGAGCCTGCCCCTACAGGGAATACTGTCACATGCGCCAATAGCTCCTCTTATCCTGTTATGGGAGTTGGTAAGATCATTCTGACTACTGCTGATGGTGGTTCTTTCACTTTGTCAGATGCTTTATTTGTGCCAGGGATCAAAAAGAACCTATTATCAGTTTCTGCATTAGCCAAGATTGGCTTGGTTGTGAAATTCGTTGATGATAGGTGTATAGTCCATGATCTCTCAAATGGCGATGTGATTATTGCTTCTGGCATTTTATGTCGTGGGCTGTATAAGCTCATAGACTATGAAAGATCTGTGAATGATTCGGCATGTGCAGTTCATGATTCTCAGGCTATGTCAGATGCAAAGCTTTGGCATGCACACTTTGGTCATCTGAATTTTGCTAGTTTGTTACGCCTGCAGAAATCTGAAATGGTGTCCTCTTTGCCCAAACTTGAGGCACCTGGAAAACATGTTTGTGAAGGCTGTATTTTGGGCAAAATGCAGCGTTCTTCCTTTCCAAAAGATGGTTCAGTTCGGGCTACGCACAAATTGCAGCTTGTACATAGTGATGTCTGTGGTCCTATGCAGACACCCTCTTTTGGAAATTACCTTTACTTCGTGACTTTCATTGATGATTTTTCCAGGCATGCATGGGTATATCCACTCAAAGCAAAGTCCGAAGTGTTCATGTGCTTCAAACAGTTTTTGGTTTTGGCTAAAAATCTGTCAGCATGTAAAATGGGCACCCTCCGTTCTGATCGAGGGGGGGAATATATGTCTTCAGATTTTAATGCATTTCTGGCTGAACGTGGGATAAAACACCAGTGTATAGTGCCGTATACACCTCAACAGAATGGAGTTGCTGAACGAAAGAACAGGTCACTCATGGAGATGGCGAGGTGCATGGTCAAAAGTCAGGCTTTACCACATAGAATCTGGCTTGAGGCTGTCATGTGTGCAGCATATGTACTGAATAGTTGTCCCACTAAAGCGTTGCAGTCTATCACTCCATATGAGGCTTGGCATGACCGCAAGCCATCTGTTGCAACTCTGCGTGTTTTTGGTTGTTTGGCATATGCATTAGTGCCTGAACAACATCGTAGAAAATTGGGTAGTAAAATGTATTTTTGTTGGGTACAGTTCTGAAAGTAAAGGCTATCGTCTGTATCATCCACAGACTAAACACATTCTGGTTAGCCGTGATGTTGTCTTTGTGGAAGATGCTATTCAGCCATTGCCTTCATGTACTAAGGAGACATCTGTTAGCTCCAAAGACATGTATGATACTTTGATGCCTCTTTTTACAGGTGGACAGGCTAATGCTGGTCCTAATGAGGCAACTTCTCAGCCTTTGCAGGTTTCATATGATGATGTAGATCATTCCATTTCTGATGCAGATTTACATGATGCACTTGTTGATGAGAGAGCTGATATTGAGCAGGCAAAAACTATGCCAAAATGGCTGGTGCAGACTTTGTGTGACAGCAAATTAGATGCACCTTTGTCATATCGTACTCGTTCAGGCTCTCATAGTGCCTCCTTTGCATAAGATTGCTATGCTATGGCTGCATCTAGTCTCTGTGATGAGAATGAGCCTGTTTCTTTTGATGAAGCACAAAATTCAGAAAATTGGATGGCTGCTATGCAATCTGAATATGATGCTATAATGAAGAATGGTGCATGGTCTTTATGTGACTTGCCTCCTGGCAAGAAGACCATTGGCACTAAGTGGGTATACAAGCTGAAGCGTAAACCTGATGGTACAGTTGACAAGTATAAGGCTAGGCTTGTTGCAAAGGGTTATGCATAGGAAAGAGGCATTGATTTTGATGAGACCTTTGCACCTACATGCCGTATGACTACTGTTTGGAGCATTTGTGCACTTGGAGCCCATCATGGTTGGAATGTACATCAGTTGGACATTAAAACAGCATTTCTGAATGGTGACTTGCATGAAGAAGTGTATGTTTTTCAGCCCCTGATTTGCATGCCTCATTTGAGATATCTGATTTGGGGCATTTGCATCACTATTTGGGCATTCAGTTTATGCACGTTGATGGTGGAATGGCTTTGTGTCAAACAAAATATATTGACACATTATTGCAGCGTTTTGGCCTTGAAGACTGTAAGCCTATTGCCACTCCTATGGAGACAGGTTTACGATTGAGTCTTCATGATGCTGGAGATGCATTTGATGCTGTTCTCTATCAGCAGGCTATTGGATGCTTGATTTACTTATGCATTACTCGGCCAGATATTCAGTTTGTTGTCTCACAGATGAGCAGGTTTATGCATTGCCCAGGAGTCACGCATCGGAAAGCGGTTAAGCGCATCTTTCGCTACTTGAGTGGTACTCGGATACTTGGGTTGTTTTATCCCAAGGGGGGATCACTACCGCCAGATTTGCATGCTTTTTCTGACTCAGATTGGGCTGGTTGCTATGACACTCGTGTGTCCACCACTGTATTTTGCTTCATGCTTGGTAGCTCATGTATATCTTGGTTGAGCAAGAAGCAGCCTACTGTGGCCACTTCTAGTTGTGAGGCTGAGTATAGAGCAGCTTTCAGAGCGACTGTTGAGTGTGTGTGGCTCAGATGCCTTATGGCTGATTTGGGTGTTGGCCAGTCTTCTGCCACCACCATCTTCACTGACAGTCAGAGCGCATTGGCAATTGCGAGGAACCCTGTGTTCCATGCTCGCACTAAGCACATTGAGGTGCATTATCACTATGTCAGGGAGAGGTTCTCTGCTGGGGAGATCAGCTTGGCATATGTGCCCACGCAGGAGAACATTGCAGACCTTTTCACGAAGGCTCTGCCTAGGGAGAAGTTTGAAGCTTTCCGCAAAGCTTTGGGCTTACTTCCTTTTGTGGAGTGATTTCCACATAGCTTGGCACTTCCTTATACATGAGTGCCAGCTCCTTGTTCATGGCATCACTCCCAGGGGGGATTTGTTGATATATTTAGGTAGTGATGTGTGAACACTCTAGGACCACCGGGGCACTTTTTTCCCTCTTTAGGAGGTTTTTTACCCCCGGCTTGTATATACACCTATTGCCCTAATGGGCTACTTATCTTTGTACATTCTCTAGTAATACATTCAGTATTGTGTGTTTGTGCTCCAAGCTTCTTCTTCTTCCTTGTGCTGTTCGCGTGCTTCCGCAGATGTCTATCTCCAACACTTCGACCTCCATACCCACCACTACAGTGGACA
The DNA here is from genome assembly GCA_020310875.1 of Ceratopteris richardii. Taxonomy (NCBI): domain Eukaryota; kingdom Viridiplantae; phylum Streptophyta; class Polypodiopsida; order Polypodiales; family Pteridaceae; genus Ceratopteris; species Ceratopteris richardii. Next base: position 55,461,132 of record CM035434.1, read on the forward strand.
TTGCCTCTACCTCAGAAGGAACCCTCGAGTCACCTATACATTCAACTTCCCCTATACATCCTAGCTCATCCTCTTTTGCTCAACCCATCTCGAGTGCCATAGTAGAAGCCGTAGTACATACCATTTCCACTTCTCCCACTAAGCCCTCTACACCCATTACCACGATGATAGTTCCCCTATTTCCCCCTAATCCTTTCCTCACCCCTTCCATTTCTTCCATTCCCTTTCCCCAAGAACCCTTCTTCCCATTACAAAACGAGATGACTTTTTCACCCATGACACCTCCTAGTCCTAGTACATTACCACCATCTCCTCCTCTACATCAATCAGTCTGTGACTCTCAACATGTAATATACTTGTCTCTATTTGAAAACCCTGTGTTTACACCTACACTCACATCCACAATCACTCCATTATTCACCATTAATTCAATCGATCACACACTTTTCAACTATCACCACAACCTCCACAATCCCTCACCCATTTCCCTTCCCCACTACATCAACCATTGCACAATCTTCAATGTTTAGCACACCATCATTACTATCATCATCCATTGTAGATAATGCATTTCAGCAAATGTTTGCTTGCATGCACCAAGTTTGTGAGGAATTTGCATCCTTAGGACATAACTACCAGACATTACAATAGATAATAACACATTGTAGGCCAACCTGAATTTGCTAAGCATCTAGAACACCTCTCTAAATGCAAGACATCAAGAGCTCCACAATGCATATCACTCCATGGAGTTGGGGTTTGAGAAAAAAACAAAAGATTCCATCACTAAAGCAGAAGAACATTTATGAGTCAAGATTTTCAAGAATGCCATGTTAACACATAAATGGGACTCTTGCAAGATCATCTCGTGGTGGTTAAAGAGGAAAATCAATGCTTGCAAGAACAAAATAGAGAAAATTTCGAAGCAACCATGGATAAGCCTGATGAAACGATTAGTCCAAGTTGCATTAAAGTTATTCCATTAGAAACTATGAAGCTATTGCTAGAAGACCATGCATGCTTATTGGAAGATTATGACAAACTAACATAGGGACATCAGGTACTTAAAAGTGAAAATGCAACTCTATGACTGCAAGAATCTATTCCACCACCCACAATTCAAGAAGTCATGTTGCCAAAAATTTTGGAGGAATTGACTATATTATGGGCATGTGAGTTGGAATTCCAAGCTCAAATACCGAAAATATTAGAGATACCTAGACCAAATTCACCACCGGTTTCTATCAAAGAAACAATTAGCATCCCAATTGAGGCTACTTTTGAAGAGGAATATGAACCCCAACTCGGTGGACGTGTGACTAAACATGGAAAAAATTGAGATACCTAGACCAGATTCACCACCAAAGATACTGACTATCAAAGAAACAATTAGCATCCCAATTGAGGCTACTTTTGAAGAGGAATATGAACTCCAACTCGGTGGATGTGTGATCGAACATGGACAAGACACATTTGAACTCCCTGCACTAGCATGGATGAAACCTAGGGAGGAGCTGGGCAAAACTCATTCACCAAGGGTTGATGCACGATTAGCACAGTTTGTTCGTGTAGATCTACCTCTTGAGGCACCAAAAATAAAAAAATTTCAGCCCAATTGGCACAACTAATTACTACAAGAGTATCTCAAAATGTTGTACACATGGAACAAGGCTCCCTTGCACCTCAAACACAACCCTTGTTATGGTTTGCTACCTTGCCACCACTCTTGGACTATGTTTGCCATCAAACTACAAAATAATAGAAATGCCAAGATTGGCTAAACTATCCATATTTCACACCCCCACATGGACCCCCCTCAGTTGGATATATGATGGCGATAATATAACACTGGCTCCCTCAGCTTCAGTGCATTGCCAAAGGAAATAAAGTGGGTAGGATGTTCACCTTAAATGTGAAAATTCCTAAAATGAATGCAACCATGTTTGCAAAAAGTGTAGAAGTTATTGCTAATATAGAGATTTGGCACAACCAAATTGGACATGCAAATTCACAAAGGCTGAAATTGATGCAGTCAAAGGAGGTTGTCAAAGAAGTACCAAATTTCAAGGTTGCAGAGATGCAAAAGGTATGTGACGCATGTCAATTTGGTAAACAATCAAGAGCATCATTTTTGCATGACAAGCATGTTAGTGAGAATGTGCTAGAAATAGTACATACAGATGTTTGGGGTCATGCAAAGACCACATCTATGGGTAGTTCTAGGTTTTATGTTACTTTCATTGATCAACATACAGGAAAAGTATGGGTATATTTCATGAAAGAGAAGAGTGAGGTGTTCACTCACTTCCTTGATTTTAAAGCGATGGTGATTGTTATTGGGTAGAAGCTATGCACACTATTGTATACATCATTAATAGAAATCTGACTGCTATTGTATAAGTTACACTTAAAGAGAAGTTCATAGATACAAAGACAAGCTTATCACATATGAAAGTTTTTGGTTGTATTGCATATGTACATATTCCACATGAGTTGAGGACAAATCTTGATGCAAAAGCAGAAAAATGTATCTTCATTGGGTAATCCCTTGAGCAAAAGGGATATAAATGTTATAATCCACTCACACGATAGGTGAAGGGAAGTAGAGATGTGGTATTTGATGAAATGTCAAGTTTCTATGAAGATGCTAAAGGAGGACTTAATCTTGAACCAAATGACAAAGAAAATGTTGAAAAAGAAAGTGCAAAGTCTCACATTTTGAGTGGACTTGATGCCAAGCAATAGTTCCAACTCAAATCCATGGAGTGGAAGATTACATGGAAATTTTAGTCTAGCAAATTCATCATCTATATCAAAGAAAGTTAAAGAAAAGCTTTTTTCTAATAGTAAAAGATCTAAAGGCTTTGAAGACATTGATGGAGATTCAAGTGGTTTAGAAAAGATTCTTGATGAGGAACTTCGATTGCCCTCTATGAAGACTCTAGGAGTAAGAAAGTACATGTAGATAATACAAGGAGAAGTGACCTAAGACCAAGAAAATCAAGGAGGATGCAGAATTTAGTGCAACGATTGACATGGCTCGTCATTGTTCCTACATGACCAAGGTAATACAAGATGTTGAACCTTCTTATTTTGAAGATGCAATTGGAAATTCAAATTGGGAGAACACTATGGATGAAGAGATGGATGCACTTTATAGAACTAAAACATGGAAGATGAATCCATTGTGGCAAGGAAAGACACCTATAGGCTACAAGTGGGTTTACAAGGTAAATCACAATGCAAGTGGTAGCCCAGGCAGATACAAAGCACAATTAGTGGCAAAAGGATATGCACAGACATATGGCATTGATTATGAGGAAATGTTTAGCCATGTAGCTAAAATGTCTATTGTCAGAGCACTTGTTGCATTACCTACAACAAAAGGATGGACTTTGCATAATATGGATGTGAAGAATGCTTTCCTACATGGTGCATTAGAGGAAGAAGCATACATGGAATAGCCACAAAGATATGAAGATTCAAAGCACCCAAAATATATTTGCAGGTTGCAAAATGCTTTGAATGGGCTTAAGCAAGCCTCTCGTGCTTGTAATGCAAGGATTGCCGACTACTAAACCACCATTGGATTTTTTATGTGTGATGCTGATCATTCATTATATGCAAGGAAGGGTGATGATGGCATCACAATTGTGGCTATTTATGTTGATGACTTGATTGTAGGAGGTGATAACGAAGCAAACATTAAAGAGGTGAAGAAACTCCTTATGCAAGAATTTGACATGAAACATCTTGGTGTGTTGTGCTATTTCTTGGGCATTAACTTTATACATATAGAAATATGTATATGGATGTCACCAAGGCAATATACCTTGAGTATGTTGCAAAAGTATGGTATGAATGATTGCAATACAATTTCTATGCCATTAGATCAGAATTCGAAGTTGGATACTACATCAAGTGAAGCATTGGAAAATGCTACTATATACAAGAAAATTATGGGAAGTTTGATATATCTCACAATTACAAGGCCTAATCTAAGCTACACTATTGGACTTGAAAATTAATTTATGTAGGCTCCCAAAAAACCACACTTAGATGCCTTGAGATGCACTCTATGATATGTGAGTGCTACTTTAGATTACGCATTATTTTATGAAGCTATTGTAGATTTGCAGGTTCATGGATACACCGGTGCAAGTTGGGCTCGTAGTATTCCAGATAGAAGATCTAATAGTGGCTTTCTAATCTCACTTGGGACTGTAGCTATTACGTGGAGCAGTGGAAGCAACCCATTGTTGCTTTGTCGAGTAGAGAGGCTGAGTATAGAGGTGTTGTAATGACATCATGTGAAGCATCATTAAAGATGCTACTTGCAGATTTACTATCATATGTATGAGAGTATTTACATGTGTATGTATATGCATTTATGTAGGATGCATGGGTAAGAGTGAATTGTGCTTATGCATATGTCGTTGTAGGTATATACGAGGGTGTGTGCCTATGTGTATACATTAGTAAAGTGCAATATATCTATGTTAGTGTTTCATACCATCTAAGTAGCCCAAGTGAAAGTATGCAACCTTATGTACATGTGTGATACCCTAGGCATTTACTCTAGATGCGAGTTACCTTAAGTAAGTATGAGTACGCGAGTGAATATTACCTTAAACACTAATGTGTATATATGTGATTGGCCCTATGTGCCTAAGGGAAAAGGTATAAAACTTATGTGTGTAAGCCCTATTCTAATGTGTGCATGTAAGAGTGGCCATAAACGTATGTGTCTATGGGTAACTATATATCTAGACCTTGTGAGTGTGTGCTTTTGTAAGCATGTGTGTGTATGTGTATGGGATTGTGAATGTAAATATGTGATTGAATCAATGTATAGGTATATTGAAAAATATATTTAATTATGTACGTGCATGATTTTACTCAATATATGTGTGTGCATATGACTAAAACTTAAAATAAAAAGTGTGTGATTGTAATATGATAATACAATATTAAAACCTAATAATTAATATACTAAAGTTATTAAATCTAAAAAATAAATAATAATAATAAAAAGTAAAGAATAAAAACAAAACAAAAGACCTAAAAAAGAAATTAAAACTTTAAATCAATTAAAACAAAATTGAATCTATTAGAATATGTGTGTATGACTATTAATATATATGATGTAAAAAGTTGACATGTGTACAATTGCTAAAAAGAGAGTTTGTGTGCATTGTATGAATGCATATGTGTGTCATTGTTTGTTTCTTCTTCCTAATGTCTTTCTTTCAGTTACATATGTCCAGAGAGAGAGAGTCAGAGAGAGATAGATAGAGAGATAGATAGAGAGATAGATAGATAGAGAGATAGAGAGTATTGATCTTCTCCTTCATCCTCTTCTCTTTCGACTTCTATAGATGAAGCAACTTGATGAATCTTAGAAACTAAGAGAGAGAGATAGAGAGGGAGAGAGAGAGAGAGAGAAAGAGAGAGAGAGAGAGAGAGAGAGAGAGAGAGAGAGAGAGAGCCCCATCTCTCTACCTTCACTCCTCTCCATGATCTCAGAAGCAATCTCTATGCTCACGTGAACTGAGAAGAGGAAAGGTAAGCTAGGTATTATCTCTTCGTTTTGTGAAGCAAGTGAGCTAGCTATTTAATGTTTTCATGTTGCCTGTATGAATTGCTCAAAGAGAGAGAGAGAGAGAGAAAGAGAGTGAGGACCTCTTTAGGCTGATACTATTTCAAATCATAGTGCATGCTAGAGAGAGAGAAGGAGATGGATTCTCTCCCCTCTTGGCTTGAAGCATGACACTAAATAATGATGGCTCCTGACAATAGATGAAAGACAGAGTCAGGGAGGGAGGGAGAGAGAGAGAGAGAGAGAGGAGAGTGCATCTAATCACACCTGGCAGAGAGTGGCGCATACACAATGTAATAATCTATTTTCATTCCCCCCTTTTCCTGACGTAAATTGCTCACATAGCATCACAATAGAGATAGAGAGAGACATAGATTCACAAATCTAAGCATAGCACTATAGATGTTGGTGGTGAAGCACGCAAGAACGGTAGAGAGAGAGCAACAAAAAGAACTCACGAGAGCAAAATAAGGATAGACATGCACATTGAGGAAGCACATTGATGGAGAGAGAGTATGTGAGTGAGAGAGAGGGAGAGAGAGAGGGGGGAGAGAGAGAGAGAGAATAGAAATGGCTACTTCTTCAGCACATGCGATGCAAAGATTATTGCTATGCAGATCGAGAAGAGAGCACAATAAATAGAGAGAGAGAGAGAGAGGGAGAGAGAGGGAGAGAGAGAGAGGGAGAGAGAGAGAGGGAGAGAGAGAGAGATAGAGGGAGAGAGATAGAGAAGCATGCCTATAAATTTCACGAGTAGATAAGCAACAAGAGAGACAGAGAGAGAGAGGAAGATTCACAAATCTGAGTATAGTGTTGTAGATTGTAGCATTTGAAACACAGAGGATCCTTTTTGTCCATCCGTCCCTCATTGCATAGATCTTCACTCGGCTTTCATTGCATCTACTAGAGCTTTTCCCTGCTTTGGGTCATCCATTATGATTAGATGATGTGCAATTCCCCTGCATAAAATGCATAGAAGTCAAATTTGGAGCTAGATCAGTGCAGTTAATTGTATTTCAAACAACTTTAGATCTAGAAACAAAGTTTTTTAGTTGCAACAACATGAACATGGAACATCGAGGAAATGTTAGTTTATTGACTCCTTCTAGAGTCACATAACAAAATCTTACTAATGGTATCAACTTTTTTTGGATATAACTTAATCTGCAAAATTTCATTTTTACTATTCCAACTTCTTCATCCCATAGAACCCTTTGTTTCCCAAGACTTGTAGGTACTCCTTCCACATCCTTGTACAACCCTGCACTTACTATCATGAAAATTGACATAACATATGATATCCATACTAGTATCCATAAAAAAGTGGCCATTGATATATGAGTTGAAGTATCTTCATCACTGCTGCACTTAAGGGCTTTTCGTTTCTTCTCTCTGCCATGGCCTTTGACCGAGATTGTTTCACTCGAATCAGTAATCTGAGTGATGTCCTCTTTTTCTTCATAGGCTTCCTCTCTACTTGAGTTTGGAAAAATCCCATAGCAGGAAGATGGGTCTTCTGCATGGAGCCAAGCCAACATGTTTTCATCTTCATATAAATTTGCTCCTACAAATAGATCTGCTTCTGGGTTGTCCAACAATTCTTCTTCCATAAAAATACCAATTGTCTGCATCATGCTGGTATGTCTTTGATTGTATGGTCCTTCTTCTAAAAATATCTACTGCAACTCTTTTCCCTCTTGCTTTACCCACATTGTGTCCTTGCACCAGTCATGTAGCACATTGGCATGCTTTAACCAAGGTCTCCCAATTAACAAGGGGAAACTTCCTTCTACTTGTGGAAACCTTAAAACAACGAAATCCAAGTTAAAGATGGTACCTTGTATCTTGACTGGGACTCCACGGACCACTCCCATAGGCTTTACTATGCTTTGGTCTGCCAGTGTTACAATGAAGTTGGCAGGTCTTGAAGGGTGTAGTCCAATCTTTTTCTTGGTATGTTCAGACATCAAGTTAATGCGAGAACCACCATCCACAATAACTCCTTGAAACTCATGACCTTTGATAGAGACTGTTAGTTGAGGGCTCTTATAATTTATGAGGGGTGCTTCCCCTAAAATTTTATCTTTATGCATAACAACAGCCTTTGCCACTAAACTTCTTGTGGACATCTCATCAATTATCTGCAAGAGTTCTGACCTGAATTTCCCATCCATCTTTATTAAATAAAAAATACTAACCTCCTTTTTCATAGACTTGAGTATTCTGGAAGCTTCTGATTCCTTAAGAGCATGGGCTCCAATTGACTTATCAAACTCCTGATGAGCCCCGTTGAATGCATGTCCAATGGCATCACTGGTACCTATGAGATTTTCTTTTTGCCTTATATCTGCACATGTGGTGGCTTTGTCTTCAGATGTCTCTTTGTCTTTATTCAATCCATTAATCCTTGATTCTTGACCCATTTCTACTTGAGCCTTCCCCTTGCTTCTTGTCTACACTATAAAAGATTCAATTTCTTCTAACTACACCACCTTGGTAGAGGGTGATGGCACCCTACCTTGATCTACCATTCCTTCTTTGCACACACAAATCATTAAATGTGGGGCCCAGATGAAGATGCTTGGTTCTTAGGACAACAATTAGTATATTGGTCTCTAGCCTTTGGGCAGTTCCTGCAAGGAGGGGCATTTTCTGGTATAGTGCACCTAACTTGATAATGCCCAAATCCTCCACATCTAAAACAAATAATTGGCCTCCTTGGCCCATTTCCAAAGTTATCCCTATGTCTAGGGTTGTAATTGTTACTTTGATTTGGTGCAACCACCATCACATTTGCTGGTGGTAGGGCTCCTCCTTGTGTCCAATATGTTGTTGGAGGCATTCCTGTTTATTGACATTCCTAGGCCTCATGATCAGCTTTCCTACATATTTGGCAAGTTACACTTAACAGAGGACATTCACTTACTACATGAACTTGCTTGCTGCACATGGTACACCATAGCCCACTTTTGATGCCACCCCCTTTGAGTTCCTGCAACTCCTGTCGAAGCTGAGCCAGCTCTTCTGCTTGGGCTTCATCTTCCTTTTGTAGCTTCAATGCCTCAATCTCCTTCCTCAAATGAGTAACATCATTCTCCTCCTCTTTATGGGGCTTATTCCTTTTTAAGCCCTCCATCTCTTTCCTTAGCTGGATTACTGGATCCTCCATTTCTCTAGAATAGGGTAGTTGAGAAGAACTTGCTCCATATTGTTGCCTTATTTGTTCCATTCGTGTAGCTGTATTGATCAACTCCTCTATGGAGGCTGTTGGCAACTCTAATTCCTTGATTTTACATTGTATGGTCACTGGAAGTGGCTTAGCTAACCATTTATTAATAAAGAAATCATGTGGAGGATCTTGCAACTTAGCCATTAGTGTCTTGGCCCTAGTTACAAACTCTGGAAACTTTTCACCTAGACCCAGTCTCAAGTTTTCTAATTCCTATATGATGATCTCTGTAGTATTTCCATGTTGGAATTGAGTTTTGAATGCATCTTTCATTAAGTCCCAAGTGGTGAAATGGTTTTCAGCAAACTCGCTGAACCATTTATCTGCTAACCCTTCTAATGTGGTAGGAAAGAGTATAAAAAAGGCATCCTCTCTTCCCATCAAGCCTCTTGTTTTGCATAATGCTAAAAACCTCCTAATATGCTCATTCGGATCTTCTTGAGATAAGCCTTTGAAAGAAGGAAATTTTATATTTAATCTGGAAAGTAAAGTTTCCAAATCTACCTGGGTTGCCGTATTCTTTACTAGTGATGTTGATGACAGTGGACTAGAGGATCTTCTAACAACCTTCCTTCTTGTGGCTTTGCAAGTGACCCTCAATGTTTGGGACCGGTTTGTGGTCATGCGTTATTCATACTCCTCTTAGTATGAGATAATTGATAAGAATATTTACCTCTTAACCCAATGAAGTAGTACTGTCGGCACTTGAATAATGCTTCTCCAAATAGAAATATTTCTTCTCCTATGCTCAAATCTCCTTGGAGTCCCACCGGGCGTGCCAAATTTTGTTGCGGGATTCTTGTATCCAAAAAGGGATTTGTGTGCTTGTAGAAGAAAAGGGAAAGGTAGGAAGAAAGATACACATTTGATGCCTCTATCAATTGATTATAAGAAGACAAATACAATGGCCATGCACAATACAATCCAATGCTTCTCTGCAAAATCCCACAGAGCGCACAATCACAAAATACAAAATACTCAAGGTTCTTGTTTCTGTCGGCCTTCTCTGCACCGGACCTCCACCTTCTCCAAGCCTGCACTTGTGCATACCTTGCACCAAGAGTCCAATAAGGGGGAGGGATGGACACCTTTTGTCGGCATGCACAGAGCTTCAATGGGACCTTGGGATCTTTGGTTGTAAGCTTAGCACACCTCTGCACACTTCTTAGTCACTCTTCATGCACACCTTGCAATTCACTTCTTTGTGTCGCACACTGTGTGTCTCTTGCACTTCTCTCCCTTGCCTAGATTAGACTATGCTCACCGTGCTTAGTCCCCAAGAATAATGCCTTGCCTTGATTTGAGTGTTGATTAACGTACACTCCTAACTGCTAGAGTATCTTGGTGCTCAGTTTGATGTCCCAAGATTGTCTCCAAAAGTGGGGCAGCCAAGGAATCCCTATTTTGTCTTGTAGTGACTTTAGAATATAACAAAATTTTAAATTGGGGGGGGGCATACTTTCACTTCTACGTACGCTGGCGCTTCACATACCTTCACATTTTGCCTTTTAATTCTTCAAATGTGCACCTAAGAGGGGGTTCACTTGAACCTTCCAAACACTTCAAAACCACTTAGAACCTTAGAGAAATTACAAAAATACCTCTCCAACCTGCAACCAACTTTCTGCAATTACTACCTATGCACCTTGACACTTGAACTTTGAACACTTTGACTTCACCCATGTTGACTTTGACCTTGAACATGTTGGCTTTGATTGCTTTGACTTTGATTGTGGTTGACCAATGTGACTTTTATGGGCTCAACACTATATGAGGTGCTTGTTTAGTGACTTTGGAAGGATTCAATAAACTGACATTTCCTCGGTGTTCTATGTTAATGTTGTTGTGATTACAAACTGTGTTTCTAGCTCTAAAAAAATTTGAAATACAATCAATTGCACTAAGTGTGGCTCTAAATTTGACTCCTATGCAGTTTAATGCAAGTAAATGCACAACATCTAATTAGAATGGATGACCTAAAGCACGGAATAGCTTCATTAGATGCAAGGAAAGCTGAGTGAAGATCCATGCAATGAAGCAAGGACAAACAAAAAAGGAGCCTCTATCTTTCAACCACTTCCATCTACAATGTTATGCTAAGATCTTTGAATCTCGCCCCTCCCTCTATCTCCTTGCTTATCTGCCCGTGAAATTTACAGGCATGCTTTACACACACACACACACACCCTCTCTCTCCATTCATTGTTCTCTCTTCCCAATCTACTTAGCCATAACCTGTGCATCGCATGTGCTGAAGAAGCCACCATTTCTCTTCTCTCTCTCTCTCTCTCCCCATTGATGTGCTTCCTCAAATTGCACGTCCATCCTCAATCTACTTGTGCGAGTTCTTTTTGTGGTTCTCTCTCTCTCTCTTGTCAGGCTACATGAGTAATTTATGTCGAGAAAAAGGGGGAATGAAAATACATTATTACATTGTGCATACTCTACTCTCTATCGGATGTAATCAAATGCACTCTTGTCTCTCTCTCTCTCTCCCTCTCTCTCTCTCCCCCTCTGACTCTCTCTTTCATCTACTGTCAGAAGCCATCATTGCTCACTGTCGTACTTCAATCCAAGAGGGGAGAGAAGCCATCTCCCTCTCTCTCTCTCTAGGGTGTAGCGTGGTTTGCAATAGTATAAATGAGAAGAGGATCCTCTCTCTCTCACTCTCTCTTTCTGTCTCTCTCTCTCTTTGAGCAATTTGTGCAGGCAACATAAAAACATCAAATAGCTAGCTCGCTTGCTTCACAGTACAAAGAGATAATACCTAGCTTAGCCTTCCTCTTCACAATTCCTATGAGCATAGAGATTTATTGTATCTCAAGATTGAGAGAAGCAATGAAAATGAAACTTTATAGCTATGGAATAGAGAGTATGTGGAATCTATAGCATTTTATATCACATCAAATGATCAAATATGCACTAAGAACCATGTTCGAGAAGATCACTGTTTTGAGATGAGCTTGACAGAGAAATGAAGTAGGAAGTGATCAATGTATATGTATTAAATCACATAGAAATACAATGATATTGGCAATGTATAATTGCATAATGTGAGGGTAATGATGGAGCTATGGAATTAGTTCTCTAATCACAAAAAACCCCTCTCAATTGATCTCTAAATCGGGCTACATTCCATGTGCGATCTTGATCTATTTTTATAGTTATAGTTGGAGCCAACTTTTGAATTCAAATTCAAGTTTTCACCATAAAGTGAGTCCTAAAATTTAGTATTATTGTCTGATCAATCAATCTACCAAGAATTTGAGATTTTATTCCTCCTAACTCCACATGTGGTTAGTGCAATTAACATATGCACTTTTACAAGGATAAAAGTAAATTGACTTTACAAGGGAATAGTCATATGTGACTATCTGAGATAAATGCTAATTGTTCAAGTATGTAGGCTTGGACTCATTTGCACCAACACTCCCCCCCTCCCCAAATCTAGATCATTAAAGACTTTAAGAGCTAGATCAGCATCATGACTATAAAGTAATCATTCACTCATGGTACCTTTCAAATGCCTAGGTTGTATGCGAATGAGCTACTCTAGGTTCATGCATAAATTGTGGCAATAATCCCACTAAATAACATACATCAAGCCTAGTTTTTGTTACATAAATCAAAGATCCTACCATGGATCTATAAGCATTCAGTATCATGCAACTCCTCACCTTCTTTTGCACTCAAATTTACATTACATTCCATTGGAGTAGAAACAAGCTTACATTCCTACATACCTAACCTTTTCAACATATCATATATATACTTTCTTTGTATCAACCACATGACTTCATCTCCATACACAGTCTCAATCCCAAGAAAGTATCGATAGAAACCAAGATCTAAAATTTTAAATTCATTTCCTAAGTTATCTTTGATCTCTTCAATTGCCTTTGCATCATTTTTTGTAATCAATAAGTCATGCTCATAAATGCATACATATACAAACATGTCATCTACATGTTTTACATCTTATGCTCTAATGATACATCTGCATGTATCATTAGAGCATAAGATGCTTTAGCAACCTTGTATTTCATGCCCTTGGTGCTTTTTTAAGACCATAGAATTGCTTCTTTAACCTATATACATGATTAGGACATCTAGCATCCACATAACCATGTAGTTAAGACATATACACTTCTTCACTTAACTTACAATTAAGAAAGGCATTCTTTATGTCTAATTGATATATATTCCATCTTTTACTTGCAGCTAAAGTCAACAAAACTCTCATTGTGGCCATCTTTTCCACTTGAATAAGTTTTCCCTCATAGTCCAATCCTTGAGTTTAAGCATGTCCTTTGGATACAAGTCTAGCCTTATATATTGATACACTATCATCACTATTTCTTTTAATCTTAAAAACCCACTTGCAGCCAATTAACTTTTGTTTTTGTGTCTTTGGAACTAAAATCCAAGTCTTGTTAGCTTGTAGTGCATCCATTCCTTGTTTCATTGATTTCTCCTAATTGTTATTTCCTTTTGCCTCATCATAACATTTAGGTTCATCTTCTTGCTCAACCTTCTTCTTTAAACCATAATGAGCATTCATAAAAGATTCAGATGTATACCTTTGGTGCTACTTAATCACTCTTGAACATCTTCTTACCTCCAATATAGGTACTTTTGCTTTTTTATTAGGAACCTTTGATGACTCTCTATACTCATATACACTACCAAATTTCTCCTTCATCATTAGCTTCAACAAGTTTGAGTTTTCCTTTACTTTAAACACTTTGTGTACCTAAGATCCAACTTAGGGACTTGCGGAGAAGGAGACTATACCTCGATCCCCCTCAAGTGCATATAGTGGGGATTCACGCTTTATTTATCAATCCAAGGAGTATCAAAACCTAGCCGAGTGTATGAAGACATGCATTCAAATGAAGATCAATGCAAATGTGTTTTCCCAAGAGTGCAAACAAGACTAAGACTGATCCAAACAAGCTTCAACTGTCAGTCATGGTGTCGCGATACTTGGAGCAGCAGCCAATAGTAAAATGAGCTTTGCTCTCAGCTCTGAATTCCGAACATAGCAAATAGTATATGTGTTTCAAAGCTCTCGAGAAGAAGCATCCAATGGTCTGTATTTTCACTCAATTCTGACGCTTCTACTTCAAATTATGAGCAAAATACTGAGTCGTGGGAATGACCTTCCTACACTTCAGCACTTCCTAAACTTCACACACACCTTAACAACAGCAAACAAACACTTTCATTGATAGACAATACTTCCTAACACCCTTTCCAAGCAACACACATGCATACAAGCTCACAATGAAGATGATACAGAGAGGAGAAGACACAAATTCGAAATTCTGTGCTCTTGATTCTCACAATGGTCAGAAGTCCTTACAAAGAGTCACAAATTGACTTATATACATGTGCCCTAAAAATGGTCCTTTCACACAAGAGACCGGCACTTTATTCACTAAAAGGCTAATTTCCTACTAATTTACATAGGTAAGCTACTAATCTCCATGGGTATGCATCTAGAGGACTCCTCTAGTGCATTTACAATGGATAATATGTTACAAAAATGGTTATAATACAAAAACTGAGTGTCCAAAACGGAAAAATTTTGGGGCCCCTTCTTTTTCTCTGCCTTGTGCTCTCTTAGCTCTGCAACACTCTCCCCCTCTTTGTCTTTATTGTCCCTTGACAGGCTTTACTTCTTGTTTGTCGCTTGTCACCGCATGCATCCCTTGGTCAGTTCTGTGTGTTTGTTAAACAGGTGTTCAGTTTTGATGGCCTCTTCTGGATTCTTGTTTTACATCCTTTGGGCCTGATGCATTTATCTTGCCTGTTGAGTCCGGTTACCACGCATGCCACCAGTGGAAGGTATGAAGGTGTAGTTCTTCAGCCTTCGATCTGGACCTTCCAAAGATCAAAGGGTTGAAGCACCTTCTTGTGGCTATGGAACCGCCAGATATCTTTTTGCACTTCTTCATGGATACTTTCCTAGCTCTGGTTCCTCCTTCCAACTAGATCTTTTGATCTATGCCCTTGTGGGGCTCTGTGCAGAGATGGGTGTTGCACCCCTACGGGGCTTCTTGCAGAGATATGTCTTCAAATATTATCTTTTAGTGAAGCTTCTTTCTTTGTCTTCTTCTTTTCTTCTTTTTGCTTGGTTCTCCCTCAACATTGCCCCCCTCCTGAACACTGTCGTCCCCGACAGGCTTTGGAAGTCGACGGGAGTAAGTTCTATACACTTTTTGCTCTGTTTCGTTAAGCAGATTAGCTTCAGGTATCATTAATTGCTTCCACTGTTCTGCTTTCATGCCATCCTGTGGTGGTTGTCTGTGGTCCGCGAAAAAGCTGAGCTCATATGCCACTAATCTGGAATTCAAGTTGGATGACATCTTTAAAAAGATTTCTGAATCAATTTCAAAAAACCCTGTGAAAAAGGCTTCTTCGAATGTTTGCATATATGTACTCGGTAAAAACATCAGCCTAGAATAATATGCCATTATTGTGGGTCGATTAGACATAGCAGACAAATAAAAAACGAGAATATCTGTTCCTTGATTAATGCCAATCAAATTCAAAAATGTATACGCCGCGTGCTTGAAGACCTTCAATACTGTAAGTATCATACTGAGTATTTTATTTGTCATCTTAATAGCAAGATCGGGTATTGTTGCATAACCGTGTAGCCAAAGTTCAATTGTTTTTATAATGTAATCTTCCGTGGGTAAATAATTATGGGGTGGACTTGGAAGTAGCGGATAATTCAGCCATTGTTTATTGATAGCACCATTCTTTTGCATGTCCAAAAATTCTCTGGGTTCTCGGCGATGTGGTGTTGGGCAAAATGAAGGGTTTACCTGGAATAAGTATGGTGCTGCTTGCTAGTGCACCTGCAATGTAGGATTTTTCTCTAGAAATTTTCTTCTCCGAATAGGCTCTGCCGCTTCAAATTCTTCTTGAGTATAATTGAACGTGTCATTTTTGAATTGCAGTTGCTCGTCTGGATTTTTTTGTGTAGTCTTCTTTATGTATTGCCTCGTTCTCTTTCAATAATCCATACGGAATGTTGAAAGGCTTCATGATTGTATCCAAATCTTTACCTTTGATTTTTGCTTCCTTCATTACTTTGATCACTTCATTTTCAAAATTTTCTGCCAATCGGGACACCAATAGTGCCCATTCCTTCTGACCTATTTCTGTAGTGTATGGCATGGGATGATCATCACATGGTTCTGCCATCAGCTCTTTTATTGGAGAATTATAAATCGGGGGAGATAGAGGACATACCTCTACCTCGTCAGTAGGATTTTCTTATGTTGGCTCTACCTGTGTCCCGATGGATACTTTTTCTTCTGCTTTAGTTTCTAATTGTGCAAGTCGTTCAATCTTTTCTTTAACTTCTTGCATTGCTGCCCGTAGTGCTTCTTTTGTCGCAAGCAACTCATTGCCAATTTCGGCTACATGATCCATGTTTTCACTGTAACTCACTACAAGTTTTCCATTGGCGATGTTTAGTTGTTTCGTGAGTTCATTAGTTTCATTGATGTATTTGCGTTCCCATTCTTCTGTGCGGGCTTTGCTCTTGCTTCAGCAAATCTGCATATTTCTCAATCTGATCTTTCAATTCCTCTGGTCAGTGACTGATGTCTCCTGTTTTTCTGAAGGTTGGTCATATAGCACGGCCTTCATCAATTCTTTATTGCGGCCGTGTAAGCTATCATTTTCTTCCATGTATACTTTTAGTTGTGTTTCGAGCAGGTTACTACGAGCTTTCATTCTCTCTTTGTTGGCTTCACTGGCTTCATGTAGTCTTTGTAGATCTCTCAGTTGAGTCTGTAACTGATGATGCTGCTTCATCAATGTATCACATTGTGATTTGGCCACGAGTAACTCCGTTCCTTTTGCTGCAATCTCTTGTTGGGCCTAGATGAGCTGTGCAGACATATGTTCACTCATGAGTTGAAATTGATTCTTTTCCCTCATGGCCTTGTCGTAATCCGCATCTGTGTCCATCATTTGTTGTTGTGTATTCATGGCCGTTTGTATCATTTGTTTGACCACAGGTTTCAATTGTGTTACATCCACATTTAACCATGTGGTAGGGATGCTAGGTTCTTCACCTGTTGTGACATCTTTTCCTTGTGCTACATGTAAAGTGGTATCATGGGGCTACCGAATATGGAGTTGCATCCTTGGCTCAACCTCTTTATGGTCAATTTTACCTTGGGGTGTAACATCAGGTATCTCAATCACTAGTGTATCCTTATGTTGAGGGACACTTCTTTCTTCATTTATGCATGTGTGTACTTCTTCCTTGACCGGTTGCACCACATCTTTAGTTGTGATTGGAGCTTCCTTGATGCTGATCTTGGACGTATCATTCAATTGAATAACGTGCACTGGTTCAATGGATGCTTCCATGTTCTGTGCTTGGGACTGCTGGTTGTCTGGTGTAACTTCAACCGGATTGATTTTTGTCCAATCCTCATTGTGTGTTTCTGTTCTTATGTCAGTATCCAGGGTGTCTTTCTCAGGGCTTGATTCCTCATTAGAGCTTGAATCTTCTAATCCCAGTTCTTTATATTTGGCAGCTTGTTCAGGGGTCTGTTCTTTATCTTTCTGTCTCCTTTCCTTGCTTACATGCCTGTAGTGATGACCTTGAACATTTAAATTTACTTGCCCCCGCATATACTGATGTGTTTCTTCTAAGGTTGCAGAGAGGTCTCTTTTCCTGATCGGTTGTTGTGTCCAGGAATCTTTGGCAATATATGTGTTCTCTTTGATTGTGGTGTCTCTTGAGCTTCTTCTTCTGTTAGGCGTTTAGTCCCCCTCATGGGTTTCTTTGAACTGGTTCCTGCTTCTTCAATAGATGTGGCTGTCTTCTTTTTCTTCGGAACAGTCGCTGACTTGGCATATGTTGCTAGCTCTGTGGATGTCGGCATCAAGCGTAAGCAATTCTTCATGTCAAGTGCCTCATAAATGAGTAGGGTTAAGGCCGAACTACCATTCATAAACTTTTTCTGGCCCCACTTTTTTTTTGCTTCAAATAGGCGGTCTTGAACATATGGAGTCATGTTTACTTTATTTCCCACTTGTTTCATAGCATGTGAGAGTGGTAGCACAATAATCTTTTGAGGTGCGGTGTATCTATGCATACTTGGAAAGCAAAAATGCTGGTGCACCAAGCGAACAACGTCTTCAATATCCGTTCTGTTGATTTCCAGAAATGTTCTCTTTTTGGGATCATGGCACTCATCCTTTACATTGGTGAGTCCATCTTGGTTCCATCCAAAAGCTTTGTTGATTACCTCATGAGTAAACCTAATTGTTTTCCAAGCACCTACTTTGTCAAGTACTCTTGCTTCCGGGATTGATGCCTTATTCGATGCAGACTGTAGAGTATTCATCACTTGTGTACATCTTTGGAAGTCCGACAGATATATTGGTAGTCTTAGAAATGCATCAACGCCAGCTCTAGTCCAAACATCAGTCATGCACGGTAATCCTTGTACTATGGTCTGGAAATCTTGTGACATGATCGAAAAATAGTGATCTCTGTCCATGATCTTGATGGTCGCCAAGAAAATGAGTTCAGACACTGGTTGATCATCTAGGAACCAATGACCTTGTGCCTTCATGATTGATTCCAAAGGAAGAAGTTGGACCTCTTCCTCTTGCATGGCTTCGAAATTAGAGGATGCCATCTGCACTCAATTGAGAGCAGTAATTAGTTGCCAACTATTATCAAGAATCATTCTTAACTTATCCTCATTGAATTTGGCAACACTTTGAGTGGATTGTGTCGTCCCTTCCCCGTGGGTGTGAGAAAGGTAATACCTGAAATTTCTCATACTTATTTTTATAATTTTTTTCTGAAAGAAAACATATAGGTTAGTTCATAGCCGAAGCAATTATTTACTCTTGATTTATATTCTAGTTTATGTACAAGTGCTCTCCTATTCCCCAAGAGGGAAATGTGCTCCACTATCCTGAAGTAGGAAAAGAATGTGCCGAATGCTTGGTCGTGTAATGTGGCCCTATCATGCATACTTTGGATTCTGGTAACTCCAAATGTGTGCAACTTGAATTACTTAGTTGATGCATACAGATTGTTTTGCCTGTCAACCTCCACGTCTGCTTTACTCCATTTGGATATCTTGTATTTCTAGCATTCCGAGAAGATGTAGTTCCTTTCGTGTGGTTCTTTTGCTTCGTCTTCTGTTCGAATCTTTGACTAATTTTTGTTGCATGTCAAGTTTCCTGCTCTATCTTGTAGTGGTTTATCTTCTGTCGTCTTGCCTTTAGACCATATTCTCCTTGTGCCTTGGCTTGTTCTTTTTTATGTTTATCCCTTCGGTACATGACTTAGGAATCCATATTTGCTATCGGGATGGTTGGGCCGCTATCACCTTCTTCGGAATCCATACTCTAGCAACTCGTTGAGGACCTAGGTGTTGCCAGTGATTGGCTTGCTTGTTTGGTGGTTCGCACTGATGTCGATAGTGTTTCTATTGTTGAAGATATGCAACGACTTGATCCTTCTTTATCCATGCTTGTCTAGAGTAAGGAATAGGGTATTTGTGAATGTGTGCAGATTTGTGATAGTCTGGCTGACTGGTCTCTCTTATGCTCAGTTCTTCATTGAGGCTGTTATTGGATAGAGTACTACTCATGTGAGTTACTGGATTAGAAGATTGTATGCAGTCGAGATTTAGTGTATCCTCACATGAAGTATTCGATGAAGGGTTTTCCATAGTGCGAGTGAACATACATCATCTTCGTGTTCATTCAAATGAGCTCTCGGGTCTATATTCTTGACTTTGATTGGTCGTTCGTCTAACATGTTGAATACCTCACGATGTCCTATCTTGGCCGAGATGTATCCTAGGGCTAACTAAATAGTCACTTCATATTCATATATCCAATCTTGACCTAACACGAGCTCTTCTAATAAGTCCTGATCTTGAAATACTACGAGTTTTTGTTCCATCGTGTTGTTTCCGAGATGTAGAGCTAAGGTAATCTCGCCTATACATTTGGTAACTTTTCCTCCTATTCCTATCAGCTGTGCCTTTGATGGGCGTAATTCTTCTTTGAGTTTCTGTGTTAACGAAAATTTTATACAGCTTATATGGGCTCCTGTGTCAATGAGAGCATCCACCAAGTGGTACTCTTTTGTTCCAACACCTAAATTCAAATAAGGTTGCTTGATTTGCTGTCCTTGGTTCTCAAAGGCTCTAAAATTAGCCAGCAGGATGAGTTCCTCTCCTTATCGATATCTCTCATCTCTTTCTCTCATCCACTCTTTTCGCTTCCTAATTCGTTCTAGTGCTTCTTGTCTGGCTTCTTCTCGTATTCTTTCTTCCTTTGTGTGCCTATTTTTACCCATTATCAATCGTGACATTATCTCTTTAGTCAATGGCTCTGGATATTTTTTTACTCGACATCCACTGATATAGTTTGGCAGTACTTCTCCATCTAGGGTCGCTAAACTGATGGCTCCGCTGGTGGATATGCGATTGATGATTAACGGGCCATATCCTCTTTTTTGCAGTTTCTTAGCATGTTGTTTTAGAGTATAAACCAAAACTAAATCTCCTTCCTTCAAATTTTTATCTTTAATATGAGCATCAAAATATGCCTTTTGTCGCCTTTTAGCAGCATAAATCCCTGCTACTGCTTGTAACCTAGTTTCATGTAACTTTTCTATTTGATCCAATTGAGCTGATAGTTCATGTCCCGTTCACTCATAAGTTGTTGCTACTCTGAGAGTGGGTATTAAGAAATCAATTGGCAAAATAGCATTCTATCCGTACACTAAGTTAAAAGGAGTAGTTCCTATGGCAGTTTTGTAGGCTACTCGGAATGCCCATAAAGCATGGTGTAATTGCTTATCCCAATCAGATCTACCATTGTTCACAATTTTAGTGAGAACTGTGCACAAGATTTTATTTGAACTTTCGGCCTGTCCATTGGCTTCTGGGTGATATGGGGCTGATTTCTTATGAATTACTAAAAATTTATTCAGTAAGGCTTCTATTACTTCATTCAAAAAATGCGTGCCTCTATCACTCAATTTCTATCGGTAGTCCAAATCTAGTGAAAACGTTCTCAAAGAGAAACTTGGCTGTAGTTCTTGCATCATTTTTCTTGGTTGCTTTGGCTTCAACCCATTTGGTCAAATAGTCTGTGGCTACAATTATGTACTCAGCATGGGATCCTTTAGCTGGTGGGCTAATAGGTCCTATGAATTCTATTCCCCATTTTGTAAAATCTTTGGCACTCATCATGGGTTTTGGTGGCATTTCATCCCTTCTAATTGTATATTTTGTTCGTTGACAAGTATCACATCTTTGCACATATGTTGTTGCATCTTGATATAGAGTTGGCCACCACATTCCAGCAAAGAGAATCATTTTTGCTGTTTTATCTGCAGAAAAATGTCCTCCTGCAGCTCCCGTATGTGCCATCTCTAAGACAGCAAGATACTCGTCTTCATGAATGCACATTCGTAATTGATTGTCTCTTCCTCGCTTAAAAAGTTGTTTTCCTAAAAGAACATAGTCCTTGCTTTGTTCTGTGAGCGCACGTTTCCTTGCTAGGGTGGCTCCTTCCGGGTATTCTTGGGTCTTCAAGAATTTCACCAGAGGCATGCTCCATCTTGGTGCCATTGTGGAGTAGCATAGAATAGAGTTTTCTTTTGGATTTCATTCTTGACAAGTTGGGCAAGCTGATACATAGTTATGTGCATCCCTCTGCATGGTAGGCCAATATATGCCTAATCTCTTTAGTGTTTGCCATGTTCCATTTGCATTTAAATGAGTTTTCCATTGATTTATATGTGCTTTTTGAAACCACATTTCTTGTTCCTCCTCTTCTATGCATCTCATGAGTAATCCACTTGAGTCTTGGTGATATAGACTTCCAGCAATGATGTGAAGTTTTTTAATCTTCCACAAATCTTGATTTCGGTTGAGTGTGATCCCATGTTTAGGTCCATACATGAGTATAGGGATCAACTTTTCTGCCCATTGGGGACACACTTCGAGATTAAAAAGGTACGTGTCAGGCAGATCATCCAGTACTCCTATGGGTGGTTCTCCATGTGTCATTCTTGATAAGTGATCTGCTTGAATGTGGGTATTTCCTTTTTTGACTACTACTTCAAAATCAAATTCCATCAACAATAGAAACCATCATACTAGTCACCCTGTATTACATGGATTATTGACTAAGTACAATAGGGCTTGATGATCAATGAAGAATTTGAATTTGTTTGCCAGTAAGTAGTGTCAAAATTTTTTTACTGCGTACACCATCCCTAGGCCTTCTCTCTCGGTTGTGGTATAATTGCGTTCCGCTTGATTCAATTGTCTACTGGCATAGGCTATAGGGTGGTCTAACTTTCCTGTATCGGATGGCAAACTTGGAAGCATCCACTTGAATGTGAAACGGTTTGTTCCAATTAGGTACTCAAAGGATTGGTGCCAAACTGAGTCGACTCTTTAATTCATTAAAAGCTTTTTCACATTCTTCAGTCCAATTAAATTGAGACAATAGAGCATAAAGCGGTCTAGCAATTATGGCATACATGTGTATAAATCTTCGATAGTATCCACAATGTCCCATAAATGCTTGTACTTCTTTAGCAGTCTTTGGTCTCGATAAATCCAGAATCACTTTGATTTTGTCTTCATTAGTTGAAATTCCATTTTTAGAGACAATATGTCCTAATATCTTTCCTTGTCGAACCATGAAAACACACTTTTCTGGATTAAGGCATACTTTATATTGTTGACATTTGGCAAAGATCTTTCCTAGTTCCGGGATATGCTCTGATCGTATAGCTGAATAGGTGCATAAATCGTCCACGTATACCTTCATACTCTTTCTCAGGAACTCCTTGAACACATGGCACATCAATCTTTTGAAAGTGGCTGGGGCATTGGTTAGCCCAAAAGGCATAACCCTAAAAGCGTACACTCCCCATTCAGTTGCAAAGGCTGTTTTATGTTGGTCCTCAGGAGCAATGGCTACCTGATTATACCCTGAAAAGCCATCTAAAAAACTATACACTTCTTTTCCTTCCACTCTTTCCAA
The DNA here is from genome assembly GCA_020310875.1 of Ceratopteris richardii. NCBI lineage: Eukaryota > Viridiplantae > Streptophyta > Polypodiopsida > Polypodiales > Pteridaceae > Ceratopteris > Ceratopteris richardii. Next base: position 55,484,039 of record CM035434.1, read on the forward strand.
AAGATGGTCCGTGATGGGTAATGGGTAACTATCCCTTATGGTGGCAACATTTACTTTTTTCAGATTGATGCATACTGTAGCTCAAGCATAAGCACCACCTCCTTTACTTGTCAATCCGTGGAGACGTGAGGACCGGTATGAAGACCACGAGTAAGTGAAGGCACAAGTGCGTGAGTGAAAGCACACAAACATGCACACACATACACACACACGTGCACAAGGTAAGATCAAAGAGAGGAACAATGGAAAGCTTCGATTGCAAAAGCGTTCTCTTACAAAAGCTCTATTCTCTCACAAGCTAACCTCAAAAATGAGCTCTCTAGCTCTTTTTATAGTTTTTTGAGTAGTTTTGGCCCTGTCCAAACCTAGTGTCTGGCCTAGTTAAAAATTAGGTTCTAGGGCTTATTTGAGGGCTCAAACGAGGTCTAAAAATTATGAAAATTGGTCAGATGATACTTCTAATACTCCTCAAGCTCGAGGACTCCTCGGCTCGAACAAAATGGAGTTACAAAAATAGAAAATGGTATTTACAATGGTTTGTAGTGATGAAAATCACTATTTTTATAGGGATTCTTCTGAAAATTTGACATGTACTTCTTGGAGCTCCCTACTTGCTCCTTCTTCTTGCGTATCCACTTCTTTGATGCACTTATTATGCTTGTCCCTGACCTTGAGCTTCAACACTCCCCCCCCCTCTCGAGTCTGTCGTCCCTGACAGACCCTTGTTGTAATGGTTGTGCTAGGTAGTGATTGAGAGGTAGTGTCCTTTCCTTCTTCTTTGGATGTCGTTGAGACTGGGGGGTAATCTGTGGCTACAATAATATACTCTGCATGGGAGTTTCTAACTGGGGGGTTAATAGGACCTATGAAGTCTATACCCCACTTTGAAAATGCACGTCCTCCCATCATTGGTCTCAAAGGCATCTCATCTTTTCTAACTGGGTATTGTGCCCGTTGGCATGTGTCGCATTTCTTCACATAGGTATGTGCATCCATATGAAGAGTTGGCCACCAAAGTCCTAAGAAAAGAATGGTCTTGATTACTCGGTCGGGACCAAAATGTCCACCTGCAACACTACTATGTGCAGTCTCTAAGACTTTCAGATAGTCTGATTCATGAACGCACAGTCTTAAGTAACCATCTTTGCCTCTGTGATATAGGTTGTCTCCTACTAAGGCATAGCCTTGAGCCTCTTGCTCCATGCTTCGTCTTCTTGCAAGACTAGCCTCTTTCGGTAAGGTTCCCGATCTCATAAACTCTACCAATGGAGCACTCCAATCAGGAATTAATGACACTTGATAAAGGGTGGCATGCTCCACTGGTGGTGTCTCTCTGCACATTGGACAATTCTTAATCCACTCATGTATTTCTTTGTCCATGCTAGGCCAATACACTCCTAAACATTTCAGATTTTGTACTGTGCGCTGTTTAGAATAATGATTTCCTAGCAATCCTTCATGAGCTTGTTGCAACCGACTACTATGTTCATCGTCCTCAACACAACAAGCTAATACACCCTCAGTATCTTGTTTGTACATGCTTCCTGCCAATATATGATATTTTTGTGATTTTACAATTTCTTCTTGTGATGTTTTAACATTCTTATTTGCGGGGCTGAAGGTTAGGACTCGTACCAACTTATTTGCCCATTTAGGAACAACTTCTAAATTGAACAAATAAGCATCGGGTAATTCATCAGACACTCCTTGTGGTGACTCTCCTGAAGTGATGCGAGAAAGGGGATCTACCCGAAGGTGGGTTCTACCTTTCCTGACAACAACCTCAAAGTCATATTCCATTAGTAAGAGGAACCATCTTACTAAGTGCCCAGTATTGCAGGGTTTATTGACCAAATATAACAAAGCTTGATGATCACTGAAAAACTTGAACTTGTTGGCCAATAAGTAGTGTCTAAACTTCTTCACAGCATATACCATGCCTAAGCCCTCTCGCTCAGTTGTGGTATAGTTTCGTTCGGCTATGGTGAGCTATCTACTAGCATATGCTATGGGCAAATCTAAGTTTCCTTCACCTGTGGGTTGTGCTAGCACACATCCTATGGCGTGATTGGATGCATCCACATGGACATGGAATGGTTTATTCCAATCAGGAGTGGTCAGTATTGGTGCTGTGCACAAACGTTTCTTCAGATCATTGAAAGAATTATCGCATTCATTGTTCCACTCAAAATTGGATAAGAAGGCATAAAGGGGTCTAGCTATGATCGTGTACATGTGGATAAACCTATGGTAATATCCACAGTGGCCCATAAAGGCTTGTACCTCTTTAACATTCCTTGGCCTTGGCAGCTCCGCTATGGCTCATACCTTATCTTCATCTGTTGAGATTCCATTCTTAGAAACAATATGACCTAAGATTTTACCTTGACGCACCATGAACACACACTTTTCTGGGTTCAGACACACACGATATTCTCTACACTTGTTGAAAATTTGCCTGAGCTCAGGGATGTGAAATCTTCTTTCTCGGGAATGAGCACATAAATCATCCACATACACCTCTCAGCTCTTTCGCAAGAACTCTTTGAAGACATGGCACATGAGCCTTTGGAATCTCGCAGGTGCATTGGTGAGCCCAAATGGCATCACACGAAATGCAAAGATTCCCCACTCTGTGGGAAAAGCTGTTTTGTGTTGATCTTCTGGGGCAATGGCTACTTGATTGTAACCTGAAAATCCATCAAGGAAGCTATAAACTTCCTTTCCTGCAACACGCTCCAAAAGGTGTTCCGTGATTGGAAGTGGATAACTATCTCTGATCGTAGCAGCATTAACTTTTTTAAGGTTAATAAACACTCGCAGCTTCCCGTTCTTCTTGGGCACCACTACAACACCCATTCAGTATGCTCAATCTCATAGATGAATCCAGCTTCAATCAGCCTGTCGATTTCTTCTTTTATTTTGTCCGCATAAGTGTCATTATATGTGTAGGGCTTCTGTTTGGTGGGATTGGCATCAGCAGCCATGGGGATCGTATGAGAGCATATTCTTGGATCTACCCCCTTCAATTCTCTATAGTGCCACACAAACACATCCCTATATTCCCTTAGTAGAGCTACAAGCTCCATTTCCTCTCTTGCACTTAGGTCATCTCCTATATATGTGCATCTCTCTTCGTTCTCTTCAATGGTCACTACAATCTTCTTGGTCTTTTCTTTATTATCATATGATTCTCCTATGGTGGCCTCTCTCTTAGGCATTCATACCAAAATTTTGCGGTCGTCAACTTCATATTTCTTGAAGTTTTCTGGTACTTCAAACAATGATTCCTCCTCTTCTTGTTTCACTGCTTTTCTTTTCTTTTTCTTTTGACTACCCTCACTTCCATCCTTTGAATTTACCATTTTAATACTTGTGAAAGGTTCTTCTTCTTTCTGGTTAAACACTCCGACATCTTCTAAATAGTGCTTCTCTGAGTTAAAGCAACTATCCATCACAATGGACTCTAGATCATCGTCATTCTCTTCTTCTTCTATGACATCACTAGGGTCACATTCTTCTAGCAAGGGCTGACACATGAACACCGAGATATCATAACCCTCCTCATCACAATGAGGTGTCCATTGTTCTTTGTTTACTGCAATGTCCATGGTAGCTAAGATTTCTGGCCAGCCATGAGGCTCAAATTCCTCATCTGGAAAGATCATCGGTGTGTAGGCTGGGTCTCTAACGGGTCTATCTCCTGGTGAAGTTTCTTCTTCCCTCGCCTTCAAGCGTTTTTCCTCTTCCTTTGGGACCTTGCACATCCACAAATGAGTATCTTCATGCAGCCATGATGGATCAGGTGAACTTTCAGAATGCACAGAGATTGAATCTTCTTTTGCTTTGTGGATAGGATTCCACTGTAGGGGTGGTACATCTCTGAAGGAGTAATCCTTCAAATTGACCTTGGTGGTGACCCCTAAGTGTTGTAAGTACAAGGAGTTGGTTCCCCAATCCTGTACTATTTGCAATTGTCTTAGGAAGGGTCTTCCTAGGATCATCTCATAAACATTATTTTTCTCAAAGTCATATATAGCAAATGTGTGTTCAAACTCTACACCACAAGTGGTTAGAGTTATCCCTTCTAGCAATCCTAGAGGTCTTTCAAAATGATCGTCGGCCATTTGAAGCTTCATTCTAGTTGGTCTTAATGTGGGTTTGCCCCATTGCTTCCACAAGGAGGTGGTCGCAATAGCAACACCGGCACCTGAATCTATGATTGCTTTAGTTGTGTAACCTTGGTAGGTGATTGGAAGATAAGTATTACCTTCTTCACCCTCACACATGTCTCCTATTTTATCGAGAGGTATCTTTGGAACTTTTTGCTTAGAGCTTGTTTTTGGCATATTGGAATCAAGTTCTGGGACCTGATCCTTCACATGATTCCATAGCTCAGGTTTTGCTTTGAGCACCTCTTCTAGAGTGAGATGACATTGAATCTTCGTGTTCTTCACGACATCAGTGTTCCTTGGGACCACTGAGTCTTCATGTCTGACCAGTATTGTGGGAGCTCTGATCTGAAGAGATTCAGATTCCCATGGGCCTAGAAATTGAGGGAGTTCTTCTAAGGTATTAGATTCAAAATCTAATCTTTCGTCTTCTTGTTGTTCTACTTCATCTCCGTAAATAGATGGAATGTCTTGGGGAAATTGATCATGAAGGTCATCAATCTCACGAATAGGAGGGAAATTACCCTTCTCCTTGGCCCATTTCTCCTCTTGTATTTCCCGCAAGAACTCTTGAGAGTGCTCTTGAATTGAAGGAGGTATTCCAGCATCCATGGAATTAGGAACATAAGCTCCCATTGGTGGTGAGCTTCTTCTCTCAATAACTGGTTGAGCCTATGGAGGTAAAGAAACTTGTGGTTTGTTTACTAATTGCTCTAATCGTTCTAGTAAGACCTGGAAATGCAAATCTGTTTTGATAGAGTTTCTCTGATTGAACTTTTGACTAGTCTCGAGTATGGCTTGAGCTTCTTCTACCATTTTCATGCACATTTTCATCCGTTCAATCTCTAAATCCGCTCTAGGGTAACTCTTGTCTAGGTTTGCAACTGTTGGCCCTTCTTGAAGTCGAACCTGGTAGGCCTTGAACATCATGTCCAAGCCTTCTAGGGTTGGATCTGCCAGAACACACCCTGGTTGCGGCCTATTTACAATGGGTGCTGGGGTGGGATGAGGTGGAGTGGATGGAGTTTCGGCATGCGAGGGGTTTTGAGATGCAATGTCTTCTATTTTTGTTTTTGCGTCTTTCAAGCTTTCTTCTAGTTCTGATAACTTTTTATTCCACTTGCGATTGGCCTTCTCTCTGGTATCTTTCCATGTCCTTGTTTTCCTCTTACTCGGCTCTCTTGATTCACTCGACTCCGATTGTTCTGGTGGTTTATCTTGTTTTAAGGCTTGTGCTCTAGTGACAGCTTGTATAGGAGCCACATTACTGCTACTTGTACTTGAATCTGCCACTAAGCCTACCACATTAATGGGTGTAATCTTGGGTGCACTGGAGGGGTTTCTTGGACAATCTCTAGGGAGATGGTCTTTGCCACATTCAGGACAAAAAACTTGTATTGTGATAGCGTGACCTTGACTCAGAGATGGTGGGTGGGGACAATCATGAATGAAATGGTCACCTTGACATCTAAAACAAGATCCTCTAGGGGCTTGTGGTCTCATTTGTCTCAATTGGGGCTTAGAGTTAGGATTTTTGTACATGACATTGGAGTATTCTGGCTCCCAATTTTGTTCCATAGGTGGTGCCTCATATTGATACGGATAATTCTCACTATGTTCAGGTGACTCTGTGTAATAAGCATGTGGACTACCTTCATGGGAGTAGTCTGAACTATAAGCATGAGAGTCATTCTCTGAGATCAGTGGGGTCACTGGCACCAATGCTCTATTTGGATTTTCCTTCCCCACAGCATACTTGACTGGAATCACGTTGGCAGGAGCTAGTGGTTGGTTTCCTAGGACTGGTTATGGCCTATATGGTGCCTGATATTGCTGTGGTGGTCTATAGTATGGCTGTTGGTAATGGTTTTGATACCTACCTTGTGGGTAGGGTTGCTGATAATTCTGTCTAACAGCCTGCCTATTGTAGGGACAATCTTGAGCCCTATGGTTTGTGTACTTCCTTTCAATAGTGCAGTATGGGGTATTCCTTTCTCTCATGTTCTGGTTGTGCATAGGGCATACGTTAGCCATGTGGTCGCCTCCACAAGTATAACACCGATTTAATGGGGTGACTCTCTGTGTTTGTGTATTTTGGACTCCCAGCTTCTTGGCAACTTGCTCAGCTATCTCCTCTATTTTCGTCGATACTTTCGAAGTATGACTAGTCAGAGTCCCTATAGAGTTTGGATAGTCCTAACTCCTCACCCAAGTTGTCTTCTATGTCAATACATGTCCTCACATACTCTTCTATGGATCTGGGCTCTTTCAAGTACACATATGATCTTAACTTTGTGCTCAGTAAACCATCTAAGAACAAGGCCACTTGTTTGACTGGTGTGGGTAACTCTGGAGCAGGGCATCTTTCTAGATACTGTCTGAACCTTCTACCTGCTAGTCACACTGTTTCTTGGGGTGTTTGCTTGAAACTGTGGATCAAAGATGATGTGTTATGCCTGATACCACTCTTGGAAAATTCTACAATGAATTCGTCTAGCAGCTGACCTATATCGCGATAGTTGCGACTACTCAGTGGTTGAAACCAAGCCAAGGCAGTGCCCTTAAGAGTCAAACCAAATGCCTCGTACTGGGTGAACAAGTCCTCAACCTATTCAACTCTTAACACTTGTTTGAACTCTTAACAAGTCCACATGATCATAAGGATCTCCGGACCCGTCAAAATAATTCTTCATTGCCTTGATCACTTGAGTGGGTCTAAGGGTTCTAGGGTGCTCTCGGGGTCTAGGCAATGGAAAATCATGTTCATCTCTTTGTTGCCTATGTGCTTGATGTCTCTCTCTTTCAAGTCTTTCATTTTCAAATCCTGATCTATTTCTGCCCACAGTGTGTGCAAAACTTACCTCAGCTCTCTCTCTATTTCTTTCTCTCTGGGCTTCATGAGCTTGGGATGATCCTACTCCGTGGAGGCCATGGGAAACATTGGATCTTCATGGAGGGAAAATCAATTCACTCTTCCAAGTATATGCATGTCTATCATGTTCTGTTACCAAGAACATTTTCTTTGATGTGTTATCCAAGTAGACAGCTTTTCCTGGTATCTCTGGGTCCTTGAACTCGTGGATGATGACTATGCCCAATTGGCTAGGTTGATCTGGCTTGAATCTCCAAAAGGCTTCCTCTATTTCTCTATTCAAGAATAGTTCTATGCTTTTGTTATCATGAGGAATCCAATCTGGAGTGATCACTCTGGTCAAAACTGACTTGCCTTTAGGAATCTGAGGTCCTTGCCCTACATTTCCTTGTTCGAGGTCTCCTATCTCATTCTCATGAATGATATTTCCAAACTCATCAGTCCTATCTGGTAGGTTGGTGACCACATACATGGTTCCTTCCTTATCAATGTATGAACCCTCTTCGAACTTGACCACCGGGTGTTCAAGTCCAAAGGGTTGATCTGGATTTTTGAGTTGGACCACTGATCGCCTCAGGCCATCCTCATAGATGCGAGCACCTAATCGGTTGGTCCGAATATATTCCAACTGTGTCTTATAGGGACCTTCAAGTGTTTGTAGATGGGCAGTCCCTGAGCCACTTGCAGGTTTCCCCATGCTAAAAGACATTTCTAAGTCACTTGTGTCTGAACTTAGTCCGTAAGGATGACCACTTAGTTGTTGTGCCCAAGACTTAGTTGTATGGTTGACACTAGCCTCAGAAGATCTAATGCTTTGTTTATCCTTGCCTAGGTGTCTACCAGATCTCAGGTTCATAAGCTTTGTCTTCTAGTCCCAAAATTCCCCTTTGTATTGCTCAAAATCCCTTGGGGCCCCCTTGGTTTCCTAGTCCCACTTGAGGGTCAACTTCAAATTAGTCTATCCGAAAATCAACGCTTTCCAACGAGCTATAGAGCTCAAAAAATGGACTTTGGATGAAAAAGTTATGTCAAATCAGGCTCCTGGGGGTCAAAACAGGCAAACAGGACCTTTTGGAAAAAATCACGATTTTCTCAAATCAAGAGAATCGCGATTTTGTGAACTTCAAGAGAATCGCGATTCTGTGAACTTCAAGAGAATCACGATGCTATGAATCTCAAGAGAATCACGATGCTGTGAAATCAGAGAATCACGATCGTGTGAAATTAGAGAATCGCGATGCTATGAAATCAAAGAATCGTGATTTTGTACCTTGAGAATCGTGTTTTCACAAAATCATGTTTTCACAAAATCGTGTTTTGGCTGAAAATTGTGATTTGTGAGAATTGCGATTTTAAGCAGAGAATCGTGTTTCACAGAATCGTGTTTTCACAGAATCGTGTTTTGGCTGAAGATCATAATTTGTGAGAATCACGATTTTGAGTAGAGAATCATGTTTTTGAGAATCGCGATTTTGAGCAGAGAATCGTGTTTTCACAGAATCGTCTTTTCACAGAATCGTGTTTTTTTTTAAATCGTGTTCTAGGGAATCGCGATTTTGTCTCAGAGAATCGTGGTTTTCAAAAATTTAGAGAATCGCGATTTTGAGCACAACCACAGAATCGTATTTTCTTTGAATCGTGTTTTTGACATGAAAATCGCGATTGCCAACAGAGAATCGTGTTTTCACAAAGTCATGTTTTAGAGAATTGTGTTCTCACAGAATTGTGTTTTTGGCTAAAAATCGTGATTTGTGAGAATCGCGATTTTGAGCACAACCACAGAATCGCGATTCTGAGAATGACCCTAGAATCGTGTTCTTTTCAAGAGGCTTTTAGGCGAGAAACAGAGAATCGTGATTTTTCAAAAAATTTTGAATTTTTCACAGTATCGCGATTTTCATCACAGAATCGTGTTTTTTGGCAGGAAATTCAAATTTCTGAGCGCCGGGCAATGGCGAGCTCCGTATGTGCAGAAAATCATGAAAAAACACAGCGCTTGCTCTCCCTTGCACCTCCTAACTCCTTCTCACACAATAATGCATGAAATATGGTATGAAAATGGTGAAAATGCACTATGAAGAAGAAGATGGAAGAAGGTGGAGAGGAAAAAAACAAAAAATGAACTGAAGACAGTTTTTTTACCTTCCAACGGTGCAAATCTATGATCTTACCATCACAACGCTCGTCCTCGAAGCTCTCTCCCCGGCAACGGCGCCAAAATTTGGTGTAGCTCAAGCATAAGCACCACCTCCTTTACTTGTCAATCCGCCAAGATGTGAGGACCGGTATGAAGACCACGAGCAAGTGAAGGCACAAGTGCGTGAGTGAAAGCACGCAAACATGCACACACATACACACACGCGCGCACAAGGTAAGATCAAAGAGAGGAACAATGGAAAGCTTCGATTGCAAAAGAGATCTCTTACAAAAGCTCTATTCTCTCACAAGCTAATCCAAAAATGAGCTCTCTAGCTCTTTTTATAGTTTTTTGAGTAGTTTTGGCCCTGTCCAGACCTAGTGTTCGGCCTAGTTAAAAATTAGGTTCCAGGGCTTATTTGAGGGCTCAAACAAAGTCTAAAAATTATGAAAATTGGTAGGATGATACTTCTAATACTCCTCAAGCTCGAGGACTCCTCGACTTGAACAAAATGGAGTTACAAAAATAGAAAATGGTATTTACAATGGTTTTTTAGTGATGAAAATCACTATTTTTATAGGGATTCTTCTAAAAATTTGACATGTACTTCTTGGAGCTCCCTACTTGCTCCTTCTTCTTGCGTATCCACTTCTTTGATGCACTTATTATGCTTATCCCTGACCTTGAGCTTCAACACATACCCTTAACTTTCCATTCTTTTTCGGTATGACCACCAAAGGTGATACCCATTCCGTGTGTTCAATCTCATAAATGAACCCAACATCTAACAACTTATCGATCTCCTCCTTGATTTTTGCTGAGTAAACATCGTTATATGTGTATGGTCTTTGTTTTGAGGGTTTGGCTTCATATGTCATAGGGATTCTATGGGCAAATATAGAAGGATCTACTCCTTTCAAATCCTTATATGTCCAAGCAAAGACATCCCTGTATTCTCTTATGAGTTGTATTAACTCTTGTTCTTCCTCCATTGAGACATCCTGTCCTATAAAAGTACATCGTTCCTCTCCTTCCTCTAAGGTTACCACTATTTTCTTGGTCTGTTCTTTGTTGTCATACGCTATTCCTGGCTGTGCTTCTCGTTTAGGCATTCGAATAGCAACTTTTCTCTCTTCTACTTCATATTTTTTGAAGTGTGCAGGCACTTTAAATTGATCTTTAGGTTTATTTTCTCCATCTTCTGGTTCTTTATCTAACCCAAGCTCTTCTTCCTGTGTCAGTTCTTGATTGATTTCATTAGTTATGACACTTAATCCTTGATTTCCACTTTCGGTTTCTATTTGCTCTTGCTCCATTTCAATGCTCTCATAATCCTCCTTCCATTCTTTTTCAATCACTTCTCCTTCTTCAGCCTCTTGAAGAACTACCACATAGAGACTAACGTCATATCCATCCTCGTCAATGCATTCATTCATGGTTATCAATTCTTCATTTACACACACATCGAGAGTAGCTAAAATCTCCATCCAACCATGAGGTTCGAATTCCTCATCCAGGAATGTTTGAGGCATGTAAGCTGGATCTTGTACAGACCTAGCTATTCCTTGTCTTTGTTGCCATCCTTTCCTTCTCTCCTCTTCCTTCTTCGCAGTTTGGCATATCCATAGATGAGTGTCTTCATTTATCCAAGATTGGTCGCTTGACCCTATACTATGAATCGACTGATTGTCTTCCTCCTTATGAATTGGATTCCATTGTAAGGGGGGAACATCTTGATATGTATATGTGTGGAGATTTATTCTTGTGGTGGTTCCTTCATGCTGTAGATATACTGCATCTTTTCCCCAATCCTGCACTACCTTTAGCTGTCTCATGAAAGGTCTTCCAAGTATCATTTCATAATTGCTAGCCCTTTCAAATTGATAGATCGCTAAGGTGTGCTCAAATTCAACTCCACAGGTAGTGAAAGTTACTCTTTCCAATAATCCCAAGGGTTGTTCAGTGTGTCCGTCTGCCATTTGTATCTTCATGCACGTTGGTCTTAAAGCTAGTTTTCCCCATTTCTCCTAGATTTCTTTAGTAGCGGTTCCTACTCCAGCTCCTGAATCTAAGATGGCTTTAGTGGTGTAACCTCTATATGTAATTGGAAGGCACGTGTTTCCTTCATCTCCCTCACTGAAATCTCCAACCTTATCGACACGGATTTTTACTGTGTTTACTTCATCAGGCAAATCCCTCTCTTCCGCCTTGATCTCCCATGGGCTGGTTAGTTTTTCCTTTAAATGTGGTTTGGCCTTCAAAAGTTCTTCTAATGTTAGAGTACAAGGGATTTTTACTTTTCTAAGGTGTTGGATAATGTTCGATGTTTGGGTTGATGGATTCTATTCTTTTTTCCTTCTTGAGGGGATGCAGTATAGTTCAGAGTTACGTTCGTATTCCCCTGTGTAATTTGGCAAAACCTTTACACTTTCATTTTCTTTATCACTTGGATCAATTTGTAATAATCCTTTTGAATTCAATTCAGGTAGTGAAACTTCTATTTCACCCTCTGCTTCCAGCTCCTCAAAGGGTGGTTCAATTCCTTCCACCTTCTTCCATCTGTCTTCTTGGACTCTTGCCCACAAATCTTTGGGCCATTCCCCATCTACTTCGGGGACAACTGATCCTTCCCTTTTATCCTTGCAGCCATTTCCACTAAGTGTCTCGCCTTCTTTGGGTTTCTCGGGATCATTGGGGGTGACACACTCTTGGAATTCTTCTTCGGGAATTCGTGAATTGGGTAGTCGAAGGGCAGGCTTTTCTAGGGTTTGTTGAGCTACTTCAATTAGTTTTTTGCATATCTCCAACCTTTCTTTCTCTAAGACACCTCTAGGATACTCTTTTTCATGTTGTTGAATGGTTGTTCCTGCTCTTATTCGTGCCTTATATGCCTGAATCCACATGGCTAACTCTTCACGCATGGGATCTGCTAAAACTGATCCTACCTCTTCTTTTTTAGACTTTCCTTTTTAAATTTCTCCTCCCACTTCTTGTTTCTCTTTTTGATCTTGTTCGCTCTTTTCATTTTCCTTCTTTTGTTGTAGCTTCTTTTCCTTTATCCTATCTCTACCATTCTTCCATCTCTGTGTTTGTTTACTTGTGACACTTTTCTTAGGCTCTTCCGAGTCTTCCACTATTTGAGGTGTAGGTATGTTCACTACTCTGTCGCCTTGATTATTTTCTTCAGCTTTTTCTGGGGTCTCTCTAGCTTTGGCCCTTGTTATCGCTTTCAATGGCACGGTGTATTCCTTATCACTCCCTGACGACTCTATTACTTCTATCACATTAATCTGCACGTTAGAGTTAACCTTGTTGGGGTTCTTTAGGCAGTCTCTGAAAAGGTGTTCTTTACCACAATCACTACAGTATCCCTCCTAGACTCGTTGTGGTGGTGGTGGGTTTGGTAGTGTACATTCTCTGATATAATGATCACCTGCGCATCTATAACATGGTCCTTTAGGTATAGGCGGTCTGTTCATAGGTCGGGGGGGCATGGGTGCTCTCGGAGCGGTGTACATCAATGACACATAGTCTTGCTTATATCTGTAAGCATTATGTGGTACTTCCATGCCATATGTATATGGCTCGTACATTTGTCCATATTCTATCATAGAGCTCTCATAAGTGGAATAATTTCCTTGACTGTGGTCGTAAGATGAGTCGTATGATTGGTTACTAGTCAAAGGTGTGGCTGGAACTATTGCTCTCTCTAAGTTTTCTTCAGGTTGAGCCATTTTTAATGGGACAACATTTTGAGGATGGGGCGGTTGTTGTCCTAACACCGGTTGTGGTTGAGCGTATCCTTGATAAGCATATGGTCGTGGTATTGATCCCTGCTACTGATATGTGGGATATCTAAATGCTTCTCCTCCTTGCTCTCTCTGAGGGTATCCATAAGGTCTCATAAGAGGTGGTACCGGTCTTGGCTGTCTATTGTAAGGACAAGTTTCTGTGCTGTGATTTGTGTACTTTTGTTCTATGCTACAGTATTGTAGAGGGCCCGGAATGGTTGGTCTATTGTAAGCATACGCCGGTGGTGGGACTATTCCCCTAGTGCACAAATGAGAAGGATGATCACCTCCACAATGCATACATCTTCTAAGCATGGGTACTCTCATTGGGTTGATGGGGTAGTTCCTCTGTCCTTGAACGTTCAGTTTCTTTGCTACTAAGTCGGCTATTTCCTCCACGTTGTTCTTAGTGTTTGATGCCCTACTAGCGGAATCTTCACTTTTCACACTACCTTGAGGTGTTTTCAGGTCTTCTGCTAGATTGTCTTCTAGGTCGATACACTCCTTCATACATTCTTGCAAAGTTTGAACCCTTTTCATGTACACTAGAGATCTTAATGATCCATTCACTAATCCTTCCAAAAACAATGATACCATCTTGTTTTGAGTGGGTCTCTCTTCAACAGGGCATCTATCCACATACTACTTAAATCTTCTTGCTGCCAATCTCACTAATTCCATCGGAGCTTGCTTAAAGCTATGGATCAATGATGAAGAGTTGTTTTTTATTCCAGACTTAGTGAATTCTTCAATTAATTCTTGATAAACTTGTTCCATGTTTTGAAAATTATTAGGGTCTAATGGTTGGAACCAAGCTAAAGCTCTGTCTGTCACGGTTAGACCAAAAGATTCATATTGGATCAAGAAATCTTCCACTTGTTCGGCTCTGATAACTTGCTTGAATTTAGCTATATGATTGTAAGGTTTGCTAGAGCCGTCATAATGGTTTTTCATGCATTTGGAAACTTGAATAGGCCTTAATCTTCTTCCGGCTTCAGGTGGTCTAGGCATAACAAGGAAAACTGGTCTTCCTATGGGTATTCCAGGTCCTCTTACGATAGGTGTTCTGAGTGGGGCAGGAATTCTATTCCTTGGGTCCACAGGTGGCTGAGGCCGATAGTTAGGATTATTTGTCGGCATAGCAAACTGCACATGTGGTTTGACCGGAATATGTGTTTGTTGTGTTTGTCCTGACTGTTGATATGAATTATCTTGGAAGGCTCCCTGAGGGTTTTGTGAAGTGGTGGCTTGATCCCTAGGAGGGAACACTAGAATGTTCTGATATTTCAACTCTACTCTTTCTAACTCTGTTAGGGGCCAATACCTCCTCTGATTTTTGTCCAAATATGTGATGATGGTGGAGAATTCCGGATCTTGTAAGTCATAGATAGTAACTCGGTTAGGGGCCACTTCCCATAATGACGAGTGGGCTCTGAGGAGATGCTCCATTCCATTGATCAAATACACCTCCATTAGGGAATCATCTTGGGGAACTAGGTCTCCTCTCCAAACCCTAACAACCGTAGATCTTCCCCTGGGTGTGGTCACTCGCTCTTCATTTCCTTCTTCATTAAGGTTGTGAGCATTGTTGTCTTCCCCACATTCATTGATGTTTTCAGGGTGTTTTGTGACAACATACTGGATATTCCTTTTGTCCATATAAATTCCTCTTGCATACTTAACAGCTGGCCTGGGCACTATGTAAGCATCTGAAGCTTTCCTTAGTCTGGCCACTGATCGGTTCAGACCATCTAGGTAGATAGATATCTCATGTTGATTGGTGGTCACGTATTCTAAAGATGTCCAATTCACCTTCAATAATTGACATCATGCCAATCATTGGTACAGTGTTCTGCATATCCTCTGAAGCCATAAGAATTTCTTCCTTTGACTCACTAGAGGTTTCAGAGTAATGTGAATGGCTACTGGGTTCAGCTACACTTCCTATAGAGGAAATTACACTTCTTCGGCTTCCTAGGGTTCTCCCAGACCTTAGGTTCATTCACTTAAAAGCTCTGATTAACCTTAACCAACCTCCAGCTTCTAGAGTTCCTTACTGAGGGTCAGAATTCTAAAGAAAATTTGGTTGGAAGAAAGACTGACAGTGAAACCACAACTCATGATACTTGACCCAAACAAATCCACGATACTTGATACTTGACAGGTTGGGCCTTACCACGATACTCGATACTTGACAGGTATCATCTCAGAACTCCACGATAGTGGATACTTGACAACTTCAAAAGATCACGATACACGATACTTCACCAAGAGGATACATGATATTTGGGGAACACGATACTCGATACTTGACAGGTATCGCGATCAGGAAGTCCACGATACATGATAGTCCACCACAAAACTTCCACGATAGTCAATATTTGATAGGTGTCGTGAGAGAATTCTCGACGATACTCAATACTCAACAGGTATCGAGGAGAGCTGCTTCCACGGTACACGATATCCAGCCAGTATCGCGACCAAAGACTCACGATACACGATACTCGGTGAGTATCGTGATCTGAATTTCACGATACATGATAAGCGATATTCAACTAGTATCATGAGAAATTCTCAACGATACTCGATACTCGACATGTATCGTCAGACCCAATTCAACGATACCCGACACTTGACAGGTATCGTGAAGAGAGTCACGATACACGATACTTGACAGGGCCAGGTATCGCGATACTCGACCACAGGAGATCACGATACTCAGGTATCGCGATACTCAACTGCGGGAGAACACGATACTTGAAATTTTTTCAATTTTTTTGGTTGTAATTTTTGGATTTCAAATGCATATACATGTTTCTAAAGCTCATCTACCCTCTCCTCACCACCTGTATCACACAATAAACTCTCTCTCTACCCCTGTCCACCTTTCACAATACTTGACGCAGGTCGCTTTTCTGAAAATTTTGATTTCAACTGGAATTTTGCACAAAGAATCAGTAGTGTGCTCACCTTGGAAGCTTTTCCCACTCCCTTATCCCTCTGGCTCACTCTACAAAGCTCAAAAACCCTTGGTCTCATCTCACAATACTCGAGAGACTGCTCTCACGATACTTGTTCTAGAGACAAGTGACTTGAAAAATGATGACTTTTTGGTTTTTATACCTTTTGAAGAATTCTCCTAACTACAAAGACTTAACACAGCTAAGGTTAATGGCTACTCTAACTTCCTAACTACTCCCTTCTTCCTCCTACTCGACTCAGTCCACTCACTACCCTAGACTAATAACTCAGGACACACACTTCAAGAGTGAGAAGTAGTAAGTGTGGATGAGTGTGACTTACCAAAGAAGAGAAATTCACAACTCCCCAACTCACTTCAATGCAACCAGCTACTTACCATCACACGAATGCCTCGGCTTGATTCGACATTCCCCAACAACGGCGCCAAAAACGTGTGTACCTAAGATCCAACTTAGGGACTTGCAGAGAAGGAGACTATACCTCGATCCCCCTCAAGTGCATATAGTGGGGATTCACGCTTTATTTATCAATCCAAGGAGTATCAAAACCTAGCCGAGTGTATGAAGACATGCATTCAAATGAAGATCAATGCAAGTGTGTTTTCCCAAGAGTGCAAACAAGACTAAGACTGATCCAAACAAGCTTCAACTGTCAGTCATGGTGTCGCGATACTTGGAGCAGCAGCCAACAGTAAAATGAGCTTTTCTCTCAGCTCTGAATTCCGAACATAGCAAATAGCATATGCATTTCGAAGCTCTCGAGAAGACGCATCCAATGGTGGTTAATTTTCACTCAATTTTGATGCTTCTACTTCAAGTTATGAGCAAAATACTGAGTCGTGGGAATGACCTTTCTACACTTCAGCACTTCCTACACTTCACACACACCTTAACAACAACAAGCAAACACTTTCATGGATAGACAACACTTCCTAACACCCTTTCCAAGCAACACACATGCATACAAGCTCACAATGAAGATGATACAGAGAAGAGAAGACACAAATTCGAAATTTTGTGCTCTTGATTCTCACAATGGCCAAAAGTCCTTACAAAGAGTCACAAATTGACTTATATACATGTGCCCTAAAAATGGTCCTTTCACACAAGAGACCGGCACTTTATTCACTAAACGGCTAATTTCCTACTAATTTACATGGGTAAGCTACTAATCTCCATGGGTATGCATCTAGAGGACTCCTCTAGTGCATTTACAACGGATAATATGTTACAAAAATGGTTATAATACAAAACTGAGTGTCCAAATCGGAAAAATTTTGGGGCCCCTTCTTTTTCTCTACCTTGTGCTCTCTTAGCTCTACAACACACTTGGAGGTGACTCTTGCCTTGATCTTCCATTGAAAGGTAGATCTCTTTCTTCATCCAAACCAATCTTCTCATCACCTAAAGTTCTTGTCGATTGAGGTAAGCACTTATCACCTTCACTAATATCTTCTTCATCTCCATCTATGATATATAAAATTTTCTTATCCGCATACCATGAAAGTGATTCATGAAAGTTTACATCCATTAAAACAACCACCTTATTGGAATGAGGATCATAACATCTATATCCTCTTTCAGTCTACACAACCAATAAATATACACTTTTTCGATTTCACATCATGTTTTGATTTCACTTCACTAGGTACATGCACATAACATACACAACCAAATGCATTCAAATGACTCACACTTGGTTTCTTCCCATGCCATACCTCATATGATGACTCACACTTGGTTTCTTCCCATGCCATACCTCATATGATGTCTAGCATATGCATTATTGCCTAAACAACATCATAGGAAATTGGATGATAAAGCAGTAAAATGTGTTTTTGTTGGGTACAGTTTTGAAATCAAAGGCTATCATTTGTATCATCCACAGAAAGAACACATTTTGGTTAGCCATGATGTTGTTTTTTGTGGAAGATGCTATTCAACCCTTACTTCCATGTACAAAGGAGACATTTGTTAGCTCCAAAGACATGTATGATATGTTGCTGCTTCTTTTCATAGGTGGAAAACCTAGTGTTGGTCCTAATGAGGCAACTTCTCAACCTTTGCAAGTTTCATGTGATGATGTAGATCATTCCATTTTTTATGTAGATTGACATGATGCACTTGATGAGAGAGCTGATATTGAGCAGACAAAAACTATGCCAAAATGGCTGGTGCAAACTTTGCATGATAGCAAATTAGATGCACCTCTATCATATTGTACTCATTCATGCTCTCATAGTGCCTCTTTTGCATCAAATTGCTATGCTATGGCTGCATCTAGTCTCTGTGATGAGAATGATCCTATTTCATTTGATGAAGCACAAAATTAAAAAAATTGGATGGCTGCTATGCAATCTGAATATGATGCTATAATGAAGAATGGTATTTGGTCTTTATGTGACTTGCCTCCTAGCAAGAAGGACATTGATACTAAGTGGGTATACAAGCTAAATCATAAGCATGATTGTACAATTGATAGGTATAAGGCCAGGCTTGTTGCAAAGGGTTACACGCTGGAAAGAGGCATTGATTTTGATGAAACCTTTGCTCCTACTTGCCAAATGACTACTATTCGTAGCACATCTGCACTTGCAGCTCATAATGGTTGGAATGTAAATTAGTCGACATTAAAATAGCATTTCTAAATGGTGAATTGCATGAAGAAGTGTATGTTTTTCAACCCCGTGGCTTTGTGTAGAAAGGGCTTGAAAACCAGTTGTGCAGGTTAAAGAAGGCTTTATATGGTTTAAAGCAAGCACCACGTGCTTGGTATGAAAGGATGCATGCCTATCTCATTGCACATGCTTTTGAGAACGATCCAAGTGAAAGCACCTTATATGTTTAGAATGCTAATGATGTGCTTCTCATCATTGTTGTGTATGTTGATGACATTCTGCTCACTGGTACTCATGACATGCATATTGTTGATTTTAAGGCTGATTTGCATGCCTCATTTGAGATGTCTAATTTGGGGCATTTGCATCACTATTTGGGCATTCAGTTTATGCAAGTTGATGGTGGAATGGCTTTGTGTCAAAGGAAATATATTGACACATTATTGTAGCATTTTGGCCTTCAAGACTATAAACCTATTGCCATTCCTATGGAGACATGTTTACAATTGAGTCTTCATGATGCTAGAGATGCATTTGATGTTGTTCTCTTTTAGCAGGCTGTCGTATGCTTGATTTATTTATGCATCACTTGGCCAGATATTTAGTTTGCTATCTCACAGATGAGTAGGTTTATGCATTGCCCAGGTGTCAAGCATTGCTAGGTGGTTAAGCGCATCTTTCGCTACTTGATTGGTACCTGACTACTTGGATTTGCATGCTTTTTTTGGCAATGATTGGGCTGGTTGCTATGATGCTCCTGTCTCCACCAGTGGCTTTTGCTTCATGCTTGGTAGCTCATGTACATGTTGGTTGAGCAAGAAGTAGCCTACTATGGCCACTTCTAGTTGTGATGCTGAGTATAGTGTAGCTTTCATAGCGACTGTTGAGCATGTGTGGCTCAGATGCCTTATGGCTGATTTGGGTGTTGGTTAGTCTTCTGTCACCACCATCTTCACTGACAATCAGAGCACATCGGCAATTGTGAGGAACCCTGTGTTCCATGCTCACACTAAGCACATTGAGGTGTGTTATCATTATGTCATGGAGAGGTTCTCTACTGGGGATATAATCTTGCCATATGTGCCCATGCAGAAGAACATTGCAAACCTTTTTACGAAGGCTTTGCCTAGGGAGAAGTTTGAAGCTTTTTGCAAAGCTTTGGGCTTACTTGCTTTTGTGGATTGATTCCACATAGCTTGGCAATACCTTATACATGAATGCTAGGTCCTTGTTCACCGCATCAATCCCAGGGGGATTTGTTGATATATTTAGGTAGTGATGTGTGTGAACACTCTAGGACTCCTTGGGCACTTTTTTCCCTCTTTAGGAGGTTTTTCCCCCCGGCTTGTATATATGCCTATTGCCCTAAGGGGGATACTTATCTTTGTACATTCTAGTGGTAGTACATTCAGTATTGTGTGTTGTGCTCCAAGCTTCTCCTTCTTCCTTGTGTTGTTCGCGTGCTTCCGCAGACGTCTAACTCCAACAAGCTCACCACTCCGATGACTATGAAAATGTTTAGTATGAAAGTAGTCAATACGAGCTTTTTAATGAACCATCAGAAAATTAAGATGGAAATATAATGAGGGAGATACAAACTCTGCAATCTATGACTAGAAACCTACAACAATGTAGAGATGGACATATGACTCTTGGAGTTTGAAAAAGATCATGAATTCTCTTCTCTTATTATAGAATGAAAAGCAAACCAAAGACCTTCTTAATACATCTAATCTTGTGATTAATAATTCAATGGAGATATTCCATGATTTAAGTTCTAAAATATGCAAAATATGGCTAGGCCTTGAGAACTAGCCACATCAACCTTCCACTAGGACACCCCAATGACTCCCTTGTAACTCAATCATTTGAGCCATCCTGTTCTAGATATCACGTATTACTTTAGCAATCCTTTTTCATTTGAGTCATCTTGAAGCATTTGAATACCTCCAAAGGGTATTTGCATCTTTTGGAACTTATAGCTTAACATATACATGAAAACAATGTTCCGAACAATATGCCCAATAACAAAACACATATTTATGATCAAGAAGTGGTTTTTGTCATATCAAGATTAAAAAGTGTTGATTGAATTTAATTTCTTGGTTAACACCTATTCAATTCATATGAAATAGATAACATCAGTTGAAGCCAAAAAGTATGCAATAATTCCTACATTCTACCATACAACTTAGTTTTTCCATGATAAAACTCTTTTTCCTCTAAAAAACATCATGATGTTCTGGTGCATATGGCCCTCTAGATTGACTATTTCTCTTGTTCTCAAATAAAAATTGCATTGAAACTAAATGATAATACTATCTTCCCCCGAGAATTGAAGAAAGGATGCCCATTTTACATGTTTAAAGATTTTAATAATAACAAGAAGTATTTGAAACACATTTACAATTGAAACTATGAACTTAATTTGTGATGCCCATATTGATTTTCTACCGTTATAATCACAATCTTAAATAGAACTTGCCCCAAGAAACCTCTATAACCATCTCTTAGGTCCATACACCCCTAATATGGACACTCTAAATGGATGAAATTAATCTTATGGTTAACATGCTAAGGCCTTGGCTACCCCAAGCTTTGTTCCCTAATACACTAGGGTCCTAGACCACTAGATAAAAATCAATGGTAGGCCATAAAGACTAAAAATATATGGAATGCCACACTCTCTCCCATTCTTAAATTGCATAGAATGTTGAAGAGAATATTAGGTGTTTAGCATTGGTGCAAGAGAATCCAAGCCCACATACTTGGATGCTTAGCATATTTCTCATGGAGCCTTATATGATCAATCCCTTGAAAAACCAATTACACTTACCTTTGTGAAAGAACCTTACTTCCATGAGGAAGTTAGGAAGCATTAAATCTCATAGTTGATTGATGAGACAATATATCCTATACTTTAGGATTTACTTTTTGGTGGACTTTTGAATTTGAATTCAAAAGATTGGTTCCAAACTCAACTATAAAAAGATTGGTTCCAAAGATTTGAATTTGAATTCAAAAGATTGGTTCCAAACTCAACTATAAAAAGAGGATCAAATGACTCGCATGATGATCCAACTTTTGGACAACAATAGAAAGGGATCCTATGTGATTTGAGAGCTCACTTCATAGCTCAAAAATCCCTTTCACATTGTGCAATAGATTATTGCCAATGACATTGTATTTCTATGTGATCTAATACATACAATTTGATTATATCACTACTTCACTTCTCTGCCATGACTACATCAGTACAGTGATCTTATCAGAGCTTGTTCTCAGTGTATGATTGATACTGTTCTAAAAAACATGTGCAATCAGATAGGCATGTATCTTTTCATACCAAGCACGTGGTGCTTGCTTTAAACCATATAATGCCTTCTTTAATCTGCATACCTGGTTTTCATGCCCTTTCTACACAAAGCCACAGGGCTGAAAAACATAAACTTCTTCATGCAAGTCACCATTCTGAAATGTAGTTTTAATGTCCAACTAGTGTACATTCCAACCATGATGAGTTGCAAGAGCACATATGCTATGAACAGTAGTCATATGGCATATAGGTGCAAAGGTCTCATCGAAATCAATGCCTCTTTCTTGCACATAACCCTTTGCAACAAGTTTGGCCCTTTACCTGTCAACTGTTCCAGTAGGCTTACACTTTAGCTTGTATACCCACTTTGTGCCAATGGCCTTCTTGCCAAGAGGAAAGTCACATAAAGACCAAGTACCATTCTTTATTATACAATCATATTCAGATTGCATAGTAGCCATCCAATTTTTTGAATTTTGTGCTTCATAAAACGAAACAGGCTCATTCTCATCACAAAGACTAATTGCAGCCATAGCATAGCAATTTGATGCAAAAGAGGCACTATGAGAGCCTGAATGAGTACGATATGAAAGAAGTGCATCTAATTTTCTATCACGCAAAGTCTACACCAACCATTTTGGCATAGGTTTTGTCTGCTCAATATCAACTCTCTCATCAAGAAGTGCATCATCTAAATCTGCATCAGAAATGGAATGATCTACATCATCACATGAAACCTGCAAAGGCTCAGAGGTTGCCTCATTAGGACAAGTAATAGACTATCCACCTATAAAAAGAGGCAACAAAGTATCATACATGTCTTTGGAGCTAACAGATGTCTCCTTAGTACATGAAAGCAATGGATGAATAACATCTTCCATAAAAAAAACATCACGGCTAACCAAAATGTGTTTGGTTTGTGGATGATACAGACAATAGCCTTTACTTTCATAACTATACCCAAAAAAAATACATTTTACTACTTTATCATCCAATTTTCTATGATGTTGTTCAGGAACTAATGCATATGGCAGACAACCTAAAACATGCAAATGAGCAACAAATGGCTTTTGATCATGCCAAGCGTCATATGGAGTGATAGACTATAGTTCTTTAGTGGGACACCTGTTAAGTACATATGCTGCACACATAACAGCCTCAAGCCAGAAACTATGTGGTAAAGCCTGACTCATGACCATACACCTCACCATCTCCATGAGTGACATGTTCTTTCATTCAGCAACTCCATTCTATGGAGGTGTGTACGACACTGTGCATTTTATCCCATGTTCAGCGAGAAATGCATTAAAGTCAGAAGACATATATTTCCCCCCTCGATCAAAACGGAGGGTGCCTATTATACATGCTGACAAATTTTCAGCCAAAACCAAATACTATTTGAAGCACATGAACACTTCAGACTTTGCTTTCAATGGATATACCCATGCATGCCTCGAAAAATCATCATTGATGAAAGTCACAAAGTAAAGATAGTTTCCAAAAGAGGGTTTCTGCATAGGACCACAAACATCACTATGTACAAGCTGCAATTTTTGAGAAGCTCGAACTAAACCATCTTTTGGAAAGGAGGAATGCTGCAATTTCCCAAAATATAGTCTTCACAAACATGTTTTCTAGTGTCTCAAGTTTGGGCAAAGAGGACACCATTTTAGATTTCTGTAGGCATAGCAAACTAGCAAAATTCAGATGACCAAAGCGTGCATGCCAAAGCTTTGCATCAGACATAGCTTGAGAATCATGTATTGTACATCCAAAATCATTCATAGATCTTTCATATGAGCTTATACAACCCACGACATAAAATGCCAGAAGCAATAATCATGTCACCATTTGACAGATCATGAATTGTACACCTCTCATCAACAAATTTCACAACCAAGACCATTTTGGCTAAAGCCAAAACTGATAATAGATTCTTCTTGATCCTTGGCACAAATAAAGCATCTGACAAAGTGAAAGAACTACCATCAACAGTAGTCAAAGTGATCTTACCAACTCCCATGATAGGATAAGAGGAGTTGTTGGTGCATGTAACAGTATTCCCTATAGAAGCAAGCTTGAGTGAAGAGAAGAAACTACGTTGCGAGGTAATATGTTTGCTTGACCCACTATCAAAGTACCAAACATCTGAGTCTACTGCACACATGCACTGCTCATGAGAAGATGGGTCAAAACTACAAACAGTAGTAAACACCCATTCTTGTTCTTGCACAAGATTAGTAGACTCTGTTTTTGGTATAGAGTCCTATGCAACAACCATTCCGGCCTCTTTCTTCTTTGCCTCTTTAGCAGCCAGTTTTGGACAGTTCTTTATGATATGATCATTTCCTTTACAGTACTTGCAAAACAATTTCTGCTTTTCTGATTTCTCTTCATCTTTGTCTTCCTTCTTCAAATGTGCAACATTTGCAGATTTCCACTTGCTAATAGATGAGCTCCATTTACCTTTGCCCTTTTGACTAACCAGGAAAGACTGATCTACAACATGCATGATGGACCTGTTCTACCTAGACTGATCTTCCTGCAACAGAACAGAGACTAACTCCTCAAATGACAAGGCATTTGGATTGCCTTTCATCATCAAACGAAAAGTAGAGGCAAAACTTTGATATGAATCAAGAAGACCATTCAGAACGGTCTATACAAGTGAGCTATCTGCTATAACTTCATCAACAGAATCAGCTGTTCTTTCGAATCCTTGATCTTTGTCATAAAATTGTCCAAAGAATCATCTTCATTCATGTGCTCACTCTCCAACTGTTTTCAGAGGTAAGCAACATGAGCCTCATTTCTAGCCTGGTACAATGTGGTAAGTGTATCCCAAGCATCCTTAGTTGTTCTGCAAGAGCAAATGTGAGGAATAATGGCACCTTTGATAGACAAAGCTATCAATGCATGTGCCTGAGCATCTTTACCATCCCAATGACTAAATAAAGTTATTTCATGAAATTGCTTGCACCATGTTGGAAATGAGGTAGGCCAACAACAAATCTCACAGGTCCAAGGTTCCATAGGTCCAACATATACAACATAGAATCTAGCAATCTTCCAATATTGACAAAACATGAACATACCACACTTAAATCATACAAATGATGAGACAAAGATAAAGAGAGACTAGACAATATGTGTAAAGTGTTATGTAAGCCACTGCTTACTCACACTATCATATATACCAATGTTCAATTACAATGTGGGAGCAAAAATCTCAATCACTCTATGTGAACAAAAATAGATGGATGCGTGAATGTACAAATGTAACAAACATATTCAGATGTATGGACATAAATCTGAATACATATGAGATGTGTGACCTAATAGGTTGTAGAAGAGTGAATATGAGTGATAGAAAGAGGAAGGATCAGTCTCAAACTAATAATCAACAAACCCTCATCTAACCATAGGTTATGGAAGACCCTAAGTCAGATACGTGTGTGAAAAGATCACATACTTACAAAAGTAGCAAAGAATGCTAACAAGTTTGCGGCCAGAAATCCTCAAACTCATATGAACATCTCTTCTCTAACACCTCATCCAAATATGCATGAAGTATACATGTACTGATTCTCTTGTACCTTATGCCGAATAGGACTCTTCCTAATATGGACGTTACTGCCTCCATAAACTCCAAGTAGTACCTATGTGCATAAAGAGAATATGTATCTGAATTCTTAACATAAGATGCAAATCTTATGTTAACCACCATCAAATGTCTTTGAAGTAATCCGAAACCTTCATGTAGAAGACAATCTTCAAATAGATCATGTGAATGGCCGATCAACACCATCAAGCTACTAATAGCCTCTCCATAAGCAAGAGTGTGAGCACACTCTTCTTCTCTAAGAAGAACTCCAAAGCGGCTCCTCAACATGCTCCAAAATAGCACCATGGCTGCCCCATGTGCTAAAAGCACTACCTCTATTGAGGTACCAAAGCTCTCCAAAGCTTGGTGTTGAAACTAGGTGAAGGATGTCTCATCAATGAGCCAATGGCTTCTTATATAGTAGTTGATTATATCTTGAAAAGCATTATCAAAAGCACATAAAAAACTATTGTTCCATAAAGCATAAGCGAAATGTAGTGAACGCGATTGTTATTTTGCAATCGGAAAAAACAAAAAACTCCGTCCGTTTCTCATAAGTAAAGCTGTCCACTGTCCAAAAGAAACAACATACTTCATCGCGTTTCTGAGCTGCAGTCGATGAGTTTCAAACCCACACCATTAGTTAAGGAGGCTTCTGATCTATCCACGCACCCAACACCTTTTTCTTGTAGGAGGAGCAATAAAAAAGTATACACATGCTATGATCCTAGACCAACTTGACCAACTTTGACCAATGGGACATTGTTTCCAACAATCCCCCCTGCAATGTCACAATGGTACAAACTGGAGTGGATCTGCAAACTTCATAAGCTTCAAACTATCACAAGCTTGAAGCTTGTACTCCTGAAATGATCTTCAAACCTTTTCTTCAAAAATCTTCTTCAAAACTGAATTTGAATTTCCCTCAAACTTCAAACACCTATAATTGCTGAATATGAACCATAATACTTGAGAAAATATGCAAACTAGATATCCAATAGTGTTCTCATCAAGCAATCACTGCTTCACAACAAATGTAGTAAATACTGACTCTAAACCTCCTAACTACTGTCTTCACAAACCTGAAAACATACACTAGGATCCATATATTTGCATTTACCTTATGAAAGATTTCTCAACATACTTTTGTTGTGTCATGTGAATACACTAAACATAATCAAGAACTGAATCGTGGAACCTCTAACTGACAACTTACAACTTAGTGTATTATGAACACTGTTGATTCATCTTTGACTGTACTTCAAGTCAAGTCATCTCAACTGAACTGAAATCAACTTATCTCAAATCAACTCATGAGTCTCATTAAAAAAAATCTATGATGTCATCATGTCTTCATGCTTGTTCATCTGTAAGTCTTTCATACCTCTTTCCTTCAAAACTTGGTATAAACATAAATGTGTGCACTTTGCAAACATACCTCTCTGAAATATCAAGCTTCTCTTCAATAGAACTCTAGAACCTTCTCCTAAAGAGGAACACCCTAACAAAAACTTTCTCCAGACATTCTACTTCTTCCTTCTTCTTTCAAAGTTGGAACATAAAGAGAACCTGACAAAGTAAATATAGGAATACCTATAGGTATGACTCTGCATTCTTTCACATATGTCTAAAAATAAGTCTTCATGTTTCATCACCCCCTAGATGATTTAACACTAGTATCTAGAATTCTTCAAATATATCAGACTTTATGAAATCTGGAACATCTTCCTTCTTTCAATAAATCTGATCTTCAGTGATCAATACCTGTATTTAAAACAAAATCTCTGAACCCTTTTTATTAGCACTGTACACATGCCAATAGCTTTCCGTGTCATTCCTTAGCTTCCCAAATTATAGAATATGGTTAGCTTATCTATATAAAAACCTTACTAAAAACATTTTAGGATTCATAAACTTCTACAACATAACAAGTATCTTCTTCTATTCCTTTGCAGTACTAATCTGATAGAATCTAAATCTTTCACTTACTTCTTCCAATGTTAAGAATTTTCAAAAACAAAGGATAGACAATTGACTCAAAAATACTCAAGATCTTTCATGATCATTCAAGATCATCCAAGATCATACAAGATCTATGATCTTTCCAACAAAATACCTGAATCTGCTCTCATCAAACCTTTATGAATGAATGTTTGATTTGCTACTTGAATGTCTCCAACTGTCCATGCTTCTCACATAAAGTTGTAAAACTTTTCTTCAAACAAATCCTTCCCAAGAATCTACAATTCCTACCTGAAACATAAGTGGACAAACTCTCACCTTGAGAACTCCAAAAGCTACAAGTTGATACTTCATCTTTTCATATTCTACCCAAGTGAAATGTGATAGTATCTGCTTGACTTTCTTTTGGCTAACTCCGCTTCTCAATCAAGTGATAGGATTTGATAGAACACCTTTTTGAATACAAGCATGTATCTAGGACAATCATAGAAAGTACATTCTTCAACTCACTAGTACATCAAAAAATCTGAATTTTTTGAAGTTTTTGAAAATATTGAATATGAGGTAACCTTTCCAAACATAAAGCCTCTCTCCAAGTCTCCAACATCTGCTACAAATACTCTTTTACCTCAAGAGTTAGATAAAGAGGAAATATACTTCTCTGCAACTTTTCATATACGAAGTAGCTCTGTATTGACACTCCAAGAATTCTTTGAGGGAACATATAACTGCCTGCTCAAAATTTTCAACTCATATATAACTCATACATGAGTCATGATATACAAGTTGTCTTCAAAATCTGTTGCTTTTCTTTCTCTCAATGCAATCCTTTGTCAAATCTACTAAATCATGACCAAGTATAATGCAAACAAGAAACTGCTTCTTCTTTAAACTATCTTCACACAAGATGTTCTCGTAGACTTGTCTAGGATGTAGAGGATAAAATAGAAAAAAAAATATATGGAAAATATGAGAGAATAGGAAGTCTTACTTTCCCTTTGGAAATGTTGAACTTTCTTCTTCTACATCTTTTGATGATGTCAAAATCTTCAAACTTCTCTTCCATACCTTTTGTTCTCTTCATCTTGAAGTAGCAAGCACTCTTAACTTCTTCAAATGAACTCTTTCTCTTCCTCTAGTGCTAAGAGTAAGAGACAAATCAAACATGGTATATAAATGGAAGTGAACATAGAATCATGTTTTATCATCTCCTCATATCCTTGAATCAAAACTTTGCTTCAAATGTGACTGATATGGCTGAATTCACCAACTTTTCCCTGAATGATGAATTACCTTTCTAGAGTTACCTCTCTAAATACCTAGATCACATTTTGTATCCAGATAAAAACCTTCCAACCAACATACAACACAAGATTGGCTGAAAACAAAACTCATCTCATCTCCAAAGTTGTCTTCTTAGATGAGCTTTCTTGCCATGAAAGACATCTCTCAAAACTCTCTAGAAAAACCTCTAGATACGTGTTTTTATGTAGCCTTTAACTTTCAAATAATGAAAGTGTATAAAATCATCCTTGAATCCTTCAAATCTCTTCATAACTGCTCTTCTAAGACATGACCTGCAAATGATAATCTGATAGTAAAAATTGATACGTGTGATTTGATGTTGATCTTGTTCCTTCATCTTCTCCAAACCGTTGTTTTTCCTTGAATTTGAAGTAGCCTTCTCGTCATCAAGTTTTTGTCTTCAAACAATACTTTTGTACATACTTTACAGAAGTATTCAACTGCTAACAGATCATCAACTTCATACTCCACATTGATGAATAAACATGTGACCGAATTGTCTAATTCTCATATCTCTACTCATCTAGATTAAGTGTGTATGTCAAATGGCAAATGTTAGAAGATGCTCTTAAATCATATGTTTTAAACTTGGAAGTCTAGGAACGTGTGAATATAAGAACCTGAATGCTCTGATATCAAAACCCTAAAGCTCTGATACCAAATGTTGGAAATGAGGTAGGCCCATAACAAATCTCACAAGTCCAAGGTTCCATAGGTCCAACATATACAACATAGAATCTAGCAATCTTCCAATATTGACAAAACATGAACATAACACACTTAATCATACAAATCATGAGACAAAGATAAAGAAAGACTAGACAATATGTGTAAAGTGTTACGTATGCGACTAGTTACTCACACTATCATATATACCAATGTTCAATTTCAATGTGAGAGCAAAACGCTCAATCACTCTATGTGAAAAGAAAAAGATGGATGAGTGAATGTACAAATGTAACAAACATATTCACATGTATGGACACAAATCCGAATATATATGAGATGTGTGACCTAATAGGTTGTAGAAGAGTGAATATGAGTGACAGAAAGAGGAAGGGTCAGTCTAAAACTGATAATCAACAAACCCTCATCTAACCTTAGGTTATGGAAGACCCTAAGTCAGATACGTGTGTGAAAAGATCACATACTTACAAAAGTAGCAAAGAATGCTGACAAATTTGCGGCCAAAAATCCTCAAACTCATATGAACATATCTTCTCTAACACCTCATCCAAATATGCATGAAGCATACACGTACTGATTCTCTTGTACCTTATACCGAATAGGACTCTTCCTGATATGGACGTTACTACCTCCATAAACTCCAAGTAGTACCTGTGTGCATAAAGAGAATATGTACCTGAATTTTTTAACATTAGATGCAAATCTTATGTTAACCACCATCCAATGTCTTTGAAGTAATCAGAAATCTTCATGTAGAAGACAATCTTCAAATACATCATGTGAATGGTCGATCAACACCATCAAGTTGCTAATAGCCTCTCCATAAGCAAGAGTGTGAGCACACTCTTCTTCTCCAAGAAGAACTCCATAGCTGCTCCTCAACATGCTCCAAAATAGCACCATGGCTGCCCCATGTGCTAAAAGCAATACCTCTATTGAGGTACCAAAGCTCTCCAAAGCTTGGCGTTGAAACTAGGTGGAGGATGTCTCATCAATGAACCAATGGCTTCTTATATAGTAGTTGATCATATCTTGAAAAGCACTATCAAAAGCACATAAAAAACTATTGTTCCATAAAGCATAAGCGAAATGCAGCGAACACGATTGTTATTTTGCAATCGGAAAAAACAAAAAAATCCATCCATTGCTCGTAAGTAAAGTTGTCCACTGTCCAAAAAAAACTCATTTTGCCCTTCAATTCTTCAAATGTGTACCTAAGGGAGGGTTCACCTGAACCTTCCAAACACTTTAAAAACACTTTTGAACCTTAGAGAAATTACAGAAAGACAATCTCCAACCTGCATCCAACTTTCTGCAAAACAATAACCTTTGTGAACCAATTGATTATGCACTACCTGTGCACCTTGACAACTAAACTTTGAACCATCTTGACTTTGATCTTGACCATGCTGACTTTGAGCACTTTGACTTTGATCTTTTGACTTTGACCACTTTGACTTTGACCAATATGAATTTGATGGGCTCAATATTTGCCCACACCTAATGGGCTCTCCGTCTCGAGAGCTAACAACCAAAACTCTGAGCAAAGATGTCACCATGATTGCTACGCTACAAAATCTTCAAAAGTACACCTTAGGAAATACCAAGTCCACCAGGAGTAGTAAAGAACAAGCACCAGAGAAGAACCAAAAGTGGAATTTCTGCATTGAAGAATAGATCATGGAGAAGGCAGGGTAGGAGAAAGGTTTATGGAGGGTTGAAAGGGCAAAGAGGGATAGGGTAAGGAGGGTTAAGGGTGGGCCAAGGAGAAGGATAGGGAGAGGGATAGGGAATAGAATTAGGGGCTCTAGAGAGGACCAAAATGAGAAAACATGAAAGCCATAGATGGGACATAGGGAAAATGAGAAACATATGGTAAAATAGGGTGAGAATAGACCATCTAGACCATGTACAAAATAAGAAACACATGAAAAATGTGCATAAAACATGTGTATTTTTTTACCAAAAAGAGATGTAAGGTCCAGATTTTGGCAAAAGTAATGCAAAAATTGAGTCCACCAAGGTTGAGCAACATGAAAATGACCCCAAATTTAAAAAAAACGGCCATCCGAGGCACAATTTAAAGCCAAAAGTATGCTATGAGAAAATAAAAAAAAAGAGAATAACAACCATAGGATAAATTTTATCTTATGGTGTGGGGGGGGAGGGGGGTTGGGAGCATGCTCGGGTGGGGGGGATGGGTTTGAGAGCATGCTCGGGCGGGTGGGGGGGGGGGGGAAGGGGTTGCGAGAGTTTTTTTTTTTTGAAATAGGTAAAAATACAAGAAAATCATCGTCGAGGGCATTTTTTTGGTGAAAAATGCCAAAAAATAGATAGAAAATACAAAAAAATCCAAAACAATCTCAAAAAGAAACCATAAATTTCTAGGACATTTATCCCACTTAAAACCATAGAGAACTTTCTTTTTTCCTCCATTTTATCAAGAAAATGACATTTCAAAAAAGATGAAAAATGCTCGAAAAAATTCCAAAAAATTTCTAAAAATTCTAAAAATTCCTAAAAATCGACAAAAAATTGTTCATGGAAAGGGTTGTGAAATATCTTCTAATATGCATAAAAACTCAAAAAACAAGCCATAAAATGGATAAAAACTAATAAAACTTAAGCAAAAAAATGGTACGAGAAGGCTACGTACAACCTGGACAGATTCTGCTAGTTCTAGGTGATCCAAAATTTTTCACTTATGTTGAAGATAGGCCTTGAGCCTTGATATGATGCCTAATTTAAACTCTTTGCCCTCCATAATCTCCAATTGTATTGTACTTCATTTGGTTTGTCTTCTTTTTGGGCATATTGACCATCTGATAGGGCCATCCTAAATTCTTCATTAGAATAGTATCTCCTCCATACTGCATCTTTTGTATATTTGCTTCACCTGTTGTATGCCTTAATCTAAAAAAATTCATATTTTCATTCTAGCTTCTTCAACCAATGGAAGCCTCTGTTTCCAAAGATTTGTAGGTACTCCTTCCACATCCTTGTAAAGCCCTGCACTTACTGCCATAAAAATTGACATAACATATGATATCCATAATAGTATCCATAACAAACTAGCCACTAATATAGAGTTTGAAGTAGCTTCATCACTACTACAGTTAAGGGCTTTTCTTTTCTTCTCTGTTATATGGCCTTTGGTTG
Source organism: Ceratopteris richardii (assembly GCA_020310875.1). Lineage (NCBI taxonomy): Eukaryota > Viridiplantae > Streptophyta > Polypodiopsida > Polypodiales > Pteridaceae > Ceratopteris > Ceratopteris richardii. The sequence continues at coordinate 55,516,643 of CM035434.1, forward strand.
AGACTATTTCACTCGAATTAGTAGTTACTTGAATGATGTCCTCTTTTCCTTCATAGACTTCCTCTCTCCTTGTCTGGTTTGGAAAAAATCCATAAATGGGAGATGGGTCTTCTGCATGGAGCAAAGCCAACATGTTTTCTTCTTCGTATAAATTCACTTCTTCATATAGATTTGCCTCTTGGTTGTCCAACGATTCTTCTTCCATACAAATACCAATTATCTGCATCATGCTGGTATGTCTATGTTTGTCTAGTTCTTCTTCTAAAAATATCTTCTACAACTCTTTTCCATCTTTCTTTACCCACATTGTGTCCTTACCCCAGTCATGCAGCACATTGGCATGCCTTAACGAAAGTCTCCCAATCAACGGGGGGAAACTTCCTTCTACTTGTGGCAACCTTAGAACAACAAAGTCCAAGTTAAAGAGGGTACCTTGTAACTTGACTGGGACTCCACAGACCACTCCCATAGGCCTTACTTTGCTTTGTTCTGCCAATGTTACAGTTGAAGGTTGTAGTCTACTCTTTTTCATGGTATGTTCAGGCATCAAGTTAATGCCAGAACCACCATCTACAATAACTCCTTGAAACTCATCTCTTATGATGATGATTCTTAGGTAAGGACTCTTATAATCTGTGAGGGGGGCTTCCCCTAGAATTCTATCTTTATGCATAACAACAGTATTTGCCACTTAACTTGTTGTGGAAGCCTCATCAATTATTTTTAAGAGTTCTAACCTAAATTTCCCATCCACCTTTATTAAATAAAAAATAGTGACCTCCTTTTTCATGGACTTGAGTAGTTTTGAAGCCTCCGAGTCCTTCAAAGTGTGGGCCCTATTTAAGTTATCAAACTCCTCATGAGCCCTATTGAATGCATGTCCAATCGCATCACTAGTCCCTATGAGATCTTCTTTTTTCCTTGTATCTGCACAAGTGTTGGCTTTGACTTAAGATGTCTCTTTGTCTTTATTCAGTCCATTAATCCTTGGCTCTTGACCTATTTCTAATTGAGCCATCCCCTTGCTCCTTTCTACACTACAAAAGATTCAATTTCTTCAAATTGCATCACTCTGATAGATGGTGATGGCACATTGACTTATTTTACAACTTCTTCCTATTATGTTAGTGTCCATGTGAAAGGCCAAATGGACACTGGATACTTCTTTGTATATGTTCTTTAATAAAACATATAGTGGCTTGGTGATTCGTAGACTGTAAGTTTGACAGCATGTGCAAGACCTAAGAAGTTTGTCTTCGTGCTCCTTGTGTATTATGTATTTCTGCATATTTTGCAACCTCTATGCAGAGTACTATGTGCGGCCTTAGGAGCTCGGTTTTATAATCTGAGGATATTCATCGTGGAGCTCTTGATAAGGAGAGCACACCATGGTGCATTGCCATCGAATTACTTCATTGGTATCAGAGCAGTTCGATGTAAAAGCTTTGTTCCTTTTGTGCGAGCAAAGGGAGCACCCCCCTCGGCTTTCTCCAAGGCTTATGACTAAGGCGGCAACCAAGGCATAGACCTTGACATACCTTGTCATCCGAGTCACCAAAGTCACTATTGGTGCCATTGGCTGCACGCGAGGGAGGACCTCAAGGGTCAAGGAAGATAGAGGTTCCCACTACTTCTTGGAAGGTCACCCATCCCAATACTATTCCCCCCAAAGCTTGCTTGACCATGGCAATCTCTAGCCACTAAGCTACACTCTTGTGGTGTCTAAAGAAGTGGAAAGACTAAGGTTAACATTACCTTGAACATGTTTTGGTCCCTCAAAGCTTCATTCTTTGCTTTCAAAACCTATTTTTGAAACATTTTTGGGGTGTCTTTTGGAGCCATTTTGGAGTACTTTCGCACAAAGTTCTCTTCACATAGGTCCAAGAACATCAAGAAGAGTGTTCTTTGTACTTTTTTGACAATAAATATCAACCTTGGGGGACTTTTTTTTCATCCACACTAGTAAAATTATAGATTTCTCGAACGGATTTTCCATTTTGGTGGGAGCAGCCACTGCAAATTTATGTAGGCTTTTGAGCCTAAAACATCCAAGTCGATAGACACTTGCAGGTGTTGTTGGCTAGTTTTCGGGTTGTGCATTGTAGCTCAGTGATGAGTAGCACCTCCTTTAATGTCAATCCGGGAAGACGTGAGGATGGTATGAAGACCTCGAGCAAGTGGAGGCACAAGTGCGTGAGTGAGAAGCACACAAGCATGCACACACATACACACACACGCGCACGCACGGCAAGACAAAGAATGAGAAGCAATGGAGTTCTTAGATTACTTTCAAAAAGCTCTTACAAGTTGTTGCAGAGCTAAAGAGCGCACAAAGCAGAGAAAAAAACGGGCCCCAAAATTTTTCCGATTTGGACTACACATTTTTGTATCATATTCATTCTTGTAATATATTTTCCCTTGTAAATGCACTAGGGGAGTCCTCTAGATGCATCCCCACAGAAGATTAGTGATTTACCCATGTACAATAGTAGGAAATTAGTCTTTTAGTGAATAAAGTGCCGGTCTCTTGTGTGAAAGGACCAAACTTAGGGCACTAGTATATAAGTCAAAAGTGACTCTTTGTAAAGAACTTTTTTGTCATTGTGAAGAAGGAGCACTTCTGAATTTTCGAGTTTGCCTCTTTCCTGTTGATTTTGATCTTCATTTTTCTCTTGTATGTGTGTGTGATGCTTGAAATGCATGTGTAGGGCTGTTGTCTACCCCTTCCCCTTTGTTTTGAGCTGCTGTAGTGCGTGTGTAAGCTAGGAGAAGCTGTGGCGCGGGTATTTGTGATTCCCGTCATTCACTGTTTTTGCCATAACTTGAAGCAGAGTGGTCAGAATTGAGTGAGACCACCACCATTGGATGCGTTTCGTCGAGAGCTTCGAAACGAGTACCCTATTGCCTATATTCCGAGTTCTGGGTTGGGAGAAAACCTCAAAATACCAAAACTGCTGAAAAGAGGCTTACGGCAACACTTTCAGTATTTCAGTAGGTGTGAGAGGTAGTAGTCTTTTCTCATGCATGATTAGCTAAACCACTTCATTTTCCATCACGTGTGCACACGTCTTCATACACTTGGTAAGTCATTCCTTAGGATTGACATTTAAATGTGTGTTAAAGATCCCACTATATGTACTTGTGTGGCAATTGAGGTATAGTCTCATTGGCACAAGTCCTTGAGTCATATTGTCTCAAGTACACACGTTTTTGGCGCCGTTGCCGGGGAGTCACTCAACCGAGGTGCCTTCCTGATGGTTATAGACCGAGTGTGATCGAATCGTACTTGTAGACGCAAATTCATCCTTTGGCAAGTAGTCCATCAGTTCAGCACTTGTCACTTCTCATCTTCGAGGTGTGTGTGATAAGTTTTAGGTTTAGGGTTAGGAGGAGGGAAGAGAAGGAGGAGTTAGGGTTAGGTTAGCAAGAGAGGAGAAGTGAGGAGAAGAGGAGTAGGAGTAGACCAAAATCCCCAAAAATCACCAAAAATTACCCAAATTCAAGTTCTGTCCAAAAACTATAAAAACCAAAAAAAATTTTAGTTCAAACGACACTTCTCTGTGTTTCAGTATCGTGGCGAGCAGCGACTGGTATCGTCGGGTTGGTATCGTGCAAAATAGAGCCTCAAAGCTTGTGCAGAAGTTCAAGAAGCAAACTAGATAGACCCAAGGTGAGTCCCCATTAAGATTTAATAGCTAAAACCCATCAAACATGCACAAACAAATGATTAAAAGGTATGCGCAGTATCGCAAGGGGGAAATTTTTTGAAGGATTGCATTTTTCGTGAGAGACAGAGGCCTAGGAGTGAGGAGAAGGGTGAGAGGTGCAAGGGGTTATAAAAATTTTCAAGTTTGGAGACCTTTTGGCTTGAGTATCGCGATCGGTTGAGTTTTGGTATCCCGATACCAAAATTCCCTTGTATCGCGACACTCGCCAGAGGTGTCGTATCGTTGGATACTAGTCTTGGTATCGCGACACTATTTCGGTATCGCGACACTGAGTTGGTATCGCGATCGTGTCCGGTCCCTGGTATCGTATCGTCTGGTACTAAAACTTGGTATCGCGACACCATTGTGGTGTCGTATCGCCTAAGTCTTTAGTATCGCGACCTCACTTTACCGGGTGGTATCGTATCGCTTGATACATTGGTATCGCGACACTACTTTGGTATCGCGATCATACCCTCCCTGAGTATCGTATCGTTGGTTACTTATCTTGGTATCGTGACACCGTAGTGGTATCGTGTCGCCAAGGTTGGTATCGCGATCGCGCTTATCGCGGTGAGATCGTATCGCCTATGGTCTCTGGTATCGTATCGTCGGTCTTTTTGAGATCGTATCATGTCCCTTGTGAGATCGTATCGTGTCTTGAGAATTCTGATATCACGACACCACTGTGGTATCGTATCGTCTGTTCATCAGGACAGTATCGCGACACTGTCATTAGTATCGTATCGTCGAGATTTTCAGGTATCGTATCGTACCAAAATTCCCTTGCATCGCGACACTCGCCAGAGGTGTCGTATCGTTTGTTTTCCGGAATAGTATCGCGACACCAGATTGATATCGTATCGTCTGGGTGTCTGGTATCGTATCGCGGTCAGTGCAGTATCGCCGAGAGCAGTATCGTCAGGAAGTGGTATCGCCCAGATTAACCCCTTCTTTTGGCAGACAAATTGAGTCATTGGGAGAGCTACCCAAGGGGAATCTAAGAAGCATAAAGAGAGGCTTAGGAGAGTGAATGAACTTGAGGTCAGGAAGAGTTCTAAGTAGTCGAAGGAGTGTCATATCTTCAGTGGGAAGTGCAGCCCAAGCTAGCCATCACTCTACCTACGCTGAGACCTCTAGTGAGTCTGAGGAAGAAGTACCCATGGCTTCGGAAGACATGCAAGGTCCCACACCAACGAGAAGCTTCATGACTACTGTGGAGGGGGACTACCGTACTTCCTTGCAGTATGTGTCCACCAATGCCCAGGAGATTCCAATCTACCTGGATGGCTTAAATAGGTCTGTGGCCAGGATGGTAACTTCCCAGAATGCCACAATTGTACCCCGACCAGCTGTCAAATACGAAGGAGGTGCATATGTTGACAAAGTTGGCCAAATCTACATTGTAACCGAATTCCCGGAAAGGATCAATGAAAGAGGGGAACTCTTAGACCCTGAAAACCTAGGAAGGACACAACCAGAAGAGTTTGTGACCACCCCTAGAGGCAGATCCCGAGTGTCACGTGTCTTGAGAGGTGACTTGATACCTCAAGACGACTATTTGTTAGAAGTCTATATGATTCACGGATCAAACTTATTGTTGCAAACCGATTCACCTGTTCCAGGGAGAGAAGAAAACCCCATGACATTCTATGAGCTGAAAGACCCGGATGACGAGACTAGACTCACATACCTGGATAAAGATCAAAGGAGGTATTGGCCTGTGAGCGTCTTAGACAGGTCTCGATTAAGATATATGGGTACACCTGTGTTTCCTCAGAGAGAGCAGGCAACAACCTCCCAAAATCCATTTGGAAATCAAGAAGAAACAGAAAATACGTCTTGGTTGGGGGAAAACGAATTCACCCTTCCAAGTGTAAGCATGACTATCATTTTCTATCACCACAAACATCCTCTCCGAAGCGTGATCTAAGTAGGTCACTCTACCTGGGCTATCAGGATCCTTAAACTCATAGATCATGATTGTTCCTATATCAATTGGCCGATCAGATTTATACCTCCAAAAGGCTTCGTCAGTCTCTCGATTGAGGAGCAAATCTATGCTCTTATTATCCTGGGGAATCCATTTTGGTGTGATAATCCTAGTGAGAACCGATTTGCCTCGAGGGGTTCTAGGTTCTGTACCCATGTTTCCTTGCTCTAGGTCACCTAAGTCCGCTTCTAGGATCACATTTCCAAATTCGTCCGTCCTATCTGGGTGATTGGTGACTACGTATATGGTTCCTTCTTTGTCCAAGTATGCTCCGTTTTCAAACTTGACAGCTGGGTGCTCTAATCCAATGGATTGATCAGGATTCTTAATCTGTACCACAGACCTTCCTAGGCCGTCCTCATAGATGCTGGCACCTAATCGGTTGGTTCTAAGGTATTCCAACTGCGTTTTGTAAGGGCCTTCTACCTTGTGCAAGTATGGCACTCCTGAACTTCCCGTAGGTCTGTCCATGCCTTGAGACATCTCTGATTCACTGGTATCAGAGCTAGGGTAATGCGAGTGGTGACTCAACTACTGGGCCCAAGACCTCGCAGTATGATTGACACTAGCCTCTGAAGACCTAAGGCTTTGTCTATCTCTTACTAGATGTCGTCCTGATCTAAGGTTCATATGCCTAACTGATTCACCCAATTTTTCCCAGGTACAACCACGTTTCTGAGTCCTTTGTATCAATTACTTAATCCCCTTTTTATGTTGATTATAGTGTTTATACTCTTGTCTGATATCACGTTGTTAGGAATACTTGAGTTTAATTTCGCACTTTAGTTTGGTCGTTTCACGTTAGGTCCTTTTCCCTTAAGGTTGTCGTTCACACACACAGGTTATCTCTTGACTTGAACTTGATTTCTTAGATAGTTTTTGATTTATCTCGTGCCTATCGTTGCCTGGAATTACTTCTAACACTACCCGCACTTAGCCTAAACTAAGAATTGACAGAGGGTGTTGCGGGTTTTCCAACCTTGTGTTTCTTTCCTTGCGTTGTTGCCCTGGTGTGCCCAAGACGCGTGTTCCCAAGCCTGCACTTACTCTTGCTTTGCGTACCCTTCGATGCTCTCAAAGGACCTGTAAAAGGCCCACCGTTAGCTCAAGACTTAAATTCAAAAGACAGAACCAATCACTTTCATTCATGTAACACTTCACCAATTTGCACTATGATTTTTTGGACACAACTCTAGAGATCCTTGAATTTTGTTCCCCCTGGGTATGGTCAACTTCAAAATACTCTATCTAATATTCCTGATTGACGTGTCGATCGCGATTGACAGGTGGTTGGAAAAGTCAATCAGTCGTGGTCAAAGGGTCGTTGACTCTGTCAATCGCGATTGATGGGTCGATCGCGATTGACAGGTCGGTCATGAAGGTCTGTCCGTCGTGGTCAAACAATCGTTGACTGTGTCGGTCGCGATTGACAGAGCCGTCGTGGGCTGTCAGTCGCGATTGATGGGTCGATCGCGATTGATGACTCGATCCCGATTGACATGTGTCACGCGTATGGTCCGTCAGTCGTGGTCAATCGGTCGTTGACTCTGTCGGTCGCGATTGATGGGTCGATCGCGATTGACAGGTCGTCGCGAGGGTCTGTCCGTCGTGGTCAAACAATCGTTGACTGTGTCGGTCGCGATTGACAGAGCCGTCGTGGGCTGTCAGTCGCGATTGATGGGTCGATCGCGATTGATGACTCGATTGCGATTGACACGTGTCACGCGTATGGTCCGTCAGTCGTGGTCAATCGGTCGTTGACTCTGTCGGTCACGATTGACAGAGCCGTCGTGGGCTGTCAGTTGCGATTGACTGGTCGATCGTGATTGACAGGTCTATCCGTCGTGGTTTGTCGATCGCGATTGACAGAGCGATCGCGATTGACAGAAATCTGAGGAGTTTCAAAATTCTAAGCACATTTTTGGGAGGCTCTAGGCCTGTAGATCATGGTTTTGCACTTTGTTTGGCAATTTGGGCATTTTTTCTGTCGGTCGCGATTGACAGAGGTCGGCGACACACAGACAGTTACTGCGAATTCCGTACCTGCGCAGAGTGCTGGGGACGATGATGTGGCCTGTACCTGCAAGACAGCTCAAGAAACATGCAAAAACAGCACACACAATTTCGCTCTCTCGCTCTCTCTCACAAGTGAAATGAGGGAAATGAGGTGGAGAAGGTGATATGATAAAAAAACTGAAATTTTCGCGATGATGGAAATGGAGGTGGAAGATGGTGATGATGATGATGGTGATGATGGTGGTAAGATAAGAAAGAGAAAAATAGGAAAAGTAACGAAATTACCTACAACGCCAACGTCTCCAATCTACGTCTTACCATCACATGCTCGTCCTCAAAGCTCGATCCCCGGCAACGGCGCCAAAATCTGGTGTAGCTCAGTGATGAGTAGCACCTCCTTTAATGTCAATCCGGGAAGACGTGAGGATGGTATGAAGACCTCGAGCAAGTGGAGGCACAAGTGCGTGAGTGAGAAGCACACAAGCATGCACACACATACACACACACGTGCATGCACGGCAAGACAAAGAATGAGAAGCAATGGAGTTCTTAGATTACTTTCAAAAAGCTCTTACAAGTTCATTTCAATTACAATCCACCTCAATAATGAGCTCTCTAGCTCCTTTTATAGTTTTTGACTAGCTTTGGCCCTGTTCGGACCTAGTGTCCGGCCTAGTTAAAAATTAGGTTCCAGGGCTTATTAGAGGGCTCAAACGAGATTTAAAAAATATGAAAATTGGCAGGTAGATACTTCTAAAGCTCCTCAAGCTCAAGGACTCCTTGGCTTGCACAAAATGGAGCTACAAAATTACGAAATGATATTTACAATGGTTTTTAGTGATGAAAATCACTATTTGTGTAGGGGTTTTCTCTATTGATTTGTCATACATACCTTTGAGCTCCCTACTTGCTCTTTCTTCTTGTGTGTCAACTCCTTGATGTCTGAAAAATTTAGGTGGCCTACTTGCCAGATCTTCTTTGACTGCCATGTCTGCTTGTGCTGTCCCTTCGCTCTGACTCTCTTCGTCTTGTGGCTCCTTCGCTTCCCTGACTGCTGCCAACATGCATACATCCTTTTAGTGTTATTTTACTACATATATTGAGCTCATACACACCATGTATACTTCTGTGGATACTGCCTATGTATGTTCGTGTGGTCATTGATCTAGTGGTTATGTTTTTTTTGCATAAAGACTTTTACGATTGCTAAAGAGGGTCGTGGTGAGGTTTTCTTAACTAGGAGACACCCAGATGTTCTTTCATGATGCAGGTGGAAGACTTACCTAGCCTCGCCATAAGAGATGTATGATAGTTGTTCATAGGTGCTCGATAAGCCTAGTTGGCTTCTATTGAGTAACTGATTATATGTACTGGAGTCAGTCATTCACTATGTAGATAAACATGTCAATACTTGTAGTTTTATGATATTTTGACACTTGTCATATGCTCATTTTGTAGAGGATACTCTGGCAAAGTTTTTCTAGATTTTTAGTTTTGTCAACTATACAGTGGTCGATTTACTCCATGATAAACTTATTCATTGGTGTTTGGACTCTTCTAGCTCCATTATCATTCTATTCAGTTCTCTACCATCATGGCATGAGAGGTCTCGGGCACATCTAGTGGATCAAGGCCTAGTGCTAGTGTTCCGAGGAGGAGCTATAACTTGTAGGGCAAAGACCATTTTGAGATCCAAAAATTTAATGGCACAAACTTTGCTCTATGGAAGAATCAGATTAAAGATGTGCTAATTCAAAGGAGGCAATGAAAGCTAGTAAATGAGATTTCAAAGAAGCCTGCTGACATGGATGAAGATGATTGGGATGAGTTAGATGAAATGGCGAGGTCTACCATTCGCTTGCACCTGGCAGACAATGTTTACTTTATAGTATTAGACTATGAAAGTGTAGAGGAGCTTTGGAAGAAGTTATGCAATACATATGGAAAAGATACAGCATCAAATAAAGTGTATCCGATGACAAAATTATATGACCTTTGCATGGACATAGATAGTGTTGTTGCTCATCTAAATGAGTTTGAAGTTATATTCTCCAAGTTATAGGCTTAGAAATGGATATGGCTAATGAAATGAAAGCAGTATTGTTGTTATGCACCCTGCCATCATCATGGGATACGTTTTTCATAGCTATTAGCAATAGTGCACCTGGTGGTAAACTCCTCTATGATGACATATGTGGAGCACTCTTGAGTGACGAGATTCATAGAAAATCTATGGTTGGCACTTAGAGTGGAGATGCATATAATGTTCTTGATTCTTACCAAGGAAAGAATCAGCAAAATGGTAGGAGCAAGAACAAGGAAAAGAATGGTCATTGGAATAAGAGTAGAAGTAAATCAAAGGTAAAGGACAGAATGTTGATGGGCATGTTAAACAGTTACCTGCACCATCTACTTTGACTATGAAGATTGAAGAAATTAATGCTATTTTTTATGATATTGATGTGTTGAGACTTGATAATATTGTGCCAACTGAGGCTCTTATGGATAATTCTCTTTCCCACACATGGCGGCTAGATTCTGGTGCTTCTTTCCATGTGACACCACACAAAGAATGGTTCTCTAATTATGCAGCAAAGTCTCTTGGTACTGTGAGACTTGGTGACTCTTACTAGTGTGATGTTGTGGGGATTGGAGATGTGATTGTGCAGTTCATTGATGGTTCAAAATTTACTATGCATAATGTATGCCACCTCACTTATCACGTAGTTTGATGTTAGTTGGTCAACTTGATGACCTTGGTTACAAGGTGGTCTTATATGCTCAATCCTTTCGAATATCAAAGGGCAATATGGTTATTGCAAAAGGAAGCAAAGTTGGCTCACTTCATCCTTTATTTGTATCAGAGAAAGAACACTTGTTAGCTGTTACTGAACAGCCTATGGCTTGTATTTGGCGTGGTCATTTGGGCCATATATCTCGTAGTGGAATGGAAAATCTTTCTTGTTCTAGTTGCTTACCGTGTTATCTTTCTTTGATTTTTCATTTTGTGAGCATTGTCAATATGGAAAGAAAAACAGAAATGTGCATAGAATGCACACTGACTCTTCAATTCAACCTTTAGATCTTGTTCATAGAGATGTGTGTGGTCCTATGCCCACTAGGTCCTTAGGTGTTTTTCTTTAATTTCTCACTCATCATAGATGATGCTACTAGAAAAGTGTGGGTATATCCTATCAAATTGGAGGATGAGGTATTCCCTACTTTCAAAAAATGGTAGTTTCTATGTTGCATCCTACAAGCCTCTCACAAGGCTTTTAGGCAGAAGTAGTATTGACTACAATTCATGTGATTAACCTTTTATCTAGTACTACCAAGGGTCTGAAAGTGGCACAAGAGTTATGGACAGGGAAGCCACCATATTATGATCATCTTCGAGTTTTTGGGTGTGAAGCACATGTTCATATATCCAAGAGTCTTAGACAAAAGTTGGACCATAAGTCAAAGAAATGCATTTTTCTTGCATAAACAGCCCATTAAGGAGGTTGAAGTAAGAAGAGTGGTGTTTGAGGATACTAGTCCTCCAATTAGCATGCATAAAAATGATGCACATAGGGAAGTTCAAAAGAATGTGGGATCAGATGAGTCTGCACATGTTCCTGTTCAACAACCATTGAGATGCTCTACACGTGTCTCACATCCACCTGATAGATATGTTCTAGGTTTAGATTTTGTTATGCTAACAGATGCCCGTGAGACTTCTTGCTACAAAGAGGCTATGCAGACAAAGGATTATGTCGAGTGGGAGCGTGCCATGAAGAGTGAGTTGGATTCTATTCACAAGAATGGCAATTGGGATTTAGTACCTTTAGCAAATGGTAGGAAAGCTTTACCATGTAAATGGGTATATAATCTGAAATTCACATCAGATAGTGCTTCTCCAAAGTATAAAGCAGAATTTGTTGCAAAGGGTTTTAAGCAACAACATGGTGTTGATTTCGAGGAAATCTTCTCTCCACTCATCAAGATGACTACCCTATGCATGTTGCTTGGATTCGTTGCAATGGACGACTTAGGGCTAGTCCAAATGGATGTGAAAATTGCTTTCTTGCATGGAGATCTTATAGATGAGATCTATATGGAACAACTAGAGGGTTATGTAGTTCTTGGCAAGGAAAGTCTAGTTTGTAAGCTCAAGAAGAGCATGTACGGACTCAAACAGTCCCCTAGGCAATGGTACTTTTAGATCGCTCATCTTTTCCTATGCACTCATCTTTTCCTATGGTCGGCAACTCTAGGAACATACGGTGCACACAGAGATGTCATGTTCTCCTCCCAGCCACGCCCAAGAATACCTTTCTCAATGAGACTCCCATAGTATATCATGTGAAATTTCCTTCCCCTTAAAAATATTTTCCATCCCAATGAAGATGGAGAACAAATCTCCTATGACTAATGAAGGTGTATATAGTGAAGAGTGGAGAAAATAAATTCCTTATAAGGGTCAAAGCCCTCTACTAAAATGGTCAGCAATGATATGACATGATACCATAAACATATGTGTATTCATACGAAAGAGCTATCTGTGCCAACCATCCTCTGTGCATGGATCTATTAGATCCCATCAACTAATAGAATTATCCTTCCTCAAAAGTTCAAAATGAGTATGTGTTACCAATGGTGATAAAATCACCTATCACATTCTCTATTGGAAGAATAAATCTTCCCTAAACTATGAAAGATAGCTCCTAATACTTAGGAGGTGTCTACTAAGAGCTCTCCTCTGATCTAGTGAGACATGACGCCATGAATGATGAGTCCTTTTCTCCCTGGCCATAGAAGAAGAGTGCTCAAAGGGAAGTTATTTCCACCGTCCCATACTAGTGAAAACTTCTTCCAATTCACGGTGGCATACCTACACTAAACCGAATATATATTCCATATATATGTAATGGAATATATAGGTGGAATCTAATGAATCCCATATCCAAAAATCATGTCGGTGGACTCAAATGAGTCCCATGTCCTCGAACTAGTTAGTTTGGTTCTAGTCAATATGTGACAATGGATATCCCTTTCTGTTCCAAACCAACTTGTTCCTAGGTACCAAGACTAGGTCTAAGTACCTCTCTATAGATCCCACCATACATTTATGTATTGGGTACCCCAACTACTCTTAACTAAGGGATCTATGCTCTATACCATAGAGCTAGTGCCATGCTTGTGGCCTTCCTAAGCATCACTCAAATCACATTAGCACCCATCGTTTCACTACTTGGTCAAGTGATGTGCATGACTGAAACTAGTCACTCTTTGGGTATTCTTGATAGTACCCCATAGTCTCCTAATGATACCGTGAGACTCTTGTGAAGATAAATAAATCTTTGCTAGCTTGGAGATTATCAAACTATATCTCCCGTGCCTCTATGCAACTTCCTATAACCTATAGGATTGCTTGTGCACATTCCTAATGGTGAAGGTATAGCTCCTTCCCCTTAGCAATCCAATGGTCTAAAATCCATAAGGATTATGTGTAGGGATCCTATTTCTAATGAAGTTTCCTTATCTATGATATTGTGATGGTACTAAGTCCATCAAATACATGCTTAGAAGCATGCCTACATCTTATTGATGTTTGTAGAAAATGCATGTTACCATGCCATAACATTGTTACCTAAAGATAAGTGCATATATAACGCCATGCGATGGGAAAAATTTCGACAGCATTTCCCCAAGGAAATGGAATCCCAAAAAATTTTAACCATAACTCAATGGCACACAGGCCATCCAACAACATAGGGCTTGATAGGCCCATGGCATGCATGCCATAAACTCATACATGGACTCCATAACTTGCAAAAACATAAAAACAAATGCTAGCAACAATTGTCTTTGTTGCATAAGCATCTAGTTCCTGCAATCATCTTTCCTATAAACAATCAAAAGAGTACTTCTTGCATGTTGATCCATACTTTTAGGAATAAAAAAATGATCAACTTGGATATATGCACTCCAATCCATGCATGTACATACAAGACATGCCATAACATAAAGTAAAATGCCTGAAGCATAAAGCATACGTCCCTGAATGGTTTCGTTTTGGAACTGCATGCATCCAATCCTTCTTGACAAGCTTTGAGACCTCTGCACCTTCCTTCTCAGGTCCTAACATAAGCTTTGAAGTGTCTGAAAACATTGGATCACTTCCCAAAACATAAAGCATGGTCATATGATTACTAAAATAATGCAAAATTTACCCAAAAATGCATTTGTAATTCCTATTTAGACATGAAAAAACCATTTCAGGACCTACAAATAATCGCAAACTGAAATATACATCATGTGCAAGTGAATCGAAGTGAAATTACTTCAATCACCTTCCCGGTTTGTAAGAAATGGCTCCCAGAAGGTAGTCGCCAGAAACTGTTTAGACTTTGCAGACCTCTTCAAACCTACAAAAGTATATATTTTTCCAAAATTCCTTATTCTAAACTTAAAATAGAACTTGTGCTCTTTGTAACGAGCCATAGCACATCCAATTTGGCATTCTCTAGCCCAAGATATGGCCATTCCAAGTGGGACATGCCAAACTAGTGGACTGTTGGAGGGGCTGGAAAAAGTGTGAAATTATGATTTTTGGGGTGCCCAAAAGCATGTTTCCATCAAGCAAATCCTTAAAATCTCCCCATTATCTTAGAGAGAAATATATGAAGATGCTTGGGCCTACTATCAGCTTACCAAATCCTCCCTTCATGCATGCTAATTCGCTCCCCAAAAGAGGCCTAAACCAAGATTTTTACCTTTATGCAAAACTTAAATGGGAGCTCTTAGCAAGCTTCTAATCCACTCCTAATGTGGATTTTTCTTGGATTTTCTCTTCTCCAAGGTAATTTATGCACCATACTTCCACTAATCCATAGGAAGCTTCTTAAATAGTCCCTTTTCTTACTCCCAAAATTGGAGTTCGGCTAAAACTAACACCTGAACTTTTTTCCAAAAAGTGTAGGAAGGGGGTTTTTAAGGAAGTAAAATTCCTCCTTAGATTATTCGTTTAATGAATCCTATGGTTTCTTTGTGAATTTCATATATCATACTCTCAGTATATATATGTTTTCCCATCCATCCATAGCTATTGCTCCTCTTTTTCCCTCTTCCAAAACGGGAATTTCTTAGATTGAGGTGCTGAAATTTTTTCTCAAATTGTGATGGAAGGGGGTTTTGTGGAGCTTCAAAATCCCATCATACTGAGATAATCCTTGAATTTCTTGATTGTATATGGAACTCCATATACTATACTATATGTGTTCATAAGTTTTCCTACCAATCTATGAAAAATCTTGCTTCATACCCCTTCCCTAAAATGGCTACTAATCCAAAAATAGCTCCTAATCAAGTGACAATGGTGTCGAAAGCTATCATGTGGTAGAGCTTTAGTCAAAACACTTGTAGCATTATCTTGAGTGTGAACCTTCACAAGAATAATACGCTCAGTGGCTAAGAAATTTCTAATAAAGTGATACCTCACCTCAGTGTTCTTGGTCTTTGCATGATAGACCGGATTCTTAGCCAAAGCAATGGCACTCTAACTATCACTGAGCAAACGAGGTACATGCTGAGGTAAATCCATATCATAAGCAAGACAAGAGATCCACAATGTTCCTTACATGCCTTACTTGTTGCAACATACTTTGCTTCTATGGTGGAAATAGTTGTACATTCTTGAAGATGAGATCTCCAAGACATAGCACCTCCAACAAAATGAAAAATGTACCCTAATGTAGAGTTATGGTTGTCTACACAAACGGGTTGTGGACTAGAATTCGAGAAGATCAATGGAAAAGGAATGGAACTACGAAACCTCCTTTTGAGGAGTTAGATGTGGAAGATTTTCAACCAACACCAAACATGGAAGAAATATATGAAGAATTTTCTAGGCTAGACAAAAGTATGGAGGAAGCCCATAGCATTTCTACCCTGGGAGAATATGAGAAGGAATCCATAATCTTTCATGCTGTATGAGGAAAAGAAAAGGAACCTTCATATAAGAACTCACACACAAAACTCAAAAAGACCAAAGTACAATGCCAGTTGATTGTGGAAGAACTACTCCGTGTTAAATCACAATTATGGAAACAATTAGCAGGAAAATTGGGGTTAGAGCAGGAGAAGAACAAAAAGGAAAGCAAGGGAAATAAAAACCCATCTAACATACCAATCCCCGTGGATAAGGTTGGAGAATTTAGCGAAGGAGATGAGGGCAACACATGTTTACCTATCGCATACAATGGGTACATGACCAAAGCTATACTAGACACAGGAGGAGTAGGTATTGCCACCAAAGGGATTTGGGAGAAATGGGGAAAGCCAGCCCTATGACCAACTTGCATGAAGCTCCAATTAGCAGATGGCCATGTTGAGAAAACATTGAAAATATTAGAAAAGATCAAATTAACCACCTGTGGAGTTGAATTTGAGCATACATTAACGATCTTTCAATTTGGAAAGGCAAATAATTATGAAATGATATTAGGCCAACCTTTCATGAGACAACTCCGAGTAGTGCAAGATTGGGGATGAGACTCATTATACCTTCAACATCAAGGAAACACTACAAAAATAAACTTGCATACTTTTGCATACAGAGATGTACCTCCATTACAATGGAACCTCATACACAAGGAAGAGGATGATTTGTCTATCCATAGTGTTGGATCAAGCAATCAATCATGGATGCATGAGGATGCCCAATTATGGATGTGTAATGTGTGAAGAGAGATGGTGGATGCAATCCAAAGATGAGTAGGTGCTGCTACAACCAGCTTCACACCAGCCAACTGAGACTTCAGAGTTGATTAGTAGACCCTTTAAGCTTCCTAAATCCACCAAAATATCAGCCAAGTACTTTAGAACATGTATCCCAAAAGTTTAAGTCAAGACAGACTAGTTGCAAAATGACTAGCTCCCAAAACTTGCTATTTTTGGACATACACCTGCTAGAAAAAATGAACAGTGCTCTCAACCTGGTAGGAATTAGAAAAATTCATTTTGGGCATAGCAAATAGACTTAGCAAGCTTCCCAATCCAAGTTAAAACACTTCAAAAGATGGACTGAGCACTGAGAACAAGTTTCAACAATTTCTGGAACCTCCCCACAATTCTCAGGGCTCTGCAGAGATAGACCAGTAAGTAGTAAAATGCAGATATCTCCAAAAGTATTACTCCAATGACCTTGCAAATTTACATGCACAAATTAGACCATACAAGCTAGCCAACGCAAGTTAATTCACTGAAAAAGGTTCAGTAAAACGCGAGATATGATCTTCTGAAGGTACTGCTCTAAGTGAGTATAGCAGAGAACAAAACAAAGAAGTGAATGATGATAAATGTATAGATTCACATATGATTACAACCACATTGGAAATGAATCTTTGCACAATGGGAGTAGAATGATAGAGCTATGGAGTAAGCTCTTCAATCTCTACAAAATGACATGAAGTGGTCACGTACAAGGCTTGCTAATCGCCTCTTCCTTCTTGCTCCTTTTATAGCTATTCTTGGAGGGAGTTTTGAATTCGAATTCGAATGGCTCCACCTAAAAGTGATCCCCAAAGTTAAGAGATATTCCCTCAGCTCAAAAATTCATGATTCTGGTAGTTGGAGCCATGAAATTGCTTTTGCATCATGCATGAGGTAAGCCATCCTTTTCCTTTTTCTTTTTTCAATTACAAGAGATAAAAATGAACTCTTTTACAAGAGGTGTTCACATGACTACTCATATGACTTACAAATGAGGATGATATCAAATATATCAAACATGTAGGCTTGGGTAAAATGCACCAACAGCTCCCCCTCAAGCCTAACATGCTTGGCCTCCAAATAAGTCTTCAATTGTCCTTGATTTCCTGCAAGCCAATCATCAACTTGAATCTACTTAACTTCATACCATCAAGAGCTTTAGTCAACATGTCTGCACATTGCATATCTGTAGAGACATAGGATAGTTGAATATCCTTGCTCAATAGCTTCTCCCTTACATAATGGTAGTGGACTTCAATATGCTTGGTTCTAGCATGGTATACCGGATTAGCTGCTAGATGTAGTGAGCTTTTTTTGTCACCAAAAATATGATGTGTTGAAGAATGAAGTCCAAGATCTGTGTACAAAGACTTTAACCACATGATTTCTTGAGTTGCATTAGCCAAAACTCTATATTCAGCTTAGCTAGAAGATAATGCCACGGTTGGTTGCTTCTTCGATGACCAAGAAATGATTTTTGAACCTGCAAATGATATATATCCTGATGTGCTTCTTCTATCATCTTTAGATCTGGCCCAATCTGCATCTGAGTAGACCTTTAGCTCAATATCTGAAGTAAATGCATAAAACAAACCTTCATTCATGGTCCCCTTTAGGTACTTGAGGACTCTCTTGGCCGCTTCCATATATGGTCTTCTCGGCTTATGCATAAATTGACTCAATATGCTAACACTATAGCATATATCCACCCTTGTGAGTGTTGCATAGTTCAAACTTCCAACCAAGCTTTGATAGCTTGTGATGTCTTCAATTGGGTCTCCTTCATAAGCACTAAGCTTATGATTTTTCTCCATAGATGTACCTGCACACTTGGTATTTTCCATCTTGAACTTGACGAGCATGTCATGGACACACTTCCTTTGTGTGATGTATATACCTGAATCTGTGTAGATCAACTCCAATCCAAGAAAATAAGTGAGTGGTCCGAGGTCACTTATTTTGAACTCCTCCTTCATTTGACTCTTTACCTGTTTGATTCCTTCAAGATCATTGCCTGTGATAATAATATCATCAACATACACACATGAATAGATCACTTCAGATCCATTCCTCTTTATGAACAAAGAGGTATCCGCCTTGCTAGCTTTGAATCCTTGGTCCTGCAAATAAGTCACCAATTTGAAATTCCAAGCTCTTGGAGCTTGCTTCAATCCATACAAAGCTTTCTTTAGTTTGCATACATAGTTAGGATGATGTAATCCTCATATCCGGAGGTTGTGCCATATATACTTCCTCAGAAATCCATCCATTCAAGAAAGCATTCTTTACATCAAGTTGATAGAGATTCCAATTTCTAGATGCAGCAAGACTAATGAGAACCCTAATTGTAGGCATTTTTGCAACAGGAGAGAAAGTCTCCTCATAATCAATACCATGGGTTTGAGCAAACCCTTTAGCAACTAACCTTGCTTTGTGTCTATTTATACTTCCATCTGGATTCCTCTTGATTTTGTATATCCATCGAGATTCGATTATCTTCATAGATGGCTTGTTAGGTACAAGCTCCCAAGTGTCATTCTCCTTCAAGGCTTCCATTTCTTCATCCATTGCATCTCTCCAAGCTTTCTTGCTTTGTGCTTCTTCGAATGTGGTAGGTTCTTCATTGGTTGAATCCTTTGTAATGTAGATTGAGTGCTTCGTGACCAAAGAAGTATCATAACCAAACCTCTCTGGTTTCTTCTTCTCCCTTGAAGACCTTCTAAGTGGTTGATGTGAGCTCTCGGGTCCATATGTAGAATCCTTCATCTTTTCTTTACCTTTGTTCTTCCATAGCTTTAGTCTTTCCAAGTCTTCTAGGTCAATCTCCGAATCACTTTCTTCAATCTGCTTTGGCTCCTTTGGTTGAAGTGATGGAAAATCTTCATCCAAGTCATATGGCAGCTTCACTTTCCTGTCATCATCAAACCATGATTTATTTTCATCAAAAATTACATCTCTACTCATAGAAAATCCTTTATTGGTTGGATTGTACAATCTATATCCTTTTTGGTTTTGATCATAACCAATGAATACAGACTTCTCTGCCTTGGGATCCAATTTCCCTCTTACTTGAGAAGGAATGTGAGCATAGGCTAAGCATCCAAAGATTTTGCAATGCTCTAGACTAGGTCTTCTTCCATTCCACACTTCATATGGAGTGGTTCCATCTAGTGACTTAGATGGAAGTCTATTTATGAGATATGTGGCTGTCGACACAGCCTCTGCCCATAGGTAGTTCGGCAATCCCTTTTCGTTGAGCATGGACCTTGCTGCTTCGACAATAGCTCTGTTCCTCCTCTCTGCTACACCATTGAGTTCGGGTGTATGCCTTGTAGTGACTTCCCTTTTAATGCCTCTTTCATGCAAGAAGGCATCAAATTCAAAAGAGAAGTATTCTCCTCCACCATCTGATCTGAGTCGTTTCAAAGTCCTACCTGTTTGGTTTTCAACAAGAGCAATATACTTCTTAAAGCAATTAAACACTTCATCCTTGTGCTTCATGAAAAACAGAATGGTCCACCTGCTACAATCATCTATGAAAGACACATAATATCTTGAGCCTGATATAGATGGCTCCTTACTTGGACCCCACACATCCGTGTGCACTAGATCCAAAGGATTTTGATACATATATCCTTTCTTATTGAAAGGTTGTCTATGAGCCTTGCCGAGTTGACAAGCTTCACACTTATAAATCATGTGTTGCCTTGTGATATTAGGCAAACCAAGTACACTTTGGTCCCTGCAAATCTGTTTGAGTGTCCTCTCACCAATGTGAGCAAACCTTTTGTGCCATATCTCCAACTCTGTAAGAGTTTGAGATCCATAGCTAAACAAAGCTATGTTCTTTGTATCTTCCACTTCAAAAGTGAAAAGCCTTCCTGTCTTTTCTCCTTTGGCAATCCTTCGAAAGCCTTGCCTTGGGTCTTCAACATATGCTCCAGTTGAATCTAACCTGCAATCCTTTTTCAACAATCTGTCCAACACTTATTAAATTTTTGGTAATTGTAGGGACATACAAGACTTTGCTTAAGAGGTTCATATTCCCATGTGATGTCTTCACATTACCTATCTTCTCCACTAAGTGATTTGTGTCATCTCCTGTCTGCACTTCATGCTTGTTATGAGCATCTTCCAAATCAGAAAGTAAAGCCACATTTCCTGCTACATGGTTCGAGCATCCCGAATCAATGTAAAATATGTGATCATCATCCTTACCCTTCTTTGCTAATAGATTCATAATCAATAATGAATCTTCTTGACTTTGGTCCTCTACATAGTTATTGTAGTCTCTCCTTCCTCTATGGCCACTTTGATAGTTGTTATTGTTGTAATTGTTGTTGTAGTAGTTGTTGTTGTTGTAGCCTCCATTGTACCTGCCTCTATTTGATCCATAGCCACCTCTATTGAATCCTCTTCCTCTTGAGTTCCTCGGGTTCCTAAAACATTCTTCAGTAGTATGGTTAGATAAGCCACATATGTTGCAAGGTTGAGATGATTGGAATGTCCCCCTGCCTTGCTTTCCACCTCTGCCTCTTCCTCTAGCTCTTCCTCTACCTGCAAAGTTTGCTTGGAAAGAGCTTCCTTCATCTTCATTCTTCCTATTCTTTGACTTGTCCTTGACCTTAGCTTTATCAGAATATAAGGTAGAAGTTTGATAACCTCTTGAGGACTTACCACCTCTGCTAATCTTTGCTTCATGAGTGAAGAGTTGGCCCATGACTGTGTTGAGGTCGGGTACATGCATATCCATGTATAAATCCATGGCTGTTGTGAATGACTCCCACTTGTCGTCTGCTTTGATTCCATTCATGATTTGTCTTATGATTTGCTCCTCTTCAATTACCTCTCCAATGCTTCCAAGTTGGTCGGAAATCTCCTTCATCTTTGTGACATAATCAGTCACATTTTGCTTCGGGCTTTTCTTCATTGTTGTGAACTCCATCCACAATTGGTTCTTCTTTGCTCGAGTGTTGGAAGAGAAGAAAGAAGCAACTGCATTCCAGGTCTCTCTTGATGTCTTGCATCCCTTGACATGAGGTAAAAGAAAATCAGAGATTGAGTTTAG
Source organism: Ceratopteris richardii (assembly GCA_020310875.1). NCBI lineage: Eukaryota > Viridiplantae > Streptophyta > Polypodiopsida > Polypodiales > Pteridaceae > Ceratopteris > Ceratopteris richardii. The sequence goes on from CM035434.1 coordinate 55,538,181, forward strand.
AATATAGGACCTTGCAAGTGCATCCTTTGAACACCAATTCGAAAGTCCTTCCACTTCTTCATGTGATGGTTGCCCTTTGTTCCTCATGGTTGGCGTTGCTTTATCTCCGGATATGAATCCCTATAGATTCCTCCCTTGAAGGTAAGCCTCCATCCTTAGAGACCATGCCGGGTAGTTGTTTCGATCCAATTGGTCAATTGTTGATGGAAATCCATCTCCCATGTTGCTTGACTATGCTCTGATACCACTGTGAAGAGAGATGGTGGATGCAATCCAAAGATGAGTAGGTGCTGCTACAACCAGCTTCACACCAGCCAACTAAGACTTCAGAGTTGATTAGTAGACCATTTAAGCTTCCTAAATCCACCAAAATATCAGCCAAGTACTTTGGAACATGTATCCCAAAAGTTTAAGTCAAGACAGACTAGTTGCGAAATGACTAGCTCCCAAAACTTGCTATTTTTGGACATACACCTGCTAGAAAAAGTGAACAGTGCTCTCAACCTAGTAGGAATTAGAAAAATTCCTTTTGGGCATAGCAAATAGACTTAGCAAGCTTCCCAATCCAAGTTAAAACACTTCAAAAAGGTGGACTGAGCACTGAGAACAGGTTTCAACAATTTATGGAACCTCCCCACAATTCTCAGGGCTCTGTAGAAATAGACCAATAAGCAGTAAAATGCCGATATCGCCAAAAGTATTAATTCAATGACCTTGAAATTTTATATACACAAAGTAGACAATACGAGCTATCCAACGCAAGTTAAATCACTGAAAACGGTTCAGTAAAACGCGAGATATGATCTTCTGAAGGTACTGCTCTGAGTGAGTATAGCAGAGAACAAAACAGAGAAGTGAATGATGATAAATGTATAGATTCACATATGATTACAACCACATTGGCAATGAATCTTTGCACAATGGGAGTAGAATGATAGAGCTATGGAGTAAGCTCTTCAATCTCTACAAAATGACATGAAGTGGTCACATACAAGGCTTGCTAATCGCCTTTTCCTTCTTGCTCCTTTTATAGCTATTCTTGGAGGGAGTTTTGAATTCAAATTCGAATGGCTCCACCTAAAAGTGATCCCCAAAGTTAGGAGATATTTCCCTCAGCTCAAAAATTCGTGATTTTGGTAGTTGGATCCACAAAATTGCTTTTACATCATGCATGAGGTAAGCCATCCTTTTCCTTTTTCTTTTTTCAATTACAAGAGATAAAAATGAACTCTTTTACAAGAGGTGTTCACATGACTACTCATGTGACTTACAAATGAGGATGATATCAAATATATCAAGCATGTAGGCTTGGGAAAAATGCACCAACATAAGGAAGTGAAGAAAGAGGATAAAAAATTGTAGTTATGGCCCATAGGACATCCAAATTATCGGCCCATAGAGGACCCTACATACATGCCTCAAGTTTTCCCTGATGAAGCATTCGAACCACATGGTTGGATGGAAACTCTAGCAACCTTGGATGTATGTGTGAATGAAGAAGTTTTGACAATGAATGAATGTGTGGATGAAGAAGGCTATGATGTAAAGTTGTACATGGTAGTCTTGCAGGAGGTAGAAGCAGGAGAAATATTAGAAAAGGAATGGAAAGAAGAATACGAGAGCATAGAAATGGAACCAGAGTTTGATTCGGAGGAACGTTATCCAGAAGCCATTCAAGGTGAAGACAAATATGGAACAACCAAGGTGCTCCTATGCTGCCGCAATAGCTTTCTATGTCAAAGCTGTCGATCGGACCTTGTAGTTCTTGTTCTTCTCCATACTTGCATTCAAGATCTTCGTCTTGCCGACAAACACCGCAACCATCATGAATTTTTGATGGTTTGCCTCTCTCAGTATGGGAGCCTCCAATATCGATTGCGAACAAGGCCTCATTTGTTTCCAGGCATGTATTTTCTTCATATGTAGCAAGAAATGATCGAGAACGAAGAGGTGTTGCTTCCCGACAATGTTCCTTTTCTTCCGCCAACTTTTGTTACTGTGAGGCGCAGCAGTGAGCTAAGCGGGAGAGACAAGATGAAGAGCACACCTCTAGCTCCTATTCCACAACTTTTGATGGATGCATGGAGTTTCCCATTATTTCTCTGCATTAGAAATCTAAGAAGATAAGTTTATACATTTTTTAATCTCATTTTACATATTGCATATGGGTTTACTTGCTATAATGTTGCTCATATGAGCTATTTTTTTTATTACATGTGAATAAACCCACTAATGTGTAGTTTCATTGTAAGAGATTTTGAAAGATGTGAGAGAAACTATGGAACAAAGTTCCATGGGACAAAATTCAAAGGCAGGATAGACTCTTCACCAATATCATGGAAAGAACAGGGTTAAAGAGCTAGTTATTTTCTTCTCTCACAAATTCCGTAAAATTTTATACATGAATGAGTTGATATTTTATGCATAAATTTTTTTTGCATGAAGATTGGCTTTACATACTAGTACATATAGTTAGGAGGGCATGGTTCTTTTTGAAAGGTTCCTTAGCCAAGGATAATGGAGGCATGTGCATGACATCCATTAACTATGCATATAGATTTCACCCCTTAAAATGCATGCATAAATGCATGATTACAAAGGTAAATCCACATATATGGGCACACAAGTAAGTAGCAAAATGCCGAAGAAGGAATCCAATGATGGACAAGATGGGATGGCCGAAGCCTACTTCATCACCATGGGAACACTCAAATAAAGCCAAGGGATGGATGAAGTTTAATTTCCAGCTAAATATTCGCACCTTTTTCTTTTCTTTGCAATTTAAAGAACATACAGTGCATGTCATAATAGACATGACTTGGAAGTGGATGCATAGATTTAGGTGGCCCAGTTTTTGTGGTCACATTGACAATCAATCATGGAAATAAGTTGCATTATGCATCAAGTTCATTGCTTTGAAAAGAAGTATTGGAGGTGCATAAAAACGGTCGTGGTTAGGAAGAATGCATCTAATGCATTGTTGAAACTTGCATATACTAAGTTTCATGGAAATTTTGCACCATCTGTTGGATGAACAAAGTTCTGAATTGGAACTTTTGCATGCTTTAAGGAAGGGTTCAACTTCTGAACCTTATGCATGCAACACCTTTTCCAATAAAGGTGTAAATGTTTTGGCATACACTAAACTATGCATTTGGAATATATTACATGGGTATGTAGAGAGGGAGATTAAGTTCTTGAAGTTAAGCTTAACTAGGATTTGATTTTATTAGTTTTTAGGAAGAATGGTGATAAGGCCAATTGGCTGCTATAAACCATTTTTTGAAATACCTTAAGCTTAAAATCCCTCTTATGGAAGTTTAAATTCCATAAAAACCCATGGCATGCCTGATCAGCAAGGCCATAAACTTAAGGTAGTAATACAAAAATTTTCTCTCTTAAAACCACGATACAATGGTGGTAACTTAGAGCACTATCTTCTCAAAGCTCTAAGGAAGAGAAAATATGGTATAACAGAATCTTAGTTTTGGAAGATGAAAGTATTAGTGCTTTTTGTTCAAGAAAGTTCTTTGTTTGAAAGAACTATAGGACTATTTGGAGCTTTACATTATTCTTCCAACCAAATGCAAGCATGAAGAGAAGGTAAAACTCAAGGGTTTTAATAAACCCTAAGTACCATTTTCCAATGTCCTAGAAATAAAGGAATATATAGTAAATGGAGTTAACCATCTACTTCGACATAGAGATTTGATTGGCAAGTCAATTATTCAGATTACTCATTATGTCATAAGAGATGATATCTAGTTGAAATATAAACTAGCTCTATCATCAAGTGACATGACAAGGATCTTGTAGAGTATATCTGAATCAAGGAATAATTGAAAAGCCAACTTTTTGAGACTAGTCTTATCAAGTTGCAATTGAGACTTGGTAAGTTGAAAGTCCATTGTAGCATAAGCAATACATATGCTCTGTAGTGGAAATAACACTTATAAGTCCAAGAAGTAATAATTCTCATTTGATTAGAAGAAGGTTTGATCCCAAAATTCAAGCTAAAGTTACCTTTACTTAAATGGAAGTGTAAGTCGGATGGTATGGGACATCTAGACTTACATTACCATTGAAGTTGATTCGGTGGTATGGGACATCAAATTTAGAGGTAATTCAAAACTTGAACCTTGGGACATCTGTTTTGTATGCTTGGAGAAGAGAAAGCAAAAAAACTCTGAATAGTTCTTTTAGCCAGGGGGAACAATAAAAGGTTGGAAATAAACTCTTTCAAATACTTATGAACATTGAGACTTACATTACCATTGACTTACATTGAAGTTGATTCGGTGGTATGGGACATCGAATTTAGAGGTAATTCAAAACTTGAACCTTGGGACATCTCTTTTGTATGCTTGGAGAAGAGAAAGCAAAAAAGCTCTGAATAGTTCTTTTAGCCAGGGGGAACAATAAAAGATTGGAAATAAACTCTTTCAAATACTTCTGAAAGAGCACAATTCTCAATTTACTCTCAGGTAGTTTTCGAGGACAAAAACTTTTAAGGAGGGGAGAAAATCCCCAAGAACTTTTATGTTATGCCTTGAAAAGACCAAATAGGGTATTGCAAGGCAAGAAATAAATAAAGTTGAAGTACTTCCTCGTATTATAGTACTTCGTATATCTTTCATTACATCTTCCAACTAAATGAAGTTCTCAAAAATTGGGAATTTTTAAAGAACCCCAATGCAAGAGAAGACTTGCATACACCATAAGGATTTTATAAATCCCAAGTGGGTTAGGAAAAGAAGTTGGATGAACTATGAAGGATATAACGGAGAATGTGTCCATAGAACTGATCGATAGGACACCATTGTTGGCAGCCCCTGTTGCAGCATCATCTTCCTCACCAGAGCCGCCGGCCAAGAAAAGGCGTTTCTGGGAAGTCTGTCAGAGGCCATGGGGTAAGTGGGCAGCTGAGATTAGGGACTCTTAGAAGGCTGCACACGTTGTTGCACACCTGTAATATGTGGAGGAAGGAAGAGAAAACTTGCCGGTTGTTACAATGGACAAGACTCTTCCATAGGTACAAACAGGTAGCGGGATCGAGTCCTAAATTCTACAAACGCTGCACAATATAACTTTGGCTAATGTAACCAAAAGCAATGACTACATACGATGAGAAGTACTTCGACAGAGATGAAGAAGTACTACAGTAATGCAATTTCGACGCATCTCATCAAGATCTTACAAGCAAAGTGATGAAGATAAAAATATCCATAGATCTCAACCTAAGGGCTTTGATACCACTGTTGTGGAAGGACTCCATAGCCTTCACGCAACTGAACTGAAGACTAACTAGCAAGGCCACACACTAGGAGAGATGTCTTTCCACCCAACCAAGCCCTCCAATATATAGCTCCAAGTCCAAGGGGGTAAGTCCCTCTCAAGGGGACATGTGTACCTTCCATCACATGGGTCCCTAAGGTGTTCACATGGTTTCCAAGCTTAGGAAATCACATAGAATCACATGGCTTCTAAAAGAAAACTCTCCAAGCCCTCACGTACAAACCAAGGGGCTAGGAGAAGCTTCCAATCAAGCCTAAGGTACTCAACCTTAGAGAATTAACCCTAAGCTTCAAGACCCATCTAAAAAGGGTTAAATAAACCATAAATCCAAAGGGTTTCACACATAGAAATCCAAGGGTTCTACCCCTTAGACCCATGTAATTATACAATAGTTTGCATGGATATATAAGGATCTTAAGGGTGTGAAACCTTCCATCTGTTCTCATAGAATACCAATGACACCGGAGGCAAAACCATCAAAACAATGCCCTTACATGTATAACAAGGTTTATGCTGCAAACATAAAAGAAGAAATAGACAAATTATTAGCGGCAGGATTCATTTACGAGATAGAACATACCAAATGGGTGTCACCATTAGTTGTACCCAAAAAGGATGGAAAATTGAGAGTGTGCATTAATCTAAACAAAGTCAACGTAGCCATGATTTGTGATAGCTACCCATTACCTATGAATGACCACCTATTGGAAAGAATTGCAGGCAAACATGTCTATAACTTCTTGGAGGGGTTCTCTGGATACAATCAAGTAGCTATTGCTATTGAGGATCAACATAAGACCGCATTCGCAATGGAATGGAGGGGTCTATGCTTTCAGAGTGATGCCTTTTGGGCTCGCTAACACCCCTGCTACTTTCTAGAGGTTGACGTGTCATGTTTTGAAAGAATTCCTGAAAAAGAGTATGAGATATGTACCTATTCAAATTGGAGACAGAAACATATTCTAGAATTGCAAAAAATATTTGATAAATGTCGACAATATAGAGTCTACCTAAATCCTGAGAAGTGCATTTTTATGGTAAGACAAGGGAAAATCCTAGGACACATCGTGTCTAGGAACGGAATATCTACTGATGAAGACAAGATCAAAGTAATTCTAGAACTTCCTAAGTGCAAGAATTTCTGGGTCATTGTGGATACTACCATCGGTTCATCCACATGTACGCCATAATTGCCAAGCCTTTGTATGGATTGTTGACTCAATTCATGTGGACGAATGAATGCAAGAAGGAATTTAATGAGCTAAAGAAACGGCTTAGCACAACTTCAATTTTGAAAACACCCAATTGGAACAAGCTTTTCCATATTTATGTGGACGCTTGCAATTATGCAATAGGATGCATCTTAGCTCAGCTAGCAGATGAAGGGAAGTTGGACCATCCAATTGCCTATGCAAGTAGACAACTCAATCAAGTAGGTAGAAACTATACAACTACGGAGCGAGAGGGATTAGGGATGGTGTACGCTGTAAAGAAATTCAGACACTACCTCTTAGCCAATAAATTCAAGTTCTTCATAGATCATCAAGCTTTGTTGTACTTAGTCAATAAGCCTTGCAAGACGGGAAGACTTGTGAGATGGTTTCTATTACTAATGGAGTTCAATTTTGAGGTAATTGTGAAAAACGCAATCAATTACCTATGCAAGTAGACAACTCAATCAAGTAGGTAGAAACTATACAACTACGGAGCGAGAGGGATTAGGGATGGTGTACGCTTTAAAGAAATTCCGACACTACCTCTTAGCCAATAAATTCAAGTTCTTCATAGATCATCAAGCTTTATTGTACTTAGTCAATAAGCCTTGCAAGACGGCAAGACTTGTGAGATGGTTTCTATTACCAATGGGGTTCGATTTTGCAGACCATCTCTCTAGATTAACACATGAAGAACTACTGAGCGGATTACCCGATGATTTACCATACACTTACCTGTTCGATTTGGAGGTGTGTCCTAAGTGGGCACAATAGCTAATCCCAATACTTACTCATGGACCACAACATTCAATTAATAAAGAGAGTAAAACGAAAATCCTACAATCACATAACTTACACATTATAACACAAAGTGTGTATTATAAAGAATCCAATAGCGTATTGTCTAGATGCATAGAGGAAGATGAACAAAAGAACTGGATTAAACAAGCTCATATAAACAAATGGAGGATGCACAAAGGAACTCATGGAACTCTAAGAGAATTGAAACGGTTAGAAGTATATTGGCCAGATATGCCTAAGGATTTCCATGAATATGTCAGTAGTTGCATGGAATGTTAAGAAACCACTCCAGAGGATCATGCATCTTTACCTTTCTCAACAATAGCACCCCACTAGAGTAAGACATTAGTGAAATTCCTAAAGACATGAGAGCATGAAGAAGGAATCACTCTAGCAAGGAAAGGAGCTCTAGAGGAAATTGGTAAGGACTACCTCATCATGGGAAGACAATTATTTAGAAGAGGGACGATCACTTACGGCTATGTGTACATGAAGGGGAGTACCTACCCATATTAGAGATGGCACATGCAGGTGCAGCAAGAGGACATTTCTCAGCTGAAAGAACTATGAAAATGATCCTCTTTGCATGCTTGTGGTGGTCAACTCTACATATGGATGCAGATACCTATGTACGAAGTTGCGAGACTTGCCAAAGAGCCAAATATCCGATTAGACTCATCCTACATGAATGGTGAAACAAAGAGAAATAATGAGGACAATGTTCCTAAAGTCAGCTACAAAAAGTCGAGATCATCAACATGGAAATCCACTGTCAACCTATCGCAATCAGGAGGTGCTAACCTGCAATGGCTTTGCAAGGATCGAGTGAACGAATCAGAGAAGTCGATACCAATACCGGTCATTCATCCTAAGGAGACAAGGTTGAACAAGGGTTCCTCTTCATCACAGTCGGGACCAAAGCGACTTCTGAGAGTATGGCTTCCAAAGTCATTGGTAGAATCTCAAAGAACACGGCAACAAATATGGACTCCGAAGAAGGTCAGACAAATGGCAAATCAAGAGATACACAAGCAAGAAGAAACTTTATACTTACAAACTAGGACCATAAAACCAAACGAGACAAACCAAAGATACCAGAAAAGAAGGACCCCAATTGATCAGACTTCAAAAAGGAAAGAAGAAACACATGGAGCACGACAAAACGAAGAGAAGACGAAGCCTCAAAATTCAACCACAATATGGATATGGAAACCAAAGAAGCAGCAAGGATCGGAACAACAGAACCAAAAGGATTCCGTTTTCACACATGGAGCTTCGAATGCACCTAAAGTATGCATGATAGGGCCACATTACGAGGCCATGCATTTGACACATGATGTGTGTAATAAAATTAGTGGTGCACATTCCCCACTTGGGAATAGGTCATAGATTCTACTTCCATAGGAATGGACATACTATGTAAATAAATAAATGCTTCGGCTACAGTAGTTCTTGTTTTCTTTCAGAACTGAAAATGAAAAAATATATGTGGTAAGAGATTGTACTTATGTAAACAAGGGGAACGGAGCGACGCAACGAACAAAATGTCATTGCCACGCACATCAGTAAAGACATGATGTCTATAAGAAGCTAATGCTCTTTTCATTATGTGTGCAGATGGCTTCTGAGGACTCTAAAGCGACCATTCAGGAGGAAGTGTTGGAATTCCCTCTATAAAGTGTGAACAAAGCAAAGGGTCACTAGTTTAGAGAAGATCAACCAGCTGGGGATTACTTGTTCTTAGTGACAATCAAGTTATGGACACTGACCATCAATTCCCCATAATGTCCCAAGATTTTAAGGTAGTGCATGAACTTCCATCAACAATGGAAATTATGAAGAAAGCGGGTATTCACAAGTACTTTGAATTACCAATACAGGTTATGAACACCTTACAACCAGCATTGCATGACCCCTTGGTATTGGAATCAAGAGTCCTGCATGCAGTGGGCGGAAAAGTCGGGGAGCAAAGACTAGGATGTTCACAGATATAAATCACATTGATATAGAAGAGGAAGTGAAACTAATTCACCAACATTTCTGTTTTCCCAACATGCACAGATACACTACGCCATAGAAATGTATTGTACAAATGCGGTCACATGCAATCAAACAAATTGGGAATCAAGTCAATCTGACCCCATACATTCAAGAACGGCTATTTGAGGCTAAGAAACAGTGGAATCATAAGAAATTCCTAAATGGAAGCATTATTTTAACTATATTGATATATCATGCTTTGGGCATTAGAGAACATCTGATAGACATGCCTTCATCAGAAGCAATGGCCAAGTATGCAAAGATTGCTACTCTTCCCAGAAAGAAGAAAGGAGTCAAGATCGTAGAAGAAGCAGAAACGAGCTCGTAACCTAGAATGAGAGGTACAAAAAGGTTACGGGAAATGATGCAGGCAGAAGCAGAAGCCCCAGCTACAAAGAAAGCACATGTATTTCTAAGTATGAGACTTGAAGACAATCGACCTATTACAGAAGAAGAATTGAATAGAGCATTGGAAGCTACCCACCAATATACTGAAGGAGAGATAAACTTCCTAGTGCAAGGGCACCACTACCAACAAGCCAATTAAGACTCAGAACAAAGAAAGAGGCTGATCAAGGTTCACCTATACAGAGAATTGGAGTTAATGAAATCAAGCTCATCATCAGACACACTAGAAGAGCCAGACACATCTATGCTCAATGTGGATATTAAGAGTGACTCAAAGAATGATGGTCAATGGGAAGAACTAAATCAAATAAACGATGGCTTTCGCATGGAAGGCAGAGATCTTGAGCAGGTGCCTGACGACACAAGCAAAGACACCACAAAGAAGGTTGCATCTCAAGAACGAGTCCATATTATTAAGCTGAATGAAGCATCTAACATCCAAATCAAAGAGACTCAACTAATGGGAGAGGTTTTGGTCAAGAATCCCAAGGAAGAAAAGGTCGAAAACACAGTTGAAGAATCAAAACCCTTCACACCAATAAGGGTGGTGGCAAAACACTCTTCGATGGATGTCACATTTCAAGGGAGTTCCATGAAGTCTATAAATAAAGAAGAGGAAAGAAAATAACATGAAGTACAACTCCAAATAAGGCAAACACATGACACAACCATACACGTGGAGCAAGGAAAAGACGTATGCACTAGGGAAGCTCCAAGCATTCCCAAGACATGGTTAAATGTGGATGTCACTCAGTTCAAGTCATAGTACAACAAATGATACAAACTGCAATGAATACTCAACAACTAATGCTTGAGGCTGATGCTGACTATGACAAAGCAATGCGGGAAAAGAACCAATTTCAAGAAATAGGTGAGAATCTATCTGCCCAATTGATTCAAGCACAAAAGATAATAGTAGAGAAAGAGGCAGAAGTCCAAGCCACCAAGCGTCAATGTGCCACACTAGAAGTAGAAAATCAGAAGCTAAAGGCACAATTAAAAGAACTGCAAAGCAAATATGAAGCTCGCAAGGCAGAAAAGGCACGAATGCATACTAGAAGCAAGGTCATTTTATCGCAAATCAAAGTGTACATGGATGAGGCTGATAATTTAAGGACCAAAAATAAAGAATTGATGACAGAACTATTATGCGACCAAACAATAGCAACTACCTTAGTGACAGAGAACAACACAAAAGCATTGGAAGAAACGATAGCAGAATATGAAGATAAGCTGAAGAAAAAGCAAGCTATCATAAATAATGGGGAAAAAGATATATGGATGACACCGCAAACTCCAAAAAGAAATGGAAGATGGCAAAAAATAAATACTTTCAGCAATGCAATGAAAATGCAAATCAACTCATGGTCATAGGAGAGGAGAGCCTCAAAAACAAGGAAACAATTATGAAAGCCACTGAACAGATTAAAGAAAAGGATGACTTAATAAGGCAATTGAAAAGTCAATTAGCACAGCAAGTCAATGAGGGGACACCAGTAGTTCCAGACTCCACAATGGCTACTGAGGAGATTGAGGTACGTCCTCTTTTTCCCCCCTTACATCATTCACCGATAAGGGAGGAAATAGAGACCCACACTGAAAGACATACTCGGGATATTGCAGAACTAAGCCAAAACGAGCGGGCACTACTGGTGTGCTAGCTTACTGAAGATTTTGAAGATCAAGTAATAAAAGTCATGAAGGAAGCAAAGATTGAAAGCAAAAATCTGGAACAAGTAATGTGACCCTTCAATGAACCATATGGCTTACTTAAAGAGCAAATGCGACAGTACATAAAAAACACAACAAATAAAGAGCCAGATAACAACCTCCAATTTAATATGCAAACATTCACCTACACACAAGAGGAATTCGACAAAGCTGATCCTATATGGAGGAGAAAGTTTTTGGAGAAGAATCCTACTCTACGGGTACAATGGGAATCATCACCATATATACTTCAAGTAAATCCATCTTTTTGCCCAGTACCTCGAAGACACTCCTTTCGAGAAGGACACTGCCAGGGAAGCATAAATAACCAGTGGCTAAAGTATCCATTACTACCAAGTCCACATCGTGATTATCTACCAACAAAAGAGTACATGGTTAAAACCATGGAATTTTGGATTGCTCGATATGCAACCATACACGATTTAGCTGTCAAAAAGACTAATAAGATTTTGAGTATGTTACTTAATGTCATCAAGGTGTTCCAGCATGCCCAATACACTTTTTTGAATTTCATTGGCATTAATCAGGGATCGGATGCCCTCATTTTTTTATTCATCAACTATACCTAACCGATTGACACTAATGGCCATATACTCAAGATTTTTGTTCTTGCCAAGTACTTACATGCAAACTTTTGAAGAGGCATTTTTCACAAGATTTTTTGAAATCGACTCAGAATTTTTTGTAAAATGTCTTCCAATCTTAATGCAAGATTGGTGGCCTATGAATTAAGTTTCTTTGCAGATCATAGATAGGCACCAGATGATGGGGTAAAGTCGAGCCAATGGAAAGAATCAATGCTATGTCATGCCAATTTGCTTAATCAGTGAGAGTAGAAAGTCATACAAACGTATTCACATCACCACAAAAAGCCTATCAAGGATGACAGAGTTCAGGAGGAGGGATGTGTGGAAGGGGAATCAAGAAAAAAGAGAAGAAGAATAAGATCAAAGAATAAAACTCAGTAAGGAACAAAGTTTATAAAGGAAAATACAACGCTCTACCCAAAGCCCTGCAAGGGCACGCATCGGGCGACAACACCAAAGAATCAAGTCCTGAGGAGTGGAATTAAAGAAGATAACAACCGGGACATTTCATGGGAGGTTTCACACAGCTTCCTCATCCACCAGTAGCAGGCGATAAAGCAAAACAAGCAAGGAAGAGAGACAACACACAAAGGACTCTTCATCAGATAAGATAATCAATTGTCAGAAGGTCCTAGCTGCCTCCTCATCCACTGGATGCTTGCGGTGGAAATGAATGAGTCAGATCCTAGAGGATGACAAAGAAGATTCAAGAACAGGACCTTTAAAACGTAATGCTGACTTAAAAGAGAGTAAAAGTCAGCAAAATGAGGCGTGCGACATAAAAGAAGTAAACAGGCTCCAAGCAATACAACACGGTCAGATGTGTGAAGACAAAGAAATTATAGAAGAACAAAAGTTAGAAAGGGGAGAGGCTGGAAAGTTGAAGAGAGTGACTAAGAACATCACATTCTTAGCCACTGATGGCGTGCATGGCAGCCTGATTTAATGCAACAACCCAGATTTATGAATGTATGGAATACCAAGGGGATTATAGAAGCAAAGGACTAGTTTTGGATAAAGTAACAAATTTTCTGACAGTCCTTATTGTTTCTTTGACCATTGGGTGCATGTATTCAGGAGCCATAGACAAGTTGCAGAAAAAAAGCAAAGCCTGTCAAGGGACAACAGAGACAAAGAGGGGAAAAGTGTTGCAGAGAAAAGAGACACAAAAGAGGAGCCCCAAAATTTTCAAAATAATGGGCATAATTTTCTTCTTCAAATCCTAGGAAATTCCCTTAAAAGCTATGTAAATGCACTAGAGGAGTACTCTAGATGCATAAGCCCAACTCATTGTAATATATTTCTTGTAAAATAGTAGGAAATTAGAGATTAGACAATAAAGTGCCAGTCACTTGTATGAAAGGACCATTTTTAGGGCACATGTATATAAGTCACTTGGTGACTCTTTGTAAAGACTTTTTAGATTTTCATATTCTCTTTGATCTTTTGTGTGTGTGTGTGTGTGAAGCTTGGAATGGGTGTGTAGGATTGTTGTCTACCCCTCCCCATCAACTACTGTATTGTGTGTGTGAGCAAGTACAAGCTGAGGAGTGAGTGTAGGTGTTTCTTGCCATTCACTGTTTTGGCCATAACTTGAAGAGCAGTTCGTCATATTCAAGTATTTTTACCACCAACAGATGTGTCTCGTCGAGAGCTTCCAAATGAACTGATATTGGCCATATTCTGAGTTCGGAGCTGGGAGAAACATTCGAATTTGTATTTACTACTGCAAGTGGTATCGCGACAGACACTTTCAGAGGTTAAGGGAGTTGGAGAGGTAGTTTAGTCTTTTCTCATGCATTTTAGGTGAACCACTTCACTTTCCATCACGCGTGCACATGTCCTCATACACTTGGTTTGGTAGGTTCATCGGATTGATAATTAAGCATGTATCAATCCACCACTATACGTACTTGTGTGGCAAATGAGATTTAGTCTCTTTAGCACAAGTTCCTAAGACCTCGTGACATAGGTACACACACTCATAGCCTCGTCTCACCTGAACATTCTGGATCAAAGATCCTAGAGGTCAATTCATGTCCATTCCACTCATGCTCTTGTGCTACTTTTAAAGCTGGTATTAATAAGTCAAATGGGAGCACAACATTCTATTCGAAGTCCATCTAAAATGGTCTAGCATTGAGTACTGTTTTGTAGGGAACTCGATAAGCCCAAACAACATGATGAAGTTGTTGGTCACAATCATATCATTTATTATTTATGAGTTTGTTCAATACATTACATAGGATCTTATTTGTGCCATCAGCTTGTCCATTAGCTAATGGGTGATAAGGGGCCAACTTCTTATGTATCACCAAGAATTCTTGGAGAAGGTTTTCAATAACTTTATTTAAGAAGTGCATACCTCTATCACTTACTAACTCTATTGGTAGCCTATATCTAGTGAACACATTCTTGGATAAAAACTTATCCATCCTTTGAGCATCATTCTTCATCATGGCTTTTACTTCTACCCACTTTGTAAGGTAATATGTGGCTACAATAATTTATTTGGCATGGGAGTTTCTAGCTAGGGGGTTAATGGGACCAACAAAGTCTATAACCCGCTTCGAGAATGCATGTCCTACCATCATTGGCCTCAAGGGCATCTCGTCTTTTCTTATCGGATATTGTGCATGTTGGCATGTATCACATCTCTTCACATAGGTATGTGCATCCATATGAAGAGTGGGCCACCAAATCCCTGAGAAGAACTGAAGTGTTCACTTGCAACACTACTGTGTGCACTTTCTAAGGCTTTCAAATAGTCTAGTTTGTGAACGCACAATCTTAGGTAACCATCCTTCACTCTTCGGTATAGGTTTTCTCCAACTAAAGCATAGTCCTGAGCCTCTTGCTCCATGCTTCTTCTTCTTGCTAGACTAGCCTCTTTGGGTAATGTCCCCGATCTCATGAATTCTACCAATGGAGCACTCCAATCTGGAATTAATAACAAATGATAAAGGGTAGCATACTCCATTGCGGGTCTCTCTTGGCACATTGGACAATTCTTAATCCACTCATGTATTTCTTTGTCCATACTAGGCCAATATGCTCCCAAACGTTTTAGATTTTGCAATGTTCACTGTTTAGAATAGTGAGTCCCTAGCAATCCTTGATGGGCTTGTTGCAACCAACTAGTACGTTCATCGTCCTTGACACAACAAGCTAATACACCCTCTAGATCTTGTTTGTACATGCTTCCTACCAATATTTGATAGTTTTGTGATCTGACAATTTTTTCTTTGCTCGTTTGCATGTTCTTATTTGCGGGTCCGAAGGTTAGAATAGGTACCAACTTGTTTGCCCATTTAGGAACAACTTCTAAATTGAACAGATAAGCATCGGGCAACTCATCAGACACTCCTTGCGATGACTCTCCTGAAGTGATGCGAGAAAGGTGATCTGCCCTAAGGTGGGTTCTACCTTTCTTGACAACAAGTTCAAAATCATATTCCATTAGTAAGAGGAACCGTCTTACTAAGTGTCTTGCATTGCAAGGTTTATTGACCAAATATAATAAATCTTGATGATTACTGAAAAACTGGAACTTTTTGGCCAATAGGTAGTGTCTAATTTCTTCATGGCATATACCATGCCTAAGCCTTGTCGTTCAGTTGTTGTATAGTTTCGTTCAACTGCATTCAACTATCTGCTAGCATATGCTATAGGCAAATCATGCAATAGGATGTGCTCACACACATCCTATTGCATGATTGGATGCATCCACATGGACATGGAATGGTTTATTCCAATCACGAGTGGTCAATATTGGTGTTGTGCACAAATGTCTCTTTAGTTCATTGAAGGAATTTTCACATTCGTTGTTCCACTCAAAATTTTTCAATAGGGCATAAAGAGGTTTAGCTATGATTGCATACATGTGAATAAACCTGTGGTAATATCCACACTGGCGCATAGAGACTTGTACCTCTACCATTCCTTGGCCTTGGCAACTCTTCTATGGCTTTGACTTTGTCCTCATTTGTTGATATTCGTTCTTAGAAACAATATGACCTAACATCTTGCCTTGACGTACCATGAACACACCCTTTTCTAGGTTCACGTAGACTCGATATTCTCTAAACTTGTTGAAGATTTGTCTCAGCTCACGGATGCGGTATCTTCTTTCTTGGGAATGAGCACATAAATCATCCACATATACTTCTAAGCTCTTTTGCAAGAACTCTTTGAAGATATGACACATGAGCCTTTGGAATGTTGTAGGTGCATTGGTGAGCCCAAATGGCATCACACAAAATGCAAAGATTCCCCACTCTGTGGCAAAAGCCATCTTGTGTTGATCTTCTGGGGCAATGGCTACTTGGTTGTAACCTCAAAATCCATCAAGGAAGCTATAAACTTCCTTGCATACAACACCCTCCAATAAATATTTAGTGATTGGAAGTTGATAGTTATGTTTGATCATAGCGGGATTAACTTTTCTAAGGTTAATACACACTCGTAACTTTCCATTCTTCTTGGTCACCACTACAATGGGGGATACCGATTCTGTATACTCAATCTCATAGATAAATCTAGCTTCAATCAGCCTGTCAATTTCTTCTTTTATTTTGGCTACATAAGTATCATTATATGTGTAGGGCTTCTATTCAGTGGGTTTGGCATCAGCTGTCGTGGGGATCCTATGAGAACATATTGTCGGATCTACTCCCTTCAGGTCTCTATAGCTCCACGCAAATACATCCCTATATTCCCTTAATAAAGCTACATGCTCTGCTTCTTCTTCTACACTTAGGTCTTCTCCTATGTAAGTACATTACTCTTCGTTCCTTTCAATGGTTGCTACAATCTTTTTTGTCATTTCTTTATTATCATGTGCTTCTCTTGTGATGGTCTCTCTCTTAGGCATTCATACCAAAATTTTCCAATCTTCAACTTCATACTTCTTGAAATTCTATGGTACCTTAAACAATGATTCCTCCTCTTCTTGTTTGACTACTTTTCTTTTCTTTTTCTTTTGACAATCTTCACTTCATTCCTTTGAATTCACCATTTTGATGCTTGAGAGAGGTTCTTATTTTTCAATCAATACTCCTAAATTCTCTAGATAGTGCTCCTCTGAGGCAGAGCAACTATCCATCACAATGGACTCTAAATCATCGTCGTCCTTCTCTTCTTCTATGAAATCACTAGGGTCACATTCTTCTAGCAAGGGTTGACACATGAACATAGAGACATCATAACCCTCTTCATCACAATGAGGTGTCCACTATTCTTCATTGATAGTAATGTCCATGGTGGCTAAGATTTCTGCCCAACCATGAGGCTCAAATTCCTCATCTAGAAAGATAATCAATGTGTAGGTTGGGTCTTTAACTAGTCTTTCTCCTTGAGAAGTTCCTTCTTATCTCGCCTTTAGGTGTTCTTCTTCTTCCTCTGCAACTTTGCACATCCAAAAGTGAGTATCTTCATGCATCTTGGATGGATCAGAAGAACTTTCAGAATGTACAGAGATTGAATCTTCTTGCACTTTGTGGAGAGGATTCCACTGTAGGGGTGGTACATCTCTAAACGTATAATCCTTCAAATTCACCTTGGTTGTGACCCCTAAGTGCTGCAAGTATAAGGAGTTGGTTCCCCAATCTTGTACTATTTGTAGTTGTCATAGGAAGGGCCTTCCTAGAGTCATCTCATAGACATTATTTTTACCAAAGTCACATATATCAAAGGTGTGTTCAAACTCTACACCACAAGTGGTTAGAGTTATCCCTTCTAGCAATCCTAGAGGTCTTGAATATGGCAATCAACCATTTGCAGCTTCATTCTAGTTGGTCTTAATGTGGGTTTGCCCCATTGCTTCCATAAGGAGGTGGTAGCAATTGCAACACCAGCACCTGAATCCAAGATAGCTTTGGTTGTGTCAGCTTTGTAGGTGATTGGAAGATAAGTATTACCTTCTTGACCGTCACTCATGTCTCTGATTTTGTCTAGAGGTATCTCTAGTACTTTGTGATTAGAGCTTGCTTTTGACACATTGGAACCAAGTTCTGGAACTTGATTTGCCACATGTTTCCATAGCTGAGGTTTTACTTTGAGTAGCTCTTCTAAGGTAAGATGACACTGAACCTTAATGTTCTTCACAACTTTAGTGTTTCTTGGAACCACTGATTCTTCATGTCTTACCAATATTGTGGGAGCTCTCATATGAAGAGATTCAGATTCCCATGGGCCTATGGATTGTGGCAGCTCTTGTAAAGAATTAGATTCAAAATCTAATCTTTCGTCTTCTTGTTGCTCTACTTGGTCTCCGTAAAGTGGAATGTTTTGGGGAAAATGATCATGAAGATCATCAATTTCAAGAATAGGAGGGGGATTACCCCTCTCCTTGGCCCATTTCTCTTCTTGTATTTCTCCGAAAAACTTTGGAGAGTACTTTGAATTGAAAGAGGTGCTCCATCATCCATAGAATTACAAACATAAGATTTTGTTGGTGGTGAGCTTTCTCTCTCAACAACTGATTGAGCTTGTGGAGGTAAAGAAACCTATGGCTTGTTTACCAATTGGTCTAATCTTTTTAATAAGCCATAGAAATGCAAACCTAGTTTGATAGAATTTGTGTGATTGAACAATTGATTGGCCTTGAGCATAGCTTGAGCTAACTCTACCATTTTCATGCACATTTTTGTCCATTCAATCTCTAAATCTACTCTAGGGTAACTGTTGACTATTGGCCCTTCTTGAAGTCGAGCCTAGTAGGCCTTGAACATCATGTCCAAGCCTTCTCGTGTTGAATCTGCAAGAACTATTGGAACAAAATAATCCCAAATTGATGATTACAAAGACCTTGAAGCAAGTCAATGGTCAGATTGAAGTGAAAGAGATCATTTGAGAAAGTAAAGATATTTCCGAATGGTAGCTTGTATACCTATGTACATTACAGGTGGAATTTCTTGTAGAGTTTTAGATGATCCTTAGGATGATAAGGAATATGTAATAGACACCGGATAAGTCTAGAATCATATGCATATAAGTCAATGATGTAAAGAAATACATGTGAGAGTCATTAGAAGCCAAGTGTTAATAAGGTAGATGTGTAGAGAGTCATCTTTAGAAATTAGCGATGAGTATTTCTCTTATTTCTCTCAGCCTGATCACGTGGATCAGGAAATCTTTTGTACACATCTAATCTAGAAGATAATGAAGCTATGTTCAAAGTTTCATGGCCTAATTCTTTTCATGTTTTGAGTATCATCAATAAGAACATGTGTATATAAGAACATGTGTATGTAAAGTCTGTAGGTAGACCTCTTAGAGTCGCGCACTTTTTCATGTCAATGTTTTGTTTGGATCTCAGTGCATAGTGTAAAGTTTTTTATGAGCGAGCATTCAAAATCTAAGTTAGAAGGTAAGGAAGCTATGGCTAAAAGTATTTAGCAAAACAGGATCTGTTCTCTGAGAAATCAACCTTAGAAGTTAGCTATGTCAAAGTCGCTTGTTCAGGAAGACAGTTTCTAACATACTTTTGATCTTAAGGATCAAATTAAAGTTTTAATGATTCTTTTGAAGAACTAATGGTTGATATGATTGCACAAAGGTACAGTGGAGATATGTGCATCATTATATTGAAGAAATCTAAAGATATCTGCAAGTAATGAAGTGAATCTTTGAAACAGACTTCTTGAAGAAGAAAGATTTTCACTCAGAGAAGTGATAGTGGAAGATTTGGTAAATGAAGGTAACATATGTGTAAAGTTTGGTCCATAACTGATATAGAGGTGGTCTTAAATCAGTATAGATCAAACTGTTGGAGATTTAGAGGTCTCCAACATTGGTATTAGAGTTGAAGGTGCAATACAAGTGAAGTAAAGGCATTGGAAGTCCCGACTGTCGCAGATTTTGAAGTTCCTTCTAATTGAAGGTGGACAAGGCCAAATTCTTGAAGACAACCTGAAGAAGTACAAAGCATGAGTTCAAAGGATTAAGAGAGATTAAAGTTTCATATCAAAGGTATACTACATTATCATAAATCCTAGTAATTGTAGACATAGAAGGTCAAAGATAGGAGAAAGCTTGCATATTGATAAGCTAGATAGGAAGAACTATCCAGCTTGGTCCGTGCGGATGGAGGCACACCTCATGAGCAAAGATTTGATGGCATTCATTACAGAAGAAGAAGAAAAGCCTAAGTTTGAAGATCATAGTGTTCCAACTAGGGAAGAACTTGCAGATTTGAAGAATTGGATGAGAAAGGATGCTCAAGCTAGGAGCATCATCTACATGGCTGTAAATGATTATCTTCTACCTCACATTAGAGGATTAGAAAGTGCAATAGATGTGTGATGCTTTACAAGAGCATTTTCAAAACACAACCAAGTCAAGGAAGTCCTCATTATGGGCAGAGTTCACAACTTTCAAGAAGAAGAGCTCACAATCAATTTCTGATTATGTGGCAAGGATGAAGCATATTGTAGATAGCCTGGGAGCAGTAGATGAAGACATTGAAGAGGATAAGTTGGTAAGGCAAATACTTACAGGTCTAAGAGGAGATGAGAAGTGGAAGCCTTTCATATTGTCCATAGAATTTTCATTAGACCATTTTACTCTTGATCTTAATCAATTGCTAGGACACATGCTAACTTTTGAGTAGGACATTAAGGGAGACAATGATAGGAGTGCAAGTCAAGCTATGTACTCCAAGGACAAGAAAAAGAATGGCAAAGGGAAGCAGTCAATTGATGATGAAGGAACTTCAAGTCAAGCTAGTTTCACAAAACGAAAGATGATCTTCAGAGGTGAAGGAAGAGGAGGTAAGAACAAAGACAATACTAAAGCTTGTTGGACTTGTGGTCGAACAAATCATTTGGCAAATGATTGTTGGTATTAAAATCAAAATGGTGGAAGTAATAACCAAAGCTTCAATCAAAGAGGTAGAGGAGGCAGAAACCAAAGAGGCAATTTCAGAGGAAGAGGTGGTAGGACATCATATGCTAGAGGAGGTGAAAGAAGTTTTCAATCTCAATCCTACAACAACAGTTATTATAATTATGCATCAGATAAAAAAGATGACATGACTCTCATCTTGAATGCAACTCATGAAGTAGTAGGAGAAGATCAAAGGGTGTTCTATATTGACTCAGGATGTAGCAATCATCTGAGTGGCAATATATCATTGATGACTGATATGGAAGCAAAGGTGAATGGACATACAGTTCAAACAGGAGATAACACCAAGCATAAAGTGGAGACCATTGGATCAGTGAAGACAAAGAGTGGAAGCACACTCTTGAGCAAGGTACTTTATGTTCCTACTATTCCTAAAAACATGATAAGTGTAGGACAAATTGTGGAGAAGGGATATGAAGTTAGATTCACAAATGATGGTGTTTATGTGCAAGACCCAAGTTAGGGATATAGAAATATCATTGCAGGTAAAAAGGAAGGAAGTTTGTTTACTCTCAAGGTCCAAGGTAATGTGGGACATGCATTATTTACTTATGGAAGTCAAAAGATGTCTGAGTTAGACCTATGGCATAAAAGGCTAGTTCATTTTAATGAGAGAGCCATAAAGGAAGAATGATGTGGTGCTTGGATTGCCAAATGTTGAAGGTCAACACATGGTGTACAAGTGTGAAGCTTGTCAATTAGGTAAAGCACACATAAATCAGGGTACTAGTATTCAAATATGCTTGAGTTAGTTCATACAAATGTGTGGGGTCCTTCAAGACACTATAGCAAAAATGGATCCAGATATTATGTGTTGTTTTTTGATAGTGCAACCAGATGGATTACTTTAAATGTAATCAAGGATAAGTCAGAAGTGTTCAAGACATTCAAGCATTATCATGCTTATGCAAAAAGGATTATAGGACAAAAGCTCAAGAGGTTGAGATCAGATGGAAGGGGATAGTATTTTTCTAAAGAGTTTGATGATTATTTCTGGAATGCAGGTATAAAAAGAGAAGTAACTTGCAGGTACTCCCCTCAACAAAATGGAGTTGCAGAAAGAAGAAATAGAACTCTTGTAGAGTTTGCAAGAGCAATGATGAAGGAGAAGAATTGTCCAAACTACTTATGGACAGAAGCTATCAACACTGCAACATACCTTGTGAATAGGTTACCATGTAAAGCTTCGGATGGAAGAACACCTTATGAAGCATGGTAAGAAACCTACTCTTGATCATTGTAAGGTATTTGGATGTTTATTATATGCTTATGTTCCTTCACAATTGAGACATAAGCTAGAACCCAAAGCAGAGAAGTATATGTTTATTGGGTATGATAATAGACAGATGGGTTACAGATTGTGGAGTCCATCCACAAAGCAATTTCTTGTTACAAAAGATGTTACATTTGATGAGAAAAGCACATGGTATACAGGATCAACAAATGATTATGTAGATGTTGAAGAAATACAAAGGAAAGGGAAGAAAAAAGTAAGTGTGTATGAAGAAGATATTGATGATGTTGATTGTAAAAATAAATTGTAAGACAATGTTGAAGATGGGCCAAGATTTGATCCAAAATCTAATGTGGCTAAGACTTCAAGAAGTGTAGAGGTCAAAAGATCTTTGAGAGAAAGGAAAGAGCCTATCAGGTATAGCTATGATACATCTCTCTTAACAACAAAAGATTATGCTTACATTGTGAAGACAGAAGAGGATCCAATTACATATGAAGAAGCTAAAGGTAAAAAAATTGGCAGAAGGCAATGCAAGAAGAGTATGATGCTCTACTTGAAAATGAAACATGGGAATTGGTGCCAAGAACAAAGAATCAAAAGGTCATTGGATGTAAATGGGTATATAAAACAAAAAGGTTTGCAGATGGAAAAGTGTCTAGATACAAGGCTAGACTTGTGGTTAAAGGTTATGCCCAAACTTATGGGGTAGATTATGATGAAACCTTTAGTCCTATTGCTAAGATGTCTACAATTAGAGCATTGGTTGCTATTGCTACTTGTAAAGGATGGAAGCTATCACAATTAGATATGAAGAATGCATTTCTGAATGGATACATTGTAGATGAAGTGTACATGGAGCAACCAGAGGGTTTCATGGAGTCAACTAGATCAAATTATGTGTGTAAGCTCAAGAGAGCTTTGTATGGTTTGAAGCAGGCTCCAAGAGCATGGAATTACAAGCTTGTGAAGTTCTTGAATGAATGTGGATATCAAGCATCAAAGGCAGATAGTAGCTTGCTAGTGAAGGCAAGTGAAAATGGATATATATACATGTGTATTTATGTTGATGATATTATTGTCACAGACAGAGATGCTCAAGGAATCAAGGAACTTAAGAAACAAATAGAGAAGGAGTTTAAGATAAGTGATTTGGGAAACTTATCTTATTTCTTAGGAATGCAGATTGTGTATACTCAACATGGAGTATATGTTATACAAGAGAAATACTTGAAGAATCTTTGTTTAACATGGAGGATTGCAAGCCTTCAACCACACCATTGGAGGTAAATCATAAATTAAGTAGATATGGAGGTGAAGAATTTAATGACATGAAGAAATATTAGAGTTTGGTAGGTAGTCTAATCTATGCTACCTTGACAAGGCCAGCCCTATCAACATATCTCAGGTTCATAAGCTTTGTGTTCTAGTCCCAAAATTCCCCTTTGTAATGATCAAAATCCTTTGGAGTTTGCTTGGATTCCAAGTGCCACTTGAGGGTCAACTTCAAAATACTATATCTATAACTCAACGAACCCAAAATCACAAGAAATGGACTTTTTATGAGAAATTCATGTCCATTCAGGCTTCTAGGAGTCAAAACAGGCAAACAAGACCTCTCAAACAATCATGATTTTTTGCAAATTGGGTAGCCAAAAAGTCATGTTTTCTATCAGAGAATCATGACCCTCAAAATCCACTCCAAAGAACCACGACTTTCTCAAAATCTTCCAATCAGAGAATCACAAATTTCTTAGAGGACATCGCAACATTCTCAAACTCACTAAGTCCAAGGAATCGTGAATTTCTAGTAGAGAATCGCGAATTTCTAAAATTTTCTCAAGTCTAGGGAATCGCAAATTTCTAGCAGAGAATCACGAATCTCTCAAATTTCCTCAAGTCTAGGGAATCATGAATTTCTAATAGAGAATCGTAAATTTCTAGTAGAGAATTGCGAATTTCTCAAAAGCACAAAGTCCTAGAAATCACTACTTTCTTCTAGGAAATCGTGACTTTTGCAAAAGTACTAAGCCCAAAGAATCGTGAATTTCTTCTAGAGAACCGTGAATTTCTCAAAATGCCCAATTCCAAAGAATTGTGGTTGTCTTGAATGCATTAAGTCCAAAGAAGCGTAAATTTTTGTAGAGAATCGCAAATTTCTCAATATGCACAATTCTAGAGAATCGTGATTTTCTCCTAAATTTGTAGGTTGGAAAAATTTGAATTCTCAAAAGAATCGCGATTTTTTGAGCTTTTAGGCTGGAGTTTCAAATTTTTGTGCCAAGTTTCAAATGTTCAAAAAATCATGAAAAACACAAGGGCATGCACTCCCAAGAACTTCCTATCTTTTTCTTGCACTCCCACAGATGAGAAATGATGTGAAAATGGTGAAAATGCACTCAAACACGAAAAAATTCCATGAAGATGAAGATGGATGAAGATGATGATGATGGCGATGATGAAGAAAAATATGTAAAACAACAAAAAATGACTATTTTTTACCTTCCAATGTCGCAAATCCACGATCTTACCATCACAACACTCATCCTCGAAGCTCCCTCCCTGGCAACGGTGCCAAAATTTGGTGTAGCTCAAGTGTAAGCACCACCTCCTTTACTTGTCAATCTGCGAAGATGTGAGGATTGGTATGAAGTGTTGGGAGAGATGGTTGGAAGCACTCAGAAGATTGAGTTGGTACTGCTAATCCTGCTTTGCACCAGCCCTCTTTGACTCTAGATATGCTTAGTAGACTCCTTGAGCTTCCAAATGATACCAAAATATGCTATATGTACTTTGGAAATGATTTGAATAATGATTAGATCAAAACAGATGAGTTTGCACTTCACTAGACTTGGAAACTTTCTATTTTGATCTTGATACCTGCTCAGTCTTTCACTCAGTATGACCAGCACACTTACAATTGGAAAAATTCCTCTTAGATTTATTCAGTTACCTTAACAAGCTACCATTTGCAAGTGGAATCACTCAAATTGATGAACTATGCAGTGAGAAATAAGTTTAGCAAAATTAGAGTCACCCCTGACTTTTTAGGAGATATGCAGAGAAATACCAGAGACCACTTCGAGTGAGATTTCTCCGCGATGGCTGATCCAATGATCTTCAATTTTTGTGGGCATGTATTATGTGTGGAGCTGGTTCCAACAAGCTTTGAATCACTTGATTTGGTTCAGTTTGGCACTGAGATATGCCTCTTTGAAGTTGACAGACTTGGAGGTAGAAAACTCAGAGAACACAGAGTTGATCAATGTAAGTATATGTATTGATTAACATTAGTTTACAAACTCATTGGCATGCCAAGCATTGCCTAATGAGGTAGAGATGTGTGGGCTATGGTGTAGCTCTCTCACACACTCAATACTAGCAGAAATGAAGCTCGGGAGGACTCACTTACTTCACGACTTTTTGATCACATTTTATATATAAAGTAAGTGAGAGTTTGAATTCAAATTTGAATTCTTGGCTCCCTTCAATCACTCCTCTAAAATTAGGGAGATATTCTCTCAATCACATGTTCTAGTTTTCCACGAATCAATCAAGTAGGTGTATCCATAAGATTCCAAGTCACTTAGACTTTTACAAGGAGTAAATGGTAATAGATCATAAGCATAAGTTCCTATGATTCTTCTCTCATATATTGAGTCTTCAAGAACAAATCCAAGCCAAGTGTGAAGGCTTGAATTGCACCAACATGAAGACCATGAGCATGTGAAGGCACAAATGTGTGAGTGAGAAGTACACTAGCATGCACACATACACACACACACACATGCACACACACACAAGGCAAGATCAAAGAGAGGAATAATGGAAAGCTTTCTATTGCAAAGATCTCTGTTACAAAGCTTCAATATCTAACAAGTCAAGTCTCTAACACGCTAACCTCAAAAATCAGATCTCTAGCTCTTTTTATAGTTTTTTTACTAGTTTTGGCCCTGTCTAGACTTAGAGTCCAACCTAGTTAAAAATTAGGTTCCACGGTTTATTTGAGGGCTCAAACGGACTCTAAAAATTATGAAAATTGGTAGATAGATACTTCTAATACTCCTCAATCTTGAGTACTCCTTGGCTTGAACGAAATGGAGTAACAAAAAGGTGAAATGATATTTACAATGGTTTTAGTGACCAAAATCATTGTTTTTATAGGGATTTCTTTTGAAAATTTGACATGTGCTTCTTGGAGCTCCCTATATGCTCCTCCTTCTTGTATATCCACTTCTTTGATGTGTTCGTGTACCTCATGCTTGACCTTGAGTGTCAACACAAGCCCTTTTCAACTATTTGGCCTATACTTATTAGGTTTTAAGTGATAGCGGGTACATAGAGAACCTTACTTAGAATGTTCATCCTTCCATTGGAAGTTTTGATGTTACCAATATTCTCCACATTGTGCTTTGTGACATCCCTTGTTTGAACATCATGTCTATGCTTTGGAATTTCCAAATCCAATAGAAGAGCAACGTTGCCTACAACATGATTTGAACATCCCGAATCTATGTAGAACAAGTGATCATCTTCTTTACCTTCTTTGTGGCTTAGATGCATAAGAAGAAATGAATCTTCATGTGGTTGATCTTCTAAATAATTTTTGAATTCCCTTCTATTATAGCCTCTATTTTTATTGTTGAATTTGTGTATAGCTCTACCTCTATTGCTGCCATATCCACCTCTTCCACTTCCTTTCTGGGTCTTCCCATTGAACTAGCAATCTTGAGTGGTGTGGTTGGTCTTTGCACAAATGGCACAAGGTTGAACATTTGTAACATTGGCTTTGTCATGATTTGGTCCTTTGTTCTTCCCTTTCCACTTGTGCTTGCTTGCAAAGTTGGCTTGGGAAGTCTCCTCTTCATCTTCTTCCTTCTTCTTGCCTTTTAGCTTCTTGTCTTTCTTATCTACATATAGAGCACTAGTTGAATTACCATGATAGGAGTTACCTTCCTTTATGCTATTCTTGGCCTCTTGATTGAAGAGTTGTCCAAGAAAGATATTGACGTCTAGAGTTTGCACATCCATGATGATTTCATAAGCCGTGATGAAGGATTTCCATCGCTTATCACTTCAAATCCCATTGAAACTTTGCCTCATGATAGCCTCTTCTTCAATTAGATCTCCAATGGATGCTAATTGATCCGCAACCTCCTTGACCTTGGTAACAAACTCTGTGATGGTTTGTTTAGGTGTCTTCTTCATTTGGTTGAAGTCGTTCCAAAGATGATTCTTTCTTGCTTTGGTAGTAGCAGAAAAGAAAGTCTCTCGGGCATCCCAAGTAGATGTCTTGCATCCTCTAATATGTGGTAATAGAAAGTCTGCGATAGACTTTAGGATCTCCAACCTTACTTGAGCATCCCATGCACACCAAAGTGTGAGCTTATCTATCTCCTCTTGTGTAGGTCCTCCTTTGGATCTTGGAATAGGCATAGCTTCATCACCTCCTACAATTCCATAAAGATTTCTACCTTGCAAATAGTCCTCCATTCCGATTTTCCAAGCTGCATACTTATGTCAATCAAGCTCAATCATGGAGGGAAAGCCATCACCCATCTTGATCTAGCTCTGATACCACCTGAAAGAACTTGGAGAATCTTGTCGGAGGTAGAAGAGTGAGTTGCAAAGTGACAAAGTTTGGTCCACTCAACCAGCACTTGAGCCAACCGGCACAAGACCAACCCTTAAGCTTATGGAGACTCAAATAGATCTTATAAGCATGTGATAAGTGCGATCAAATGCACTATGTACTTTGGATCATGCATCATGGAGAAAGAGTCAATACAAAACAGATAGGTTTGCACATTGACTAGCTCAAAGAACTTACTATCTTTGGATGAGACAATCAACTTCAAATGCTCATAACGACTAGCATGATTACAATTAGAAAAAATCCTTTATGCACAAGATTACAAGAAATAAAAAATCCTTTATTGAGTGTCTGGTTCATTGGAATGAACCAGACACTCAATAATGGTACCCCCTATTTTTGAGGAATGCGCAGAGATAGATCTTGAGGCAGAAAAACAATGATTCCTCCCAATCTACTAAAAGAAATGCTTTGAAAATTTATACACATAAACTAGACACTAATAGCTTTCTAATGCATCCTATTTTTCAGGAATGCACAAAGATAGATCCCGAGACAAAAAAAAAGTTCTCTCGCAATCTACTGAAAGAAATGCTTTGAAAATTTATACACATAAACTAGACACTAATAGCTCCGTAGAGAGAGCAACAATCTTTGCAAGCTTACTGTTATTGAAGTAGATGATGCACAAAAATGAAGGAGCAAGACAATGATGGCCACAAGTGTATGTATATGGCTTCCATGCAATGTACAAGTGATTATAAATATTTTATATAGACTCTTGAAGTGCTCCACGACATTTACAAGTGGATTTTGAATTCAAATGAAGGCAGTAAACATTGTTGGAGGGAATCAATTCACTTTCCTATAATCTAGGAAAAGTGAAGATCTAATTTGATCTATCTAGAACATGTGCACAAGTCCAAGGGGAAGTCATGATTGGTCAGTATACTCTTCAACTTCATCAATGCAAATAAGCTATTTTGATGTCTATCCCAAGAGACTTTATTGATGTCACAAGGATTCCCTCCAATCTGGTCATACTCTATTCTCTAGTGTGGGTGTTTGTCAACACATTGTCTTATTTACCTTTACAATGAAGAACTCTTCCTTTCATGCACCCAATTCCATAATGGTGTAGAGAGTACATGTGCAGAAGCAAAATGAAAAGAAGAGTGTACCCACAAAAGAAAGCATGTGAGAGACTCAAAGTGAGTAGACCAAGAAATGGGTAAACTCATGTGGATTAGAAGTGTGCTTGCAAAGAGCATGGAGTAGGCTCCTCAAGCTTCTAACCAAGTATGAACGGGGGGATAGGACCTTCTTATATAGATTTGGGAGGGGCTCTCCAAAGTACATCTTATGTGGGATAATTCCCCTTTATGGAGAATGAATACAATGCTAGAAGAAAATGACAAGATATCCAAACAAAAAGGATATAATATAAAATGGAAATGGAATAGAAATAGAGTGACTCGAAGATACAAAAAGGAGATGCACTCTCATATTCTCAACACACCCTCTAAAGCTCCATTTCGTAGAGTATGGAGGCTGCTAGGGTATGAGAGAAAGGTCCACCAAGAATGGAGTAGCAATAGCATGAGCACCAAATAGAAACTCTCCATGTGGAAATCCATAGCCTCCAAGTGGTATCGACCATGCGCAATCACCAGGTACTCCATAAGTTGTGCACCAAATGGATAAAGTGGATGCTCCATAGGTACGCCACTAATGAGGTATAGGAACAAACCAAGATCTCATTGGACGAGATCGCCTCCATGTGAGATAGATAGGACAACTCGATGTGATACATGGAAACCTCCGAAGCTTTGACAATATCCACCATTAGATGTGTATCACCAAGAAGTAGGTCTTGCAATAATGAAATATAAATCATAAAGCATGAAAGCATAATCATATGGCACTACATCTATATGTTGTAGTCCTCCATGGAGTGTAAAAAGTCCTCATGTGTGTTTCTAGGACCATGAAAGCCCCCTTTGAATTGAGAAGCTCGCTTAAAAAAATATATAGCTGAGTGATGAATCCAAGTAGGTGTAGGAGTATCCTATGGAAAATGAAGAGATGTTGGACTCCATGTATGGAACACTACATGCTCAGAATGTTGTTGTAGATGAGGTACGTGGACTCTCACCTCAAAGATATATAGATAAATAGATCAATAGGTAGATAGATAGATAAATACATAGATAGTTTGATAGATATATAGATAGATATAGGAATGGAAATTGATGAGTCTCTGATCCTCGAGTAATCCCCAATTGAAGCTAAGGGTAAATGTAAACCTTTGATGGTAGGATAGGAGGTGTAGCCATCTTTGTTATAACATGAGATTGTATCTCTGATTCCTCAGTGTACAAAGAGATCATGCTCCACATAGTGTGACTGTTTGAAATTGGAATGATCGCCCTCTAAAGCAGAAATGGGAGGATCTAGATCCTGATATGAATCCAAATGGGATGAACACTTAGAGTATTCATCAAAGGTGCACTCTTTGGTTACTATAACTAAGTGAATCTTTGGGTCATAGAGTTTGTATGCCTTCTTCCAATCACTGAAACCAATGAAAATGTTGGAACATCAAGCTTACACTATTCTTGAGGTGGATTTGATCTACATCAAAGGCTATCGCTTGGATTACGTCGAAAGAATATACGTTGGAGAGTTCTTTTACTTATGCTTATTTATTGTATATTTTTAAAAAGATTTTTTACGGATCTTTTACCATTGTAAAATGCTAGACCTTTACACATGTAAAAGGAGAAAAAGAGAGCTAAACTTCCATGAATTTGAGGTGGTTGAGTTGCAATCAATGAATCAATCAATCACCTAATGTGTCATGTATCATTCACTCTAGGTGTCATGTATTGTGAATTTCTTGAACAATTCATGTTTGGATTAGAAACGATACTTGAGGATATACACAAAAACCATCAATGTTTAAACTCCAAAACTTTGAACATTCAAAACCTAAAGACATTAAGAACACACCTCTGAATGAACTTGAGGTCAAGTTTCATCTTAGGAAGTAGAAGGAGCATAATTCCTTTCGTTGAGATTATAACCCAGAGAAGCCTACATTCAACCTATTCAGTTACTTCTAGTGATGTAGAGAGTGATCAAATGATAACTTCGATAGACATGTCTTTTCTAGTGAGGTTATGTCCTTGATTAAGAGAGAGTATAGGACTTCCCTACATTATGTGTCTGCTAATCTACAAGGAGTACCTATATATGTAGATAGAATTAATAGATTGGTCACAAAATTGAGAGATTCAAGAATGACAAAAATTGTTCAAAGACAAGCAGTAAAGTTTGAAAATGGATATTACATAGACAAAAAAAGTATTTGTACCTAGTGAATGATCAACCTGAAATGAACATTGACATTAGAGAGGTTGAAGAACCTCGTAATCTGGTCACTATGGAAAATGGAGAGACTATGAAAATGTTCAGAAGGAATTCAATTATAGTAATTGTGTTGAGAGGTGACAATATTCCTCAAGATGATGATTTAATGTAAACCAATCTAATTATTGGCACTAACAAGTTATCATAGACAATTATACTCATATCAAGAAGCAATGTCAACCTTGCTACCATATATGAGTTGCATGATTGAGATGACTCACAAGAGTAACTTACTTGGATCAATACAAAAGAAAATATTGGGAGGTGATAGAGTCAGAAAGGTCTAGAAAGTCAAGGAAACCCTAACTTAGGGCAATACAACTGCCATAATGTCCCCCTGATACCTCATATGCATTTTCCAATGCAAAGCAATAGTGCTATGCCTAACCCTCAAATGGGAAGTTAGATGATGAATAGAGCACCCTTTCCTCAAAGACCTCCACAAGGAAGAGGACAAGGTGTGTGTAGCTCAGTGATGAGTAGCACCTCCTTTAATGTCAATCCGGGAAGACGTGAGGATGGTATGAAGACCTCGAGCAAGTGGAGGCACAAGTGCGTGCACACAAGCATGCACACACATACACACACACGCACACGCACGGCAAGACAAAGAATGAGAAGCAATGGAGTTCTTCGATTACTTTCAAAAAGCTCTTACAAGTTCATTTCAATTACAATCCACCTCAAAAATGAGCTCTCTAGCTCCTTTTATAGTTTTTGACTAGTTTTGGCCCTGTTCGGACCTAGTGTCCGGCCTAGTTAAAAATTAGGTTCCAGGGCTTATTAGAGGGCTCAAACGAGATTTAAAAAATATGAAAATTGGCAGGTAGATACTTCTAAAGCTCCTCAAGCTCAAGGACTCCTTGGCTTGCACAAAATGGAGCTACAAAATTACGAAATGATATTTACAATGGTTTTTAGTGATGAAAATCACTATTTGTGTAGGGGTTTTCTCTATTGATTTGTCATACATACCTTTGAGCTCCCTACTTGCTCTTTCTTCTTGTGTGTCAACTCCTTGATGTCTGAAAAATTTAGGTGGCCTACTTGCCAGATCTTCTTTGACTGCCATGTCTGCTTGTGCTATCCCTTCGCTCTGACTCTCTTCGTCTTGTGGCTCCTTCGGTTCCCTGACTGCTGCCAACACCCCCCCCACTCTCGCGTCTGTCGCCCCTAACAGACCCTTGTCTAGAGGGTTTTTGAACATAATATTGGACGACATCGGAGGCTAGGTGGTGTTCTTCGAGTCGTAAGCCGCGTGCTAGATCTGTGAGCAAATCATCCCAATTCACAAGTCCGGGAACATCTGGATGAGGCACCCTCAATTGTTCTGAGTGAAGAGTTCTCTCCACAGCAAATAATTGGAGGAGATGTGATGGTCTAGGTATAAAGATTTCGGAGTGATATTCCCAGAATCGTGTGATGAACATCTCCTCAAATGTCTGTTTAAAGCAGGCTGGGAGGTACTTGATTCTAGCGTGCCAAGCATATATTACTTCAATTGAGGGGGTGGTACTCATATCATACACTAGATCCTGGTTTCCTGTCACGAAGCCTGCTCCTGAGAAGTGGGGGTCCTTAATATTCTTAAACGTCCTGAAAGTGATCAGCATTAATTCAAATATTTTCATACACATCTGGGCCATCACATCGGGATAATTGCGTAGCCGAATGCTCCAGTGACGGATTGTAGAAATCATGTAGTTCACCGTGGGGGGTTAATTTAACCATTTTGCGCAGGCTTTGATGTCTCTGACGGCAATAGTGAATTCAAGCCAGGTGCGTCTTCGAAGAACTGGAACGTAACAAGGATTATATTTAATAAACAACGGCACATTATTCCAGGTTCGGACCATTTCAGGGTATGTTTCCAAAAGCCTGATCCTCCAGGTGGGTTGATGGATGGACCCACGCTTAGCACTTTCCGGTATATCGTCTGGACCAAATTGTGTAGCAAATGTGGGAGGCTTGCCACATTGTCGTTGAATCTCGGCGTTGTAATCGGCCAAAAGTATGCAGTATGGCACATATTGGTCATTATTGGTGCCGATCCATCTATGATGAGACATGCTTCTGAAATATTCTGACTTTATGACAGTTTCTTCTAGGTTTGCTAGTGATTGGATCTGAATGGCCACCCGTTCTTCGTGGGTGTTCGCTGTCTTTTCCAGTGTCTGAAGCCACTCGGGTGCTTCCACTTCCAAGGTGTCTAGTCCCTCTGAGGTTCGTTGCCCTCCTGGCATTGGCATAGGAACGTATGGTTCCTCGTACGAATCATCTACCTCAATGGGAACCAAGTCTTCTGGCTCAGGTTCAATAACTGGAGAGGGTTGTCTTTCATACTCTAGTAACTTTTTCTAGAGCTCAGCCACCTGCTCTGTCAATGCCTTCACTTCCTCTGAAGTCGAGGCCGACTCTATTACTTTGGTTGGAGCCTCCTGTTCCTTGAGTTGGCCACGCAGCTCATCACGTTCCCTTTCCAACTCATCATGAGCATCTAATAGATCTGCATAGCTTTCTAAGATGGTCTTCATTGTCTCGGAAGGTACGGCTTTAAACTGCTCTGGATCAATTTCGTGGGGAGAGCCTTCCATTGCCGCTTCCAGATTCTCTTCATTTTGTTTCTACAGTCTCTTGTTCTCTTCAAGTGTTGTGGCCATATGTTTCCTGAGTAGTGCCAAGTTACGTCTGACTCGTAGGTTATCGGCCTGGTATACTTCGAGCAAGGCTTCTAGTTGTTTGACGCCTGATTCTTTCGATGGTTGGGGTGCCTCCAGTAGTGTTTGGTGAGCCTGCTCAAGCGTTGTATAACGTTGATTCACATCTGCATTTTCCTCTTCAAGAATTGTAAGTTGCCTTTGTAAGTTCTGGTGATTTGTTGTCAGTTGTTGATACCGGTCGTCAAGAGCTCTGTACTCATTCTGAAGCTGATATACACATTGATTTAATGCTAGAAATATACTATTTACATTAAATGATGCAGGGAGAGGTGAAGATGCAGGGGGAATGGGGGCGGGAAAGGGAGTTGTGAATGATGTGGATGCAAGTGGAGATGTGGGTGGAGGGGGTATGGGAGACGGAGGTTGCATGGGGGGAGGGAGCGGTGCTGTGGCAGGAGATGTTTCCATAGTGTCAAATGTTTGGGTGACCATGTAGATGGGGACCGTGGGTGGGGTGGATGTGACGTTAGTGAAGAGAGTGGTGAAGGTGGGCATAGTGACTCCACCGAATCGGATTCCCGGAGAGAGTGGAATTCCCGTGACGATTGTGGTGGTAGTGGACGTGGTGATGATAGTGTCATGTGGTGGAGCGAGTTGTGTAGTGAGAGGTGGGGAGGGTGGTGACAGTGGTGCTTCCTGATGTTCGTCTGCTTGCGTTGTATCTCCTGGTGCTGATACGTTGATATGAATTTGTTTCCCGGACCTCATGGGACGGGCGGGAACTCTTTTCTCAAATCGGTGAATGTAGGCCATTGCCTCATGAATGGCCTCATCCAATCCTACTGCATCGGCATGTAGGTTTATGGACTCAATGAACATATCATCCACGCCTTCCTCCGCCAGCAATTGGTTCATGAGTTTCTTGCCTGCTTCAAGTGACATTTTGTGCTGTTCTTGAACTAGCTGCATGGTTCGATATAGTCTTTTTATTTGTGCCGAATACGCGGGGGCACTTGCTAACTCTGAAAGTTCATCATACTCTTGTTCTTCGTAGGCTTCTTCCTCTTGTTCGGTCTCTTGTTCATCGACGTCGACTTCTTCAACTTGCGGTTGGGTGGGGGCTGACGTTGTTGTATGGGTTTGTGGTTCCTGAGCGCGCTCTGTTTTCGTTTCGAGATTAGAGTCGTAGATTAGCCTAGCCACCTCTTCATCAGTGAGATCATTGAGAGTAAAACCCTGTGGAAACTCCAAGTCCGATGGGATGGGTGGAAACACCAGATTGGGTCCCTCTGTACTTGGTCTTGGTAGCCGAATAGTGAATGGTCTAATGCGTCGTGTTTGAGGAGGGGTAATCTCTGGTGTAGTGGTGGCTCCCCTTGGTTGAGCGCAGGGTAATTGGACTCCCCCTCTCATCTTCTTTGATGGAGGATGTTGAGAAAAGGGGAGCAACAGACCCTAACCGCCTCACATGGAAGTGAGAGGTTTCTCCAAGTTGGGGCAAAGAATGAGAGGAGAGGTTCACCCACGCTCATGGAGCAATGGCAACAATGGCCAACGTCACAAGGAGCAAAGGGGAACATCCTCCCAACCATGCACACACACATGCAAATCCACACACCAAGACCAACGCCATTGCACACAAGGAGGCAAGAGAGTAACAAATGACACCTTCTTCCATTACCAAAATGGAGGCCAAGGCCATGGCCAAGGGACCTCCCTTTTACAAAATGAGCCCCTCCTTATATAAGAGAGGAGGAGGGATCCGTTGAGTACAAGTGGCCAAAGGCTTCATTAACTAAGATATTCTAAAAGTGGTGGGTAGTTGGGAAAATCAAAAAGGGAATCTTCATAAAGAGAGAGAGAGCTCTTGCACGTATCCAAAAGAGAGCTCTCATTTCTAAAATAAGGCAAGGGCTAAAAAGAAGCCTTTTACAAAAAAGAAGGGCAAGGTTGAGTTTTTATGGGTTTTCTCACATAAATAAGTAAGAGGGAGTTCCTATGAAAGAACTTGTATACAAGAGGGAAAAATGGGAATCTTGGGAGACTACCACATAAGGCCTTGAGCCTTCAAGTATCCTAAGCTCCGACGGAGGCCTCCAAGTATTCCATAGCCTTATAGCTTCATAGGTCCTTCATAACTTCATGGTTCCAACACCCTCCCCCACCTAGTCTTTGTCGTCCTCGACAAAGCTAAGATGAAAGCATCATGCATAGCCGAACAGGATCATGTTGAGTCTTCAATTCTGCAAGACTTAATTCTACAAGTCTTCAGTCTTTAGGTCAACAAGTCTATTTAATCTGCAGCAAGTCTTTAGTTCTTCAGGTCTTCAATGTTGAGCGACACAATCCCCTTGGGGGGCAGTCAGCCTAACCTCCATAATGTGCAACACTTTGTAAGGCTGGGAATGCCTTCTCAAGAAGCTCCAAAAACCTAAAATTTAAAACATACACAACAAGTAGACTGATTTTGAAAAGAAGCAGCCAATAACTTTAATTCCTTTTTTAGTTTCCACTTCAGGGATCATCAAGTTCTAGAATATGAGCTCTTCTAGCAAAAAGTCCTCATGAGGATTGGGCTTGAACCCGTGTCCAATGATTTATGATAGAAGCATGCAATAGAAACTTCACAAGATCAGGAAGAACCACCATCCTTTCTTGAAGCAGCCCCAAAAGCTCTTTAAAAACATTTTGATCACCAAATTGGACACCTTCCCCAAGGAGAAGAGTCACCAATACTCCAGTCACCTACATTCCTGCAACCTTTCCTATCAAGAAAGAAGATCATAAAATGCATAGATATTAGGTGCCTAAAGAATTCAACGATCCTTTAAACCCAACATGTGTATCACTCCTTGGTGGGGCTTCAAAACCTGCAATGCCAAGAATTATCAAAAAGCATAGATGGCACTTAAATCAAAAGGGCAAGTGAGTCATCAAGAAAATAAATACTTAGCCCTCCATTCCATAAGAGTGCCTTTCAAAAATTCAAGGTTTCTTGAACACAAACCCCAACCTATGGGCAATCACAAGAAATTAAGAGTTTGGTTGTCTTTGGGTGAGCTAAAAAATGTTCTTCCAATCCTGTGAAAATCTCAACAGCATAGTCAAAGAATTTATCATGACCTTAAAGTGCACGTGCACCACATATCTCTTTTCTAACTTTGGTGTTCAAGGAGAGAAAAATCAAGCTTTCTAGATGGTCAACAAAGCCACATGGATACTCAAAACAAGATCTCCCCACATGCAGGTGTTGGATTTTGGAAACAAATCCATGAGTTCATTCACAATGACAACAACTTTTGATATGAAGTTCCCGAGGAACATATACTCGAAACAATTGAGGCTCCATGAAATAGAGGCATCAAACGACCTATAATTTTCCAAGTCCTCTTGCATGCTTAGTCCATATGAATTTTGAAGCGAGAAAGGGCGTCCTCAAATGTTAAGCTCTTGGTTTCACCTTAATGATCAAGGAATGCATGTGTGATTAAATACCATGTAGAACAATGTAGTCGTGATTCTTTCGTGCCTTCAATTCATTGTGTCGTTACTGGCTTCCAAGTGACTCAGCACACATCCTTACGTCATTGCAGTTAACAAACGAAAACATATAGAATGCCATTTCTCAAGGATGCAAATCAATAATTAAACAAAACAGACTGCAGTTCAAAGCATAAGTAGAGTTTTTGGACATAAACCCCATGGGGCAGTCACAGAAAAGCCACCCGATGTCAAGAGCATGACACATTGCAATAAGAACATAAACCCAAAATCTAAGTATAAAGCATGTCTAACATAATCTGCAAATAGAGATAGAGTGTGTGGACACAATCCCCCTAAGTGGGGCAGTCACACAACCCCAACCAAAACTCATACTTAGCTTGCAAAACAACAAAACTAGGAGTAGCATCTAAGCACTTCAAGAAAGCAACCCCTGCATTAATCATATGGAGTGTTGCAAGCTCTGAGTAGTCCTCCAATTCTACAACATGTTTCTCCTATGTAGCTTAGACTAGAATGCTTCATTCAGTTCCTGAGGACTTGTCCAGAATTCCTTCGAGATAGAGGATTGGACGATCCTAATATGCATAGCAATGTAGACAAGACTTTGTAATGAATCACCAAAAAGGCATTAGTCAGTTTCTGAAGGTTTATTTCACATTATGTGTAAGTATTGGTCTTCTACCATAACGTATGTAGATTGTTGCAGTCGTAAGCTCCAAGCCCATGAGCGTCTATTTGCTTTCTTCGATCTTGTAACACTCGAAAACATGTTGGCCTCACAAGGGTGGGAAACACACATTAACAATGAGTACTGAGAGATGTAGAGTGCCACAAGATAAAAAGATAAAAAAGATG
Source organism: Ceratopteris richardii (assembly GCA_020310875.1). Lineage (NCBI taxonomy): Eukaryota > Viridiplantae > Streptophyta > Polypodiopsida > Polypodiales > Pteridaceae > Ceratopteris > Ceratopteris richardii. The sequence goes on from CM035434.1 coordinate 55,576,442, forward strand.
TCAACTCTATCTTCATAAAGCTCAATAATTTATCTAGCACTTTCACAACCTGCAAAACATTTTGGAGGTGCCATAGCATGTGAAGGAGTATGGTAGCGATGGGGCTGCCATCTTTTATCCATAGATTCCGAGTCACGTTTCTGGACCTCACCTTCGCTGCAGACCTTGGGGAATCATTGGTGGAGTGGCAGTGGTCGGCATTCAGCATTGACACTTCTCAAGGTTGTAGCTACAACTCAACCAAGATCTTGCTAGACGTTCTTTGTATATCCACCATGAAAAGTCCATGGCAACTTGAATCTTCCTGTAAGGCTGCATTCGAGGTGAAGCAAGGGAGAGATGGAACATGTGAGAGATGGCAACCCCCAAGCGTGTGTTGATCAACAGCCAATTACATGCATAGAAACTTCTCTGTTAGCAAGGAGAGAGCGGGGGGGCTATGAGTTGGGAAGGCAATGCTCTCTTCCTTGAACTTCCAACCTGCATGTGGGCCAATGGAATAAATATGTATGTGTGCATAGTATGCACATTCAATAAAATAGAAATGGATATCTACTCGTTCAACCCATAGCTATTGACACATTTTAGAGTAAATATGATCGGAAATTCATAGGAAGATAAGGAACATGACTTTTATCTCTATTCATTTAGAATGAACATGATAATCATAGGCTTAGTAGCAGCGAACAACAAAAAACTTAAGGCTCCTTATCTGCACATAATTGCAAGTCAAAGCTAGAAACCTGCATGAATATGGAATCAGACTCATAATCCTTATGAATTCAGGCTTATAATCCTTCAAGTTATATTACATCAATCAGCTGCAATAAGCACATAAAGCGTAGGCTGCAATAAGCACAGAAAGCGTAGGCTGCAATAAGCACAGAAAGCATAGGTTGAGCTTCAAGGGTATCCGATTGATCCTTTTCAGACTTCCCTCTTGCTGATGACATAAAATTCATGAACTCCATAGGGAAGGTTGATATGCGAGCCTTCGTATGACAGAGGGGCTTACACTTTCTAAGGCTTGCCTTGGTAGCAGAAGCAAACTTCGAGAGGGGGAGCACGCAAGGCTCAACCCTCACCATGTCCTTGTACATGTGCAAAAGAGAAATCATAGAGAGCCCTAACCCGATGCATATCTACCACGGGAAGCGAGGCTTGGATTGGCAGCTGTGCAAAGCAAGGGAAATGGGTTACCGAGCTCAGCCCCCATTGAGGAACTCGAGGCTCCCTCCCAGCCTTGACAAGAGCTTGCCATGGTGCAAGCCATCAGATCGCGAGATAGCGCGAGACGCCCAACATGAAAGCCTGAGGAACGTTCCTAGCAGAGATGGAGGAAACGGAAGCGGAGCACATCACCAACGAGGGGAGAGCTCCGGGTTTATTCCCCCACAGTGGGATCTGCTCATCCTCACAGCAAAACTGGAGAAGCCAATGAGTGCAGGTGCTCAACCTCATAGCAGACCTGGAGAAGCCAATGAGCACGGGAGGCAACCAGGGGGAGCAGATGCTCGACACCCCTGGGGCCTCTATAGCAGCAGCCCACCTCCCTTCGCACAGCACTCACTGAGCCGACGACCAAGGGTATGAAAAGGAGGAAAAGGCTAGTTCCTCTCCTTTTTTTTTTTACCGGAAATCAGCTTTTTAATTTCATTCTCACAAACTTAGAACAGTTCAGAACGGGTATGCTATACAGACGGCTACAACATTGCTCACTTTCCGGGGACGAAGTTAGTGGCATAAGCCCAGGCATTGTTGACAGTGGGATCAGCCAGATGATCGGAGAGGTTCTCAATAGGTCCCTTGCCTGTTACTATGGCCTGGACAAAGAATCCAAACATAGAGAACATAGCAAGTCTGCCATTCTTCAGCTCCTTAACCTTCAACTCAGCGAAAGCCTCTAGATCGTCAGCCAAGCCCAATGGGTCGAGGGAACCACCAGGGTAGAGAGGATCTTCTACCTCACCAAGAGGTCCACCTGCAATTCTGTAACCCTCGACAGTTCCCATCAAGATAACTTGGCAAGCCCAGATTGCGAGAATGCTCTGGGCGTGGATGAGGCTAGGGTTGCCGAGGTAGTCCAAACCACCCTCAGCGAAGATCTGAGATCCGGCCTTGAACCAGATGGCCTCGCCAAACTTGACACCATTCTTGGCAAGAAGCTCGGGGGTGACGCTTCCAAGAGCACCCAACATTGCCCAACGGGCGTGTATCACCTCCAACTCCCTGTTCTTTGCGAAGGTCTCTGGGTCGGCAGAGAGACCTGCAGTGTCCCACCCATAATCTCCGGGGAACTCACCAGTCAAGTACGATGGAGGAGAACCAGAGAAGGGGCCGAGGTACAAAGGACGGTCAGGTCCATACCAAATGCTGCCGGAGGGTGCAGGCTTCTTAGAGGAAGTTCTCATCTGAACGCGAGCCTCACCGGCTCCGACCTTGCGGGAAAGCTCACTGGCAGCGGGCTTCAGCTGCTGCCCGCTGAACACAGATGAGGAGAGGGAAGCAGTTGCAGCTACCATGGCACCTTCGTAAGCTCTACCTTTACTTTGCGATTCAGAATGCTTCTGTGGCTTCGCTCCTAGTTCCTCTCCTTGATATGAAAGCCAACCCAAGCATTTAGAGAGAGGGCGAACACATGGAAGGGTTACTGCCGACGTAGTGGGGACATTAACTCTTCATGCGGTAGGTGGTATTGGGAAGCCACATGGATGGATCTTGGCATAATCTATTTACATTGAATGACTGTGAGGAGAGAGATGGAAAGAGTCGTTTCTCCCTGACTCAAACGCGTCCTATTTTCACAGAGCATTAACTCTATTTTCGCAGAGCATTAACTCCAAAGACAAAGAAGGTTTCTCTCCCTCCAAAATGCGTATCGTGTATGATATCCAAGGATAATGACAGAAGAAAATTGAAGCCCACCTACTACCAATCTATGCGCATCCAATCAAAAGCCATTTCACGGGTCAACAACAACTAAGTCTCTTTATTTTTTTGAAAAAAAAAAAATGAACGGAGGGATGGGATTAGAGAGTTACGACCCTTCCTTCTTTCAAAGAAATCATTTACTTCAAGAAAATGATAGAGGTGGATGGTGATGTCAAAGTGAGTGTGTGGGAGTGTGTATATGTGTGAGTGAGAGAGATAAGGGGTAGGGGGTGTTCTTGTGCAACAAACAAAAATAAAGAACTAAACTACTCAAAAAAAGCAAATGGGAGGTACCCTTGACCAACCGAAGGCCACACGTATTCATCCTCCTCCAAGTGTCAAGGTGCATCTCACGAAGTATGGACACGCAAACTTGGAAAAACCAACGGCTAAAGGCCGACGTCCCCGGCAACGGCGCCAAATTGTTGAGAAAAGGGGAGCAACAGACCCTAACCGCCTCACATGGAAGTGAGAGGTTTCTCCAAGTTGGGGCAAAGAATGAGAGGAGAGGTTCACCCACGCTCATAGAGCAATGGCAACAATGGCCAACGTCACAAGGAGCAAAGGGGAACATCCTCCCAACCATGCACACACACATGCAAATCCACACACCAAGACCAACGCCATTGCACACAAGGAGGCAAGAGAGTAACAAATGACACCTTCTTCCATTACCAAAATGGAGGCCAAGGCCATGGCCAAGGGACCTCCCTTTTACAAAATGAGCCCCTCCTTATATAAGAGAGGAGGAGGGATCCGTTGAGTACAAGTGGCCAAAGGCTTCATTAACTAAGATATTCTAAAAGTGGTGGGTAGTTGGGAAAATCAAAAAGGGAATCTTCATAAAGAGAGAGAGAGCTCTTGCACGTATCCAAAAGAGAGCTCTCATTTCTAAAATAAGGCAAGGGCTAAAAAGAAGCCTTTTACAAAAAAGAAGGGCAAGGTTGAGTTTTTATGGGTTTTCTCACATAAATAAGTAAGAGGGAGTTCCTATGAAAGAACTTGTATACAAGAGGGAAAAATGGGAATCTTGGGAGACTACCACATAAGGCCTTGAGCCTTCAAGTATCCTAAGCTCCGACGGAGGCCTCCAAGTATTCCATAGCCTTATAGCTTCATAGGTCCTTCATAACTTCATGGTTCCAACAGAGGACCTGCCGCTGATAGCCTTCTCTGGAACTCTTGGGCCCGGGACCATACGAGTGCCCGCTCAATAGGCACGTCATAGGCTAGACATCGATAGATTATCTTGGTCAGAGCACAACACCCGTGGAGCACATTTTTCTGCTTCTTGTTCCACCGTTGATGGGCTAGGTGAATCTGATCTATGATCCAATGTGGTACGTTGATAGGGAGGTTTTCTGTCTCTGCCAAATACAAGCTAAACCATATCTTGTTTTGGGGCATGGTGAATCTTTCTTGGGCGGGGAAAGCAAAATGCTGCATGAGGGTCCATAGGTGAAGAGCGATGGTCGGTGTCATTGCGACCATATCCTTCAGCTTATTGAGATCTTTATGTTTCATTCTGCCTGGAACCATTGTTTCCTTTCCAGTAGGAATGTGCATACCATACATGCCCAATGCTTCTCGTACCAGATTGAGGGTCAGTTTGAATCTTTTAAGTTCGTGGCCCGGCAATAGTGAGGGTAACACAAAAGTGTTGTCGCCTCCCTTGGCCCTGCTAGGAGTGATGGTACTGATAAGATAAGAACAGCGTAAGAAATCTGGCTTCGGTAAGTGGGCCCGGAAATAACTGTCCAGGCCAGCTTTGGTCCATACTGAACGCATTGCTTCGGCATTCTGATAGCTCTCAAATTCGCGCGTGAAAAAATGGTAGCGTCCCCATTTACCATTAAACTCCAATTCAGCTTCCCAAAAATAGGTTCCATCACCCAATGGTCCTGCAACATCACTGAACCAATGAGCGTGTTTGCCCACTTGAGAGGTGTGCCCCTGGGGAGGATCCTGAACTGGGAGTACATGCACAGCTTGAAGTTCTTGCGTTCTTTCGGTGAGATGTGGTTCGAGGAGGAGTGTTTCTATATCCACAATCTGTGCGCTGGATCCGGCGTGAGAACTGGCACCTCCGGCTTCTGCCATGGCCCTGCTTGCTTGTTGGTTCTGTGAGAATATAGAACCATGTGTTAACATTGTAATGGACAAAATAAACCCGTCGTTGCCTCGTTACAACATTAACGTGAGGTAGATGATGAGTCAGTGATCAATGAGTGCACGATGACAGTGTGTGTAGTTAATATCTGGATAGTCCTAGGAGCTAGATGGAAAGTTGCACTGTCTGACTAATGCAGTTAGTAAGTGGGGATGAATTCACAGATTGGGGTCGGGGGGTTTATTACAAGTCTTAGGTTGCCAAACACCATGAATGGCTTTTGGTCTTGGTTTTGTGGAGATTCGGGAGGGTTGCATGAGTAATTCAGCTGGGAGTTGTGTCATTGGGACCCATTTACGAGTGAGTCTGTGTGTGCTTCTAGGTGGTAGTGTGTTCGAGTGTATCAGACAAGAGTGGGTGGCGACTGCTTGAGCGAGTGAACCCTGTCGTGTATGATGTGGATTGTGTGGGAATAGTTGAGCCCGCAAGCAAGCCTTAGGTACCCAAATTTGTCTTGATTGTGGGTCAGCCTTCATCGACTTCTTGGGTATCCAAATGGATTTCACTTTCTCAACAGAGGTTTTAGGAGTCCTCTTATTAGCATCAAGTCGTTGATTACTAATAGGAAGTTGAGACCGTTGTTGCGACTTAGTTACGCTCGGTAGCTCGTCTTTCCGCACCCACATTTGTTTCATCGGCCGAGTTGTCCTGCTTCGCGCGTTCTTTTGGTCTCTCACCTGGAGAGTCTTCAGTGATTGATCTGCCCTTAGTTGCTGCCTCCTTCTGGCCTTTGGAAAAGAAGGGAGTTCCATTGTGGTTCTGACTCCTTCTTTGAGATCTTCGTTCTTCTGTATCACATAGCCTTGGACAAGAACAGCATGGTCAACTTCATGTGTACCCCTGGAGGGACCAGGAGTCTATGCTTTTCCTAGTTCCTTGAGTGCTCCATTATTTAACTCAATTGTAATTCTAGTTTGATTCACCCATACCTGAAGAAGTCCACTTCTCAGGTTTAAGTTGACTGCTTGGTCATATATCCAGTCTTGACCCAAGACAAGGGGTTGAGTGAGGTCCTCATCTTGACATACTAGTACTTTAACTGTCATTGCCTCATCATGAATATAGAGGGGAAGTTCCACCTCGCCCATGCAAGGGGTTTCCACGCCTCCCAGTCCTATGGGATATGCTTCCACAGGATTGACAGTTAATCGCAACTCTTGACAGTAAGACAGTTTAACGACACTGGTGGCTGCACCTGAGTCAATCAAGGCTCTTACAGTCCTTGCACTCTTTCCTTGTCCTATATCTATGGTTATGAAAGGACGTCGATCAGTTATCCTATGTGAGCTAACACCTGAAACTTCACACATAGCCACGTCATACCCTTGATCTGCATATGCATCTTGCCTAGGGTGCTCTCTACCTTGTCTTCTTAATTTCATTCTCCGTATGCGCTCTAAGGCTTCTGCTTGAGCTTCTTCTCGAATTCGCTTTTCTTCCTCTTTGCATTTCTTAGCAGTATTGAGTCGACTTAGCATTTCCTCTGTGAGAGGTTCCTGATACAACTTAACTCTGCATCCGCTGATATAACTTGGGAGAACATCGCCTTCTAATGTGGCTAGTTGCACTGCTCCACTTGTTGAGATTCTATTAATGATCATGGGTCCGTAGCCTCTCTTCTCTAGTTTTCTCGCATGTTGCTTCAATGTGTAGACTAAAACTAGATCTCCTGCTTTCAAGCCCTTATCCTTCACATGGGCATCAAAGTATGCCTTCTGTCTCTTCTTAGCTGCATATATCCCTGTAGCTGCTCTCAGTCTTGTTTCTCCTAATCGTTCAAGGTCAAAAAGTCTAGAGGAGAGTTCATGACCCGTCCATTCATGCTCTTGTGCCACTTTCAATGTAGGTATCAAAAAGTCTAAAGGTAGCACAACATTTTGACCAAACACCATCTGAAAGGGGGTGGCTTGGAGTACCGTTTTGTAGGCGACTCGGTATGCCCAAACAGCATGGTGTAGCTGTTTATGCCAATCAGAGCGTTTATTGTTCACTAATTTCGTCAGTACATTGCATAAGATCTTGTTGGTGCTCTCGGCCTGGCCATTTGCTTGAGGGTGATAGGGGGCAGACTTCTTATGAACTACCAAGAATTCTTGGAGTAGATTTTCAATCACTTCGTTCAAGAAGTGAGTGCCTCTATCACTAACTAGCTCGATAGGTAGCCCATATCTTGTGAATACATTTTCAAACAAGAATTTAGCAGTTGTTTGAGCATCATTCTTCGTTGTGGCTTTTACCTCTACCCACTTAGTTAGATAGTCTGTTGCAACAATGATATATTCTGCATGGGAACCCTTGGCTGGGGGATTAATAGGACCTACGAAGTCTATTCCCCACTTAGAGAATGCACGTCCACCCATCATAGGTTTTAGTGGCATCTCATCTTTACGTATAGGATATTGAGTTCTCTGACAGACATCACAGCGTTTCACATAGGTATGTGCATCCATGTGAAGGGTCGGCCACCAGAAGCCCGCAAATAGTATTGCCTTGATCACCCGATCTGGTCCAAAGTGTCCTCCTGCTACACCCTGGTGAGCAGTTTCCAAGATCTTGAGATATTCACTTTCATGGACACACAGTCTCAGGTAACCATCTTTACCACGCTTATATAGATTATCACCAATGAGTGAGTAATCCTGGGCTTCTTGTTCTAAACTCCTTTTCCTAGCCAAGGTCATATCCAGAGGGAAAGTTTTCGTCCTCAGGAAGGAAACTAGTGGTTCACTCCAGTCTGGCACTATGGACACTTGATAAAGAGTGGCATGTTCCACAGGTGGTTTAGTGCAGCAGATTGGGCATTCCTTGCACAACTTTTGGACATCAGCTTCCATAGTTGGCCAATGTACTCCTAGTCTCCTTAAGGTCTGTAAGGTTCGTTCCTTTGAGTAGTGTTGCTCTAATGCACCTACATGTGCTAAATGCAACCATTTAGTGTACTCGTCCTCTTCTACACAACAAGCCAAGATTCCTTGATCTGTGTGCTTGTACATACTTCCTGCCATGATGTGATACTTTTGGGCTTTTACTACCTCTCTATCCTGAGTGTTTATTACTGGGTGGTTAGGCCCGTATGTCAATACTGGCACTAGTGGCTTAGCCCACTGTGGCACCACTTCCAAATTAAACAAGTAAGCATCAGGAAGGTCATCCGACACTCCTTGTGGGGCTTCTCCAGATGTGAGTCTAGAGAGATGGTCTGCTCTCAAGTGGGTCCTACCTTTCCTTACCACAACCTCGAAGTCATATTCCATTAGTAAGAGAAACCATCTTACTAATCTTCCTGTATTGCATGGCTTGTTTACGAGGTATAGCAATGCCTGATGATCAGTAAAAAATTTAAACTTATTTGCAAGCAAGTAATGTCTAAACTTTTTAACCGCATACACCATGCCTAATCCTTCTCTCTCTGTAGTAGTATAATTTCGTTCAGCTGCATTCAATTGTCTACTAGCATAGGCAATTGTAAGATCCATATTACCTTCACCAGTAGGTTGCGCGAGTACAGACCCAATAGCATAATTGGATGCATCCACATGAACATGAAATGGCTTGTTCCAATCTGGTGTGGTCAAGATTGGTGCGGAACATAATCTTTGTTTAAGCTCCTGGAAGGAGTTCTCACATTCATCAGTCCACTCAAAGCTAGTCAGAAGTCCGTACATGGGCTTTGCAATGACAGCATACATGTGAATGAACCGGCGGTAGTAACCACAATGTCCCATGAAAGCTTGTACTTCCTTGACATTCCTTGGCCTGGGTAGCTCTGCTATGGCTCTCACTTTCTCTTCGTCAGTAGATATGCCATTCTTTGACACTATGTGCCCTAGAATCTTGCCTTGCCTGACCATGAAAACACATTTTTCTGGGTTTAGGCAGACTTGATATTCTCTACATTTGTCGAAGATTTGTCGGAGTTCAGGAATATGGGTTTGTCTAATGTTGGAATGAGCACAAAGATCATCAACATAGACTTCTAAGTTCTTCCTCAGGAACTCCTTAAATACATGGCACATTAGCCTCTGGAAGGTAGCTGGTGCATTGGTAAGCCCAAATGGCATTACATGAAAGGCAAATATACCCCATTCAGTGGCAAATGCTGTCTTATGCTGATCTTCTGGAGCTATGGCTACTTGATTGTAGCCCGAAAATCCATCGAGGAAGCTGTACACTTCCTTGCCTACTACTCTTTCTAAGAGATGCTCTCTGATAGGAAGCGGATAGTTATCTCGAATTGTGGCTGCATTAACCTTCTTCAAGTTAATGCATACACACAGCTTGCCATTCTTCTTGGGCACCACTACGATGGGGGATACCCACTCAGTGTGCTCAATTTCATAGATAAATCCAGCTTCAACCAGTCTATCTATCTCCTCTTTGATCTTGGTATTGTAATTATCATTATATGTATAGGGCTTTTGCTTAGAGGGTTTAGCATCTGAGGTCATGGGGATAGTGTGTGAGCATATGTCAGGGTCAACACCTTTCAAATCCTTGTAACTCCAAGCGAATACATCTCTGTATTCTCTTAGCAAGGCTATTAACGCATGCTCTTCTTCTTCTGTTAGGTCATGGCCTATGTACGTGCATCTCTCCTCTCCTTCTTCTAGGGCCACTACTATTTTCTTGGTGGTTTCTTTGTTATCATAGGCCTCTCCAAATTGTGCCTCTCGTTTAGGCATTCTTATCATGACTCTCCTGTCGTCTATCTCATACTTCTTAAAATTTTCTAGGACCTCAAACAATGATTCTTCCTCTTCTGGTGTGACTGCTCTCTTCTTTCTTTTCTTCCCCTCTTCCTTCGGGGTCACATGTGTGGCTAACCTTACATCATTTGTAAGCTCTCCATGCCTCTAGGGCTGAAATTCCACTTCATGGAAGTATTCTTCATCTGATGCAAAAGGTGGGTCCATAATGATCGACTCTAGATCGGAGTCACTTGCATCCTCAAATGCATCAGGGCTAGGTTCGCATTCTTCTAGAACAGCCTCTCCCATGATTGGCTCTATGGAGAAGACTGAAATGTCATAGCCATCCTCATCATAGTGGGGTGTCCATTGTTCCTCATTGATGGCTACATCCATTGTTGCTAGGATTTCTGCCCATCCATGGGGTTCAAATTCCTCATCAGGAAAGACTACAGGTGCATAGGCTGGGTCTTGAATTGATCTATGGTTTTCTTTTGCACCTACCTCTCTGGCTTTCTTTCTCTTCTCTTCTTCTACTGCTACCTTACACATCCATAAGTGAGTGTCTTCATGCATCCATGAGGATCCTGACCCTATGGAATGCACCGATTCTGTATCATCTTTGGCTCTATGGATGGGATTCCATTGGATGGGAGGGACATCTCTATGAGAGTAATCTTTGAGATTTACTTTGGTTGTAACACCTAAGTGTTGCAAATACAAGGAGTTGGTTCCCCAGTCCTGTACCACTTGCAACTGTCGCATAAAAGGTCTTCCCAAAATCATCTCATAGGCATGATTTTTGCTGAAGTCACATATGGCAAATGTGTGCTCAAACTCGACACCACAGGTGGTGAGAGTTATTCCTTCTAGCAATCCTAAGGGTCTCTCAATATGACCATCGGCCATCTGCAATTTCATTCTCATTGGCCTGAGTGCTGGCTTGCCCCAACGCTTCCATAGGGAAGTGGTGGCAATTGCAACTCCTGCACCTGAGTCCAAAATTGCCTTGGTGGTGTACTCCTGGTAGGTAATGGGAAGATAGGTGTTCCCTTCTTCACCTTCACACATATCCCCTATCTTATCCAAGGGTATCTCTGGCACCGTCATATGTGATCCTACCTGGAAACGAGGTTTTGCTATCTCGGGCACTTGATTGGCTACATGTTTCCACACTTCTGGTCTAACCTTAAGCAGCTCTTCCAAAGTGAGATTGCACTGCACTTTGGTGTTCTTCACCACCTCTGTGTTCCTAGGTATGATTGAATCTTCGTTTCTTACCATGACTATAGGTGCTCTCATACAGGTGGACTTTGCTTCCCAGGGGCCTGTGAAATGGGGTAGTTCTTGTAAAGAATTAGACTCGAAGTCTAATCTTTCTTGAGATTGGGCACTCTCCTGCTCTCCATGAATGGATGGGATGTCTTGTGGGAATTGGTCATGTGCATCATCCACAAGTTCAATGGGAGGAGGGACTTCACTTTCTTTAGCCCATTTGTCTTCTTGAATCTCGTGTAGGAATTCTGGTGTGAACCGATTCATAGAAGATGATGTGTCTGGCTCCGTAGAGTTAGGCACATAGGCTTCAGGCACATAGGCTTCCTGAGCAGGAATGCTTACTCTTTCACTTGCCTTATCCTTGTGTTGAGAGGCTGGTTCCCTTTCTGATTGTGCAATCAGCTTCTCTATCCTTTCTAGGGAGGGGGAGTTGTCTGGTTCAGTGGAATTGGGCACATAAGCTTTCGGTGGGGGATGGGTCATGTTTTTGCTTACTTTATCTCTTTCTTGATTCTTTTCTTCCTTGGCAGATCTTGCAATTATGCCCTCTAACTTCTCTAGAAGTCCATCCAAGTGTAATTGTGTCTTGGCTGAGCCCGAGTAATTGAAAAGGCGACTGGCTTCAAACATAGTCTGAGCCAATGCGACCATTTTTGCGCAAAGCTTGGTTCTTTCTATCTCTAGGTCAGCTCTAGGGTAACACTTGTCATGATCCGTGACATTTGGCCCTTCTTAGATTCTGGCCTGATATGCTTTAAGCATCATGCCTATGTCTTCAGGAGTGGGATCAGCTAATACTGATCCTGCTCGGGGTGTTGGGTGGGTTACGTGGGGTGTATTAGAGGGTGGAGGGATGGAGGGTGTTGGGGTTGGTAGCAGTGGGATTGTGTGAGAGTGCGGTTGAGATGTGATCTCTATGATTTTGGCCTTGGTTTCTCGTAGACTTTCCTCAAGTTCACTCATCTTCTTTGCCCATTGCCTTTTCATACGTTCACGGCTGTCTCTCCAAGCTCTTGTTCTCTTCTTATTTTGGCTCTCAGTATCGCTAGCGTCTGGGCTCTTTTCCTTGCTTACCCCTTGGTTTTGTTGCAATGCTTGAGCTCTAGTGATTACCTGCACTGGTGCAGTGGAAGTGACACTTCCTGTGGAATCTACCACTAACCCAATAACATTAATAGGAGTGATTTTTGGCATATTATTAGGATTCTTAGGGCAGTCTCGTAAGAGATGCTCCTTTCCACACTCTTGGCAAAAGCCTTGAATTGTTACTGACTGGGGTTGCATAGGTGGAGGTAAGGGACAATCACGAATGAGATGATCTCCCTGACATCTGTAGCATGGTCCTTTAGGGAATGGGGGTCTTACTTGTCTAGGTTGAGGTCTGTTAGAGTATGATCAATGTCTACCCCTCATGATTGTATGCACATTTTGTAAGGCCCCCTTTATGAGGAGAAGCCAAGCGTGCATTACCCAATTGATGGGAATCCCAACTTGAATGTTGGATGAAGGTCATATTGGACCATGTAAGATATTATAAGGAAAGGGAGTTACCAGGGTCCCCAATTGTGGGGTCCGGGGCAGCGGTGAGCAGCCCCGGCTGGGGGGTCCAAGGGGGCCAGCGGGCCCCCTGGCTGGGGGGTCCCAGGGGGCCAGCGGGCCCCCTGGTGGGGGTCCGGGGGCAGCGCCCCCGGCGCGACGGTAAAGGGAATATTCCATGGAATATTCCCTGTCGGAGTCAGAAATCATTTATATTTGTTAGGTCGGTTCAACCAGTCTAAGCCGTGTATGGCAATTACGCGGGCGGTGGCCGCCCACGCCCTACCGCCCATGTATAGCCGTCCATGGCAGGCCACCCATGATCCTATATATACATGACTTCTGCACTACCTAAGACATTGAGTTGAGCCAGCATACCTCTACCTTGTATCTCCCTATCTAGAGTTGTCTAGATCACCATTTAAGCTCTACCTTGAGAGCGCACGGGTGGACAACGCCATCATCTTTGTACTTGCTGCTAGTAGAAAATTGTTGAGATTCTCCTATATCTGTTATCTTCTCTGCTATTGCTCCTGTGTTATATTGCGTAACTATTGTCTTACATGGTATCAGAGCTGTAAGGTTCGAATAGCTTGAGAAGTATCATTATTTTAGCCTACTAGCAGACTAGAATATCAGTAGATTATTCGAGTGATTACATGATGGCTTCATCGTCGAACACTAGTCTTGGTGCTTCACCTAATGTTAATGCTGCACCTATTCGAATTCGTCCACCTGCATTCACTGAAGGGAAGCTGGATGGAACCAACTATACACTCTGGAAGTTCAAAATTTCTGCAATTTTGGACTCCTATGAATTACTTGACACTGTCATGGGACCGATGGGATTGGATCCAGAGCCTATACCAGTTGAAGATCCAGCAAATTCAAGATTGATGATTCAGCCAGATCCAGATCTTCTACGAGCTTGGAAGAGGCGGAATGCTGATGCATTATGTGCGATTGTCACTAGTGTAAGTGATTCTGTGCTTACTTTAGTTCAACATACTACTAAAGCACATGAGGCTTGGGGCATATTGGCTCGACAATATGAGACCAAGAACCACACTAGGATACAGAATTTAGAAAATCAATTGGCAAATGAAAAGCATTCTGATTCTGAAAAGGCTGAAGATTTTATCAAACGGATAAAGCATCTTCAAGATCAATTGGCTGCAGTTGGTGTTGTTATAACACCAGAAGAGCTAGCTCGAAGATCTGTACGTGTTCTTCCAGCAAAGTATGATGGATTAGTAACAGCCCTTAACACTCAGGTAAGGCCAACTCCTCTTACATTTGAAGAGTTTTGTGCCATGCTTTTAGAAGAAGAGATGCGGCTGAAGAATCGGCAAAGTACAACTGATGCTGCATTCTCAGCAAATGCAAAAGGTAAAGGCTCTTCAGAGGGATCAAAGAAGAAGCCAAAGAAGAAAAAGTTCACAGGAAGTTGCTTCTATTGTGAAAAGAAAGGCCATGCCATCAAGGATTGCAGAAAGAAGCAAGCTGATGAACGGAATGGGACTGTAAAATCATCATGGAAGAACAAAGAGTCTGCAAACAACACAGAGCTGGAACTTTGGGTAGCTATTGAAGAGGTATGTTCATCTGCTCAAGCTCGTGTTGATGAGCCATGGATTTTAGACAGTGGAGCTTCTCGCCATATGACTAGTAAAAAGGATTGGTATAGTTCCCTAGTGCCTCTGCGGGAATCCATCAATGTAGTGGTGGGAAACGACTCCAAGTGTCCAGCTGAAGGAACTGGAACCATCTCTTTTATCACTTCTCCAGGTGTTGAGAAAAAGTTATCCGATGTTCTCTATGTACCTACACTCAAAAGAAATTTGTTGTCAGTTTCTGCAATAACAGATCGTGGACTCGAAGTTCACTTCAATAAGAGTGGTGCGGAAATCATGGATTCATCAGGTAATGTTGTAGGTAAAGGCACACGACGGGATAACTTGTATGAGTTAAGTGCTTTAACTGCTACAGAAGATAAAGATGTAAGCAGGTTATGGCACCAACGATTTGGGCATCTCGGATTTGCAGTTTTGAAGGAGATGCAACGAACAGGGATGGTTGCTCATTTGCCTGCATTTTCAGAGTTGCAGGAACCTTGTGAAGCTTGTATGATGGGCAAGCAACAACGAAAGGCATTTCCAAGAGAGACCAGCAATCGATCTCAAGCTCCTCTAGAGTTGGTACATGCTGATCTCTGCGGTAAAATGTCTACACCTGCTTTAGGAGGATCTTTCTACTTCTTGCTGTTAGTCGACGATTATAGTAGAAAGATGTGGGTTTATTTCATTCGAGAGAAGGCTGATGCTTTTGAAAAATTTAAAGCGTGGCATAAGTATGTAGAAAGTGAATCAGGAAGGAAACTGAAGAAATTTAGAACAGATAGAGGAGGTGAATTCTTGTCAACAGAATTCAACAATTACTGTAAGGAGCATGGTGTGAAAAGGCAACTTACCACAGCTCATACACCTCAACAAAATGGCGTTGTTGAGCGCAGGAACAGGACAGTAGTTGAAATGGCTCGTTGTATGTTAAAGGCTCAAGACATGCCTGATTCATTCTGGGCAGAAGCAGTCAATACAGCAGTCTACATCCTCAATCGAAGCTACACAAAAGCTCTGAAGGGGATGACTCCTCAAGAAGCATATTCTGGTAAAAAGCCTTCAGTTTTGCATTTCAGAATTTTTGGTTGTTTCTGTTATGCACATATTCCTGATTCAACAAGATCAAAGTTGGATTCAAAAAGCAAAAAGTGTGTCTTCCTAGGATATAGTGAAGAGTCTAAAGCATACAGGTTATGGGATCCTGAGGCAAGGAAGATTTTTGTCAGCCGAGATGTGGTGTTTGATGAACGACCACACTTAGTAGAAGATAAAGGTAAATCTACTATCTCATCAAACGGAGAAATATCTCACCTTGTGCCTATCAAAAGACAGGTTAAAGTTGAGGAGGAGGAAACATCTGATGGAGAAATTTCCTCAATAAAAAGCCAACCAATTGTAGCTGCACAGCGTAAGCCACTACCGAAGTGGGCACAACAGCTCTTTGATGATCACAATCCACATGTAGATGCACCAGAATCATCATCGGATGGATTACGAAGATCAAAGAGAATAGAGGAGCAAAGAAGAGCCTCAGAACACATTGTTAACATGGCTCTAATGGCAGATATCATGGGTTCGATAAAGGAACCTACCACCATTGAAGAAGCCATTGATGATCCAGATTGGAGAGCGGCAATGCAGTCTGAGTATGATAGTATACTCAAAAATGATACATGGGATCTAGTCGACTTGCCGCCAAAGAAGAAGGTAATAGGTACTAAATGGATTTGGAAAGCTAAGTATAAAGCTGATGGAACATTAGAAAAGTATAAGGCACGATTAGTTGCACAGGGTTTTTCACAGATTGAAGGATTTGATGTTCAAGAAACTTTTGCACCAACAGCACGCATGACAACTATTCGGACGGTACTTGCAGTAGCTGCACAAAAGTCTTGGCCTATTTTCCAGATGGATGTCAAATCTGCATTTTTGAATGGTCACCTCAAGGAGGAGGTATATGTATCTCAACCACCAGGTTTTGAGGTGCCCAATTCAGAAAATAAAGTTTGCAGGTTGAAGAAAGCTTTGTATGGACTTAAGCAAGCTCCACGGGCTTGGTACCAACGAATTGATCATTTTTTCAAAAATATGGGTTTTGAAAGAAGTACTTCTGATGCTAACTTGTATGTAACGAAAAGGGATAGCAAGCTAGTTGTTGTCATTGTATATGTAGATGATTTGATCATTACAGGAGATCATCAGGAACTCATCAATCAAACTCGGATCAGCTTGGGAACTGAGTTTGAAATGACAGACTTAGGTCTACTCCATTTTTGTCTGGGAATTGAAGTATGGCAAAGGAAGGATGGCATTTTCATCTCACAACAAAAATATTCCAAAGAAATTCTCAAGGCATTTGGAATGATGGACTGCAAACCAACTAGCACACCTATGGAGGTAAATCATAAGCTATCTATGGATGATAACATGCCTGATGTAGATGCTAAGAAGTATAGGAAGCTCGTTGGAAGTCTTATTTTTCTGTGCAACACTAGACCAGACATTTGCTATGCTGTTGGAGTGTTAAGCAGGTTTTCCAACAAACCTAAGGAGAGTCACTGGAATGCTGGAATGCGAATTCTAAGGTACATTGCAGGAACCTTGGATTTTGGTATTTTGTATACCACAGGTGATACACTCCAAGGATATTGTGATTCAGATTGGGCTGGAGATTGTGATTCTAGAAAATCAGTTTCTGGATATTGTTTCTCACTTGGTTCAGGAATATTTTCTTGGGTAAGTAGGAAGCAACCAACTCTCGCACTCTCCTCCACTGAAGCAGAGTACAAAGCAGCTTGTTTTGCTTCTTGTGAGGCAGTCTGGTTAAGGAGAATTCTTGCAGATATAGGCTTTCCATCAAATATGCCAATTGTACTCAAGTGTGATAATCAAAGTTGTATGGCTATTGCAAAGAACCCAGTATTTCATGCTCGCACCAAGCACATAGAAGTACAGTACCATTACATTCGTGAGCTAATTGAAGATGAAATTGTGGAGCTAGAATATTGCCCAACAGAGGCAAATTGTGCTGACATATTCACTAAAGCACTTGGAAGAGAGCAGCTCAACAAGCATCTTCAACAGATGGGCATAGGACCGAGACCTACTTGATTTATCATCGGTAAACATTGAGGGGGGGTGTTAGAGTATGATCAATGTCTACCCCTCATGATTGTATGCACATTTTGTAAGGCCCCCTTTATGAGGAGAAGCCAAGCGTGCATTACCCAATTGATGGGAATCCCAACTTGAATGTTGGATGAAGGTCATATTGGACCATGTAAGATATTATAAGGAAAGGGAGTTACCAGGGTCCCCAATTGTGGGGTCCGGGGCAGCGGTGAGCAGCCCCGGCTGGGGGGTCCAAGGGGGCCAGCGGGCCCCCTGGCTGGGGGGTCCCAGGGGGCCAGCGGGCCCCCTGGTGGGGGTCCGGGGGCAGCGCCCCCGGCGCGACGGTAAAGGGAATATTCCATGGAATATTCCCTGTCGGAGTCAGAAATCATTTATATTTGTTAGGTCGGTTCAACCAGTCTAAGCCGTGTATGGCAATTACGCGGGCGGTGGCCGCCCACGCCCTACCGCCCATGTATAGCCGTCCATGGCAGGCCACCCATGATCCTATATATACATGACTTCTGCACTACCTAAGACATTGAGTTGAGCCAGCATACCTCTACCTTGTATCTCCCTATCTAGAGTTGTCTAGATCACCATTTAAGCTCTACCTTGAGAGCGCACGGGTGGACAACGCCATCATCTTTGTACTTGCTGCTAGTAGAAAATTGTTGAGATTCTCCTATATCTGTTATCTTCTCTGCTATTGCTCCTGTGTTATATTGCGTAACTATTGTCTTACAAGGTCTAGGGTTGGGGTTTGCATACATGACGTTTGTGTAATCTGACTCCCAACTAGGTTCATTTGGCTCTTCACTATAGTAAGACTCACCATGCTCAGGAGACTGCATGTAGTAGGCCTGGGGGCTATCAACATGTGTAGAATCAAAGCTATGGTCACTCGGGTCACTTTCAGAAAGCAATGATGTTACAGGGACTATAGCTCTATTCAGGTTCTCTTCTGCAGCTGCATATTTTACTGGGATCACATTAGTAGGAGCAGGTGGTTGCTGTGCTAGCACTGGCTGGGGTCTCAGTTGGTTTTGGTAGGGTTGGTAGGTTTGTTGAGGCCTAGCATACTGTTGTGGTGGATATTGGTTCTGATATCTTCCTTGTTGAGGGTATGTCTGAGGGTAGGTTTGCCTAACTGCTTGCTTGTTGTACGGGCAATCTTGCGCTGTGTGATTTGTGTATCTCCGTTCTATGGTGCAGTATTAGCCACTAGGATTTACTTGGGGTTGAGCCATAATGGGACAGGCATTTGCCATATGGTCGCCTCCACAATTATAGCATCTTTTTACAGGGGCGAACCTTGGGATTTGTTTATTAGAGACACCTAGTTTCTGAGCAACTTTCTCTACAAGTTCCTCAATTGATGTGGATTGTGTGGAAGAGAGGCTAGAGGCACTATCTGAATCTTTGTATATCTTGGAAAGCTCTAACTCCTCCCCTAGGTTATCCTCAATGTCAATACACATGCGTACACACTCTTCTATGGTCCTAGGGTCCTTCAAGTACACATATGATCTTAATTTGGTACTTAGCAATCCATCCAAGAATAAAGCCACTTGCTTAGCTGGCGTGGGTAGCTCAGGGACAGGGCATCTCTCCAAGTATTGCCTAAATCTTCTTCCTGCAAGTCCCACGGTTTCTTGAGGTGTTTGCTTGAAGCTGTGAATCAGTGAGGAGGTATTATGCCTTATGCCACTCTTAGAGAATTCAATAATGAAAGCCTCTAGGAGTTGTTCTATGCTCCTGAACTGTCTCTCATTCAATGGTTGAAACCACGTAAGGGTTGTGTTCCTAAGGGTTAGACCAAAGGCATTATATTGCGTGAATAAATCCTCCACTTGTTCAGCTCTCAAGACTTGCCTAAACTCGGCCACATGATCGTATGGATCTCCGGTGCCATCGAAGTAATTTTTCATGGACTTAACTAGCTGAGTTGGTCTCAAAGTCCTCGTGTGCTCTCTAGGTCGTGGTAGAGGGAACTCTTCCATATTCCTCTGATTTCTGTGAGCTCTAAGTACCTCAGGCTCAACTCTATTTGTTTCCGTCCTCGTTCTTTCTCTACCCCCTGGGTTAGCAAAGCTTACTTCTGGTCTATCTCTGCTTCTGTCTCTTTGCATTCCATGAGCTTGGGATGTTCCAGCTCCAGGGTGACCATAGGATACATTCGATCTTGGTTGGGGGAAAATGAATTCACCCTTCCAAGTGTAAGCATGACTATCATTTTCTGTCACCACAAACATCCTCTCCGAAGCGTGATCTAAGTAGGTCACTCTACCTGGGCTATCAGGATCCTTAAACTCATAGATCATGATTGTTCCTATATCAATTGGCCGATCAGATTTATACATCCAAAAGGCTTCGTCAGTCTCTCGATTGAGGAGCAAATCTATGCTCTTATTATCCTGGGGAATCCATTCTGGTGTGATAATCCTAGTGAGAACCGATTTGCCTCGAGGGGTTCTAGGTTCTGTACCCATGTTTCCTTGCTCTAGGTCACCTAAGTCCGCTTCTGGGATCACATTTCCAAATTCGTCCATCCTGTCTGGGTGACTGGTGACTACGTATATGGTTCCTTCTTTGTCCAAGTATGCTCCGTTTTCAAACTTGACAGCTGGGTGCTCTAATCCAATGGATTGATCAGGATTCTTAATCTGTACCACAGATCTTCCTAGGCCATCCTCATAGATGCTGGCTCCTAATCGGTTGGTTCTAAGGTATTCCAACTGCGTTTTGTAAGGGCCTTCTACCCTGTGCAAGTATGGCACTCCTGAACTTCCCGTAGGTCTGTCCATGCCTTGAGACATCTCTGATTCACTGGTATCAGAGCTAGGGTAATGCGAGTGGTGACTCAACTGCTGGGCCCAAGACCTCGCAGTATGATTGACACTAGCCTCTGAAGACCTAAGGCTTTGTCTATCTCTTACTAGATGTCGTCTTGATCTAAGGTTCATATGCCTAACTGATTCACCCAATTTTTCCTAGGTACAACCACGTTTCTGAGTCCTTTGTATCAATTACTTAATCCCCTTTTTATGTTGATTATAGTGTTTATACTCTTGTCTGATATCACGTCGTTAGGAATACTTGAGTTTAATTTCGCACTTCAGTTTGGTCGTTTCACGTTAGGTCCTTTTCCCTTAAGGTTGTCGTTCACACACACAGGTTATCTCTTGACTTGAACTTGATTTCTTAGATAGTTTTTGATTTATCTCGTGCCTATCGTTGCCTGGAATTACTTCTAACACTACCCGCACTTAGCCTAAACTAAGAATTGACAGAGGGTGTTGCGGGTTTTCCAACCTTGTGTTTCTTTCCTTGCGTTGTTGCCCTGGTGTGCCCAGGACGCGTGTTCCCAAGCCTGCACTTACTCTTGCTTTGCGTACCCTTCGATGCTCTCAAAGGACCTGTAAAAGGCCCACCGTTAGCTCAAGACTTAAATTCCAAAGACAGAACCAATCACTTTCATTCATGTAACACTTCACCAATTTGCACTATGATTTTTTGGACACAACTCTAGAGATCCCTGAATTTTGTTCCCCCTGGGTATGGTCAACTTCAAAATACCCTATCTAATATTCCTGATCTTAATTTAACCCCGCGAGCTTTCCAACAACACAAAAATCACGGCGAACGGATTTCGTATGAGAAAGTTATGCCAGTTCAGGGTTTTAGGGCTAAAACAGGCTTAAACTAGGTTAACAGGCAAACAAGAATTCTCGGTTTATTTGGGTCATGCCCTCGTAATGCAATACTACGCCCTCGTGTTTGTCCCACACTTGGTCAAAATTTAGACCATTATTTTTGCCTCAAAAATTTGACCTAATTTGCCCTTCTACCGTGTTCGCAAAGTCTGTCGGTCGCGATTGACAGGTCAGTCGCGATCGACGTGTCGATCGCGATTGACAGGTCCGTCGTGGGCTGTCAGTCGCGATTGATGGGTCGATCGCGATTGACAGGTCATTGCGATTGACAGGTCGTCGCGAGGGTCTGTCCGTCGTGGTCAAACAATCGTTGACTGTGTCGGTCGCGATTGACAGAGCCGTCGTGGGCTTTCAGTCGCGATTGATGGGTCGATCGCGATTGATGACTCGATCGCGATTGACACGTGTCACGCGTATGGTCCGTCAGTCGTGGTCAATTGGTCGTTGACTCTGTCAGTCGCGATTGATGGGTCGATCGTGATTGATAGGTCGTCGCGAGGGTCTGTCCGTCGTGGTCAAACAATCGTTGACTGTGTCGGTCGCGATTGACAGAGCCGTCGTGGGCTGTCAGTCGCGATTGATGGGTCGATCGCGATTGATGGGTCGATCGCGATTGATGACTCGATCGCGATTGACACGTGTCATGCGTATGGTCCGTCAGTCGTGGTCAATCGGTCGTTGACTCTGTCGGTCGCGATTGACAGAGCCGTCGTGGGCTGTCAGTCGCGATTGACTGGTCGATCGCGATTGACAGGTCTGTCCGTCGTGGTTTGTCGATCGCGATTGACAGAGCGATCGCGATTGACAGAAATCTGAGGAGTTTCAAAATTCTAAGCACATTTTTGGGAGGCTCTAGGCCTATAGATCATGGTTTTGCACTTTGTTTGGCAATTTGAGCATTTTTTCTATCGGTCGCGATTGACAGAGGTCGGCGACACACAGACAGTTACTGCGAATTCCGTACCTGCGCAGAGTGCTGGGGACGATGATGTGGCCTGTACCTGCAAGACATCTCAAGAAAAAACATGCAAAAACAGCTCACACAATTTCGCTCTCTCGCTCTCTCTCACAAGTGAAATGAGGGAAATGAGGTGGAGAAGGTGATATGATCAAAAAACTGAAATTTTCGCGATGATGGAAATGGAGGTGGAAGATGGTGATGATGATGATGGTGATGATGGTGGTAAGGTAAGAAAGAGAAAAATAGGAAAAGTAACGAAATTACCTACAACGCCAATGTCTCCAATCTACGTCTTACCATCACACGCTTGTCCTCAAAGCTCGATCCCCGGCAACGGCGCCAAAATTTGGTGTAGCTCAGTGATGAGTAGCACCTCCTTTAATGTCAATCCGGGAAGACGTGAGGATGGTATGAAGACCTCGAGCAAGTGGAGGCACAAGTGCGTGAGTGAGAAGCACACAAGCATGCACACACATACACACACACGCACGCACGGCAAGACAAAGAATGAGAAGCAATGGAGTTCTTCGATTACTTTCAAAAAGCTCTTACAAGTTCATTTCAATTACAATCCACCTCAAAAATGAGCTCTCTAGCTCCTTTTATAGTTTTTGACTAGCTTTGGCCCTGTTCGGACCTAGTGTCCGACCTAGTTAAAAATTAGGTTCCAGGGCTTATTAGAGGGCTCAAACGAGATTTAAAAAATATGAAAATTGGCAGGTAGATACTTCTAAAGCTCCTCAAGCTCAAGGACTCCTTGGCTTGCACAAAATGGAGCTACAAAATTACAAAATGATATTTACAATGGTTTTTAGTGATGAAAATCACTATTTGTGTAGGGGTTTTCTCTATTGATTTGTCATACATACCTTTGAGCTCCCTACTTGCTCTTTCTTCTTGTGTGTCAACTCCTTGATGTCTGAAAAATTTAGGTGGCCTACTTGCCAGATCTTCTTTGACTGCCATGTCTGCTTGTGCTGCCCCTTCGCTCTGACTCTCTTTGTCTTGTGGCTCCTTCGGTTCCCTGACTGCTGCCAACAGTGTGCATCCTATAATTCAAATTACATCTCAACCACCAAATGTGGGTAGAAGGCTAAGACCTTCTTACGTTGCTAAGTGTATGAAGAATCATTATGATGGTTCTCAAGACCCATATGATCACATGACGAATTTAAGAAAGTGTTGTGATCTCAGCAAGTAGATGAATTCTTCATTCAATATGAAGCTTTTCGACTCAGATTTCTTGGAATAACATTAGGATGGTTCCAACCATTGAATTGTGATGGATTTTCCAATGTTGCTCAATTGTTGGATGAGTTCACTGGTGAGTTTGCAAAGAGAGGAACTAAACATAATACCTCTTCTTGAATCCATAGATTCAAGCGGAAAAAAATGAGTCTATAAGGCTAGTAGCAAGAAGGTTTAACCATTATGTTGATAATTTCCCTACAGGTAAAAGGCCTACCCAACCAAAAATTGTCTTGCTATTATTGGATGGATTGACTAGTGGGGGATCGAGGACTTTGGTGTATGACAAACCATTAAACTCTTTGGATGCTTTTCTCAAAGAATGCATAGATTTGGAGAATAATTTTGCTAATGATTTGAAAATTCCCCAAGTTCCATCAAAGTCTAAAGATGCTTCTAGTAGTGCTTCTACTCATTCTCATAATGTGGAAGAATTGGCTGAATTGGTTGCTAAAATTTTGGGAGTGTAAAACTAGAAAGGGCCAAAACCCTATCATGCTGAGCCCATGTGGATGCCTATGTTGAGATGATGTATCCATTGTGGAAGAAATCATCCATCTCATGCATGTTCAAGAGGAGGACCTGCCCAACCACAATATTATCCTTATTTCTACTAAAGTAATTTGGGAAAAATGGGGAAAACTTACATTAAGACCCACGAATGAAATCACAATTGACAGATGGCCATGTGGAATGCCCCCTAGGATTATTGGAAAATGTGACCTTGGCTACATGTAGAGTAGAGCTTGAACATATCTTAGTCGTATGTGAATTTGGCAAGGCAGACAATTATGAAATGATCTTAGGAAGACCATTTATGCATCAATTGAAAGTAGTGCAAGATTGGGGAAGAGAAGCCATATACCTTCAACATCAAGGGACCACTACCAAGATAAATCTCCAAAATTTCTCTTATATGGATATTCCTCTTCAATGGAGTCCCACCCATAAAGAGGAAGATGATATATTGATCCATTGTAGGATCTAGTGATCCATCCAAATTGAATCAGGATACTTGACTATCGATTTGCAAAGCTTTCGTAAGAGAAGAAAAGTGTCTCTAATGTTGGAGGCCTTGGAATGATGGAGAAAGACCAATAGAGGATCCAGCTTATATCCCTTAAATGGTTCTTGATGGAGCATTTAAACCTCATAGCTAGACGGAAATAGTGTCTACCTTAGATGATTGTATAAATGAGGAAGTGCATACCATTACTGAGCATGTGGATGATGAAGCTTATGGCCTAAGTCTATTCATGGTAATGATCAAAGAAGATGATAATGATGAAGACGAAAATGATGAAGATGATGTGTGAGAGCATTATAATGGAACCTAAGTTTTACTCACAAGAACAATACTTGAAATAAATTGGAGTAACAAACATGGAAGAAAATTTTAATATCTTCTCCATATAGAGTACCCTAAGAACCATAACAAGAAGAATAATGGCATAAAGGAAGATGACCAATAAAGGGAATATTCTGAAGTCTCTAAACAATTCAAGAGATATGAGGTAGAAGAGTATAAAAATACTATTCAAATGCCTAAGCAATAGGCATAAGAAGGAGTGGCATATGATAAAATGGAACAAATGAAGAAGGAAATAGTGACCCAACAAAATGATGAGGATAGATGCACATTCATTAGGAAAGATGTTCCAAAGAATAAGAACAAGAGTTTGTGGAATTACTATGATAATACCATGATTTCTTCACATGGACATATAAGGATTTCAAAGGAGTAAACCCAAAGATTCATTCTCACTAGATTCCTATGACTTTTGAGACAAAGCCTTCAAAGTAGAGATCATACACTTATAATGATGTCTACGCAATCAAGATCAAAGAATAGATAGACAAATTATTAGCAACAAGATTCATTTATAAGATTGAGCATATTGAATGGGTTTCTCCGTCAGTGGTCATATGCAAAAAGAATGGAAAATTTAGGGTTTTTATCAACTTGAGAAACGTTAATGTCACCATCAAATAGCTATTCATTACTTATCATTGATCATCTTTTGGAAATAGTAGCAAGCAAGGAAGTGTATAGCATTATTAGGTCATTGTGGATATTATCATCAGTTTATCTACATGCATGCTATCATATTGAAACCATTATATGGTTTGCTAACTCGATTCAAATGGAGTGATGAATGTGAGCAAGAATTAAATGAATTGAAAAAGTGATTGAGTTTTGCCCCAATAATAAAAGTTCCTAATTGGAAAGAGCCATTTCATATTCATGTGGATGCTTCTGATTTTGCCATTGGATGCATATTGGCACAACCAAACAATTGAATCAAGCTAAACTGAATCATACTACTACTGAGAGATAAGGATTAGGGATGGTCTATGGAGTGAAGAATTGTGATGTTACCCACTAGCCAAAAAATTCAATTTTTTCATCGATCATCAAGCTTTGTTCTACTTGGTCAACAAACCTTGCAACATAGGAAGGCTAGTCAGATGGTTTATCTTGTTAATGGAATTTGATTTTTAAGAAGTAGTCAAGAAGGGGAACATGCACATTAGATTCAATCATTTATGGAGAATTACCCATGGAGAACCACCAATAGGTGTAGCTAATGAACATCTAGATAAATACCTAATCAACTTACATGTATGTCCATCATGAGCTAAAAAAAATGTTATCTATGCATACACATTGACCAAGCCATCAAATCAACCCTAAGAAGCACAAAGAACTTTGGAAATCAAGTAACCTTCACATATTGAAGGGTAGCTTGTATTTCAAAGATTCAAATGGAACCATATTGAGATGCGTAGAGGATGAAAAAAGATCCAACCTGATCCATCAAGTGCATGTAAATCATTCAAGAATTCATAAAGGAGTAAATGCACCTACCCAAGATCTACATTGTTTAGGAGTATACTAGAAAGATATGCAAAAACAAGTGCACGAATATGTGTCTAACTACAACTTATGCCAAGTCTCTTCGCTAGAAGAACACTCATCTTTAAGCTATTCTACAATAGTGCCAGAGTGGAGTAGATCAATGATAGAGTTCCTAAAATTGTGAAGGTACCTAGAAGGAGCAAACCTAGCTAGAAAATGATCCTTGTAAGAACAAATAAAAAAAATCATAATTGGAAAACAACTTTTCAAACAAGGAAAGGACAATTAACTAAAAACATGCATTAATGAAGGAGACTATCTTCCAATATTGGAAATGGCTCATGCAGGAGCAATTGGAGTTCATCTCTCACCTGATAAGACTATAAAGATGATTCTCTTCGCAGGCTTAGGGTGTCTAACTCTCCATATGGATACATAAATTTATATGAGAAGTTATGATGCTTGTCAATAAACTAAATACCCAATCAGGAGAGATGATATGTGCCCTTGAGACTGAGGGTATGTGCAAGAGCTTTCTCTAGATGGGGAATAGATTTCATTGGACGAATTAGTCCCCAAGAAAGAGGATATCATGTTGAATACATCATAGTGGCTATTGACTACTTGATTAAGTTGGTGGAAGCCAAAATAACAAAGAAAAGGGATGCTCATACTATTGGAAAATTCCTATTTGAGCACATCTTTATTGGATTTGGACTACCTATCAAGAAACCCAGTGATGAAGGTACATAGTCCATTAATGAATTCATTGAATCCCTCATGGTGATTCAAAAAAATATGCACCCTATCACCCATAAGCCAATGGACAAGAAGAGATTTCAAATAAGGTTTTATGAATTATCTTGATTAAGATAGTCAATAGTGATAGATCATAATGGGATAAACAATTGCATCATGCAGTTTGGACTTTTAGAGTGGCATATAGTATCGGTAGAAGAATTACCGTCTTTAACCTGATCTATGGGTAGAATGCAATTCTTCTAATTGACTTCCAGATCCCTACTCTTCAAGTAACTGAGAAGTATGAGTAGACATGCCATGAGTTGTCCAAACAATTGGATCAGATAGAAAAGTTACATGAAACTAGGTTAGAAGCAGTAGCAAGAATCTAAGCTTCAAAAAGAAGGAAAAATCCTATTATGATGCACATATTAAAGAAAAAGGTCTTTATGTTGGAGATTTATTCCTAATGTATACTTTAAAGCAACATTCAAAGAAACTATAACAAAGAGGTTACGTTCATCAACAAAATTCAAGTGGAGCTATTAATCTAACTACATGATGGAAATATTCTATCAAATTACATAAATGGATTTCAAGTAAAGAGATATATTAAACCTCTCAATGGATTTCAAGTAAAGAGATATATTGAACCCCTCACAAAGAGGATGTTAATTAGACTTGTATGAGCATAAAATTGTAACAAAGAGGAGGAAAGAATTAGAGAGGAAGCCACACAAGAAGTCATAGAGAGACTAAGGAAACCAAAAAAATGATTCAAAAGTGATACGAGAGATATCTCAAGGGTGAAGAACCAATTTGCATAGCTAATTATTGCACAACAAACATTAGGAAACTGGTCAATATGCCAAGAAAACCCTACCTAAACCTAGGGATCAAAAATGAAAGATAGCACATGTTGGACTCTTTAATTGACACAAGAGAAGCCCTAAGTAGTGTTCATGCTTCCTTAGTGGATAAACAAAAAGTTCAAAATACCCCAATAGAGGCATATATGATTGGAATATGAGGCAACCATATCAAGTGCTTAGGAGAAGTAACCCTATCTTTACAACTAGGAAATAACACCATGCTACATAAAATTTTATTCTATAAAGACTATGATTTGCTAGAAGAGCTCATCCTAGGACACAATTGGATGTAAGAATTTGAGGTCACTTTCAACTTAACCCAAGGATTCATTGTTTCCAAGATAGGGCATAGAGAAGTGTTTAGTCTTCTCGAGGAAAAGCCTCTGGCTAGACCCAATAATGGAAACTCTAATGTGTCAAATATGAGTGTGCATGAATTAGGTAATAAAGAGGGATTTATCCTATTGAACTCAATTTCCAATCTAATATCTCTTTTCTAAACAAACCTTGTTCTCCTAAAAGTACATTATTAATACCTTCTTACTGTTATATGGAGTCAACCTTTGGAAGAGGTGTGAACCACCTCTTAACTCCATTTAGATGGGCTCACACATGAGTGCCATGTGGAACCCATGCGTAGAGCCATAGGTGACTCATTAGTTATGGAATTAAAGAGAGAGATTCTTCTTAGAACGAGTATGCAGCTGGGGCAGATCGAACAGAGAACTCCGTGTGTGTATCACGAATCACCTCGGGAATTGTAGTTGAAGAAAGGAAAAATTGGAGGACTTCTCAAGGAGTGTTCAACACTAGTATTGGAGCGGGTGAATGCATAGATCGAGGTCCCAATAGGCCCATGAACGGAAGCAACCGACAAAGGAGGTCGACTACTCTGCAGGCGGATAAAGTTCATTGTTTTTTGAACTGCAATTCAAACTTAGCTTGGACAGAGGAAATTTTGGAAGTTTTGCTTGAGATTGGAAGGACAAAATTTAGGGTATCAATCAAGTTTTGGGAAAAGAAATGATGCATACATGTAGTATGGGCTGTGGATATGGGGTATGTGTCATGAGTTTTTCTTGAAAAGCTTCAGTTCCTGAGTTTTGAGCTTTCAAAGTGACTACTCCATGAAGATTAGTTTTTCTACTTCCTACTTGTGACATACCCAACTTCTCTGCACCATAGCTTCCTCATACGACATCCGATTTCAAAAATATTTGTCACGTTATGAAACTATACTCAAGTTTCGCTCAGAGATCATCATTGTTGGATTTGGATGAGATTTGGTCAACTAAAATCTCTCTGCAACACTTCAACACGAATTAGGTGGCCACTTTTGGGCCTAGTTTTTCATCATCGAGTGTCCAAATTTACTTTTTTCACTTGGGATAACATTATATCTTTGAAGTACAAGTGCTGGGCTACATTTCTTGGACTGGCAAGGACCGGAAAATCTCAAAAGTTGTTTAGTTTTACTCACTTTGCTTGGTTGGGGCTATTGCTACGTGGTTTTGGCATTGTTCTTGTTGGTTTTTGGTGATTAGAACCTCTCTGGACCAACCAGATATTTCCAATTTTTGTTTGGGCCTAGACAAACTTCATAATCAGCAACCTAAAGCTTCAAGGATCACTTGGATTTTGCTTCGGCAACTTCATTTTGTAACAGGGAAGTGCTCTTGCGCTATATTTCTCTTCTTCTTGCATATTTAAGCTTTACTTCCATTCATTTTCACATACTCTAGTTAGCAAATGGGGGAAGGGAAGTAAAACATGGAATGTAAAGGGAAACCAATAATTGAACACACTTCTCCATCTAAAGAGCAACTAGAGGATCTTGATTCTAGAATGAAAGAAGTGGAATTAGGGCAAGAAGTAGAAGAAAACTTAGAAGAGAAAGAGCCTCAACAAGAAGAGTATACATATGAGGAACTTTTAAATGCGTTTGTCACTCATGATCAATTCATAGACTTGAAAGAGCAAACCCTTAAATTAGAGAGAGATCTTGGTAGCATCACATCTCTCATACAACAGCTAAAGTCTCAAATGATCTCACTTGAGACTAGCATTACCTCTTTCCTAGTTAGGAAGGAAAGAGAAACCCCTCCTATTCCCCTAGAGATTACTAGGAAAGATACTTCTCTTCCTAGTAAGCACAAAGGAGAGAGCTCTAGGGAAGCTCCCTCCTAAAAGACTTGAAGCCACCTACCTTTACGGGGGATGACCAAGATAGGAACAAGGATGAAATCTACACTTTTTGTACAAAAGTGGCATGATTTGCATCAATTGAAGAGCACCCCACCAAAGTACCGTGTGCTAAAGGCGAGTCTCTCCCTCGACATGTGTGCTTACAAGTGATGGATGAGTCTTAAGGAGGCAAACTCTATTCCTACTGATCGGACTTAGTTTGAGACTCTTTTTCTAAAAGAGTTTCTTCCTAAGAATGAGGAGGAGAGGAATTGGGATGAGTGGGATAGGATTACCCAAAGAGGTAGGCCTCTTACGGTCTATTTGTAAGGAATTGAACTCATAACCTCTTGGTTAGGAATGTGATGGGTTAACCACTTGCCCCAAAAGCCATGGTTGAGGATTACTTCCTAATCCTCCCTCTTAGGGTGTAGTTCAACCATCTCCTACCTATCAAGGGTGTGGTTCAACCATCTCCAACCTATCACTTTATTACATTCTTCCCCCCTTGGTGGATCATTGTCCTCAATGATCTACTCTTGTATCCCTCTAGCCTCGGTGATCAGTCCCTTGAACTTCCTAGGTGCCCTTGAATTGATGTCCTCAACCTCGCATAGTTTCTTGAACCTTGTTCGCAACCTTGGTCTGTTGAACCCTTACTCTCAACCTTGGTGTCTTGAACCTTCTTGTTCGCAACCTTGGTGTCTTGAGCCCTTATTCTCAACCTTAGTCTTGAACCTTGTTCTCACCCATGTTTGGTATCTTGAACCCTCAATCAAGTGCCACCCAAGGTTTCCCAAGGACTTCACACCTCCAAGGTAGCTCAGTAAGTTTTGAAAGTTTGTTCTGAGAGCTTTTTCAACGGTATCTTATATGCCTCAATCTGACCTACGGATTGAGAGATACACTTGATTCTTTGTTGGGTCCAATGCTCAAAGGGCCGCCTCCACAATTCCTACCCTTTCACATGATGGAGTGCCCAAGCGCCTTTTTTAGAGGCCATTCGATCATTCCAACTTGCCCAAGCCTACTTCCTAGGCTTTGATACCAATGTAAGGAATTCAACTCACAACCTCTTGGTTAGGAATGTGATGGGCTAACCACTTGCCCCAAAAGCCATGGTTGGAGATTACTTCCTAATCCTCCCTCTTAGGGCGTAGTTCAACCATCTCGTGCCTATCAAGGGTGTGGTTCAACCATCTCCAACCTATCACTTTATTACACTATTTATCCCACTATAGAGAGATCATTTTGAAACTTAAGCACTTAGATGATTTCTAGAAGACCAGAGGGTTTGTTAGGGGCTTAGATAAAGTCATAAAGAGGGAAGTCAGAAGGAATGTGCCTAAGACATTTGAGGAGGCGATCATGTATGCACAGATCTATGAGGACCATAATCATCCTCAATATACTCCTATGGAGATGGATCAGCCCCTCAAGCCTCTTAGTATGACTAAATTCAAGAAGAAGTTGCCTTTTGGGAAAACCAAAGTTTTTATTAAAAAACAAATATCACAAAGGCCTAGGTTATCTATAGATCAGTTTGAGAGGGCCAAAAGAGAGAACCTCTGGTTTAGGTGTTTTTCTCCTAGCCATTCACAGTGGAACTGTTCACTCAAGAAGGGGGAAGAAAAGAAGAAGGGAGTAGAGACTAGTATGGCCCCCCAAAAGGGAAAAAAGGCGGTCCACCTAGTGCAGAACCTTCCTATTCATGGTAGCTCTAGCTGCAAGGGAGTGGAGGTGATGCACGAGGATATAGATCACACCTGTTGTTTGACTTAGTCATTGTGGTCACTGCACTTTGAACCACATGACCTAGTTAAATTTGCATGGTAGTGTGTATGAGACGAGGGTGCGAGTCATGATAGATGACTCTGCCATTCATAATTTTATAAACTATGTTTGGTCAAGAAATTAAACATTCCTCAATAGCCTAGTGCACATAAATACATTGTATCTATGATGCAAGGGCAAGATAAGAGGAAATGGGATACTATGGTATCCAATTTGGAAGTCAAGATGCAGGACTATATAGATTATATGGACTTCCAAATTATGAATATAGAGAGGATAGACCTTGTGTTAGGAAGAGAGTGACTATGGGGGTTGGGAAACACACTTAAATACAGCTATCAAAACAACACACTTGAATTTGAAAAGAATGGAAGTAAAGTTTGTATTGAGGGAGAGGGAGATGTACCTAGTGCACCTCTCATTTCATCATTAGAGTTGTATAGTCTTTGTTATTCTCAGCATGTATAGGATATGTTTTTATTGCATAGTCATGATATGGAGCATTGTACAGACAGCTCATCTGATGTATATTTTCATGCCAGGAATGTAAATATGATAGAACTTTCTACTATTCTTTTTTTGCAAGAGTGTGTGGTTAAAAGTTTTAAGGATCTTATGTTTGAGTATAGAGATGTTTTTCACATTGACTTACCTAGAAGGCTACTACCTGAGAGAAGGGACATTGATCATGCCACTGAGGTTGTTACTAACACTAACCCTATTTGCAGACCACCTTATAGGCTTAGTGTTTCTCAGCATGAGGAGGTTGAGAGGCAATTGCATGATTATTTAGATAAGGGCTTCATTAAACCTAGTAACTCACCTTGGGGATTGCCAATGCTCCTAGTTAAAAAGAAAGATGGCTCTATGAGGCTATGTATAGACTATAGAGCACTTAATAAGGTAACGATAAAAAATAGGTTTCCAATGCCTAGATTGGAAGATCTATTTAATCAGTTACATCAAGCTAGGTATTTTACCAAGCTTGATCTTAGATCAGGATATCATCAAATCAAGATTAGGGTAGAGGATGTCCAAAGACTGCATTTAGGACTAGATATGGGCACTATGAGTTTTTGGTGATGCCTTTTGGTCTCACCAATGCCCCTACCACTTTCATGAAGCTCATGAATAGTGTTTTAGGACCTTATCGAGGACACTTTGTAGTAGACTTTTTGGATGACACTCTGATCTATAGTGCGTCAAAAGAGGAGCACTTGGAACACTTAAGAAAGGTATTGCAAGTGCTAAGGGAAATTTCACTTTTTGCTAAGGAGTCAAAGTGTGAATTTTTCAAGACCGAGGTTAGATACCTTGGGCATATAGTCTCCCAAGATGGAATCCAAATGGATTTTGAAAAAGTAAGGGCTATTATGGAATGGCCACATCTAAGGAACCTAGAAGAGCTACAGATCTTCCTAGGTTTATCAAGTTTCTATCAAAGATTCATTAAGAACTATGCCAAAATTGTTGTCCCGATGACGGAATAGCTTAAAGGGAAAGGGAAAGCCTTTCATTGAGGAGATGAACAAAAGCAAAGTATGGAGAAATTGAGAACAATTGTTACAGCTCCACTTCTACATATGGCAGATCCCAACAAACCATTTGTGGTTGAGATTGATGCGAGTCATTTTGCCATAGGAGCGGTTCTAATTCAGGATGGTCAATGAGTAGCTTTTGAGAGTAAGAAACTAGAACTGGCTTAGAAGAATTTTTCCGTCTATGAGAAGGAGTTGTATGCAATTGTCCATGCTTTGAAGAAGTGGCATCATTATTTATATGGTGCCAAAGTTACGATAGTGTTTGATCAAGAGAGCATTAAGTGGCTCTCTAATCAAACAGACCTCAAAGGTCATAAGGCCTGATGGGCAGAGACCCTTCAGGAGTTTGATTATGAGCTTAGGTATAGGAAGGCAAAGTTTAATGTAGTGGATGATTCACTTAGCTGCATGCCTATGCTCAATGGACTAAGTTTTACTCAGGTCACTAGTGAGCTACTTGAGTCCATTAGAGGAAAATGTAGGCTTGATCCTGCATATTCTGAGATTTGGGAAGCCATAGAGAATGGGGATTGTGATATACAGGTTTCCAGTGAGGATGAAGTATCGACGAGTACTCAAGAAGGATTCAAGTGGAAGAACTACAGTGTCCATGATGGATATCTATTATATAAAGGTAAGGTGTGTGTCCGTAGAGATTTCGAGATGAGACGGCATATTTTGTATGAATGTCATGACACACCTAGTGTGGGACACCCAGGAGTTAACAAGACTTATGATCTTGTTAAGAGGCAGTTTTATTGGCCTGGCCTTCATAAGGACGACCTAGAGTATGTCACACGCTTTCTTGTAATGAACAATGTCATATTCTTTTATATTAGATCAACAGAATCTCTGCAAATGCAAAGGGAAATCTAAGAGTTGGAGAAAACATTCGTGAAGGAGACACTGAGTGGCCCCATATTCAAAATTCCTCCATAGTTGGGGGAGCTCTAGTCTATCCACAAGCGCATGGGGCTCGTATGGGTGCATAATGTCCGATCTGATTTTACCATTTAGTATACTATAGCGCTAGACCGGGACCATATCAGGTCGACATCATCTAAAGCTTGCATCTTAAGCAAAATGGAGGAAGTTCTGTGGAAGTCAAGAGATTCAAACTTTTGAGCTTTGCAGGAGAAGTGCTCGCTTGGATCACTCCACCGAAGGTAGAAAGAAGTCGCTACTGATGGAGGAAGCTCCTGAGGAGTCATGGGATTAGAACCCATGTTGTCAACAATATAGATTTCACGTTGTCGGCTCATGTAGCTGTGCTCATAGTGGTCATAATTGATTTGATTTGTATTTTTTTATATTTTAGAAATCATAATCAAAGAGGTGATTCTATCAGTGGTGGAATCGAGAATCAAACTCTTCTCGATTTCTTTGTTGAAGACGTATGAGATTGACTAGGTCACCGCTCATTGTCTTGTCAAATGCTTCAGGAATTATCTTCTTGATCTCACATTGATCATTTGAGCACAACCGAAAAGCAAAAAAAATGCAGAAATGTGCATTTGTGTTAGCCTATAGTGGTTCATGAATCAAACTTGCAACCTCATGTTTATGTGTGTTTCCTCCTATCCAACATAGCGAATGCATCAGTGACTTAGTAACTCTGCTAGAATTATAATGATATTGGGATACATTTAGGTGCTCCAAAACCTTCTTTTACCAGACGCAAAAGGAGAATTTGATTCAGATGATAATTGTTGGGGTTTGAACCGGTTACATGAATCAAACTTGCAACCTCATGTTTATGTGTGTTTCCTCCTATCCAATACAACGAATGCATCAGTGACTTAGTAACTCTGCTAGAATTATAATGATATTGGGATACATTTAGGTGCTCCAAAACCTTCTTTTACCACACACAAAAGGAGAATTTGATTCAGATGATAACTATTGGGGTTTGAACCCGTTACATCCTAGATACTATAGCTCTCATCTATCCATGAGAGCAATCAACTCTCGATGAATATTTTCTTATCTGATTATTTATGTTGAGTCGCAAAGCTTTGCACAAGCAAAAGAAAGGCAAACACTTCCGAGGATCACCTTGAGAATTGGATTGCCTGACTTTAGTATCAAGAGTGCTTCATGATATCTACCGAACCAAGATGCCTTCATGAGGCTTACACTCAATTTTAAGAAGCATAAGTCTTAGAAGACCTAGAAATTGTCCTCATAACATCTTCCTCATGAGACAGTTCTAAAAGCTATCTGGCTAGCATCTTAGCTTGAGTATGATGCTTATAATATGCACATGTTCTATATTTTTGTGAAGCAAAATCAGTGCCTCAATGGAAGGTTTCTATGCGATGTGTTGAAGGGGGATCAAACTCAAGCCATTCTTGATAGAATCACAACAATGGCTCTTCTAAAGGATCATTGGAAGGAAATAGATCTATTTGGAGATAAGTATTTTATAAGTTAATGATTGATTTAAAAATGTTTTTTGCTCTATGCTTTCCTATAGGATGCATTTTTATCATTGAAGTATGGTAGTAAACTTCATGCTTGATAATCATGATGAAAATCATTGAAACCTACATGAAAGAGCATAAATATATTGAAACGATCATTAAACACAAGCATAAGTATGCATCTATGAAAGAATATTGGTGCATTTCTCCTTTCAAAAGAGTGTTTTCATGCACAAAACACGTTTTCTTCTTGCTTGAAAAGATAGTCAATGCCCAAGTTTATGCATATGAACGATTATATCTAGCAAGTAGAATGTTTGTGCATGGATGATTGGGAACATGCATTTTCAAGCTCAAGAATTGCTTGATTTAAGTATGGTACATGAAAGGAGAATACCAACACATGCATGGAGGAAGAGGCATTTGCATTCAAGAATAGGAATTTGCATATGCATTATTTGTTAAAGTAGTTGAACACTTGTACTTTCATTATCTCCTTTCTCTAACTTGACTTAAACAATTAAGAAAAAGAGCAAACTAGATAGTTGTAATGCTCCTGGCTGCCATGCAACTCAAGTATCTAGTTTGTCTTTCCTAGATGTGATACTTAGATATCACAAATTAGGAGTCTTGATTAGGAAAAGCAAGCCCTTCAAAAGTAAGTGTTCAATTTTCTTGCTCATTGGAATCGCAAGAAAATAGTTGATATGTTTCAAAATTGAAAAAATCATGGAACTATTTTCTTTGATTTCATGCTAATGAGTGATGAACCTCAAAGAGGTGAATAAATTTTAGCATCTTTTGAACTTTAGTGTTCAATAGTTGGATGCTAGGTTCCATGACTGCATCTTCAATCAAGATGTGGAGTTTTCAAAAAGCTTGGAAACTTTATTAAGATCTTTTCTGAGGATGAGAAAAGTATGCTTGGTTTTGTTTAAGCTAATTAGAGCTTAAAGAAGAAACTCAAGTCAAAGTAATCTTTGGGAATCAATATATTTTCCTAAAAGATACATCAAAGTAATCTTTGGGAACTAAGCTACTTCTTGAAGATAAGCCAATAAAATGAAATAGTCTGCTTAACTATCATTGGTTAAAAAGGAATATCTTTTGGACAAGAAAAAAAGCTTTAAGTCTTGGTCTTGTCCAAAAATCAAGAATTTCTTTTGAAGACCATTCCACTAAAAAAAAAATTCCAAGATGAATCATTGGACTAGAAAGTAGAAGATTCCAAAATGAATCATTGGCTTAGTATTATTTGATTCGTTGGCAGGAATCTAAAGTTCTTGAAAGAAACATCTCCCTAGATGTGAGACTGGAAGCTTTCAAGAAAATTTAAACAACAAGTAGTTTCTAGTAATTCCCAAACCACCGGTATCGGTACTTAAGTTCAAATATTGATATAACCTAAAGGTATATCAAAGATTCTTAGCTTTGGAATATGAGAGGCATCAGTGTATGCTTGGACTTAAGTTGAGGGAAAGATCTCTAAAAATCCCATGGGTAAGCAAAGATTCTTTTGTTAGTTTAAGAGATCTTAATAATAAAGACTAAGTCTTTATTCTAGTCACAAGGTCAACCAAACTTGATCAAGCTTGGTCATGATTGTCCAAGAATGTGCAATTGGAACTACTCTGTAGATTACCCAAGTATTGGCAATAAAATTCCTTTTGGAAATTATACACTCAAGTTCCATTTATCCAATGAAAAATTGTGAAAAGAGTAAGCTGTTCCAAGTCTGAAAAAAGTGAAGGAATTCCAAGAATGTAGTCTGCAACCGTGAAGATGGTACTTAAGTTTGTGGAAGGTAAAACATAAATGTTTTCCTATCCTTAAAGGGATTTTGGTACAAATCCAGAGAGCATGAGTGGATGCTTAGACTTAAGCAGTAGAGAGATTCATGTAAAAGTCTCGGTCGAGATAGGTACCTAAAGCATCAATAAGAAACGAATCTAAAGACAAGAAGTGAAAAGCTCTTGTCACTACAAATTGATCAAGAATAAACTATTTGAGCTTGAATCTATGAAAATTCAAGTACTTGGAATTCTGATTGGTTTTCATTTGAAAACCCTAGCAAAGAAGGATGGATATTCCATCAAAAGGTTTTCAAGTTCCCAAAGGAAAGCACAAGATTGTGAAATGATCATGTGATGGGATAAAAACCTAAAACTTCAAGTTAGATTTAATGCCTAAAACTTCAGAGTTGAAGTAGAAAGGTTCTCTATCAAGAGATGTTTAGATTTTAGGATAAAATTCACTCGGACGTCAATGTGAGTATAAAATAGGGTGGTATAGGGCTCCAGATTTTATACTCAAATTGATGTAAGAAAGATGGTATGGGACATCGGACCGTGACATGATGATTATCTTTTAGTCCTAAATTGGATCTTGAAGTTAGGGTTGATCCTTAATGGAATTAAAAATTCAAAGAAGGAGTTTAAATTCAAAGAGGATAAAAGTAGTATCTCAAGATAGCTTCAAGATCAAGGAAATAGAAGATATGAAGAAAGTAACTTCCAAGATCTTTTTGAAACACTTCAAGATAAATTTTTGTTAATTTGGAAATATTCCATAAATTTCTAAAAAAGTTGGGTTTTGACTTATAATTGATCTTTTCAACCAAGGATTTGATTGACTAAGTCAAGCACTAAGTTCCTAGTGTAACTTGGTAAATTCACTCTCCTTACTCAAAGAAATGCAAAAGAATTCCATACCTAGTAAGGAGTCAGAAAGACTGAATATAAGCTAAACTTAGTCTCAAGTGAAGCATTATTTGAATACAAAACTCATCAACAAAACCTCAGTGGGTCGACACACTGATGTAGGTTACCACACTAGTATCTTGTGGTTGGATGATGTTTTTGATTTGATTTGAACCTTTTTGAGAGTCTAGCTTATTTCTCTTAAAGATAGAAAAAATGCTTCAGTGCCCTATTGAAACATATCTTCGAGCAGTTAAAGTCCTGAGTCATCTAGACTTTGACTCATAGCAAGTTTACGTATCTTCAAAGTTTGAATTGGTTGAACAAAGTTTTTGTTCTTTCTTTCCGCTTTCCAAATATTTTGGATTTGACCTAGATATGGTATCCGATTCTTGTCATAAAAGTCAAGGGTTATCCAGATAGAACTAGGTATTAAACATCCTAGATAGATGTTTTGTACAAGAACCTTTTCAAACATCAAAAGATGAAAAGTTCAAGAATGACTTATTCATTTAAGTTTTCGTCAAGTTATAGCATAAATGATTTCCTAGAGTCTAGTATGCTCTAGAATAGAGAAGTTAGGAATTGCTCATCAGATTGATAATCCCAAAGAACTTTTAGCTCAAGTCTTTGAGAAAAGTTTCCTAAGTTGGACAAATTTCATTTTGAATTTGAATTGGTCAAGTTATAGTATGGTTTACTCAAAGTAAATGGTAAACTTTCTCCTACAGTTGACATAGGATTTTTTAAAAATTTAGGACAAAGTAGTCCTCTAGGAGAGTGAAAAATCCAAGTAACTATTAGATAGGAAAAAACCATTGTAGAAAGATCTAAGTTAGATATTTAGGGACAACCAAACTTTTAGTGCTCTAAATCAAATTCAAGTGAATCAAGAGTTCTCAAAGTCTTGCAAGGGATAAGAATCCCATCTTCGTTACTAAGTCCATGCGCCAGTCATGCCCAAAAATGGACTAGTAATTTGAATCCATCCAGCTCAAATGTTTATGCCTAGATTGCACATTGAGAAACTATGAATTGGCGAGGGATGTTTTTAGGATCCATGCTTATTATCCACTCACTACTTTGTACTTTGACCATTTTATCAAAGTGCAAAGAAAGACAGTGTTTTTAATCATTTCGGCAGGGATGCCACCACAGAGATGAGACATGTTCTTCCAGTTCTAGAACATGACCATGTTCTTCCAGTTTTAGAACATGAGGCTCGGGGGTTGCCTATAATATATATATAGCTCTATTTTCAAGGGCAAAAATATTTTTCCAAGGGGGGGAGAATGTAATAAAGTCGATGATCCAAGGGTTCGGTCAATTCAGACAAATCTGAAATCGGACACTGTTTGGTCACCCGTGTGTATGACCAAAGATCTCGAGTCTAGACTTACTAGAAGGTCATTTACTCTTGTAACCAAGTGATCCACTTAGCCTAGTGGTTAAGACTCACTACATTTACTCTTGTAACCAAGTGATCCACTTAGCCTAGTGGTTAAGACTCACTACATTTACTCTTGTAACCAAGTGATCCACTTAGCCTAGTGGCCATGATTGTATAGATAAATGTAGTGAGGAGATACAAAATAGTTGGTAAAATATATAATTCCACAATATCATGACTAGAAGTCCTACCATCTCGGT
This sequence comes from Ceratopteris richardii, assembly GCA_020310875.1. Taxonomy (NCBI): domain Eukaryota; kingdom Viridiplantae; phylum Streptophyta; class Polypodiopsida; order Polypodiales; family Pteridaceae; genus Ceratopteris; species Ceratopteris richardii. Next base: position 55,616,464 of record CM035434.1, read on the forward strand.
CCTATAGGATAGGGGGATAGGCCCCCCAAACCCCGTAGAAGGGGGTAAGCCCCCCTCTGCACTCCTCCCATTAAGCTTCTATGGGGAAACCATGCGACACCACAAGACCATTATTTTTGGCTTGAACCGAAACCCAATGGCTTGGAAGTTTATGCCCTACCTAACCAAGTGGCTAGGCTCACAAAGATAATCTATTACCATCAATGGTCACACATGGAGCTTATCTAATTTCAAAGTTAGGGTTTCACAAATGTTTGGCATCTCACAATGGCTTCTCCTCATAGTGGGCGACTTACAAGTTAGATCACTATGGATCATTTGTGGCCACGTGAGGGTGGGGTACTGAGTATATCTAACATCCCTCCCTCAATGCCCATCCTACAGTGAACTACCTCCTTGGTCCAATGCCAAAATTTGGAAAGTTTTGATAAATTTTCTCTCCCAAGAGCCTTGGTGAAGATGTATGCTCCATTTTCTTTAGTTGGATAGTAGCTTATCTCCTTGACCCCATCCTCAATCAACTCTTGCCCTTGCCACCTTTTGGTTCTTCTCTTCTTCCTTCTTGATGTGTATGTCTTGGATTTTGTAGCCTTTCTTCTTGTAGTGGAAACACTCTCCCTTGAAGTTATTTTTGCCATTCTTCTTTTTGGCTCCATCTTTTGAAGAGTCCACTTTGCCTCCTTTGGCATTTGTTATGAATGCACCATCTCCTTTGCTGCCAACACTCCTTGCCTTGAGCCCTTGTCACTCTAGCACAATGGTATGTACCAACGTGAGGAGATTCACCTCATAAATGTAAATCCACGGGGACGTGAGGACTAGTATGAAGACTATGAGCAAGTGATGGCACAAATGCATGAGTGAAAGCACACAAGCATGCACACACATACACACACACGTGCACAAGATAAGAGCAAAGAGTGGAACAATGGAAGATCTTGGATTACAAAAGAACGCTCTTACAAAGCTCAAATCTACAACAAGCTAACCCCCCAAAAATGAGCTCTCTAGCCCTTTTTGTAGTTTTTTGAGTGGTTCTGACCCTGTCCAGACCTAGTGTCTAGCCTAGTAAAAAATTAGGTTCCAGGGCTTATTTGGGGGCTCAAACAGAATCTAAAAATTATGAAACTTTGCAGGATGATAGTTTTAATATTCCTCAAGCTTGAGGAATCCTCGACTTGAACAAAATGGAGTTTCAAAAATGAAAAATGGTATTTATAATGGTTTTTAGTGATAAAAATCACTACTTTTTTAAGGATTTCTTTTGAAAATTTGACATGTGCTTCTTGAAGCTCCCTTCATGCTCGTTCTTCTTGTGTGTCCACTTCCTTGATGCGCTTCCATGCTTTTTCCTTAACCTTGAGTGGCAACACTCCCCCTTCTCTAGAGTCTGTCATCCCTAACAGACCCTTGTTGTAGTGGTTGTTCCATGTAGTACTTTGAGAGGTAGAGTTCCTCATGTCTCCTCCAGAGTGGTCTATCTTCCACTTGTAGTGGGGTCGCTTGTCCCATTCTTCATGTTTAGTCCCTCTATGTATATTTCTTCCTTGATTCAAGCATAAGAGTGTATTATTGAGTTTTTAGAAATTGTGAGTTGCTCAAAAGATGTTATTAGAGTTGATTGTGAGTAGCTCTCGGCGGTGGATTCCTTCCTTGTTGTTGCTGTTGTCACCTTGATGTCCTATGGTTGTCCAAGATGGCTTCCCAAGTTTTCATGCCAAGTATTCGTGATCCATAATGAAGGATGGGTAAGTGTATTAGTGCATGGGTTGAAAATATTATGTGCCTTGTGCACGGCCTTGTAATGTAGCCCTATGCATGCATACTTGGGAAATGCATTGGAAGAATTATGGTGCAAGAAGTTGGGTCTTGAGCTAAGTGCTCAAGGGTATGCTAATGAAGAGGTTTCCTAATCTATCATGGTTATAGTGTTGTTGAAGCATACACGTCTTACCATGGTGAAAGGTCTGTCGATCTGCATCTTTTCGTGTTGTACTTCCATCATGGTGGTTGACCATTGGCTTGTCAGTTTCATTGATGGATGTCCTTGCTGATGGTTCATTGATTAGCTTCTTCAAGCACACAGTCTTGTTCAGTTCTTTTATTTTCTCTATGTTTTTTTTTAACAATGGCAAAAAACAAGAAGTAAGAGGTTAGTATCAAGAAAATATTTTACATGTGGAAATTGTGTCTGATGTGCCTGGGATTTCTCAATTGTGTCTATGCACCGACATATAATGCAACCCTATAATAATACATACTTCAGAAATGCATGACCTAAATGGTGTAAAAGACAAGATTATGCCAAAGGCACATGGTTGTTGCTGATGTTACTTGCATACTTGATGCAATCTTTGTTTGGAGGTGGCAATTGGGTCTTGACATGATGTAATCCTCCCTATAGGAATCCATTTTAGAATAGTAGGTGGCCTTATAGAGATCACCTCTAGCCTCTTCCTCTTTGGATGGTTGCTAAAACTTGGTGTCTAGCTTGGTTGGTTCTTCAGTTCTGAGGAAGTTACTGGTACTTTTGGTTTCCAAACCCATATCCTTGATGATTGTCTTCTTACTTTTTCCAATAGGTTGAGTTTCTTTTTTTTGGTCTTTGTGCTCGGTTCTTACCCATTTCTCTCCTTGGCTTCTTTGTTGAGACCTTTTGCAGGGTGGAAAGCATAGGCCTTTATGCATGTAAGAGTGCCTTGGGTACCCAAATGTGTAATTGCCCTCGTTGAGCTGCAGCTAATTTTTTTTGGTACCCAAATTTGTCGGAGGCCTACTTGTTGAGCTAGTCCTGGTGGCTTGGTTTTATGTCTTCACATTGTTAGCTCGCCTAGGTGGGAATCATGATGGATGGAAATCTTAGCCACCTTAGATGTGTGTGTGAATGAGGAAGTACTAACTATGAACGAATGCATAGATGAAGAAAGCTATGATGTGAATTTATACATGGTTGTTCTTCAAGAAGTGGAAGAAGGAGAAATCTTGGAAAAAGAATGGAAAGAGGAATATGAGAGTATAGAAATGGAACCAGAATTTGATTCAAAAGAGAGCTATCTAGACACCATTCGAACCAAAGGGAAGCAGGAACCGACAAATATCTTGGCAATCGAAGCCGCTCCCATAGTACAAAAGCGAGAGGAAAACATGAGTAAAATTGAACCAAATCCAGATCTTTTCGAGGTTCCTGAACATTTTAAAAGATATGAAGTAGAAGAGAGAAAGGGGGCCATTCAAATGCCTAAACAAGAGGTTCGAGAGGGAGAAGCATACGACAACAAAGAACAAACGAAAAAAATCATAGTGACAGTGGAAGATGGAGAAGAAAGATGTACATACATAGGTAAAGATGAGTCAGTTGAAGAGGAAGAAGAAGTAATCCGATTGATCAGAGAATATCGAGACGTATTCGCATGGACATATAAGGATCGCAAAGGCATGGAACTCTCGATTTTTCCTCATAGAATACCAATGATAGCAGATGCTAAACCATCAAAACAACGCCCATATACATACAATGAGGTCTATGTTGCTAAAATTAAGGAGGAAATAGACAAGCTATTAGCGACAAGATTCATATATGAAATAGAACACACCGAGTGGGTGTCGCCTTTAGTAGTTGTGCCTAAGAAGAACGGAAAACTGAGGGTGTGCATTAACTTGAAGAAGGTAAATGCAGCCACCATACATGACAGCTACCCATTGCCCATTACGGACCATTTAAGAGGTATATAGCTTCTTAGATGGATTCTCTAGATACAATCAAGTAGCTATTGCTACTGAGGATCAACACAAGACCGCATTTGCGCCTGTATGGGGAGTCTATGCTTTCCGAGTGATGCCTTTCGGACTCACTAATGCGCCTGCCACCTTCCAACGATTGATGTGTCATGTCTTCAAAGAACTCCTGAAAAAGAGCATGGAAGTGTATGTAGACGACCTATGTACATATTCAAATCAAAGGTTGGACCATATTCCTGAATTGCAAAAGATATTTAATAAATGCCGACAATATAGAGTTTGCCTAAACCCATAGAAATGTGTCTTCATGGTAAGACAAGGGAAGATTTTAGGACACATAGTCTCTAGAAATGGAATTTCCACGGATGAAGATAAGATTAAGGTCATCTTAGAGCTTCCTAGACCTAAGAATGCAAAAGAGGTACAAGTTTTTATGGGACATTGTGGATACTATCATCGATTTATCCACATGTATGCCATAATCGCCAAACCCTCGTATGGACTCTTAACTCAACTCATTTGGAGAGAGGAATGTGAGAAGGCATTCAATTAGTTAAAGACGCCGCTCAACACCGCTCCAATTCTGAAAACACCCAATTGGGACAAGCCCTTTCATATTCATGTTGATGTGTCTAATTACGCAATAGGATGTATATTAGCTCAACCGGCCGATGAAGGAAAATTAGATCATCCAATTGCCTATGCGAGCAGAAAATTGAATCAAGTTGAAAGGAATTATACCACTACTGAGAGAGAAGGATTAGGAATGGTCTATGCAGTAAAGAAATTTAGACACTCTCTTTTAGTGAACGAATTCAAGTTCTTCATAGACCATCAGGCTTTATTGTACCTAGTCAATAAGCCCTGTAACACGGGAAGATTGGTAAGATGGTTCCTATTACTGATGGAGTTTGACTTTAAAGTAATAGTGAAAAAGGGAAACACACATGTGAGAGCAGATCACCTTTCTAGGTTAACACACGGAGAACCACCAAGTGGAGTACCCGATGATCTCCCAGACACTTATTTGTTTAATCTGGAAGTTTGTCCAAAGTGGGCAGAGAAACTAATTCCTATACTTACTCATGGCCCACAACACCCAATTAACAAAGAGAGCAAAAAGGAAATTCTCCAATCAAAAAATTTGCACATTATTGCTGGAAGTGTGAACTATAAGCAACCCAATGGTGTATTGCTAAGATGTGTTGAGGAGGATGAACAAATGAAGTTGATTGAACAAGCACATGTGAACAAATGGAGGGCACACAAAGGAACTCATGGAACTATTAGGGAATTAAAATGATTAGGAGTATACTGGCCCGACATGCCTAAGAATGTCCATGACTACGTGAGCAATTGTGCAGAATGCTAGAAGATAATCCACGAGGATCATACGTCCATACCTTTCTCAACGATAGCACCCAATTGGAGCAAAACATTGGTAAAATTCCTAAGGACAAGAGAACATGAGGAAGGAGTTAGCTTGGCAAGAAAACAATCCCTAGAAGAGATGAGCAAAGATTATGTACTTATGGGAAGACAATTGTTTAGAAGAGGAAAAGACAACCAATTATGATTATGCATTCATGAAGGAGAGTATTTACCCATATTAGAGATGGCACACGTACGTGTGGCAGGAGCTCATTTTTCAGCTGAGAGAACTGTAAAAATGATCCTTTTCGCGGGCTTGTGGTGGCCAACTTTACATATGGATGCGAAAACATATGTACGAAGTTGCGAGACTTGCCAAAGGGCTAAATACCCAATTCGGAGAGATGACATGCCATTAAGACCCATGGTTTGTACGAGAGCGTTCTCCAAATGGGGTATTGACTTCATAGGACCCATTAACCCACCGGCCAAAGGATCACATGCTGAATACATCATAGCCACATATTACTTGACAAAATGGGTAGAGGCAAAGGCTACAAGAAAGAATGATGCTCAAACCACGGTTAAGTTTCTTTTTGAGCATATATTCACTCATTTTGGGTTACCAATTGAGATTGTGAGTGACCGAGGAATGCACTTCATTAATGAAGTGATAGAATCTCTAATGAATGAGTTTTTAGTGGTCCACAAAAAATCAGCCCCATACCATCCCCAAGCCAATGGCCAAGCGAAAAGTTCCAATAAAGTATTATGCATAATATTGACAAAGATTGTCAATAACGGGAGGTCTGACTAGGACAAGCAATTGCATCATGCAATTTGGGCCTTCGGAGTCGCATACAAGACTGCCATTGGAACCACCCCATTCAATTTGGTGTATGGGCAGAATGCAATCTTGCCAATTGATTTTTTAATCCCCACCTTGAGAGTAGCCCAACAGTATGAATGGACCAAACATGAATTATGTTGGTGCATTTTACCCAAGCCTACATGCTTGATATGCTTGATATTATGATCATTTGTAAGTCACATGTGTAGTCATGTGAACACCTCTTGTAAAAGAGTACATTTTATCTCTTGTAAATGGAAAAAGAAAAAAGGAAAAGGATCGCTTACCTCATCCATGATGTAAAAGAAAATTCGTGGCTCTAACTACCTAAAACCACGAATTTTTGAGCTGAGGGATGTTAGCCGCCGGATTGGCAATTGTAAAGTCTAACTCTTTTCATATTCCGGATGAACTGAAAGGTCATTGCGTAGATGTTGTAACCTTTTATATAAATCAATGAAAAAGACACTTTCGGTGACAATCAGTTGGATCACCAGACTGTCTGTCTAGGTGATTGATCTGTAACGTTGTTGTGGTGTGCGTTTGAGTAATTCTGAGTATTCTGTTCTCGTCTCTGTCTTGTTTGTTTATCAATAACTGTTCGGTAAAGATTTGGGTTAGAGTAATATTCATAGTAAGTTAAGTGTTGAATTCTTGTTTCGCTGAGGGTATTACTGTGAGTCTGTGTACGGTAATGTTTACCTTATGCTTTGGTTATTGAGAGAGTCTTAATCTGTGTATGAGTCGGTACTCTGTGAGTGAACTGTCATGTGAGTAAGTCTAGCAAGGAAGAGCCAGAGTTTTCCGTTAGTGAGTTGGATTAGCATACTTGTTCGAACTACTATCATGTGAGTGAGTTAATTGGGAAAATTCAAGTATAGGGCCTCTGTTTTACAGACCGCTTCCACTCCCAAGAACCCGAATAGATGTTTAAACGCGCTTCTAACGACAAAGCGACGTTTAACACTGGCGCCGTCTGTGGGAATGTGGCTCCAGATGTAGCAACAGAGTGTTGCAGAGTGATTGTGGCAGAAAAGGTTGTGAAGCGACAGTAAGGAAGAGTAGTACGCAAAGTATTGCAAACGTGATATATGACGGTTACTCGTTCCGGTGAGTCGTACCCGAAGTATAGGAGAAACCAACAGTCGTGGGCGATACCTAATTTGCTACGGATGCCCCCAGGAGGTAGAAGCATAGATAAGTTTAACCTAGTTGTCAAGGAAGTGAAGAACGTTAGTAGTGATTCTGATAGCATTCCGGTGGAACGCACTGCAATTTCTGTAGATTCTGGTGCAATTTCGGTGCAGTCTGTCAAAGATATAGTAACTCCAGAGTCTACCAGGACGCATGTATACAGTTAACTTAACACCATTTGGTCCATATTCGAATTTTTCTGAAGATAGAAACGTGTTGGCCAAAGAAATCAGTAAAGGTGAAAAAGTACCTTGTTTTGGTGAAAATTCGACAAATTCCGGTGATATTTCGGTCCCAGTTACCGAGAGTTCACAGTTTCCCAGTGACAATTTACCTGGTGAATCTTCATTCCGGTCACCATCATTCAGAGTAAGCTTCCCTACATTTGATATTAAGGAGGAAGGTAGCTTATTCAAAGCTGAAATCCGAAAGAGACTGAACGATATTATCAAGCTGGAGAATACACAAGCTGACGATATAGATTCTGACGGTCAAGAAATTCAACCTCGGAACTCAGGAGATAGTAACAACACAATAGTCAGCACCATGAGTGGGCAACAACAACAACAACAACAACATCAGCAGCAACAGCAACAGAAACAACAACATCCATTTCCACCCCGACCGGCTCCAATAGGAGTAACATACACCAAATTTGGTGGATTTCCAGGTGATGATCCTGATGCCCATGTGCGTACTTTTGAGATTAGTTATGCCATACTAAACCATCCACCGGATTCAGCATACAAGGCCATCGTATTCCAATCTACATTAGTTAATGAAGTAGCAAGATGGCTTATAGAGTATGATTTTAATCATTTTGTTACCTATGAGGCAGTACGGGATGCCTTTCTATAGAGATTCCGGTTAAAGAAAAACCCGGCAGAAATTTTTGATTATTTACAGAACAACAAATAGAAACTGCACCAAACTGTGCAGGAATATGCTACCTTGTTTAGAACACATCTGCGGCAATTACCGTCGGCTCATGCCAACGTGCCGGATGATGTTATTACTCAATGGTTTACTAATGGGTTAACTCCACAGCTCAAACAGATTATGATTATCCGCTGTGTGGGAGCTATGACACTTGATGCGGTTATTGCAATGGCTCTGCAGCTCGAAAATAAGGTTGGAGGTTTTACCGAAGACCTGGAATGGTTGAAAGCCAATAAAAATGTTGTAGAAGATCAAGCTAGACAGATGTACTGCACACGTGCAAGAATTCAGGGCATACCAGTGCCACTTGTGCCCTCAATCAGTTGTTTTGCACTATCTGCAATACCACCGAACATTCCACCGAAAACTATGCATACAATGCCAAAGTGCAAGGAACAGCAATAGTAAATGCAATTATACAAGAACCACGGTAGCTTGCCACTCACTATGTACCTCCTTAGATGAGAAACAACCAGCAGCAAGGATACCAAAATTATCGAGGACAGAGGAATAATAACTACAATGCAAATCGCTGGCAGACAGGTACATCACAGGAAGGTCCTGCTTTGCCACCCCCTCGCTGTCATTTTTGTGGTGAATTAGGACATATTCAAAGATTTTGTAAAGATGCAGCCAAATATGATAAAAGGAAGAAAGAGCGCCAAAACCCAATGACAAATATGGTTCATATCACACCAATAGAAACACAAGCTGCAGTAGTTCAGACCAGATCCGGTAAGCCACTGCAACCAGCAGCTGAAGTATTTGAACCAGGCATACGTGAACAACAAAGAATGTATGAAAAAGCTAGTTAGTGGACCACCACAGAACCTTCAGTGTTCCCAGATCCAATTACGGTAACACAAGTTCCGCTGCCAAAGGAAGGATTGCAGGAACAAGAATCAACCCTAGTAATAGACGCATCGTCTTCAAAATCGGTGAAAAATACAAGCCAAGCAGATCAGGCATGGGAAATTTTATCTAAGGCATCCATTACTCTTCCTCTTGGCCACTTATTTGCATTAGTACTAGGAGTTCGGCAACAATTTCAGCAACAGTTCAGTCCTGTGTCTTCTTGCATTCTAGCAACAGCGAGAGTACAACCGGAAACTGACTCTACGGTTGATCATTCGGTTCCTCTAATTACGGTATGGTACAAAAATCATAAGATTACACAAGTACTAATTGATGGTGGGTCTGGTGTAAACATAGCCACTGCAGCACTTTGTAAGAAGTTAGGATGGACCGAAATTGAGCTTGTCCAGTTTTTTGTTAGAATGGCCGACCAATCCCGAGTCCACCGAGTAGGACTTGTAAGGAATGTACCGATAACTTTGCAGGGTACAACTTTTAAGATGAATTTCGTAGTTTTAGAACTATTGGAGTCCAGTCTTGATTATAATCTTCTTTTCGGCCATCCTTGGTTGAAAGAAGCTAAGGTTATACAAGATTGGTCAGCACAGGAACTCACTTTTAAGGACAATTACCGTAAATATGTTGTCAAATTAGATGCTATTCATCCTTGTGAACTACATGCTAGACCTTATGTCGTAGAACTAGTTCACATGTTAGATGGTTTGTCCGATGATGAAGAAGAAGAATTTTTGAAGAATAACATAGATTTGATCTCCCTAGGGACTGTTGATCTACAATCTGTTGTAGTAACTGGAATCCGACAGTTTGTACGGTGATGCCTGTGATCGAAAAGGTAGAAACAGAAAATATTGTGGCTAAGGGTGACACTGATATACAACAACTTTTACATTCCGTTGATGATTCAAGAAAACCTCGTCAATTCTATGTTCCTGAAGATCAGTTAATTACCTATAATTTAGGAGATGAAGCTAACCAGCAATGTGTCAAAATAAAGGAAGGATTGCTTGAAGTATTCCAAACAGATTTGATCCACCTTATTCGTGAGTTCTCTGATGTTTTTGCATGGGATTACCGTGACATGAAGGGTCTGGACCCTCGCATATATCAGCATCGAGTTGTACTTAAACTGGAAGCAAAACCAATTAAACAACCCAGCTACCGGATGAATCCTAACTATGCAGCACAGGTAAAGGCAGAGCTTGATAGGTTATTAAAAGTCGGATTCATCATACCAGTCGAACATGCAGAATGGATATCTTCGATTGTTATTGTTCCTAAGAAAAATAAGCAACTTCGAATATGTGTAGATTACCAGAAACTGAATGCAGCTATAGTGCCTGATCCATTTCCTCTTCCATTTCTTGACACGATGCTTGACACAGTAGCACGACATGAAATGTACTCCTTCTTAGATGGTTACAGTGGGTATAATCAGGTCAGAATGGCTAAGCAAGATATACCAAAAACAACATTTATTACCAATTGGGATGTTTTTGCTTGCACAGTTATGTGGTTTGGATTAAGAAATGCTCCTAGCACTTTTCAACGATGTATGCAGGAAATCTTCTCACCCTATCTTACTTCTTTTATGCAAGTATATCTAGATGATTTCTCTTTATTTGGTAAAGTGGTAGCACACCTGTATCATTTACGGTGTTGTTTTGAGAAATGTCATGAATACAGACTCTATCTGAATCCAAACAAATCTATTTTTGCGGTTTCATGTGGTAAGCTGCTTGGTCATATTGTGTTTGCACAAGGCATACAAGTGGATCCAGATAAAATTACAGCTGTATTAGAAGCACATGTGCCTACTACACCGAAAGAAGTGATGAGATTTATGGGTCAAGTCAGATGGCATGGTCGACATTTACGGTGGCTTGCTCATTTGGCCATACCCCTAAACCGATTAATAACTAGTAATCCTCGACAATTTAATTGGACACAGGAATGTCAAACGGCATTTGATCGCCTAAAAGGCTTATTAACGCAGGTTCCAATTTTACAACCTCCTGATTGGGAACGCCCATTTCATGTTTTTGTAGATGCATCAGATATCACCATTGGAAGTGTCTAAATGCAACAAACAGATAAGTGGTTTCGGCTTGTTTACTATGCAAGTCAAAGACTTTCTCCTGCTGAAAAGAATTACTCTGTAACTGAAAGAGAATGCCTAGGTTTGGTATATTCTGTAAAAAAATTCCGGCATTATTTACTAGGCCAAAAATTCATCTTTCATGTAGATCATGCTGCACTGGTATATCGAGTTTGACAGCAGCATTTAGGTGGTCGTTTAGCGTGTTGGGTTCTACTGTTACAAGAGTTTGATTATGAAGTAATTCATCGACCCAGAACTGCACATGCATTAGCAAATTTTCTTTCTCGATTGGATTTCGGTGAAGCTCCGATGGGTGTTGATGACACCACACCTGCAATTTATGTTACTGAATCAACTAATGATGAATCTAAAGAACCTCCAGTGACCCCTACTTACTATGATCAGATACTAACCTTTCTTACTGATGGATATCTTCCTACTTAGACTTCTTCTGCAATGCGTAGGAAAATTGCAGTTTACAGTCGCAGATTCCGGTTAATTGCTGGAGAATTGTACTATATGGATCACACTGGAGTTTTACTTCGTTGTATTCCTCCACATGAAGTAAATTCAGTTATCGCTCTGGCACATTCAATACCTTCCGGTGGACATTTTGCAGCAGATTTAACGCACTGAAAAATTTTGCAAAGTGGACTTTGGTGGCCAACTATGTACAAAGATGTATCTCAATTTGTCAAAGAGTGTGACAATTGTCAGCGGTCTGGACAGCCTTTGCAACGGCATTTTTTCCCTCTCCAACCTGTATTACCATTAGAGCCTTTTCAAAAATAGGGTCTTGATTTTATTGGACCTATTACACCTCCAGCAATACTTAGCAATAATCGTTATATTCTGACATGTACAGATTATGCTACCAGATGGGCAGAAGCATGGGCTTTACGGTCTGCTACAGCTATTTCGGTAGCAAAGTGTCTAATGAAAGATGTATTTCCATGATTTGGGTTACCTTTGGAACTTGTGACAGATCAAGGCACACATTTTGTTAACAATTTAATGAAAGTGCTCACACATTCTTTTCAGATTATGCATTAATTCAGTTCTCCTTATTATCCTCGTGCTAATGGCTTGGCTGAAAGTACAAACAAGACCTTGCTGAGTATGCTTCGTAAACTGATTCTGGAATCACCAGAAAGATGGGATCAGTTGTTACCTGCAGTATTATGGGCATACCGAACTACATATAAAGTTGCCACCAGACTGACTCCTTTCAAACTTGCTTATGGATTAGAAGCAATTGCTCCAATGGAAGTTGTTATTCCTAGTTTACGTGTGGCCATCACTCAGAAGTTGTTACCAGAAGAGTCCTTGTCATTTCGGTTGGATACACTCAGAGAACTAGATAAGCATCGCTGGGAAAGTTTTTTGACTCTTCAAGAAAGGCAGTTACGGTAGGCTCGTACTCATGAACGGTATCTTAAAACTCCAGTTTTTAAGGCCAGACAACTTGTGCTATTTTATAATGCAAAATCAAATCGTTCTGCTGGAAAATTCAAGTTACGATGGTTTGGTCCTTACCGGATTACTGAACAAGTGGGCCCAGCTACTTTTCGGTTGACTACTTTGATCGGAATTCCTCTTCTGAAAGTCATCAATGGTTCAAAGTTACGACCGTATCATCAAGCATCTGACTCTCGCTGACGTGTTCTTTGTTTTTTCATGATATTTATTTTCTTTTTTGTTTTTGTGTGCTTAATAAAATAAGTCTGTAAATTATGCTCAATAGCCGCCTTGCATTATCGATTCTGCTCATGCATGCACACCGAAGTTATGAGGTTATCATCTCAACGTCGCGCGATGATTAGTAATTTCAATTGCTTCCCGCTATAGATTATCTACTTAATCTTTTTTTTCGCTGTAAATCGCTATTGTGTTTGCATTCTTTGTGTGCATAGTTTTTACTGTATCCCTGTGTTTGCTTGCTATTCGTGTGTGTATCATGGAGGCATTAGCAAACTTTGCTGCGTTTCGTGATGGACTCCCTGCTGATGTAGGTGAGTTCCTGCACGTCCGTGGGTTGGTCAATTTTGCTGAATTGCCTTGGCATTCAGTGGATTGTCACCCGTTCTATGCCCAGATCATTGCCGCCATCACTGCCACACCTGCTACAGAGCAGAGTTGGCCGATAACTTCTTTACCATCTCGTACCGTAATAACTCTACAAACCTTTGCTGATGCATTCCGAATCTCTCCGCAAGGACGAGAGAATGGCCCTAATCTACCCATTGCAACCATGATTGAATTATTTCCTAGGTATTCTTCCAATGAATATGCAATCCTTTGTCGTCCTCAGCCTGAAGGCACGGCTTTACAATTTTTAGTTGCCATCTTGAACCTGCAAAATCGCACATATGGAATATCTCGACCATTTTACTCCGCGATAGATCTAGCTGCTCGAGAGCCTGTAAACTTTGCCACATATTATTTCCATCGCATTCACAGAGAATGCGTTGCGATAATTAAACAAGTAAACAAGGGTGATATGACGCGTTCCCGTCTCCCCCACATCTTAAGTTTCCTGTTTTCGGCAATACAAGCAGCACAACCACCACCCAGAGGTCTAGTATTACACCATGAAGAATCCGTGCAGCTACTGGAAGATGATGAAGACGATGACGAAGAAATTTTCCACCTCCCCCGCCGCAAAAGAATCAGAATAAGTTCATCTGACAGTGAAGTACAGGGTTCAACCGCAGGTGATAAAGCAGATAACAATGAAGAGGAAGGGAATGAAGATGAGACTTTCCATGACACCGCAACATCAATGAATAATGATTCATCAGTGCAGTCATCTCCGAAGCAGCAACAAGAGCATGATGATACTGCTGATTCTAAAGCTAGCTCGTTTAAAGAAGAATCTAAACAACAATCTGAACAGGAAAAGCACGAACATGTGCAACCAATCATTAAAGAAATTATTGAAGAATTAATTACGATCGTGGATTCTACAGTTGCCAACCCTGAGGACACTACGCAACAAACCACCGAACAGGTAGTCGAAACTAACTCTGTTCTTCTAACTTCTCCACCTGTTCCACCCATTGTCCATGAGGAACCTGCCGCTTCATCATCCTCGTCACCAAACTATTCTCCCCCAAATTCCCATCAGCTCCTCACCACTTCTTCATCGCAACCACGGCCTTCCCTTCTCTTTCCTTCACTACCTGTATTTAATGAGCTTGCAACCATGGGACAGATGCTGATTCATCTATCGCAGCAATTACCAGTATAGATGAAAGAAGTCACTGATACTATCAGATATGATTTCCAGCATAAGATCGATGTGCTGAAGGCAGACATTAGTCCTCTCCAGGAAGAATTAGAAGTGGTTAAAGAAGAAAATCAAGCCTTACATGAACAGATTAAAGTGTTACAGGCTACAATTACCGAATAGGAAGCATTAATTAATCAGAAAGATGAGGCGTTAGCTGAGTTTCAAGCAAAAGATGATTTGTTATGTGCGACTGATGCAGAGATTCTACAGCTAAAGCAATCACTAGAGGATAAAGAGGATGCAGGTATAGCTCTGGGCAATCTGTTAGAAGAAACCAGACAACATCTAGATGAAGTGGTACAATGCGGACAAGAGATGCACGATTTGGTTAAGAAGACTAATGAAGAACTCCAGAGAAGCAAGTTTGATTTATCTGAAGTAAACAATATTCTTAAACGCAAATTGACCATGGAAGCTCAATTACAGAAAGACATAATAGGGATCAAAAGAGAGCGTGATGCTTATCATCGAACAATCCAATTTTAGAATCAGGAGATAGAAAGAAAGGAGTATCAACTGGATGCTCAAAAAGAAAGATTAGCCAGAATTGATAAGCAAATTGCAGACATGAAGGTGACCAGGGATGCAGCTCTGTCTAATGAATTTTACTTACAAAAAGCTTTCCTCCAGACACAGGCAGAGAGTTTAATAACCCAAGTTATTTCTTTAAGCTCAGTACGCACAGATGCTCAGCTCGTCGATCCAGACATTTTGAAGCAGATGTTAGAATCATTGAAGAAAAAAATTGCCTGGATTTTTAGATTAGCTAGATCTATGTATCTAGAAGGAATAGTTGATGAAACCTAGGATTTTTTTTGTATACCTGCGGGTTCAAGTCCACCGTGCGTGCCAATGTTAGCCGCCGGATTGGCAATTGTAAAGTCTAACTCTTTTCATATTCCGCATGAACCGAAAGGTCATTGCGTAGATGTTGTAACCTTTTATATAAATCAATGAAAAAGACACTTTCGGTGATGATCAGTTGGATCACCAGACTGTCTGTCTGGGTGATTGATCTGTAACGTTGCTGTGGTGTGCGTTTGAGTAATTCTGAGTATTCTGTTCTCGTCTCTCTCTTGTTTGTTTATCAATAACTGTTCGGTAAAGCTTTGGGTAAGAGTAATATTCATAGTAAGTTAAGTGTTGAATTCTTGTTTTGCTGAGGGTATTACTATGAGTCTGTGTATGGTAATGTTTACCTTATGCTTCGGTTACTAAGAGAGTCTTAATCTGTGTATGAGTCGGTACTCTGTGAGTGAACTGACATGTGAGTAAGTCTGGCAAGGAAGAGCCAGAGTTTTTCTGTTAGTGAGTTGGATTAGCATACTTGTTCGAACTACTGTCATGCGAGTGAGTTAATTGGGGAAATTCAAGTATAGGGCCTCTGTTTTACAGACCCCTTCCACTCCCAAGAACCCGAATAGATGTTTAAACACGCTTCTGATGGCAAAGTGATGTTTAACAAGGAATATCTCCTAACTTTGGGGATCACTTTTAGGTGGAGCCATTCGAATTTGAATTCAAAACTCCCTCCAAGAATAGCTATAAAAAGAGCAAGAAGGAAGAGGCGATTAGCAAGCCTTGTACGTGACCACTTCATGTCATTTTGTAGAGATTTAAGAGCTTCATCCATAGCTCTATCATTCTACTACCGTTTTGCAAATATTCATTGCCAATGTGGTTGTAATCATATGTGAATCTATACATTTGTCATTATCTACTTCTCTGTTTTGTTCTCTGCTATACTCACTAAGAGTAGTAACTTCAGAAGGTCATAGCTCGAGTTCTACAAAACCTTTTTCAGTGTTCTAACGTGCGTTGGATAGCTCTTATTGTCTTCTTTCTGCATATAAATTGTTAAGGTCATTGAATGTACCTTTTTGGAGATATCTGCATTTTACTGCTCACTGGTCTATCTCTGTAGAGCCCCGAGAATGGTGGGCATATTCCAGAAATTGATGACGTTGTTCTCAATGCTCAATCCATTATTTGAAGTGTTTTAACTTGGATTGGGAAGCTTGCTAAGTCTATTTGCTATTTCCAAAATGAATGTATCTAATTCCTACCAAGTTGAGAGCACTGTTCTTTTTTTCCAGTAGGTGTATGTCCAAAAATAGCAAGTTTTGGGAGCTAGTCATTTCGCAACTAGTCTGTCTTGACTTAAACTTTTGGGATACATGTTCCAAAGTACTTGGCTGATATTTTTGTGGATTTAGGAAGCTCAAAGGGTCTACTAATCAACTGTGAAGTCTCAGTTGGCTGGTGTGAAGCTGGTTGTAGCAGCACCTACTCATTTTTGGATTGCATCCACCATCTCTCTTCACAGTGGTATCAGAGCATAATCAAGCAACATGGGAGATGGATTTCCATCAACAATTGAAAAATTGGATCGAAACAACTACCCGGCATGGTCTCTAAGGATGGAGGCTTACCTTCAAGGGATGAATCTATATGGATTCATATCCGGAGATGAAGCAATGCCAACCATGAGGAAAAAAGTGCAACCATTGTTGCGAACATTTGTTTTATGTAGGGTACAAGTTTCAAATTATGTAAATACCTTTGGGAAGTCTTCAAATACTTCAAGAAGGCTCATATTATTCATAAAATGTAGCAAAAATACCACGTGAGTTCTAGAACATGGTGAGTCAAATTAGTGAGTCACAAGGGAGCTTCAGTGGTGTCCTAGTGGAAGGTCGATGTGGCTAGTTCTCAAAGTCCATAAATACTTTGCTTATTTGAGCACTTGAGTCATGTAATACCTCCATCCAAGTGTCTACCACGAATTTAGATGTATTAGGAAGGTTTTAGATTAGTTTCCCATGCTATAAAAAGAGGAGAAAAGTCGTGATCTTGTGGGATGTCCAAGAGAGTATCTCTATGCTACTCTAGTTTTTGTATGCAGAGCTTGCAGAGCTTGTATCTCCCTCATTATATATCTAAATTACATGTTTGATAGCTCATTTGAAAGCTCTTCTTGTCTACTTTCATAATACCAATTTTCATAATCATTGGATTTGTGAGCTGAGAGCAACACTCTCTGCAAGTAGTGTGTGTTCTCTGTTTTTTATCCCTGCTGAAGGTCTCCATTAAACATCCAACTTGCAGAGGTCATATCTCCTTGTGTATGTATTCAAAGCATGTGTTCTTTGGCTTGTTAGAAAGCTCTCTAAGTCTATTTGTATTCTGGAAATTTTCAGATTCATTGGAGTTGTGAGTTAAGAGCAGTAGTCTCTGCAAGTGATGTATGTCCTCAGGTTCATCTCTGTTTCAAGGTCTCCATTAAAGCTGCATATTGCAGAGGTCATAGCTCATTGAGTATTTATCCAAATTGAGTGTTCTTTGGCTCATTGGAAAGCTCTTGGTCTCTAGTATATGTGGTTAAAACACTTTTAAAAACTTTTGAGTGAGTAGAGAGTAGTAAGCTCTGCAAACATGACTGGTTTTCTATGATGAAGTTTGTGAGAAGGTCAACTTGTTCCTAGGGGGTTCCACCTACTTCCTGCTATACTTTGGAGGTCAATAAACTCCAACATTGGTATCAGAGCAAGTACTTGGAGGCTTGGAGAAGGTTATCATACCTTGACGAAGAATTTGAAGCTATCAAAGAAGCAGTTCATCATCAACACTACACAAAGGTAGAAGAAGATTGCAAGGAGGCATCTGAAGCAACATCCAAGCAAAGAAAGGTGCACATACCTCATTTACAAGGTAAATATTATATTTCTTCTCATCACACACATTGGAAAGGAGGCTTAAAGGAGGAAGCTTAGCATTTGTATTATGGGAGACCAACATGCACAAATAGAGAAGCTTGATAAGACAAATTATCAGGCATGGAAGTTTAGAATCACAGCATACTTGCAAGGTAGAGGCTTGTATGGTTTGATTGACGGCATAGATATCAAACCCACATTACCAGAGGACCCAAATCAGCAACAATTGAGGGAGTTTAGACTTTGGAATGAGAGAGACAAAAGGGTTATATTCATTTTATCACAAAATATTCAAGATTCAATGGTAGGACACATACAAGATCTAGACACAAGTAGAGATGTTTGGCTTGCATTGGAAAGGTTGTATGCTACAGGTACAAGAGCAAGGAAGATTCAACTCAAAAATGAGTTGAATAACATAAAGAAAGATACAAGGACATCGGTCAATGTTTACATATTGAAAGTTAAAGAGATTGCAGATCAACTAGGATCAATTCAAGCTCATGTGGAGGACGACGACTTGGTTGCACATACTCTCAACGGACTCAAAGATGATGAGAGATGGAAACCCTTCATTACTTCAGTTTATGTCAGAGGAGAATTATCAGATTTTGATCAACTTATTGCCCTCATGGTCACGGAGGAGATGAATCTAAATGGTTCTACTTCAAATCAAAAAGGATCTCAAGGACAAGCTCTTTATGTAGGATCATCAAGAGGTGGAAACAGAGGTGGAAGAGGTTCAAATAGAGGTCGAGGAAGAAGGATCGATGATCAAAGGACTTCAAGTGGCTTCTTCAACACAAGAGGAAGAGGAAGATCAAGCGCTAGAGGTACGAGAGGCTACTACAACTACAACCAAAGACAAAGGAGTGAAGATAATAAGAACAATTGCTATATATGTGGAAGGTATGGACACTATGCCAAAGATTGTTATCAAAATGAAAATAATCAAGGTGGTAATCAAAGAGGAGGCTATTCAAGAAGAGGTAAACAACAAGGAAATTATGCAGTTGAAGGTAAAAGTGATGATTATGATTCTCTTCTTATGATGAATGTAGAAACTAAGATGAATTCCAATAGTGATGTATGGTATGTAGATAGTGGTTGTTCTAATCACATGTCTCATGATGCTTCATGGTTTTCTAATATGCATAATCCGTCATGTAAAGGTCATGTTGAAACAGGAGATGATACAACACATAAGATTATGCAGGTTGGAGATGTTGTTATGCAGGATAAGAGCAAGAAAAATTGCTTGAAGGATGTACTTTATGTGCCAACGATCACTAAGAATTTGATGTCGGTTGGTCAAATGGTAGAAAAAGGTCTACAAGTGAGATTTAATCATGCAGGTTGCTTCATTGAGGATCCAAAGCAAAGGAGGTTAATTGCTAGAGGTCAAAAACAAGGTAGATTGTTTACATTCAAGGTAAACCCAAATCATACAAACTATTTCTCTTATGGTATGCATCGAATAGCAGAGCTTGATCTATGGCACAAAAGGATTGGACACATGAATGTACACAGGTTAAAGGAGCTATCAAAGAAGAGGATTGTTGAAGGATTACCTGATCTTACTAAGCAACATATGGTGCATCTTTGTGAAGCATGTCAAATGGGTAAGCAGAGTAGACAACCTTTCAAGCATTCAAGTTATGTAAGTGATGGTTTGCTAGATCTCATACACACAGATGTGTGGGGACCTACTAAAGAGGCATCCTTGATTGGTAATAAGTACTATGTATCATTCATTGATGATCATAGTAGAATGACATTTGTGTATTTCATTAAACATAAGAGTGAGGTCTTTGATTGTTTCAAGAAGTTCAAATCATATGTCGAAAAGCAAACAGGAAGGTATATTAAGAAGCTAAGGTCTGATGGAGGGGGAGAGTATTTCTCTCAAGCTTTTACTGATTTTTTGTATGATGAAGGTATCAAAAGAGAAGTTACATGCAGGTATACTCCACAACAAAATGGAGTCGCAGAAAGAAGAAACAGAATCATAGCAGAAGCATCTAGAAGTATGCTTAATGATATGTGTTTGCCTAATTATTTTTGGGCTGAAGCTGTTAGCACAAGTGTTTACATTATGAATAGAGTTCCGACTGCTGGAGTTCATCATTTGACACCATATGAGGTATGGCATGGAAGGAAACCAAGTGTAAGTCATTTGAAAGTATTTGGTTGTGTATGTTATGTACATGTACCTAGTGAGGTGAGATCTAAACTTGATGCAAAATCAGAAAAATGTATATTTATTGGTTATGCAGATACTCAAAGAGGATATAGATGCTATAATCCTCATACCAATAAGGTTGTTGTGTCAAGAGATGTAAACTTTGATGAATCACTTTCATGGTATGCAGATAAGAATTGTTTGCAGGACATGGATGAAAATGAAGAAGGTGTGGTTGAAGGAGATGAATGCATAGTTCAGCCATCAGGAAGTTTAAATGATGAAAGGAGTGGTCTAGATGAAGAAAGAGGATCACCTTTCAATGGAAGATTAAGGCAAGAGTCACCTCCAAGTGTTAAAAGTAAAGGTAAACTCAAACTTGTTGAAGTTAATGATGAAGGAGAGGAAATTAGTGATGTATGTGAGTATGGAGAATCATCAAAGGTTCCTAATAAGAAAGGAAGAGCATCTACATTGGAGGTAAGAAGAACTTCAAGAGTAAGTAAGCAACCTCAAAGGTATACTTATGAATCTTTCATGAATACTCATTATGCTTTTATGACAAAAGTTGAGCAGGAAAATGAACCCACATGTTATGATGAGGCCAAAGGAGATGAAAAGTGGGAGAAAGCAATGAGAGAAGAAATGGAAGCACTACAGGATAACAAGACTTGGTATTTAGTTCCAAGTACACCAAAGCAAAAGGTAATTGGTTGCAAGTGGGTTTTTAAGATTAAAAGAAATAGTGATGGTAGTGTGTCTAGATATAAGGCTAGACTTGTAGCAAAAGGATATAATCAAACTCAAGGTGTGGACTATGAGGAAACATTTAGTCCAGTAGCAAATATGGCAACAGTAAGAACTTTGTTGGCTTTAGCTGCAAGTAAAAGGTGGAATATATATCAACTTGATATAAAAAATGCATTTCTTAATGGTGAGTTAAATGAAGAAGTGTATATGTCACAGGCAGATGGTTATGTGGATGCAAAATGTCCTAATCATGTATGCAGGTTAAAGAAGGCATTGTATGGTCTTAAGCAGGCACCAAGGGCATGGAATGCAAGGTTGGTAAAGTATCTTATGCTGCAAGGATACACAGCGAGTCATGCTGATCCTTCACTTTATGTAAAACATGTAGATGGCATGTGTGTCTATGTATGCATTTATGTGGATGACTTGTTGATTACAGGGAATGATGCAAAAGCAATTGATGAGATAAAAGGTAATTTGGGAAAGGAATTTAAAATTTCAGATCTTGGTTTGCTCAGATACTTTCTTGGGATTGAAATTGTGTATAGCGATGAAGGTATGTGGTTGATACAAAGAAAGTATATATGTGATATGCTGAAAAGGTTTGGTATGCAGGAATGTAAATTTGTTTCTACTCCAATGGAATGTAATGTAAAGCTGAGTGCAAAGGAAGGTGATGAGTTGCATGATATGAATGTATATAGATCCATGGTAGGATCTTTGATTTATGCAACAAAAACTAGACCTGATATATGTTATGCAGTGGGAGTATTGTCACAGTTTATGCATGAACCTAGAGTACCTCATATGCATGCAGCGAAAAGAGTGCTTAGGTATTTGAAAGGTACCATGAACGAAGGATTATTTTATAGTCATGATGTTGATCTAACTCTTAAAGTCTTTAGTGATGCTGTTGGCATACAAAGCAATAAAGGAGTCATGCACAATACGGCAACAAGGCCAGATCATTTTTTCCCATAGATTATGTACAACCCAAGTGATTTTAATCACTACACAAACATTGTAAATCCCGTTTTTGGTAGATTAGACTCCATTTTGTGCAAGCCGAGGAGTCCTCGAGCTTGAGGAGTATTAGAAGTACCATCGTACCAAATTTCATAATTTTTAGACTTCGTTTGAGCCCTCAAATAAGCCCTGGAACCTAATTTTTAACTAGGCCGGACACTAGGTCTGGACAGGGCCAAAAGCTAGTCAAAAACTATAAAAAGAGCTAGAGAGCTCATTTTTGAGGTTAGATTGTAATTGAAACGAACTTGTAAGAGCATTTTGAAAGTAATCTAAAAGCTCCATTGATTCTCGCTCTTTGTCTTGCCGTGTGTGCGCGTGTGTGTGTATGTGTGTGCATGCTAGTGTGCTTCTCACTCACGCACTTGTGCCGCCACTTGCTCGAGGTCTTCATACCATCCTCACGTCTTCTCGGATTGACATTAAAGGAGGTGCTACTCATCATTGAGCTACACCAAATTTTGGCGCCGTTGCCGGGGATCAAGCTTTGAGGACGAGCGTGTGATGGTAAGACGTAGAGTTGACGCGTTGGAGTTGTAGGTATTTTCTTCACTCTCATCGATTTTCTTTTACTTTCTTCACCATCATCATCATCACCATCTCCCACGTCCATCTCCATCATCGCGAAAATTTCAGTTTTTTGACTATATCCCCACCTCCACCTCATTTCCCTCATTTCACTTGTGAGAGAGAGCGAGAGAGCGAACTTGCATGTGCTGTTTTTGCATGTTTTCTGAGCTATTTTGCAGGTTTTTTGCTGTACCATCATCCCCAGCAGTGTGCGTAGGTACGACAGGCTCTGCACAGGTCCCGGGACGACAGCCTCTGTCTATCGCGACAGACAGAAAATCTTAACATTTTGTGAATGCATGTTTATCATTGTAACCTACACCTTGAGGGCACTCTAGATCACTAGAAGTTTTTCAAAAATTTGCATTTTTTCAGTCTATCGCGACAGACACTGTCTATCGCGACAGACACTGTCTATCGCGACAGATACCGTCTATCGCGACAGACAGAAATTCGCGACAGATACCGTCTATCGCGAGAGACACCGTCTATCGCGACAGACCGAATTTCACGACAGATACCGTCTATCGCGACACACACCGTCTATCGCGACAGACAGAAATCCGCGACAGATACCGTCTATCGCGACAGACACCGTCTATCGCGACAGACCGAATTTCACGACAGACAGCGTCTATCGCGACAGACACCGTCTATCGCGACAGACAGAAATCGCGACAGACACCGTCTATCGCGACAGACAGAAATCCGCGACAGACACCGTCTATCGCGACAAACCGAATTTCACGACAGACAGCGTCTATCGCGACAGACAGAAATCCGCGACAGACACCGTCTATCGCGACAGACAGAAATCCGCGACAGACACCGTCTATCGCGACAGACAGAAATCCGCGATAGACACTGTCTATCGCGACAGACACCGTCTATCACGACAGACAGCCCCCACGATAGATTGTGTCTATCGCGACAGACACCGTCTATCGCGATAGACAGGCATTTTCGGCAAAAAATTAAGGAGTGAATTTTTGGAAATTTAGGCTAAATTTTGGGCATATTTGCACTTTCATGTACTCATCTACTTACAAAGGCCTTAGAAAATGCATTAAAACCCCCGAAAGGTTCTGTTTGTCTAGTTAACCCCCTAAACCCTGAACGGTCATAACTTTTTCATACGAAATCCATTTTCTGAGCTCTAGCGCGTTGATTTTCAGATAGGATATTTGGAAGTTGACACACTGAGGGGTAGGAACACCAAGGGAGCTCTAGAGTAAATTTCTAACAATGCAAAAGGGGGAACAAGGGTCATTAAAAAAAGTGTCTGAAATAAATTGTCTGTCAATTGAAAGGTCTACTTGGAGCTAATCTTGGGATTTATGCAGGCCTATTGAGAAGCAATTGAGAGTATCCAAGCAAGGGTGTGGCACACGCTTGAGAATCAACTTCTCGAGCACTAAAGAGCAAGGTTCGGCAAGAAAGGTCGGAATATTCTCAACTCCTCTTCGTCAATTCCTAGCCTAGGCTAAGAGCGATTAGAAGTAGGAGTAAGTCAGGGCGACGATAGGCCACTATCAAGTTGAAGACTACCTAAAAACTCAAGTTCAAGCTAAAAACTTAATCTCTGTACTGTCGACAACATAAAGGAAAGAACCTAACGTGGAACGATCAACCTGAAAGTACGAAGAACATTCAAGTATTCCTGACGACGTAATAGCAGACAAGACTTTAAACACGAGGAATAACTAAAAAGAATCAAGTGACTGGTACCAATTGATCGGCAACGAGGTTGTACTCTGGGCAAAAATTTGGGCTAATCAGTTAGGCATATGAACCTTAGATCAGGACGACACCTAGTAAGAGAGAGACAAAGCCTTAGGTCTTCAGAGGCTAGTGTCAACCACACTGCTAGGTCCTGGGCCCAGCAGTTGAGCCACCACTCGAACTACCCTCGCTCTGAGACCAGTGAGTCAGAGATGTCTCAAGGCATGGACAAACGTACGGGAAGTTCAGGAGTGCCCTACTTGTACAGGGTAGAAGGCCCTTACAAAACACAGTTGGAGTACCTGAGGACCAACCGATTAGGTGCTAGCATCTATGAGGACGGCTTAGGAAGATCTGTGGTCCAGATTAAAAACCCTGATCAATCCATTGGACTAGAACACCCAGCTGTCAAGTTTGAAAATGGTGCATACCTGGACAAAGAAGGAACTATATATGTAGTCACTAGTCATCCTGATAGGACAGATGACTTTGGGAATGTAATCTCAGAAGCGGACTTAGGTGACCTGGAACAAGGGAACATGGGTGCGGAACCTAGAACCCCTCGAGGTAAATAAGTTCTCACTAGGATTATCACGCCTGAGTGGATCCCCCAAGATAACAAGTGCATAGATTTGCTTCTCAATCGAGAAACGGACGAAGCCTTCTGGAGGTATAAACCGGATCACCCAACTGACATAGGAACAATCATGATCTATGAGTTTAAGGATCCAGATAGCCCAGGTAGAGTGACCTACTTAGACCACACGTCAGAGAGGATTTTTGTGGTGACAGAAAATGATAGGCATGCTTACACTTGGAAGGGCGAATTCATTTTCCCCCAACCAAGATCAAATGTAGCCTATGGTCACCCTGGAGCTGGAACATCCCAGGCTCATGGTATGCAAAGAGACAGAAGTAAAGATAGACCAGAGGTAAGTTTTGCCAATCCAGTGGGCAGAGAAAGAACGAGAACGGAGACGAATAGGGTAGAACCTGAGATGCATAGAGCCCACAGGAACCAAAGAAATGTAGATGGATTCCCTCTGCCGAGGCCTAGAGAGCACACAAGAACTTTGAGACCCACCCAGCTAGTTAAGTCCATGAAGAATTACTTTGACGGCACAGGAGATCCCTATGATCATGTGGCAGAGTTCAAGCAAGTCTTGAGAGCTGAACAAGTGGAGGATCTGTTCACGCAGTACAATGCCTTCGGTCTAACCCTTAGGAACACAGCACTTACGTGGTTTCAGCCATTAGATGAACGCCAGTTCAGGAGCATAGATCAACTCCTAGAGGCATTCATTATAGAGTTCTCTAAGAGCGGCATAAGACACAACACCTCCTCACTGATTCACAGCTTCAAGCAAACCCCTCAAGAGACTGTGAGACTTGCAGGAAGAAGATTTAGACAATATCTTGAAAGGTGCCCTATTTCGGAGCTACCCACATCTGCTAAACAAGTAGCCTTATTTCTTGATGGATTGCTGAGCCCAAAATTGAGATCCTATGTGTATCTGAAAGACCCTAGGACTATAGAAGAATGTGTACGTATGTGCATTGACATTGAAGATAACCTAGGAGAAGAGCTAGAGTTGTCCAAAATTTACAAAGATTCAGATAGTGCATCTAGTCAATCTTCCACACAAGCCACATCAATTGAAGAACTTGCCGAAAAAGTAGCTCAGAAACTAGGTGTAACTAGCAAACAAATCCCAAGGTTTGCCCCTGTGAAAAGGTGCTATACATGCGGTGGTGACCATATGGCGAACGTCTGTCCCATTATGGCTCAACCCCAAGTAAACCCTAGTAGCCAGTACTGCACCATAGAACGGAGATACACCAATCACACCGCACAAGACTGCCCATACAACAAGCAGGCAGTTAGGCAACCCTATCCGCAACCCTACCAACAAGGCAGATACCAGAACCAAAATCCACCACCACAATATGCTAGACCCCAACAAACCTACCAACCACAGTATCAGGCCCAACAAAGGCCTCAGCCTGTGCTAGCACAACAACCCCCTGCCCCAGCTAATGTGATTCCGGTAAAGTATACTGCTGCAGAAGAGAACCTGAATAGAGCTATAGTCCCTGTAACATCCTTGATCCCTGAAAATGACCCAAGTGACCATAGCTTTGATTCTACCCATGTGGATAGCCCCCAGGCTTACTACATGCAGTCCCCAGAACATGGAGAGTCCTACTATGGTGAAGAGTCGAACGAACCTAGTTGGGAGTCAGATTACACGAACATCATGTATACAAACCCCAACCCTAGACCTCAACCTAGGCAAGTACGACCACCATTTCCTAGAGGACCGTGCTACAGATGCCAAGGAGATCACCTCATTCGTGATTGTCCCTTGCCTCCACCTACGCAAACCCAGTCGGTGACGATCCAAGGCTTCTGCCAAGATTGCGGAAAAGAGCATCTCTTACGAGATTGCCCAAAGAACCCCAATAGCATGCCAAAAATCACCCCTATCAACGTTGTTGGGTTAGTGGTAGACTCCTCAGGAAGCGTCACTTCCACTGCACCAGTACAGGTAGTCACTAGGGCTCAGGCATTGCAGCAAAACCAAGGGGTAGGCCAGGAAAAGAGCCTAGATGCTAGCGATACTGAGAGCCAAAATAAAAAGAGAACAAGAGCTTGGAAAGATAGCCGCGAACGCATGAAAAGGCAATGGGCAAAGAAGATGAGTGAACTTGAGGAAAGTCTACGAGAAACCAAGGCTAAAATCATAGAGATCACGTCTCAACCGCACTCTCACACATTCCCACCGCTACCATCCCCATCACCCTCCATCCCTTCACCCTCTAAGACAGCCCACGCAACCCACCCACCACCCCAAACAGGATCAGTATTAGCTGATCCCACTCCCGAAGACATAGACATGATGCTTAAGGCATATCAGGCCAGAATCCAAGAAGGGCCAAACGTCACGGATCATGACAAGTGCTATCCTAGAGCTGACCTAGAGATAGAAAGAACCAAACTATGCGCGAAAATGGTCGCATTGGCTCAGACTATGTTTGAAGCCAGTCGCCTTTTCAATTACTCAGGCTCAGCCAAAACGCAATTACACTTGGATGGATTCCTAGAGAAGTTAGAGAGGATAATTGCAAGATCTGACAAGGAAGAAAAAAATCAAGACCAAGAAAAAGCAAGCAAAAACAGGAATCATTCCCAATCAGAAGTGTATGTGGCCAATACCCCTAAACCGGACAACTTCCCCTCCTTAGAAAGAATAGAGAGGCCAATAGCACAGCCAGAAAAGGAACCTACCCCTCAAAGAAAGGAAAGGACAAGAGAACGGGTAAGCCAGCCTCTTCAGGAAGCCCGTGGGCCTCCTCAAGAAGCTTATCTTCCCCCCCAAAAGGCAGATGAGCCTCCCTCGAAAGCTCAAGTACCTCCAAAGGTTGCCTACATTCCTTTCAGGGAATGTGTGAGCCTGTTCGGAAAAGTAATAGAATAAGTAATCCTCCCCAAGAAGCTTGTGCTCCAGCCATTTGCGAGAACGAGGAGAGAGTCAACAATAGAATCAGCCCTCCTTCACAGGTTGCTTATGCGCCCAATTCTACGGAGCCAGACACTTCTTCTTCTATGAATCGGTTTGCACCAGACTTCCTACGAGAGATTCAAGAAGACAAATGGGATAACGAAAGCGAGGTCGCCCCTCCTTTTGAACTTGTGGACGTTGCACACGACCAATTCCCACAAGACATCCCATCTATTTACGGGGAGCATGAGAGTGTTCAGTCTCACGAGAGATTAGACTTTGAGTCGAATTCCATACAAGAGCTACCCCACTTCACAGGCCCATGGGAAGCAAAGTCCACATGTATGAGAGCACCCACAGTCATGGTAAGGAACGACGACTCAGTCATTCCTAGGAACACAGAGGTAGTGAAGAACACTAATGTGCAGTGTAATCTCAAGTTAGAAGAGCTACTCAAGGTTAGACCTGAATTATGGAAACATGTAGCCAAACAAGTACCAGAGATAGCAAAACCTCGTTCCCAGGTAGGATCCCATAGGACAGTGCCAGAAATTCCCTTGGATAAGATAGGGGATATGTGTGAAGGCGAAGAAGGGAACACCTATCTTCCCATCACCTACCAAGAGTACACCACCAAGGCAATTTTAGACTCAGGTGCAGGAGTTGCAATTGCCACTACTTCCCTTTGGAAGCGTTGGGGCAAGCCAGCACTCAGGCCAACAAGAATGAAATTGCAGATGGCCGATGGTCATATTGAGAGACCCTTAGGATTGCTGGAAGGGATAACTCTCACCACTTGTGGTGTTGAGTTTGAGCATAGCTTTGCTATATGTGACTTCAGCAAAAATCATGCTTATGAGATGATTTTAGGAAGACCATTTATGCGACAGTTGCAAGTGGTACAGGATTGGGGAACCAACTCCTTGTATTTGCAACACTTGGGCATTACAACCAAAGTCAATCTCAAGGACTATTCTCATAGAGATGTCCCTCCTATCCAGTGGAATCCCATCCATAGAGCCAAAGATGATACAGAATCTGTGCATTCCCTAGAATCTGGATCCTCATGGATGCATGAAGACACTCACTTATGGATGTGCAAGGTAGCAGTAGAAGAAGAGAAGAGAGAGAAAGCCAGAGAGGTAGGTGCGAAAGAAACCCATAGATCAATCCAAGACCCAGCCTATGCACCTGTAGTTTTTCCAGACGAAGAATTTGAACCTCACGGTTGGGCAGAAATCTTAGCAACAATGGACGTAGCCATCAACGAAGAACAATGGACACCTCACTGTGATGAGGATGGTTATGATATTTCAGTCTTCTCCATAGAGCCAATCATGGGAGAGGCAGTTCTAGAAGAATGCGAACCTAGCCCTGATGCATTTGAGGATGCAAGTGACTCCGATCTAGAGTCAATCATTATGGACCCACCATTTGCATCAGATGAAGAATACTTCCATGAAGTAGAATTTCAACCCCAGAGGCATGGAGAGGTTACAACTAATGTAAGATTAACAACACATGTGACCCCGAAGGAAGAAGGAAAGAAACGAAAAAAGAGAGAAGCCTCATCAGAAGAGGAAGAATCTTTGTTTGAGGTCCCCGAAAATTTTAAGAAGTATGAGATAGATGACAGGAGAGTCATGATAAGAATGCCTAAACGAGAGGCACAATCAGGAGAGGCCTATGATAACAAAGAAACTACTAAGAAAATAGTAGTGGCCATAGAAGAAGGAGAGGAGAGATGCACGTATATAGGCCATGACTTGACGGAAGAAGAAGAGCAAGAGTTGATTGCCTTGCTAAGAGAATACAGAGATGTATTCGCTTGGAGTTACAAGGATTTGAAAGGTGTTGACCCTGACATATGCTCACACACCATTCCCATGACTTCAGATGCTAAACCCTCTAAGCAAAAGCCTTATACATATAGTGATAATTACGCTGCTAAGATCAAGGAAGAGATAGATAGACTGGTTGAAGCTGGATTTATCTACGAAATTGAGCACACCGAATGGGTATCCCCCATCGTAGTGGTGCCCAAGAAGAATGGCAAGCTGCGTGTGTGCATTAACTTGAAAAAGGTTAATGCCGCCACGATTCGAGATAACTATCCGCTTCCCATCACAGAGCATCTCTTAGAAAGAGTGGCAGGCAAGGAAGTGTACAGCTTCCTTGATGGATTTTCGGGCTACAATCAAGTAGCCATAGCTCCAGAGGATCAGCATAAGACAGCCTTTGCCACAGAATGGGGCATTTTTGCTTTTAGAGTAATGCCATTTGGGCTTACCAACGCACCAGCTACCTTCCAGAGACTGATGTGCCATGTGTTTAAGGAGTTCCTAAGGAAGAGTTTAGAAGTCTATGTTGATGATCTTTGTGCTCATTCCAACGTTAGGCAAACCCATATTCCTGAACTCAGACAAATCTTTGACAAATGTAGAGAATATCAAGTCTGCCTAAACCCAGAAAAGTGCGTTTTTATGGTCAGGCAAGGCAAGATTCTAGGACACATAGTGTCAAAGAATGGCATATCTACCGATGAAGAAAAAGTGAGAGCCATAGCAGAGCTACCTAGGCCAAAGAATGTCAAGGAAGTACAAGCTTTCATGGGGCATTGTGGTTATTATCGACGATTTATACACATGTATGTTGTCATTGCAAAGCCCATGTACGGACTTCTGACAAACTTTGAGTGGACGGATGAATGTGAGAATTCCTTCCAAGAGCTTAAACGAAGATTGTGTTCAGCACCAATCTTGACCACACCAGATTGGAATAAGCCATTCCATGTTCACGTGGATGCATCCAATTATGCTATTGGATGTGTGCTCGCACAACCTACTGGTGAAGGTAATATGGATCTTCCAATTGCCTATGTGTTGAGCCCCTAAATGTCATGTTGGTCAAAGTCAACTGCAGTCAAAGTCAACGGTCAAAGTCAACTGGTCAAAGTCTACAAGGTCAAAGGTCAAAGTCAATAGGTGCAAAGTCAAAGTGCAGGCGTCAAAGTGCACAGGAAGTGCACAATGAATTATCCACAAAGGGTAAATTGGAGAATATAGGTTGCAGGTTGCAGAGGTACTTTCTCTAATTTCCCTAAGGTTCAAAGTGTGTTTTAAAGTGTTTTGGAAGGTTCAGGTGAACCCCCCTTATGTGCAAAAGTGAAGAATTAAAAGGAAATGTGAAGGCATGTGAAGCGGCAAAGTGTACGCACAGGTGAAAGTATGGCCCCCCATTAAAATTTTTGGTTTTAGACTAAAGTCACTACAGGACAAAACAGTGAGTAGTTGGCTGCCACTTGTGAGAGCCATCTTGGGACATCAAAGTGAGCACCAAGATTCACTTGCAGTTAGGAGCGTACGTGATCGACACACTCAAATCAAGGAAGAGCCATTCTTGGACCAAGGTTAGAGTAAGCAAGAGGGCATAGGCTAAGTGGAGCAAGAGAGGGAAGTGCAAGAGTCACCAGAGTACGTCGCACAGAAGTGGAAGTGCAAGGTGCATAGAGAGTGACCAAGGATTTTGGTGCAGAGGTGTGCTAAGCTAGAGTTCCCCCAAAGTATCTCAAGGTCCTTTGGCAGTGTACGCTTGCCGACAGCAGGTATTCACTCCTCCCCCTTTGTGGAAGCTTGGTGCAAGGTGTGCACAAGGAGAAGCTTGAAGCAGGTGGAGGTTTGTTGCAGAGGAGGTCGGCAGCAATAGGACATTGGGATATTGGATATTTTGTAATTGGGCACTCTGCGGATTGTGCACAGAGGTATTGGTGTATCTTGTATTTCAAACATTGTAATTTTCTTACTGTAATCAATCGAAGGCAGAGACTTCCAAGGTGTATTTTCTCTTTTGGTCCTTCCATTTTCTCCTACAAACCCTCAAACTCCTTCTTGTCAAAGAATCCCCCAACAAATTTGGCACGCCCGGTGGGACATCCAAGGAGCTTTGAGCATAGGAGACTATATATTGCCATTGAAGGACAACATTCCAGTGCCGACAACATTACTCCAGTGGGCCAAAAGGTATATCCTTTTATCAAGTGTCTCATTTTTAAGTGGACTATGAATAGCTCATGACCGCGACCCGGTCACAAACCTTGAGAATCAAGTGCAAGCAGACAAGAAGAAAGACGAACCAAAGATCAACAAGTCCACTTTCATCGACTTCATCGGTAGGAAGCATGGCAGGGCAGGTGGACCTAGAAATCTTGCTCTCCAGGTTAAACATAAAATTCCCCTCCTTCAGAGGTTTAGCCCATGAGGACCCAGATGAGCACATTCGACGATTTCTTTCATTATGTAAGACTAGGGGACTAATGGGTAGGGAAGATGCTTTCTTGATACTCTTCCCCGCCACATTGGAGGGTCTGGCAGACAAGTGGTTTAGTCAGTTTGCCGAGAATCACTTTACCTCTTGGGATATGATGAAAGAGGCCTTTAAGAATCAATTTCAACAGGGCAACACGGCTGAAATCATTATAGAAGAATTGGAAAACTTGAAGTTGGGTCCAGGAGAGAAGTTCCCCGAATTCGTGACCAGGGCAAAAGCATTAATGGCCAAATTACCGGATCCACCACACGACTTCTTCGTCAAGAAGTGGTTAGCCAAACCTTTACCTGTGGTCACCCAATGCAAAATAAAAGAGTTGGTGCTACCTACAGCCTCCATAGAGGAGTTCATCACCACGGCTACAAGACTGGAGCAAATAAGGCACCAATATGGGACAACTTCTTCACCACCAACATATGGTACAGAGATGGAGGATCCAGTGACCCAGCTGAGGAGGGAGTTGGAGGGCTTAAAGAGAAATAAGCCCTACAAAGAGGAGGAGACTGATGTGGCTCAATTGAGAAAGGAGATTGAAGCACTCAAGCTTCAAAAGGAAGAGGAGGCCCAAGCAGAGGAATTAGCTCAGCTGCGACAGGAGTTGCAGGAGCTCAAAGGAGGGGGCATCAAGAGTGGTCTTTGGTGTTCCATGTGCAGCAAACAAGGGCATATAGTAAGTGAGTGTCCTCTGTTAAGTGTAACTTGCCAATTATGCAGGAAGATTGGCCATGAGGCCCATGAATGCCAATCAAGAGGAATGCCTGCAACGACATACTGGACCCAAGGAGGACCCCCAACAACCACAAATGTGATGGCTGCACAAAATCAAGGTAACAACTATAACCCTAGACAGAGAAATAATTTTGGAAATGGGCCTAGGAGGCCAATAATCTGTTTTAGGTGCGGAGAATGTGGGCACTACCAAAGTAGGTGCACCCTACCAGAGAATGCACCTCCTTGCAGGAACTGCCCTGAGGCCAGAGACCATTATACATATGGTTGTCCTAAGAATCAAGCCTCTTCATCAGGGCCCCATATCCAAATGATTTCTGTGAAGGAAGAAGAAATGGAAAATCAAGTTAAGGTGCCATCACCATCTACCAGGGTGGTGCAGTTAGAAGAAATTGACTCTTTTACTGTGCAGACAAGAAGCAAGGGGATGGCTCCAGTGGACATGGGTCAAGAATCATTGATTAATGGATTAAACAGAGACAAAGGTGTGTCAGAAGACCTAGCCACCACAAGTGCAGACACAAGGCAAAAGGAAAACTGCACAGGTACCAGTGATGCCATTGGACATGCATTCAGCAGGGCTCATGAGGAGTTGGATAAGTCAAATGGAGCCCAAGCTCCTAAGGAATCAGAAGCCTCCAGACTACTCAAGTCCATGAAAAAGGAGGTTAGTATTTTTGATTTAATAAAGATGGATGGGAAGTTCAGGTCAGAACTCTTGCAGATAATTGATGAAGCTTCCACTACAAGTTTGGTGGCAAAGACTGCTGTTGTACATGAAGGAAAAGTTGTAAGGGAAGCACCCCTTACAGATTATAAAAGTCCTCGGCTGACAGTATCTATCAAGGGTCATGAATTTAAAGGAGTTATTGTGGATGGTGGTTCTGGCATTAACTTGATGCCTGAACATACAATGAAAAGAATTGGACTCCACCCTTCAAGGCCTGCAAATTTCACTGTCACTTTGGCAGATCAGAGCAAAGTAAGGCCCTTGGGAGTAATCCCAAAAGTTCCACTTGAAGTACAAGGTAATTTATTCATCCTGGATTTTGTGGTTTTAAGATTACCCCAGGTTGAAGGAGGATTTCCTCTCTTAATTGGACGACCATGGCTGAGGCACGCAAGTGTCATTCATGATTGGGGCAAGGATACTATGTGGGTACAAAAGAAAGGGCAGGAGCTGACACAGATTCATTTAGAAGAGGGCCCAGATAATCAAGGAAACACTAGCATGATGCAAGCAGTTGGCATTTGCATGGAAACAGAATCGGAGGATCAACCCCAAATAGATTTTGAGGAAGAAGAGGATATTCTAAATTGGCTCCAAGCAGGCAACTCTTCCTCTTGTTTTGGAATTTTTCTTAATAATTGTTGTACAATTGAAGGTTATGATGAAGATAAGGAAAAAGTCCAGGTTGATGGATTGGGAGAGCCCATTACAAACCACAGAAGGGGCAGGAAGACAACCCTCAAATGCATTTTTGAGGAGGATATGACTACTACAGAAAATGAAGTTAATAAAGCTAAAGGCAAGGTAAAAGATTCTAGTGAAGAGTGTTCTTTTCCAATTCAAGAAATACCTGTAGGATGGATGCAGGATAAGGAAGAACAGATTGAAATTCAAAACACCCCTGCTTATGAAGCAATGCAAGAAAAGCTAGAAGACAAAGACAAGGAAGGAGAGGAGAAGGAGGATACTCTGGTAGAGAGAAATCCTGTCCAAGAAATACAATTAGGCAATCAAGACAATGATCGGCCAGTTTTGGTGGCCACTTGGTTGTGGAGCCACCCAGGGCTCCTTGAAAAGGTAAAATCATTCTTGACCAAATATATAGATGTTTTTGCTTGGCATTATAAAGACTTAGAAGGAGTGCCGGCAACTTATGGAGAGCATAGAATCCCTCTGGTTGATGGAGCAAAACCTATAAGAGGGAAGAGTTATAGACTTAACCCAAAATATGCTGAAGCTGTCTATGTGGAAATCCAGAAGATGGAGGATGCAGGAATCATCATTCCTGTAGAACACTCAGAGTGGCTCTCCCCTATGGTTATAGTACCAAAGAAGAATACTAATAAAATCAGAATTGTGTTGATTTTAGAGCACTCAATAAGGTGACCATTCCAGATGGTTTCCCAATGCCTTTTGCAGAACAGGTCATTGAAGAAGTAGCTGGGCATGCCTTATATAGCTTTATGGATGGATTCAGTGGCTATAATCAAATATCAATACACCCAGAGGATCGAGAAAAGACTGCTTTTATCACACCTTGGGGAACATATGTGTATGTAAAAATGCCATTTGGGCTCAGAAATGCCCCAGCCACCTTTAACAGAACGGTCAATCTCATCTTTGGCCCCCTATTGCTGGAATCACTTAGAATCTTCATGGATGACTTCTCTTCGTTTTCAGGATCTCACAAAGAAACTCCTCTAGATTGTTTGGACCACCATCTGAGGCAGCTGCAGAATGTTTTCAAAAGATGCAGAGAAACTAAGTTAAAGCTCAATCCAAACAAATGTCATTTTCTTGTGACAGAAGGAACTCTCTTAGGACATGTGGTGTCAGCTAAAGGTATGGCCCCGGATCCTGACAAAATTATTTCTATCTTAAAGTTGCCTAAACCTAAATCCCCTAAAGAGATCCAGAGTTTTTTGGGGCATACTGGATACCATAGAAGGTTTATTAAAATGTATGCAGAGATAGCTAGACCTCTGGCTAGACTTACAGGTAAGGAAGTACCTTTTAAATGGGAAGAAGAGGAAGAAAAAGCATATCAAACATTGCGGTCCAGGTTAGTGTCTGCTCCTATTTTGATCACACCTGAATGGTCAAGAATCTTTCATATACATGTAGATGCCAGTGCCTATGCAGTGGGGGCAGTTTTGACACAACCTAGTGAAGAATTTAAGATGGACAGACCAATTCAGTATGCTAGTAGAATTTTGACTAAGGCTGAAAGGAATTACAGCACTACTGAAAGGGAAGCCTTAGCAATGGTTTTTGCGGTCCAAAAATTTCGTCATTACTTGTTGGGAGTAAAATTCGTTATTATAACTGACCACCAACCTCTCAAGTACTTGCTCAACAAACCACAAGCCACTGGTAGAATATGGAGGTGGTTATTGTTATTCCAAGAGTTCGATTTTTCTGTGGTCCACAGACCAGGTAAAGAGAATGTTATGGCGGATCACCTTTCCAGAATCAACATGATGGAGCAAGTTAGTGGAATCAATGATGATTTTCCAGATGCTCATCTGTTTGCTGTCCAGGCCCAAGGTTGGTATTATGATATCAAGAATTTCATTAAAACAGGGATGTATCCAAAAACGGCTAGTGCTGTGCAAAGGAAGAGATTGCTACTCAAGAGCAGACCATACACCTTCCTTGAAGATAAATTATATAGACAGGGAAAGGATGACAGACTTAGGCAGTGCTTGGAGGAAGAAGAAGTGAGGAAAGTCCTTCACTCTGCACATGAAGGACCAGGTGGTGGGCACCTTCCAGGGCATATTATGAGTCAGAGGATATTAGATGCTGGTCTATGGTGGCCTACACTATTTAAGGATGCAGATGAATGGGGAAAGGCATGTGATGTTTGCCAGAGGTGTGGACCTAAGCCCACAACGCAGAGACATAACCCCTTGATTGTTTCTACTTCCTGGCAACCATTTGAAAAGTGGGGGCTGGATTTTGTAGGGCCCATCTATCCTCCGACAATTCCAAAAAGAGAGAAATATCTCTTGATAGCTACCGATTATGCGACCAAGTGGGCTGAAGCTATTGCTTCCCCCGACTGCACTGCCCAAACTGTTGCCGATTTCATTTATAGTAACATCATTTGCAGGTTTGGATGCCCATTTGAAATTTGTACAGATCAAGGTACACATTTTGTCAATAAGGTCCTGCAGGAGATTTTTAACAGGTATAGAATTCTACATAGGACTTCTTGTGCTTACTATCCAAGAGCCAATGGACAGGCGGAATCGACAAATAAAGTTTTGATCTCAATGTTAAGGAAGGAATGTATGTTACAACCCACTTCCTGGGGCATTGCTTATCAAGGTACCCTATGGGCCTACAGGTTAGCTTACAAAGAGGCCACAGGATATTCTCCATTTCAACTGGTTTATGGAATATTGCCCATTGAGCCCTTTGAATTTTTACATGGCTCACCTAAGATAGCATACATGCAGGGCAAAAAAGACTGTGATGTCTCTCAGAGAATAGGGGCCCTACATAAAGTGGAGGAGATTCGTCTCCTAGCAACAAAACAATTGATCGAGACTCAGATGAAGAGGAAAGAGGCACATGATCGACACCTGTGGAACAACAACATTGAAGCAGGCATGTTGGTTCTTCTCCATAGACCTAACCTTCATACACAACTGAGAGGAAAATGGCTTCCAAATTGGGAAGGACCTTATAGAGTCAAAACAATGCTAAACTTGGGTGCTGTGGAGTTAGAGACGCTGAAAGGAGAGGCCTTGCCACTGGTCAACATTTCAAGGTTGAAGGCCTATCATCAACACACTTAATGACGTATGGATCACCTGGAACTGCCAAATATGTCCAGGTTGTACATAATTTTCTCATCATATTTTGCTCAGTTTTAGTAGTTTTCCTTATCCATTTCATCTTTGTTATTGGTGTTTTTAGAAAACCTAGAAGATATTTCAAAACCACGGCCAAGCAAACTTTTTTTTTTTTTTTTTTTTTTTTTTTTTTTTTTTTTTTGGAAATTTTCTAGCAATTTTAGCATTTTTCTAGCAATTTTTATCCCTTTCCGATGTCTTTTTATTGCCCAATTTGAGGAATAAATGGAGGGTCTCTGTGGTTTGATGAAGGATTTTAGGCTCAACCTGTAGAAAATTTCATCAGAATTTTTTCAGAATTTTTTAGAATTTTTTGGCCAATTTTTGGCATTTTTTTCAGATTTTTCCTTGTTTTTTTTCTCTAAATTGGGCTATTTAAAAAAAAAAAAAAAAAAAAAAAAAAAAAAAAAAAAAAAAAAAAAAAAAAAAAAAAAAAAAGCCCCCTAGGGAATTCGGGGGTTCCAAAAAAAAAAAAAAAAAAAAAAAAAAAAAAAAAAAAAAAAAAAAAAAAAAAAAAAAAAAATCCCCCCCCCTGCCCCCCCTCCCTCCCCCCCCCTTCCCCCTCCCCCCCCCCCCCCCCCCCCTCCCCCCCCCCCTCCCCCCCCTCTCCCCCCCCCCCCCCTCCCCCCCCCCTCCCCCCCCCCTTTCCCCCCCCCCCTCCCCCACACCCCCCCCCCCCCCAATTCTGACAGCCCCTTTCCCCCCCCCCCCCCCGCCCCCCCCCCGGCCCCCCCCCCCCCCCCCCCCCCAATTCTGACAGCCCCCCCCCCCCCCCCCCCCCCCCCCCCCCCCCCCCGCCCCCCCCCCCCCCCCCCCCCCCCCAATTCTGACAGCCCCCCCCCCCCCCCCCCACACCCCCCCCCCCCA
Source organism: Ceratopteris richardii (assembly GCA_020310875.1). Taxonomy (NCBI): domain Eukaryota; kingdom Viridiplantae; phylum Streptophyta; class Polypodiopsida; order Polypodiales; family Pteridaceae; genus Ceratopteris; species Ceratopteris richardii. The sequence continues at coordinate 55,654,806 of CM035434.1, forward strand.
ATTCTGACAGCCCCCCCCCCCCCCCCCCCCCAATTCTGACAGCCCCCCCCCCCCCCCCCCCCGCCCCCCCCCCCCCCCCCCCCAATTCTTACAGCCCCCCCCCCCCCCCCCCCCCCCCCAATTCTGACAGCCCCCCCCCCCCCCCCCCCCCCCCCCCCCCCCCCCCCCCCCCCCCCAATTCTGACGGCCCCCCCCCCCCCCCCCCCAATATAAAGGCCCCCCCCTTCTTCTTTTTAAGTCTCCGCCGGCAGCGCCCTCCAGGTACCTTTCCTTTTATTTTTTGTTTTTTTTGTTTTTTTTTTTTTTTTTTTTTCTTTTTTTTACTCTTTCTTTTTATTTTGTTGTTTATTTTCTTTTTATTCCTTTCTTTTCTTTCTTTCTTTTTTTCTGTATTTGTTTTTTGTATACCATTTTCTTTCTTTGTTTCTTTTATTTTTTCTTATTCCACCTCTCGGTTTTTCATGTTCTTATAGTCGTTTTTAGGATAATTGATCGTGCCGAATCCATTTTTTGGGTTCTCAGTTTCAGTTTAGGTCTTTTTTCTTCAGTTCTCATGTACCATATCGATTAGCCTTCTTACAACCTTGTCTCCTGTGATTGCATGGCTTCAGCACTTGTGACAGTGTTCTTCTGCACATATGGCATCTTCCGCTCCTCAGCAGGATTCATCCATGGCTACTGAGGCATACTCAGAGTTTGCCCCTTCGGCTTTGGCTCTCGGTACTCTCCATCCTGAGGTAGGCCCCCTTCTCCCTAGGACCTCGTCCCTCTCTGCCCCCCTCGCCCCCAACCCGCCCGTCCCTGTCACGATCCTTTCTCATGCCCCTAGGGCAACCCTCCCCACCATTGTCCACCCAGTCCCTCGCGCACCAGTCCCACGCCCTGTCACACCTTCCACCCCTATCCCTCTACCTGGTAGCCAGCCCTTCGCGGGTTCACTTCCGTGTGTATCCCTCTCAGGTTCCTCGTTATATAGCCCCGGCTCTCTTCCCCCTGGTCTCCACCTTCCCGTTACAGCACCCCACATAGCAGTGCCGACACAATCAGATGGGTCTAGTGGCAACCCGGCTCGCAGCTCAGGTAGTCATTCCACCTCCCCCGCTCCCCGTCCACCGTCGTCGTCCATAGTTGACCATAGAGACCCATCTTCGACCACATCCCTCCGCCTGCATTTCGCTTTGCCTCCCATTCCGCTCATAGATCTCCTTCCAGAGGGTTGCCTCCGTCAGGCTGGTCTGTGGCGCTTGGCCTCCCTACTCTTATCCGAGGCAGAGGGGTCCGACATTCGCACGGCGCTGCTTGATTTCCCTCATTTTCCTTCTGGCTCACTCACCCCTGCGGTCGTAGCTGCGGGTATAGGTTCGAGCCTCACTTCGTTTCATGCTCCCCAGACCCTCTACTCGGGGTTATCTCGAGCAGATACCATCGCTTTCTGTTTGTCTTTATATGGCGTGGATGCCATCCCCACTCACTACCAGCTCGCCGTTCTCCACTCGTTCATTTTCTTCTTTTTATTTCGTAGTCCATCCTCGGAACTTCCATTGCATGATATCCATATAGCCGACCCGCTTTTCTGTTTTTTACATGGTCGCCCATTTCCCTATGGGACACTCATGTTCCAGTCATTTCTCCTTCGTTCTCGTCGTTTCCATGAGGCCCTCCATCGCGGAACTCGTTCTTTTTCTGTTTATTCCGCCCCCGTCTTAGCTTGGCTCTTCCATTTGCCTGGTTCACGCACCATAGCATCTAGCCACTGTATTGACCTCCCTCATCTTACACATTCCATTGCCCATTCTCCCCACGCCCATCCTCAGCCATCCGTCGCCCTACATTCGGATCCTTGCTCTCTTCCGCCGCCACCTCCTTCCAGGACAGCCTCCTCTCCTCCTCCCGCTCGGAGAGTCCGTACCCGGCTGATGGATTCCTTTCCCACCCCCGTCCCTGCCTCACCCATCCTGTCACCCCCCCCCGGCAGTTGCCTCCCAGCCCCCTCCATCTCCTGCCATCTCTGTTGAGTCTGCCTCCACCTCCCATCCGCATCACTCGCCTCCAGCCTCTCCCATTTTGCCACAGCCTATTCCGGCACCACCACCCCCACCTCCCCCATCGCAGCCTTCCATCCCTGCCAGCCTCGACGATGATCCACCTTTCTTGGGGCTACTTCGAGATGCGAGCGTCGTAGCGAGCGATGGGGCCGATGCTGCCCGTCTCTCTCTTGATTCTGTTTCCGCGACGGCTGCGCTTCACCAGCAGTATGCTCAGACGATTGATCGTATTCGTGCGGCTGCAGCGGCTCAGTGGCAGACGTCGCGCGAGGCATTGCGGGCCATGCAGCAGGACCGCGACCGCTACAGAGATGAGGCTGATGCGGCGACTCGAGCTCTTATGGAGATCAGCCAGCGTGTGGCCTTAGGCATTTGCGATAGCCCGGCGTGTCGCTTGGTCCGACGCGAGCGCGATCATCTCCGCCGCTACCGGAGCCGGATTGCTGCTTGGACTGAGGAGGCAGCCATCCTCCCTCCCGCCTCACCCGACTTACCTCTTCCTCGGGACGACGTTCCCCCTGGGGAGAGGCCGCCTTCTCCGCCGGCGCCTTAGTTAGATGTTCCGTCTCTCTTGCCTACTTCTAGGAGTTCTACACGCTTCGGTTTCCCTAGTTTCATTTGCTTTATCCTCGCCTCTTTTTGTTGTGAGGCTTCGTGTCGGATGCATATACTTATCTTTTGGATCTGTTGCCCCTCATTGGTTCCTGGGCACTTCATGTACTTATCATGGATAGTTGTTTCCTTGTACCTTTTTGCTTTTATATGCACTTCTGGTTCAGTATTCATGGTGTGTTCCTTGTGCACTCTCGGGTCTCTTATGGTTCGTTTTATTACTATGACTGTGTATTGGTTGGTCTCTTTCATTTCCCCACCCTCCACCCCCCATCCTTTCCCACACACCCCTCCCTTCCACACCTTTCCCCTCCCCACAGGGCTCAGGGCTCAGTAATTTTGGTGGATTTGGTTGCTGCTCAGATGTCCTCTTCCACTTCTACAGTACTCTTTTCATGGTGTCTGTATGCTCTCCGGGACGGAGAGCACATTAGGTGGTGGGCAACTGTTGAGCCCCTAAATGTCATGTTGGTCAAAGTCAACTGCAGTCAAAGTCAACGGTCAAAGTCAACTGGTCAAAGTCTACAAGGTCAAAGGTCAAAGTCAATAGGTGCAAAGTCAAAGTGCAGGCGTCAAAGTGCACAGGAAGTGCACAATGAATTATCCACAAAGGGTAAATTGGAGAATATAGGTTGCAGGTTGCAGAGGTACTTTCTCTAATTTCCCTAAGGTTCAAAGTGTGTTTTAAAGTGTTTTGGAAGGTTCAGGTGAACCCCCCTTATGTGCAAAAGTGAAGAATTAAAAGGAAATGTGAAGGCATGTGAAGCGGCAAAGTGTACGCACAGGTGAAAGTATGGCCCCCCATTAAAATTTTTGGTTTTAGACTAAAGTCACTACAGGACAAAACAGTGAGTAGTTGGCTGCCACTTGTGAGAGCCATCTTGGGACATCAAAGTGAGCACCAAGATTCACTTGCAGTTAGGAGCGTACGTGATCGACACACTCAAATCAAGGAAGAGCCATTCTTGGACCAAGGTTAGAGTAAGCAAGAGGGCATAGGCTAAGTGGAGCAAGAGAGGGAAGTGCAAGAGTCACCAGAGTACGTCGCACAGAAGTGGAAGTGCAAGGTGCATAGAGAGTGACCAAGGATTTTGGTGCAGAGGTGTGCTAAGCTAGAGTTCCCCCAAAGTATCTCAAGGTCCTTTGGCAGTGTACGCTTGCCGACAGCAGGTATTCACTCCTCCCCCTTTGTGGAAGCTTGGTGCAAGGTGTGCACAAGGAGAAGCTTGAAGCAGGTGGAGGTTTGTTGCAGAGGAGGTCGGCAGCAATAGGACATTGGGATATTGGATATTTTGTAATTGGGCACTCTGCGGATTGTGCACAGAGGTATTGGTGTATCTTGTATTTCAAACATTGTAATTTTCTTACTGTAATCAATCGAAGGCAGAGACTTCCAAGGTGTATTTTCTCTTTTGGTCCTTCCATTTTCTCCTACAAACCCTCAAACTCCTTCTTGTCAAAGAATCCCCCAACACTATGCCAGTAGACAATTGAATGCGGCTGAACGGAATTACACCACTACAGAGCGCGAAGGATTAGGCATGGTTTATGCAGTCAAAAAATTTAGACACTATTTGCTTGCAAATAAGTTTAAATTTTTTACTGATCATCAGGCATTGTTGTACCTAGTAAACAAGCCATGCAATACAGGTAGATTAGTAAGATGGTTTCTCTTGCTAATGGAATACGAATTTGAGGTTGTGGTAAGGAAAGGTAGGACTCATTTGAGAGCCGATCATCTCTCTAGGCTCACATCGGGAGAAGCCCCACAAGGAGTGTCAGATGACCTTCCTGATGCTTACTTGTTTAATTTGGAAGTTATACCGCAGTGGGCCAAGCCAATAGTACCAGTATTGACATACGGGCCTAATCATCCATTGGTGAACACACGGAATAGAGAGATCGTAAAAGCCCAAAAGTACCATATCATGGCAGGAAGCATGTACAAGCACACAGATCAAGGGATCTTGGCTTGTTGCGTAGAAGAGGATGAGTACGCTAAATGGTTGCAATTAGCACATGTAGGTGCGTTAGAGCAACACCATTCAAAGCAAAGAACTTTGCAGACTCTAAAGAGATTCGGAGTGCATTGGCCAACTATGGAAGCTGATGTCCAAAAGTTGTGCAAGGAATGCCCAATCTGTTGCACTAAACCACCAGTGGAACATGCCACTCTTTATCAAGTATCCATTGTGCCAGATTGGAGTGAACCTCTAGTATCATTCTTGAGAACAAACACATTCCCTCCAGACATGACTCTAGCTAGGAAAAGGAGTTTAGAACAAGAAGCCCAGGATTACTCACTCATCGGTAATAATCTATATAAGCGCGGTAAAGATGGTTACTTGAGACTATGTGTCCACGAAAGTGAATATCTGAAGATCTTGGAAACTGCTCACCAAGGTGTAGCAGGAGGACACTTTGGACCAGATCGGGTAATCAAGGCGATACTATTTGCGGGCTTCTGGTGGCCTACCCTTCACATGGATGCACATACCTATGTGAAACGGTGTGATGTCTGTCAAAGGACTCAGTATCCTATACGCAAAGATGAGATGCCACTGAAACCTATGATGGGTGGACGTGCATTCTCTAAGTGGGGAATAGACTTCGTAGGTCTTATTAATCCCCCAGCTAAGGGTTCTCATGCGGAATACATCATTGTGGCAACAGATTATCTCACCAAGTGGGTAGAGGTAAAAGCTACAACCAAGAACGATGCTCAAACAACTGCCAAATTCTTGTTTGAGAATGTATTCACGAGATATGGGCTACCCATAGAGCTTGTAAGTGATAGAGGCACTCATTTCTTGAATGAAGTTATTGAAAATCTACTCCAAGAATTTTTGGTAATACACAAGAAGTCTGCCCCTTATCACCCTCAAGCTAATGGACAAGCTGAGAGCACTAATAAGATTTTATGCAATGTACTGACGAAATTAGTGAACACTAAACGCTCTGATTGGGACAAACAGCTACACCATGCTGTTTGGGCATACCGAGTTGCCTACAAAACGGTACTCCAAGCCACCCCCTTTCAGATGGTATTTGGTCAAAACGCTGTGTTACCTTTGGACTTCTTGATCCCTACATTGAAAGTAGCACAAGAGCACGAATGGACAGGTCATGAGCTCTCCTCTAGGATCTTTGACCTTGAACGATTAGGGGAAACAAGACTGAGAGCCGCTGCAGGGATATATGCAGCCAAGAAGAGACCGAAGGCATACTTTGATGCCCACGTGAAGGATAAGGGCTTGAAAGCAGGAGATCTAGTCTTAGTCTATACACTAAAACAACACGCGAGGAAGCTAGAAAAGAGAGGCTACGGACCTATGATCATCAATAGGATCTCCACGAGCGGAGCAGTACAATTGGCCACATTAGAAGGTGATGTTCTCCCAAATTATATTAGCGGTTGCAGAGTCAAGTTATATCAAGAACCCCTCACGGAGGAAATGCTCAGTCGACTCAACACTGCTAAGAAACGCAAAGAGGAAGAAAAGCGAGTTCAAGAAGAAGCTCAAGCTGAAGCTTTAGAACGCATCAGAAGGATGAAATTACGAAGGCAAAGTAGAGATCAGCCTGGAGCGAATGACTATGCAGACCAAGGATTTCCTATGGCCATGTGTGAAGTTGCAGGAACAAGCTCGAATAGAATAATTGATAGACGTCCTTTCATAACCATAGATATAGGACAAGGAAAGAGTGCAAGGACCGTAAGAGCCTTGATTGACTCAGGTGCAGCCACTAGTGCTGTTAAATTGTCTTACTGCCAAGAATTACAATTGACTGTCAATCCTGTGGAAGCATATCTTATAGGATTGGGAGGAGTGGAAACCCCTTGCATGGGCGAGGCGGAACTTCCCCTTTACATTCATGATGAGGCAATGACAGTTAAAGTACTGGTGTGTCAAGATGAGGATCTCACTGAACCTCTAGTCTTGGGTCAAGATTGGATCTATGACCAAGCAATTAACTTAAACCTAAGAAGTGGACTTCTCCAGGTTTGGGTCAATCATAGTCGAGTTACAGTAGAATTAGACAATGGAGCACTCAAGGAACTAGGAAAGGCACAGACTCCTGGTCCTTCCAGGGGTACACATGAAGATGACCATGCTGTTCTTGTTCAAAACCCTGTATTGCAGAGGAATGATATTTGCAAAAAAGGAGTCAGGGATGCAACGGAACTCCCTTCTTTTCCAAAGGCCAGAAGGAGGCAGCAACCAAAGGCGGATCACAAGCAGAAGAAGCCGAGTACTACCTATGTCCGAGATCAAAAGTACCCGCGCAGCAGAATGTCCCAGAAAATAAACGAGGTGTGGGTGCGGAAAGGCGAACGACCGGGTGCACCACCGTCAACTACGCGGGCAAAAGCTCTTATTAGTAACCAACAACACGACACTAATAAGGAGTCTTTCAGAAATTCTTCTGTTAAAGTAAAATCTATTTGGGTGCCCAAGAAGTCGATGAAGGCAAGCCCACAATCTAGACAAATTTGGGTGCCTAAGGCTTGCTTGAGGGCACAAGTAGTTAAGCCAAGGCCGCAACCTATGCAGCATAACCCATCTACGAGTACCACCAGAATTCCCTCGTGCTCAACACTTAGGAACACACAAAGACCCATGAGTATGCATGCAATCACTTATAAGTGGGTCCCTAAAAGGCCCCATTCCCAAACAGCGACACCGACACAGCTCCCTGGAGTCTCTACGAAACCGAAAGCAAAGCCCATCCACTGCATTTGGCAGTCTAAGATCTGTAATAAACCCCCCGACCCCGATTTGTAAATTCACCCTACTTACTAACGGCATTAGTCTCCTAGGAATACACAAATGTTAACTACACTCACTGTCTTCGTGCACTTACTAACCACTAACTCACCATCTACCTCATGTTAATGTTGTAACGGGGACAACAACGGATTTATTCTGTCCATTACGATGTTAACACATGATTCTATATTCTCACAGAATCAGAAGGCAAGAAGAAAAATGGCAGAAGCGACAGGTTCGGGCTCACAAGTAGGGATCCTTACTGCAGGAATTGATGTGGATAGCCTACCCGTGGATGTGCCCCCGACTGAACGACCAGTGGAGATGCAACACCTCCAGCAACTTCCGGTGCCAGATCCACCTACAGGAATCACGGAAAGAGTTCATGCGAATTCTCATTGGTTCAATGGCATGCCCGGTCCATTAGGTGAGGCGAAGTATATCTGGGAGTCTAAATGCGAGTATGACAGATCATGGGTGCGATTCCAATTTTTCTCCAAGGAGTTCGAGACTTTACAGAACACAGAAGATCTACAGATCATATGGCAACGAGCAGGATTGGCGGAATATTTTGAAGCCCCACTACCTAAACCCGATCTCCTCCGATGCTACTATTTGGTCTCCACATTACAAGCTAATGAAGATAAGGACCAACCCGGATCATTTGTTCTCCCCTCATTGCTGGGCAACAACGAGTTGAAGAGGTTTGAACTTATTGTGGAGCTAGTGAGTGATGCTTTAAAGATGCATGGCACGCATGTACCCTCAGAAAAGGATGCTCTCGTTCCCAACAACATGAAGGACAGGAAAGTAGTGAAGCTGAAAGACATGGCAGCCCTCACCCCAAATGTGTCCATCCCTCTCCGCATGTGCATGCAACATTTCGCCTTCCCCGGTCAAGACCGATTCACGCAACCACACAAGAAGATCTGGTTTGCTCTCTACTTGGCGGAAGCAGGTGCGCTACCTATTAAGCTACCAGTGTGGATTATAGATCAGTTGTATGAAGCGAACAAACGGGCTTCTAGGAAATTAGTGGTGAACGGATGCTGTGCACTCACACGCATCATTTACCGATGCTTGGCATATGATGTCCCCATTGAGCGTGCCTTAACTTGGGCACAATTACAAATGTTTAAAAGGCTCAAGACATCCACACATCAGTCCAAGCGCATGAGGGGCGCGATTCCGTGTGTCCAGACAAGGGAAGTCCTGACTACTCCTGAGGCATCACCATTAAGAGAGGGCACTGTACCTCCTTTTACCATTAGGATACCCAGGTCGGAATCTGACACTACGACACAACCCACCCCATCAGCTCCTCCGGTTACACCTGAATTCGAGTTTGCTGCCACTGGAGAGGCTGAAGGACTGGACCCCCAGGATTTCGAAGCATTCCTACAAAGCACACAATTCTCTGATGTGGAGTTTTATTCAGAGGCAGAGGAGCAGGGCACATCCTCACGGAGAAGAAGAAAGTCTACAGACGGTAGACATGTCCATTGGAGTGACGCTCAGCAAAGCCAACAACACGGACACCCGGAAGAAGAAGAAGCATATGAAGAAGAGACCACTGAAGCCCCAGCATATACAGCAGAACTCCGAAGGCTGTATCAGATTATGGAAAGAGTGCGATCGCAGCAGTTACTCACTGAACAGAGCAGCAGAGTACTTATGACTCAGTTGTTGGAAGAAGCAGGAGTTGACTCAGAGTACAGGGAAGGTCTCTTATTGATGGCAGAAACATATGGAGTTGTAGAAGCTGTGCGCACTGCCATTCAGAGGCCTTCAGTTCAATATGACCCACGAAGGTTCCAGACACGACCTCGCTCAGGTAAAAATATCCAAATTCCCGTTACAGTTGCAGAAGAGCCCACTACTACACCAACCTCCCAAACAGCTAGTCAACAGCACCCCGCCACCCACGAGGAGTCCACCGAACCACTACCATCCACTCCCCCACCATCACCTCCTAGAAGAGAAACAGTGGAAACCACATCGACTGCTCAACCCACCGACCCCACCTTCACCTTCCGTACTCCGATCTCCAGTGCCACCCTATTCTCTACCACTGATAACCCGGTCTTTGACGCAAACCCCATCACTACACCACCCACCGAAACCATTCCCGAGCCTGCCCTAGGACAACCATCCCCAATGCCTTCAGCCACCGGTCATCCTGACCCTAGATCCACATTCATGGGCTTCCCTGCTACCACGCAACCCTTTCAGCCCTCCTCAAATTTACGACCCCAACCCCCGATATCCCTCTCTCCATTTCTACAATCCCTCCAGGACATCTTTGCTAGGGCTTTTCAACCAGGCCCTCAACCATTCCCTGTCTTTTCAGCTCCCCACCCCACGTCACATCTATTCACCACTTCCACACACACACCACCTACCATACCAATGTATATGGCAGGCCCCACACTAACACCCACTCCTGAAGGTATGGACATTTCACCACCCACGGCACCTCCACCCACGGTTTCACCTCCTCCCATTCCCCCTCCACCAATTTCACCCACACACACAACTTTCGTAGACACATCATTCACTGTCTCCCTTCCCCAATTCCCTTCCCATGCATCTTCCACAGTAAACACCCCCCACTCATCTATAGGTAATGCATTGGGCACCATGTTGGCTTGTATATCAAATTTAAGAACAGATTACATTCAGCTCCAGCAACAAAACGCACGCCTGCAAGAGCACTCAGCGACACTACAGCTCCGCCTTGCGGTACTAGAAGAGGAGAATGCTCGCCTCCACACACAGTTCCAAACCCTCCAAGACGCCCATAATATATTGGAAGTACAGCTACAGAACGTAGATCAGGAAGCAGTGCAGGTGGTAGAAAGTCACCTACGGACACAACTGGAACGCAACTCAAAACTTCAGCGAAATATGGCGCTACTTAAACGCCATCTTGCGGCTGCTCAGGAAGAGAACAGACGTCTGCAAATACAAAATCAAGAGAACCTGGAGGCAGCTATTGAGAGCACACCGGGGGCACCCATCAGCCCATCCAAGTTTCAAGCAGTGACCCCCGATAATATCAAGATTATATTGGAAGATTATGCCATGCTACTCGAAGCACATGATAAGCTATCGGAGGAGCTAGGACAACTAAAGCAGGAACACCAACAAGGCCCAACAGCTGCCCCTCCAACCACCCCCTCTGCAGCTTCGCTTCCCTCCGACGCAGAGGCCATAAAAGATCTCCAGCAACAGATAACTGAATTGCAGACACGCCTACTACAATATGAGAGGCCATCTTCCCCTCCGGAGGCTCCCACGGACGAAGAAGTTGTGCAAATTCCTGTGGAACAAACGTTTGATGAAGAATATGATCCGCAACCATTCCCAGGAGGCCAACAAACAGAAGAAGCGCAGGACACGTTCGAGGCACCACGGCCGCCATGGTTACGACAGGTGGAGGAAATAGGGACCTCGCATGAAGAGCGCACCGTAGTGCAAAATCAGGCTATGAGGGTCATAGAGGAGACTGTTTTACAATCAGATTACTTCAAGAACTTGTCATCGAGACGCCTGATTCTCTCATCGGAACTCCAGTACAGGCCATATTATATTATCTTGGCTGATTATAATGCAGAAATACAAAGAGTCACGGGTCAGATTCCTACTTTTGCGACCCAATTTCAACCCGAAGACCTTCCTCCAGAGGTGCGAAAAGGCAAGATTCGTCAACCAACATGGCGGCAGAAACTTTTAGAGACTTATCCAGAAATGCTACGCACATGGAACAACGCGCCGTTGCACCTCCTGTACAACCCATGCTACGGTCCAGTCCCCCGCCGCAGGTCGTGGAAGGCATTTAATATCAAGGTACAGAACAATGCGCAATGCAAGGAATGGTTGAACTACCCGTACATAGCGCCACCACAAGGACCACCATCGGTAGCATATATGATGGGGACCATTCGCCACTGGATGCCGCGCTTGAAGCCCATGCAAGATGTAGCAGCGCAAATGATGCTTAAAATCTTAGATATGATGCAAGTGGTGCTGAAGACCTTTAGAAATGCAGCCGCACCACAGGTACGCCTTCCGGGGTTTAGCAATGGAAATTACGACTTGGTGTATGACATGAGCACCACCCCCAGTATCCGTGTGGCTTACGCTTGGCATGCACGCATCAAATACCTCCCCGCCTGCTACAAACAGACCTTCGAAGAAATGTTCAGATCAGGGTTCTGGGAGTACCACTCGGAGATTTTCGCGCCAAAGCCGACACATCTGCTTCAACTGTTTGCTTGTGAACAAGCAATGTATTCAGAGTACTACACCACCCCGCAACCAGAGACCCCCGGTGCAATAAATTGGGAGGCATTGGAAGCCGATCTAGCAAGAGGCTTAAGGATAGGAGAACATGAACTGGCCACCAATGTCATCCAATATTACATCGACCACCCGAGGGAACAAAGGTCTGTCAGGGGCGACAGACGCTAGGAAGGGGGGAGTGTTGGCATACAAAGCAATAAAGGAGTCATGCACAATACGGCAACAAGGCCAGATCATTTTTTCCCATAGATTATGTACAACCCAAGTGATTTTAATCACTACACAAACATTGTAAATCCCGTTTTTGGTAGATTAGACTCCATTTTGTGCAAGCCGAGGAGTCCTCGAGCTTGAGGAGTATTAGAAGTACCATCGTACCAAATTTCATAATTTTTAGACTTCGTTTGAGCCCTCAAATAAGCCCTGGAACCTAATTTTTAACTAGGCCGGACACTAGGTCTGGACAGGGCCAAAAGCTAGTCAAAAACTATAAAAAGAGCTAGAGAGCTCATTTTTGAGGTTAGATTGTAATTGAAACGAACTTGTAAGAGCATTTTGAAAGTAATCTAAAAGCTCCATTGATTCTCGCTCTTTGTCTTGCCGTGTGTGCGTGTGTGTGTGTATGTGTGTGCATGCTAGTGTGCTTCTCACTCACGCACTTGTGCCGCCACTTGCTCGAGGTCTTCATACCATCCTCACGTCTTCCCGGATTGACATTAAAGGAGGTGCTACTCATCATTGAGCTACAGATGCAGATTGGGCTGGAAGCAAAGATGACAGAAGATCCACAAGTGGATATGTGGTAATAGCAGGAAACAAGACATTAACATGGAGTTCAAAGAATCAGCCTACAGTTGCTTTATCTTCTACAGAGGCTGAGTATAGAGGTTTAGCATTGGCTACTACTGAGGTTATGTGGTTTAAAAAGTTGTTTCATGACTTGAATGTGTAGGTTGATGTACCACTGATATATGGGGATAACTTGAGCAGCATTCATATGACCTCAAATCCTATTTTTCATGCTAGAACAAAGCATATAGAGGTTCACTATCATTATGTTCGAGAGAAGACCATGAACAATGAAGTGCAGGTTTCTTTTGTTGGAACAAAGGATCAAGTTGCAGATATCTTCACCAAATCCTTGGATGGACCAAAGCTTCAAAGATTCAACTATATTCTTGGCATGAAGGAAATACCCTTTGAAACTTGAGGGGGAGAATGTTGCGAACATTTGTTTTATGTAGGGTACAAGTTTCAAATTATGTAAATACCTTTGGGAAGTCTTCAAATACTTCAAGAAGGCTCATATTATTCATAAAATGTAGCAAAAATACCACGTGAGTTCTAGAACATGGTGAGTCAAATTAGTGAGTCACAAGGGAGCTTCAGTGGTGTCCTAGTGGAAGGTCGATGTGGCTAGTTCTCAAAGTCCATCAATACTTTGCTTATTTGAGCACTTGAGTCATGTAATACCTCCATCCAAGTGTCTACCACGAATTTAGATGTATTAGGAAGGTTTTAGATTAGTTTCCCATGCTATAAAAAGAGGAGAAAAGTCGTGATCTTGTGGGATGTCCAAGAGAGTATCTCTATGCTACTCTAGTTTTTGTATGCAGAGCTTGCAGAGCTTGCAGAGCTTGTATCTCCCTCATTATATATCCCAATTACATGTTTGATAGCTCATTTGAAAGCTCTTCGTGTCTACTTTCATAGTACCAATTTTCATAATCATTGGATTTGTGAGCTGAGAGCAACACTCTCTGCAAGTAGTGTGTGTTCTCTGTTTTTTATCCCTGCTGAAGGTCTCCATTAAACATCCAACTTGCAGAGGTCATATCTCCTTGTGTATGTATTCAAATCCTGTGTTCTTTGGCTTGTTAGAAAGCTCTCCAAGTCTATTTGTATTCTGGAAATTTTCAGATTCATTGGAGTTGTGAGTTAAGAGCAGTAGTCTCTGCAAGTGATGTATGTCCTCAGGTTCATCTCTGTTTCAAGGTCTCCATTAAAGCTGCATATTGCAGAGGTCATAGCTCATTGAGTATTTATCCAAATTGAGTGTTCTTTGGCTCATTGGAAAGCTCTTGGTCTCTAGTATATGTGGTTAAAACACTTTTAAAAACTTTTGAGTGAGTATAGAGTAGTAAGCTCTGCAAGCATGACTGGTTTTCTATGATGAAGTTTGTGAGAAGGTCAACTTGTTCCTAGGGGGTTCCACCTACTTCCTGCTATACTTTGGAGGTCAATAAACTCCAACATTGGTATCAGAGCAAGTACTTGGAGGCTTGGAGAAGGTTATCATACCTTGACGAAGAATTTGAAGCTATCAAAGAAGCAGTTCATCATCAACACTACACAAAGGTAGAAGAAGATTGCAAGGAGGCATCTGAAGCAACATCCAAGCAAAGAAAGGTGCACATACCTCATTTACAAGGTAAATATTATATTTCTTCTCATCACACACATTGGAAAGGAGGCTTAAAGGAGGAAGCTTAGCATTTGTATTATGGGAGACCAACATGCACAAATAGAGAAGCTTGATAAGACAAATTATCAGGCATGGAAGTTTAGAATCACAGCATACTTGCAAGGTAGAGGCTTGTATGGTTTGATTGACGGCACATATATCAAACCCACATTACCAGAGGACCCAAATCAGCAACAATTGAGGGAGTTTAGACTTTGGAATGAGAGAGACAAAAGGGTTATATTCATTTTATCACAAAATATTCAAGATTCAATGGTAGGACACATACAAGATCTAGACACAAGTAGAGATGTTTGGCTTGCATTGGAAAGGTTGTATGCTACAGGTACAAGAGCAAGGAAGATTCAACTCAAAAATGAGTTGAATAACATAAAGAAAGATACAAGGACATCGGTCAATGATTACATATTGAAAGTTAAAGAGATTGCAGATCAACTAGGATCAATTCAAGCTCATGTGGAGGACGACGACTTGGTTGCACATACTCTCAACGGACTCAAAGATGATGAGAGATGGAAACCCTTCATTACTTCAGTTTATGTCAGAGGAGAATTACCAGATTTTGATCAACTTATTGCCCTCATGGTCACGGAGGAGATGAATCTAAATGGTTCTACTTCAAATCAAAAAGGATCTCAAGGACAAGCTCTTTATGTAGGATCATCAAGAGGTGGAAACAGAGGTGGAAGAGGTTCAAATAGAGGTCGAGGAAGAAGGATCGATGATCAAAGGACTTCAAGTGGCTTCTTCAACACAAGAGGAAGAGGAAGATCAAGCGCTAGAGGTACGAGAGGCTACTACAACTACAACCAAAGACAAAGGAGTGAAGATAATAAGAACAATTGCTATATATGTGGAAGGTATGGACACTATGCCAAAGATTGTTATCAAAATGAAAATAATCAAGGTGGTAATCAAAGAGGAGGCTATTCAAGAAGAGGTAAACAACAAGGAAATTATGCAGTTGAAGGTAAAAGTGATGATTATGATTCTCTTCTTATGATGAATGTAGAAACTAAGATGAATTCCAATAGTGATGTATGGTATGTAGATAGTGGTTGTTCTAATCACATGTCTCATGATGCTTCATGGTTTTCTAATATGCATAATCCGTCATGTAAAGGTCATGTTGAAACAGGAGATGATACAACACATAAGATTATGCAGGTTGGAGATGTTGTTATGCAGGATAAGAGCAAGAAAAATTGCTTGAAGGATGTACTTTATGTGCCAACGATCACTAAGAATTTGATGTCGGTTGGTCAAATGGTAGAAAAAGGTCTACAAGTGAGATTTAATCATGCAGGTTGCTTCATTGAGGATCCAAAGCAAAGGAGGTTAATTGCTAGAGGTCAAAAACAAGGTAGATTGTTTACATTCAAGGTAAACCCAAATCATACAAACTATTTCTCTTATGGTATGCATCGAATAGCAGAGCTTGATCTATGGCACAAAAGGATTGGACACATGAATGTACACAGGTTAAAGGAGCTATCAAAGAAGAGGATTGTTGAAGGATTACCTGATCTTACTAAGCAACATATGGTGCATCTTTGTGAAGCATGTCAAATGGGTAAGCAGAGTAGACAACCTTTCAAGCATTCAAGTTATGTAAGTGATGGTTTGCTAGATCTCATACACACAGATGTGTGGGGACCTACTAAAGAGGCATCCTTGATTGGTAATAAGTACTATGTATCATTCATTGATGATCATAGTAGAATGACATTTGTGTATTTCATTAAACATAAGAGTGAGGTCTTTGATTGTTTCAAGAAGTTCAAATCATATGTCGAAAAGCAAACAGGAAGGTATATTAAGAAGCTAAGGTCTGATGGAGGGGGAGAGTATTTCTCTCAAGCTTTTACTGATTTTTTGTATGATGAAGGTATCAAAAGAGAAGTTACATGCAGGTATACTCCACAACAAAATGGAGTCGCAGAAAGAAGAAACAGAATCATAGCAGAAGCATCTAGAAGTATGCTTAATGATATGTGTTTGCCTAATTATTTTTGGGCTGAAGCTGTTAGCACAAGTGTTTACATTATGAATAGAGTTCCGACTGCTGGAGTTCATCATTTGACACCATATGAGGTATGGCATGGAAGGAAACCAAGTGTAAGTCATTTGAAAGTATTTGGTTGTGTATGTTATGTACATGTACCTAGTGAGGTGAGATCTAAACTTGATGCAAAATCAGAAAAATGTATATTTATTGGTTATGCAGATACTCAAAGAGGATATAGATGCTATAATCCTCATACCAATAAGGTTGTTGTGTCAAGAGATGTAAACTTTGATGAATCACTTTCATGGTATGCAGATAAGAATTGTTTGCAGGACATGGATGAAAATGAAGAAGGTGTGGTTGAAGGAGATGAATGCATAGTTCAGCCATCAGGAAGTTTAAATGATGAAAGGAGTGGTCTAGATGAAGAAAGAGGATCACCTTTCAATGGAAGATTAAGGCAAGAGTCACCTCCAAGTGTTAAAAGTAAAGGTAAACTCAAACTTGTTGAAGTTAATGATGAAAGAGAGGAAATTAGTGATGTATGTGAGTATGGAGAATCATCAAAGGTTCCTAATAAGAAAGGAAGAGCATCTACATTGGAGGTAAGAAGAACTTCAAGAGTAAGTAAGCAACCTCAAAGGTATACTTATGAATCTTTCATGAATACTCATTATGCTTTTATGACAAAAGTTGAGCAGGAAAATGAACCCACATGTTATGATGAGGCCAAAGGAGATGAAAAGTGGGAGAAAGCAATGAGAGAAGAAATGGAAGCACTACAGGATAACAAGACTTGGTATTTAGTTCCAAGTACACCAAAGCAAAAGGTAATTGGTTGCAAGTGGGTTTTTAAGATTAAAAGAAATAGTGATGGTAGTGTGTCTAGATATAAGGCTAGACTTGTAGCAAAAGGATATAATCAAACTCAAGGTGTGGACTATGAGGAAACATTTAGTCCAGTAGCAAATATGGCAACAGTAAGAACTTTGTTGGCTTTAGCTGCAAGTAAAAGGTGGAATATATATCAACTTGATATAAAAAATGCCTTTCTTAATGGTGAGTTAAATGAAGAAGTGTATATGTCACAGGCAGATGGTTATGTGGATGCAAAATGTCCTAATCATGTATGCAGGTTAAAGAAGGCATTGTATGGTCTTAAGCAGGCACCAAGGGCATGGAATGCAAGGTTGGTAAAGTATCTTATGCTGCAAGGATACACAGCGAGTCATGCTGATCCTTCACTTTATGTAAAACATGTAGATGGCATGTGTGTCTATGTATGCATTTATGTGGATGACTTGTTGATTACAGGGAATGATGCAAAAGCAATTGATGAGATAAAAGGTAATTTGGGAAAGGAATTTAAAATTTCAGATCTTGGTTTGCTCAGATACTTTCTTGGGATTGAAATTGTGTATAGCGATGAAGGTATGTGGTTGATACAAAGAAAGTATATATGTGATATGCTGAAAAGGTTTGGTATGCAGGAATGTAAATTTGTTTCTACTCCAATGGAATGTAATGTAAAGCTGAGTGCAAAGGAAGGTGATGAGTTGCATGATATGAATGTATATAGATCCATGGTAGGATCTTTGATTTATGCAACAAAAACTAGACCTGATATATGTTATGCAGTGGGAGTATTGTCACAGTTTATGCATGAACCTAGAGTACCTCATATGCATGCAGCGAAAAGAGTGCTTAGGTATTTGAAAGGTACCATGAACGAAGGATTATTTTATAGTCATGATGTTGATCTAACTCTTAAAGTCTTTAGTGATGCAGATTGGGCTGGAAGCAAAGATGATAGAAGATCCACAAGTGGATATGTGGTAATAGCAGGAAACAAGACATTAACATGGAGTTCAAAGAATCAGCCTACAGTTGCTTTATCTTCTACAGAGGCTGAGTATAGAGGTTTAGCATTGGCTACTACTGAGGTTATGTGGTTTAAAAAGTTGTTTCATGACTTGAATGTGTAGGTTGATGTACCACTGATATATGGGGATAACTTGAGCAGCATTCATATGACCTCAAATCCTATTTTTCATGCTAGAACAAAGCATATAGAGGTTCACTATCATTATGTTCGAGAGAAGACCATGAACAATGAAGTGCAGGTTTCTTTTGTTGGAACAAAGGATCAAGTTGCAGATATCTTCACCAAATCCTTGGATGGACCAAAGCTTCAAAGATTCAACTATATTCTTGGCATGAAGGAAATACCCTTTGAAACTTGAGGGGGAGAATGTTGCGAACATTTGTTTTATGTAGGGTACAAGTTTCAAATTATGTAAATACCTTTGGGAAGTCTTCAAATACTTCAAGAAGGCTCATATTATTCATAAAATGTAGCAAAAATACCACGTGAGTTCTAGAACATGGTGAGTCAAATTAGTGAGTCACAAGGGAGCTTCAGTGGTGTCCTAGTGGAAGGTCGATGTGGCTAGTTCTCAAAGTCCATCAATACTTTGCTTATTTGAGCACTTGAGTCATGTAATACCTCCATCCAAGTGTCTACCACGAATTTAGATGTATTAGGAAGGTTTTAGATTAGTTTCCCATGCTATAAAAAGAGGAGAAAAGTCGTGATCTTGTGGGATGTCCAAGAGAGTATCTCTATGCTACTCTAGTTTTTGTATGCAGAGCTTGCAGAGCTTGTATCTCCCTCATTATATATCCAAATTACATGTTTGATAGCTCATTTGAAAGCTCTTCTTGTCTACTTTCATAATACCAATTTTCATAATCATTGGATTTGTGAGCTGAGAGCAACACTCTCTGCAAGTAGTGTGTGTTCTCTGTTTTTTATCCCTGCTGAAGGTCTCCATTAAACATCCAACTTGCAGAGGTCATATCTCCTTGTGTATGTATTTAAATCATGTGTTCTTTGGCTTGTTAGAAAGCTCTCCAAATCTATTTGTATTCTGGAAAGTTTCAGATTCATTGGAGTTGTGAGTTAAGAGCAGTAGTCTCTGCAAGTGATGTATGTCCTCAGGTTCATCTCTGTTTCAAGGTCTCCATTAAAGCTGCATATTGCAGAGGTCATAGCTCATTGAGTATTTATCCAAATTGAGTGTTCTTTGGCTCATTGGAAAGCTCTTGGTCTCTAGTATATGTGGTTAAAACACTTTTAAAAACTTTTGAGTGAGTAGAGAGTAGTAAGCTCTGCAAGCATGACTGGTTTTCTATGATGAAGTTTGTGAGAAGGTCAACTTGTTCCTAGGGGGTTCCACCTACTTCCTGCTATACTTTGGAGGTCAATAAACTCCAACAACCATCACATGAAGAAGTGGAAGGACTTTCAAATTGGTGTTCGAAGGATGCACTTGCAAGGTCCTATATTCTAAACTCAATCTCGGATTTTCTTTTACCTCATGTCAAGGTATGCAAGACATCAAGAGAGACCTGGAATGCACTTGCTTCTTTCTTCTCTTCCAACACTTGAGCAAGGAAGAGCCAATTGTGGATGGAGTTCACAACAATGAAGAAAAGCCCGAAGCAAAATGTGACTGATTATGTCACAAAGATGAAGGAGATTTCCGACCAACTTGGAAGCATTGGAGAGGTAATTGAAGAGGAGAAAATCATTAGACAAATCATGAATGGAATCAAAGCAGACGAAAAGTGGGAGTCATTCACAATAGCCATGGATTTATACATGGATATGCATGTACCCGACCTCAACACACTCATGGGCCAACTCTTCACTCATGAAGCAAAGATTAGCAAAGGTGGTGAGTCCTCAAGAGGTAATCAAACTTCTGCCTTATATTCTGATAAAGCTAAGGTCAAGGACAAGTCAAAGAATAGGAAGAATGAAGATGAAGGTAGCTCTTTCCAAGCAAACTTTGTAGGTAGAGGAAGAGCTAGAGGAAAAGGCAGAGGTGGAAAGCAAGGGAGGGGGAGATTCCAATCATCTCAACCTTGCAATATATGTGGCTTATCTAATCATACTACTAAAGAATGTTTCAGGAACCCGAGGAACTCAAGAGGAAGAGGATTCAATAGAGGTGGCTATGGATCAAATAGAGGCAGATACACTGGAGGTTACAACAACAACCACTACAACAACAATTACAACAACAACAACTATCAAAGTGGCCATAGAGGAAGGAGAGACTACAATAACTATGCAAAGGACCAAATTTAAGAAGATTCATTATTGATTATGAATCTATCAGTGAAGAAGGGTAAGGATGATGATCACATATTTTACATTGATTCGGGATGCTCAAACCATGTAGCAGGAAATGTGGCTTTACTTTCTGATTTGGAAGATTCAGAATAAGCATGAAGTGCATGCAGGAGATGACACAAAATACTCAGTGGGGAAGATAGGTAATGTGAAGACATCAGATGGGAATATGAACCTCTTAAGCAAAGTCTTGTATGTCCCTACAATTTCCAAAAATTTAATAAGTGTTGGACAGATTGTTGAAAAAGGATTGCAGGTTAGATTCAACCAATTCGGAGCATATGTTGAAGACCCAAGGCAAGGCTTTAGAAGGATTGCCAAAGGAGAAAAGACAGGAAGGCTTTTCACTTTTGAAATGGAAGATATAAAGAACATAGCTTTGTTTAGCTATGGATCTCAAACTCTAACAGAGTTGGAGATATGGCACAAAACGCTTGCTCACATTGGTGAGAGGACACTCAAACAAATTTGCAGGGACCAAAGTGTACTTGGTTTGCCTAATATCACAAGGCAACACATGATTTATAAGTGTGAAGCTTGTCAACTCGGCAAGGCCCATACACAACCTTTCAATAAGAAAGGATACATGTATCAAAATCCTTTGGATCTAGTGCACACGGATGTGTGGGGTCCAAATAAGGAGCCATCTATATCAGGCTCAAGATATTGTGTGTCTTTCATAGATGATTGTAGTAGGTGGACCATTCTGTTTTTCATGAACTACAAGGATGAAGTGTTTAATTGCTTTAAGAAGTATATTGCTGTTGTTGAAAACCAAACAGGTAGGACTTTGAAAAGACTCAGATCAGATGGTGGAGGAGAATACTTCTCTTCTGAATTTGATGTCTTCTTGCATGAAAGTGGCATTAAAAGGGAAGTCACTACAAGGTATACACCCGAACTCAATGGTGTAGCAAAGAGGAGGAACAGAGCTATTGTCGAAGCTGCAAGGTCCATGCTCAACGAAAAGGGATTGCCAAACTACCTATGGGCAGAGGCTGTGTCTATAGCTACATATCTCATAAATAGACTTCCATCTAAGTCACCTGATGGAACCACTCCATATGAAGTGTGGAATGGAAGAAGACCTAGTCTAGAGCATTGTAAAATCTTTGGATGCTTAGCCTATGCTCACCAAAAAGGATATAGATTGTACAATCCAACCAATAAAGGATTTTCTGTGACTAGAGATGTAATTTTTTATGAAAACAAATCATGGTTTGATGATGACAGGAAAGTGAAGCTGCCATATGACTTGGATGAATATTTTCCATCACTTCAACCAAAGGAGCCAAAGCAGATTGAAGAAAGTGATTCGGAGATTGACCTAGAAGACTTGGAAAGACTAAAGCTATGGAAGAACAAAGGTAAAGCAAAGATGCAGGATGCTACATATAGACCCGAGAGCTCACATCAACCACTTAGAAGGTCTTCAAGGGAGAAGAAGAAACCAGAGAGGTTTGGTTATGATACTTCTTTGGTTACCAAACACTCAATCTACATTGCAAAGGATTCAACCAATGAAGAACCTACCACATTGGAAGAAGCACAAAGCAAGAAAGCTTGGAGAGATGCAATGCATGAAGAAATGGAAGCCTTGAAGGAGAATGACACTTGGGAGCTTGTACCTAACAAGCCATCTATGAAGGTAATTGGATCTTGATGGATATACAAAATCAAGAGGAATCGAGATGGAAGTATAAATAGACACAAAGCAAGGTTAGTTGCTAAAGGGTTTGCTCAAACCCATGGTATTGATTATGAGGAGACTTTCTCTCCTGTTGCAAAAATGCCTACAATTAGGGTTCTCATAAGTCTTGCTGCATCTAGAAATTGGAATCTTTATCAACTTGATGTAAAGAATGCTATCTTGAATGGATGGATTTATGAGGAAGTGTATATGGCACAACCTCCTGGATATGAGGATGCACATCATCCTAACTATGTATGCAAACTAAAGAAAGCTTTGTATGGATTGAAGCAAGCTCCAAGAGCTTGGAATTTCAGAGTGGTGACTTATTTGCAGGACCAAGGATTCAAAGCTAGCAAGGCGGATACCTCTTTGTTCATAAAGAGGAATGGATCTGAAGTGATCTATTTATGTGTGTATGTTGATGATATTATCATCAAAGGCAATGATCTTGAAGGAATCAAACAGGTAAAGAGTCGAATGAAGGAGGAATTCAAAATAAGTGACCTTGGACCACTCACTTATTTTCTTGGATTGGAGTTAATCTACACAGATTCAGGTATATACATCACACAAAGGAAGTATGTCCATGAGATGCTCGTCAAGTTCAAGATGGAAAATACCAAGTGTGCAGGTACACCTATGGAGCAAAATCATAAGCTTAGTGCTTATGAAGGAGAGCCAATTGAAGGAATTAGAAGCTATCAAAGCTTGGTTGGAAGTTTGAACTATGCAACACTCACAAGGGTGGATATATGCTATAGTGTTAGCATATAGAGTTAGTTTATGCATAAGCCGAGAAGACCACATATGGAAGCGGACAAGAGAGTCCTCAACTACCTAAAGGGGACCATGAATGAAGGTTGTTTTATTCATTTACTTCAGATATTGAGCTAAAGGTCTACTCAGATGCAGATTGGGCCGGATCTAGGGATGATAGAAGAAGCACATCCGGGTATATATCATTTGCAGGTTCAAAAATCATTTCTTGGTCATCGAAGAAGCAACCAATCGTGGCATTATTTTCTACCGAAGCTGAATATAGAGGTTTGGCTAATGCAACTCAAGAAATCATGTGATTAAAGTCTTTGTACACAGATCTTGGACTTCATTCTTCAACACCTCACATTTTTGGTGACAACACAAGCTCACTACATCGAGCAGTTAATCCGGTATACCATGCTAGAACCAAGCATATTGAAGTCCACTACTATTATGTAAGGGAGAAGCTAATGAGCAAGGATATTCAACTATCCTATGTCTCTAGAGATATGCAATGTGCAGACATGTTGACTAAATCTCTTGATGGTACAAAGTTAAGTAGATTCAAGTTGATGATTGGCTTGTAGGAAATCAAGGACAGTTGAAGACTTATTTGGAGGCCAAGCATGTTAGGCTTGAGGGGGAGCTGTTGGTGCATTTTACCCAAGCCTACATGCTTGATATTCTTGATATTATGATCATTTGTAAGTCACATGTGTAGTCATGTGCTCACCTCTTATAAAAGAGTGAATTTTATCTCTTGTAAATGGAAAAAGAAAAAAGGAAAAGGATGGCTTACCTCATCCATGATGTAAAAGCAAATTCATGGCTCTAACTACCTAAAACCACAAATTTTTGAGCTGAGGGAATATCTCCTAACTTTGGGGATCTTTTTTAGGTGGAGCCATTCGAATTCGAATTCAAAACTCCCTCCAAGAATAGCTATAAAAAGAGCAAGAAGGAAGAGGCGATTAGCAAGCCTTGTATGTGAACACTTCATGTCATTTTGTAGAGATTGAAGAGCTTACTTGATAGCTCTATCATTCTACTCCCATTGTGAAAATATTCATTGCCAATGTGGTTGTAATCATATGTGAATCTATAGAGTTGTCATTATCTACTTCTCTGTTTTGTTCTCTGCTATACTCACTCAGAGCAGTAACTTCAGAAGGTCATATCTCAAGTTCTACACAACCTTTTTTAGTGTTCTAATGTGCTTTAGATAGCTCTTACTGTCTTCTTTCTGCATATAAATTTTCAAGGTCATTGGATGTACAGTTTTGGAGATATTTGCATTTTACTGCTCACTGGTCTATCTCTGTAGAGCCCCGAGAATGGTGGGCATGTTCCAGAAATTGATGAATGTTGTTCTCAGTGCTCAGTCCATCATTTGAAGTTTTTTTACTTGGATTGGGAAGCTTGCTAAGTCTATTTGCTATGTCCAAAAGGAATTTATCTAATTTCTACCAGTTTGAGAGCACTGTTCAGTTTTTCTAGCAGGTGTATGTCCAAAAATAGCAAGTTTTGGGAGCTCGTTATTCGCAACTAGTCTATCTTGACTTAAACTTTTGGGATACATGTTCCAAAGTACTTGGCTGATATTTTGGTGTATTTAGGAAGCTCAAAGGGTCTACTAATCAACTCTGAAGTCTCAGTTGGCTGGTGTGAAGCTGGTTGTAGCAGCACCTACTCATCTTTGGATTGCATCCACCATCTCTCTTCACAAATTATCTCAACAACTAACCAAATAGAGAAGTTGCATGAAACTAGGTTACAAGCGCTAGTAGGAATATATGCACCCAAGAGAAGACAAAAGGCATATTATGATGCACATATAAAAGACAAATGACTTAAAGAAGGAGACTTAGTCCTAGTTTACACCTTAAAGCAACATGCCAAGAAGTACAAAAATGCGGATATGGACCTTTGATCATAAATAAGATCTCTACGAGTGGAGCAGTTAATCTGGCCACATTAGATGGAGACATTCTTCCTAACTACATAAGCGGATGTAGAGTGAAGCGCTTCATGGAGCCACTAACGGATCAAATGTTAGCACGTCTGGTCGGTGCTCAAAATAGGAAGAAAGAGGAAGAACGGATTAGAGAGGAGGCCAGACAAGAAGCCCTAAAACGCATCAAGAAACGAAAGGAATGGATTAGGCAAAGAGACGAACAATATCTCCAAGGAGAAGAGTCTATCCCGATGGCTAATTACCGAATCCATAAATCTGACACAACAAATGCCTGCATGTCAAAGCCTTATTTAAACCTAGGGATTGGCATGATAGAGTACAAGTTAATAGATGCATTAATAGATTTAGGAGCAGGACTTAGTTGCATACGTAATATGGTCATAAAAGATCTTCAAATGATTATGACTCCCACAAAAGCTCATATGATAGGAATTGGAGGGCAAATCATACAATGCATTGGATCAACAATAGTATCCCTCCACCTAGGAAATTCTTCCATGGAACAACGAGTCTTAGTGTGCAGAGATGAAGATTTAATAGAAGATTTGATCCTAGGATAGGATTGGATCATTGAGAATGAAGTAAGCATCAACCTAGCTCAAGGCTATATTTCAGCAAAGATAGGGCATAAGGAAATTTTTAGTCTATTAGGGGAGAAACCTTCACAACAACCTAAAGCCATAGAGAGTGCCAAGGAACGCAAAGAAGAGCTAGTGGAACATGATTCCAGCCCTAAGACCTCAGAAATGAGTCTAGAAGAGGCAGGAAGCTCAAACCCTAATGTGTCCGAGGAAGAGGTGAAATCATCCTATTTAGTTGGTGAATGGCCAGACACTAAGGGGACCAACTCTAATAGAGTTTCTCACACGGCAAAAGGACCACCAATATGGAAAACAACACTCAGATACTCGCATCAAGGAACGGTCAAATTCAAATGGAAGTCTGCTTCACCAAAATCCAAACCAAAAGGACTCTTGCAAATATGTCTCCCTAATCCTTTGATTGCAGCTCAGAAGACACCCCAACAGATATGGATTCCCAAGAAGCTGAAAGAAGTAGCCAAGCAAGAGATAAAAAAACAGACGAATGCATTACATCGAGACATTCAAATAATGCAGCCAAGACGGATTCATCATAAAAACATGAAGAGAACAAACTCAATTACTAGAACATCAAAAGAAATACATGAAGTTCAAAGGACCAAAGAGAAGACATGGAATATCAACATGATGACGAACTGGGTTTGGAAGCCAAAGCAACCACAAGTAATGAACTGTTGGTGCATTTTACCCAACCTACATGCTTGATAAATTTGATATTATCCTCATTTGTAAGTCACATGAGTAGTCATGTGAACACCTCTTGTAAAAGAGTTCATTTTTATCTCTTGTATTTGGAAAAAGAAAAAAGAAAAAGAATGGCTTACCTCATGCATGATGTAAAAGCAAACTCATGGCTCTAACTACTAAAATCACGAATTTTTGAGCTGAGGGAATATCTCCTAACTTTGGGGATCACTTTTAGGTGGAGCCATTCGAATTCGAATTCAAAACTCCCTCCAAGAATAGCTATAAAAGGAGCAAGAAGGAAGAGGCGATTAGCAAGCCTTGTACGTGACCACTTCATGTCATTTTGTAGAGATTGAAGAGCTTACTCCATAGCTCTATCATTCTACTCCCATTGTGCAAAGATTCATTGCCAATGTGGTTGTAATCATATGTGAATCTATACATTTATTATCATCTACTTCTCTATTTTGTTCTCTGCTATACTCATTCAGAGCAGTACCTTCAGAAGGTCATATCTCGAGTTCTACTGATTCGTTTTCAGTGATTTTACTTGCGTTGGATAGATTGTATTGTCTACTTTGTTCATATAAAATTTTCCAGGTCATTGGATTAATACTTTGGGAGATATTTGCATTTTACTGCTTACTGGTCTATCTCTGCAGAGCCCCGAGAATTGTGGGAATGTTCCAGAAATTGGTGAAACTTGTTCTCAGTGCTCAGTCCATCATTTGAAGTGTTTTAACTTGGATTGGGAAGCTTGCTAAGTCTATTTTCTATGCCCAAAAGGAATTTTTCTAATTCCTACCAGGTTGAGAGCACTGTTCATTTTTTCCAATAGGTGTATGTCCAAAAATAGCAAGTTTTGGGAGCTAGTCATTTCGCAACTAGTCTGTCTTGACTTAAACTTTTGGGATACATGTTCCAAAGTACTTGGCTGATATTTTGGTGGATTTAGGAAGCTTAAAGGGTCTACTAATCAACTCTGAAGTCTCAGTTGGCTGGTGTGAAGCTGGTTGTAGCGGCACCTACTCATCTTTGGATTGCATCCACCATCTCTCTTCACAGTGGTATCAGAGCATAGTCAAGCAACATGGGAGATGGATTTCCATCAACAATTGACAAATTGGATCGAAACAAATATCCGGCATGGTCTCTAAGGATGGAGGCTTACCTTCAAGGGAGGAATCTATATGGATTCATATCCGGAGATGAAGCAATGCCAACCATGAGGAACAAAGGGCAACCATCACATGAAGAAGTGGAAGGACTTTCGAATTGGTGTTCAAAGGATGCACTTGCAAGGTCTTATATTCTAAACTCAATCTCTGATTTTCTTTTACCTCATGTCAAGGGATGCAAGACATCAAGAGAGACCTGGAATGCACTTGCTTCTTTCTTCTCTTCCAACACTCGAGCAAGGAAGAACCAATTGTGGATGGAGTTCACAACAATGAAGAAAAGCCCGAAGCAAAATGTGACTGATTATGTCACAAAGATGAAGGAGATTTCCGACCAACTAGGAAGCATTAGAGAGGTAAATGAAGAGGAGCAAATCATAAGACAAATCATGAATGGAATCAAAGCAGACGACAAGTGGGAGTCATTCACAACAGCCATGGATTTATACATGGATATGCATGTACCCGACTTCAACACACTCATGGGCCAACTCTTCACTCATGAAGCAAAGATTAGCAAAGGTGGTGAGTCCTCAAGAGGTGATCAAACTTCTGCCTTATATTCTGATAAAGCTAAGGTCAAGGACAAGTCAAAGAATAGGAAGAATGAAGATGAAGGAAGCTCTTTCCAAGCAAACTTTGCAGGTAGAGGAAGAGCTAGAGGAAGAGGCAGAGGTGGAAAGCAAGGCAGGGGGAGATTCCAATCATCTCAACCTTGCAACATATGTGGCTTATCTAACCATACTACTGAAGAATGTTTCAGGAACCCGAGGAACTCAAGAGGAAGAGGATTCAATAGAGGTGGCTATGGAACAAATAGAGGTAGATACAATGGAGGCTACAACAACAACAACTACTACAACAACAATTACAACAACAACAACGACTATCAAAGTGGCCATAGAGGAAGAAGAGATTACAATAACTATGCAGAGGACCAAAGTCAAGAAGATTCATTATTGATTATGAATCTATCAGCGAAGAAGGGTAAGGATAATGATCACATATTTTACATTGATTCGGGATGCTCGAACCATGTAGCAGGAAATGTGGCTTTACTTTCTGATTTGGAAGATCCTCATAACAAGCATGAAGTGCAGACAGGAGATGATACAAAGCACTCAGTGGAGAAGATAGGTAATGTGAAGACATCAGATGAGAATATGAACCTCTTAAGCAAAGTCTTGTATGTCCCTACAATTACCAAACATTTAATAAGTGTTGGACAGATTGTTGAAAAAGGATTGCAGGTTAGATTCAATGGATTTGGAGCATATGTTAAAGACCCAAGGCAAGGCTTTCGAAGGATTGCCAAAGGAGAAAAGACAGGAAGGCTTTTCACTTTTGAAGTGGAAGATACAAAGAACATAGCTTTTTTTAGCTATGGATCTCAAACTCTAACAGAGTTGGAGATATGGCACAAAAGGCTTGCTCACATTGGTGAGAGGACACTCAAACAGATTTGCAGGGACCAAAGTGTACTTGGTTTGCCTAATATCACAAGGCAACACATGATTTATAAGTGTGAAGCTTGTCAACTCGGCAAGGCTCATAGACAACCTTTCAATAAGAAAGGATATATGTATCAAAATCCTTTGGATCTAGTGCACACATATGTGTGGGGTCCAAGTAAGGAGCCATCTATATCAGGCTCAAGATATTATGTGTCTTTCATAGATGATTGTAGCAGGTGGACCATTCTGTTTTTCATGAAGCACAAGGATGAAGTGTTTAATTGCTTTAAGAAGTATATTGCTCTTGTTGAAAATCAAACAGGTAGGACTTTGAAAAGACTCAGATCAGATGGTGGAGGAGAATACTTCTCTTCTGAATTTGATGCCTTCTTGTATGAAAGAGGCATTAAAAGGGAAGTCACTACAAGGTATACACCCGAACTCAATGGTGTAGCAGAGAGGAGGAACAGAGCTATTGTCAAAGCTGCAAGGTCCATGCTCAACGAAAAGGGATTGCCAAACTACCTATGGGCAGAGGCTGTGTCGACAGCCACATATCTCATAAATAGACTTCCATCTAAGTCACTAGATGGAACCACTCCATATGAAGTGTGGAATGGAAGAAGACCTAGTCTAGAGCATTGCAAAATCTTTGGATGCTTAGCCTATGCTCACATTCCTTCTCAAGTAAGAGGGAAATTGGATCCCAAGGCAGAGAAGTGCGTATTCATTGGTTATGATCAAAACCAAAAAGGATATAGATTGTACAATCC
Source organism: Ceratopteris richardii (assembly GCA_020310875.1). Taxonomy (NCBI): domain Eukaryota; kingdom Viridiplantae; phylum Streptophyta; class Polypodiopsida; order Polypodiales; family Pteridaceae; genus Ceratopteris; species Ceratopteris richardii. The sequence continues at coordinate 55,684,355 of CM035434.1, forward strand.
AACCAATAAAGGATTTTCTGTGACTAGAGATATAATTTTTGATGAAAACAAATCATGGTTTGATGATGACAGGAAAGTGAAGCTGCCATATGACTTGGATGAAGATTTTCCATCACTTCAACCAAAGGAGCCAAAGCAGATTGAAGAAAGTGATTCGGAGATTGACCTAGAAGACTTGGAAAGACTAAAGCTATGGAAGAACAAAGGTAAAGCAAAGATGCAGAATGCTACATATGGACCGGAGAGCTCACATCAACCACTTAGAAGGTCTTCGAGGGAGAAGAAGAAACCAGAGAGGTTTGGTTATGATACTTCTTTGGTCACCAAGCACTCAATCTACATTGCAAAGGATTCAACCAATGAAGAACCTACCACATTCGGAGAAGCACAAAGCAAGAAAGCTTGGAGAGATGCAATGGATGAAGAAATGGAAGCCTTGAAGGAGAATGACACTTGGGAGCTTGTACCTAACAAGCCATCTATGAAGATAATCGGATCTCGATGGATATACAAAATCAAGAGGAATCCAGATCGAAGTATAAATAGACACAAAGCAAGGTTAGTTGCTAAAGGGTTTGATCAAACCCATGGTATTGATTATGAGGAGACTTTCTCTCCTGTTGCAAAAATGCCTACAATTAGGGTTCTCATTAGTCTTGCTGCATCTAGAAATTGGAATCTTTATCAACTTGATGTAAATAATGCTTTCTTGAATGGATGGATTTCTGAGGAAGTGTATATGGCACAACCTCCTGGATATGAGGATGCACATCATCCTAACTATGTATGCAAACTAAAGAAAGCTTTGTATGGATTGAAGAAAGCTCCAAGAGCTTGGAATTTCAGATTGGTGACTTATTTGCAGGACCAAGGATTCAAAGCTAGCAAGGCGGATACCTCTTTGTTCATAAAGAGGAATGGATCTGAAGTGATCTATTTATGTGTGTATGTTGATGATATTATTATCACAGGCAATGATCTTGAAGGAGTCAAACAGGTAAAGAGTCAAATGAAGGAGGAGTTCAAAATAAGTGACCTCGGACCACTCACTTATTTTCTTGGATTGGAGTTGATCTACACAGATTCAGGTATATACATCACACAAAGGAAGTATGTCCATGACATGCTCGTCAAGTTCAAGATGGAAAATACCAAGTGTGCAGGTACACCTATGGAGCAAAATCATAAGCTTAGTGCTTATGAAGGAGAGCCAATTGAAGACATCACAAGCTATCAAAGCTTGGTTGGAAGTTTGAACTATGCAACACTCACAAGAGTGGATATATGCTATACTGTTAGCATATTGAGTCAGTTTATGCATAAACCGAGAAGACCACATATGGAAGCGGCTAAGCGAGTCCTCAAGTACCTAAAGGGGACCATGAATGAAGGTTTGTTTTATTCATTTACTTCAGATATTGAGCTAAAGGTCTACTCAGATGCAGATTGGGCCGGATCTAAAGATCATAGAAGAAGCACATCAGGGTATATATCATTTGCAGGTTCAAAAATCATTTCTTGATCATCGAAGAAGCAACCAACCGTGGCATTATCTTCTACCGAAGCTGAATATAGAGGTTTGGCTAATGCAACTCAAGAAATCATGTGGTTAAAGTCTTTGTACACAGATCTTGGACTTCATTCTTCAACACCTCATATTTTTGGTGACAACACAAGCTCATTACATCTAGCAGCTAATCCGGTATACCATGCTAGAACCAAGCATATTGAAGTCCACTACCATTATGTAAGGGAGAAGCTAATGAGCAAGGATATTCAACTATCCTATGTCTCTACAGATATGCAATGTGCAGACATGTTGACTAAAGCTGTTGATGGTACAAAGTTAAGTAGATTCAAGTTGATGATTGGCTTGTAGGAAATCAAGGACAATTGAAGACTTATTTGGAGGCCAAGCATGTTAGGCTTGAGGGGGAGCTGTTGGTGCATTTTACCCAAGCCTACATGCTTGATATATTTGATATTATCCTCATTTGTAAGTCACATGAGTAGTCATGTGAACACCTCTTGTAAAAGAGTTCATTTTTATCTCTTGTATTTGGAAAAAAAAAAAGAGAAAGAATGGCTTACCTCATGCATGATGTAAAAGCAAACTCATGGCTCTAACTACTAAAATCACGAATTTTTGAGCTGAGGGAATATCTCCTAACTTTGGGGATCACTTTTAGGTGGAGCCATTCGAATTCGAATTCAAAACTCCCTCCAAGAATAGCTATAAAAGGAGCAAGAAGGAAGAGGCGATTAGCAAGCCTTGTACGTGACCACTTCATGTCATTTTGTAGAGATTGAAGAGCTTACTCCATAGCTCTATCATTCTACTCCCATTGTGCAAAGATTCATTGCCAATGTGGTTGTAATCATATGTGAATCTATACATTTATTATCATCTACTTCTCTATTTTGTTCTCTGCTATACTCACTGAGAGCAATACCTTCAGAAGGTCATATCTCGAGTTCTACTGATTTGTTTTCCGTGATTTGACTTGCGTTGGATAGCTTGTACTGTCTACTTTGTTCATAAAAATTTTCAAGGTCATTAGATTAATACTTTTGGAGATATCTACATTTTACTACTTACTGATCTATCTCTGCAGAGCCCCGAGAATTGTGGGAATGTTCCAGAAATTGATGAAACTTGTTCTCAGTGCTTAGTCCATTATTTGAAGTGTTTTAACTTGGATTGGGAAGCTTGCTAAGTCTATTTGCTATGCCCAAAAGGAATTTTTCTAATTCCTACCAGGTTGAGAGCACTGTTCATTTTTTCCAGCAGGTGTATGTCCAAAAATAGCAAGTTTTGGGAGCTAGTCATTTCGCAACTAGTCTGTCTTGACTTAAACTTTTGGGATACATGTTCCAAAGTACTTGGCTGATATTTTGGTGGATTTAGGAAGCTTAAAGGGTCTACTAATCAACTCTGAAGTCTCATTTGGCTGGTGTGAAGCTGGTTGTAGCGGCACCTACTCATCTTTGGATTGCATCCACCATCTCTCTTCACATGAACCACCACAACAACCAAGATTCCAATTGCACTCATGAAGTATCAAATACACCTAAAGTATGCATAGTAGGGCCACAGTACAAGGCCAAGCATTTGGCACTTGATGTACATAATGAAGTCAATGGTGCACTGTTACCGTTAGTGTCCATGTGAAAAGCCAAATGGCCACCGGACACTTCTTTGTATATGTTCTTTAATAAAAACATATAGTGGCCTGGTCAGTCATAGACTGTAAGTTCGACTGCATTTGTAAGACCTAAGAAGTCTGTCTTCGTGCTCCCTTGTGTACTGCGTTTTCTGCGTATTCACAACATCTGTGCGGAGTACTGTGTGTGGCATAAGAAGCTCCGTTTTCTACTCCGAGCATATCGTCGTGGAGCTCTCGAGAAGGAGAGTGTAGTGTGGTGCACGCCATCAAAATACTTCACTAGTATCAGAGCAGTTCGAGGCAAAAAGCTTTTTTCTCCCAGGCTTACGACTAAGGCGACGACTAAGGCGGCGACCAAGGCATAGACCTTGGCATACCTTGTCATCCGAGTCACCGAAGTCACCGTTGGCGCCGTTGGCTGCGCGCGAGGGAGGACCTCAACGATCAAGGAATATAGAGGTTCCCGATACTTCCCGAGAGGTCACCCATCCCAGTACTGTTCCCCCTAGAGCTCGCTTAACCGTGGCAATCTCTTGCCACTAAGCTACACTCTTGTGGTGTTTGAAGAAGGGGAAAGACTAAGGTTGACATTACCTTGAACAAGTTTTGGTCCCTCAAAGCTTCATTTTTGCTTTTAAAGCCTATTTCTGAAGCAATTTTGGGGTGTTTTTTGGAGCCATTTCGGAGTACTTTCGCACGTAGTTCTCTTCACACAGGTCCAAGAACATCAAGAAGAGTGTTCCTTGTACTTCTCAGACAATAAATATCAACCTTTGGGGCTGTATTTTCAGCCACACTCGTAAAACTACAGGTTTCTCGAGAGGTTTTCAGTTTTGGTGGGAGCAGTTGCTGCAAATTTATGCAGGTTTTTAAAGCCTAAAAGATCAGAGTTGACAGACACTTGCAGGTGTTATTGGCTAGTTTTTTGGGCTGTGTATTCAGCCTTTCAGTGTCATTTTACTGCATATATTGAGCACATACACACCATGTATGCTTCTGTGGATACCGCTTATGTACGTCCATGTGGGCATTGATATAGCGGTTACGTTCTTTGCATAAAGCCTTTTACGTTTGATAAAGAGGGTCGTGGTGAGGTTTTCTTAACTGGGAGACACCCAGATGTCGGGGTCTCTTCGGTGATGTAGGTGGAAGACTTACCCAGCCTCCCCATAGGAGATGTATGATAGTTGTTCATAGGTGCTCGATAAGCCTAGTTGGCTTCTATTGGGTAACTGATTATATGCAGTGGAGTCAGTGATTCACTATGCAGGTAGACATGTTAGTACTTGCAGTTTTATGATACTTTGACACTAGTCATATGCTAATTTTGTAGAGGATACTTTGGCAAAATTTTTCCAGATTTCTGGTTTAGTCAACTATATAGTGGTCGATTTACTCCTTGATACACTTATTTGTTGGTGTTTGGACTCTTCTAGCTCCATTATCATTCTATTCAGTTCTCTACGATCATGGCATAAGAGGTCTCAGGCACATCCGGTGGATCAGGGTCTAGTGCTAGCGTTCCGAGGAGGAGCTATAACTTGCAGAGCAAAGACCATTTTGAGATCCGAAAATTTGATGGCACAAACTTTGCTCTATGGAAGAATCAGATTAAAGATGTGCTGATTCAAAGAAGGCAATGGAAGCCAGTAAATGGGATTTCAAAGAAGCCTGCTGGCATGGATGAAGATGATTGGGATGAGTTAGATGAAATGGCCAGGTCTACCATTCGCTTGCACCTAGCAGATAATGTTTACTTTACAGTATTAGACTGTGAAAGTGCAGAGGAGCTTTGGAAGAAGTTATGCAATACATATGAAAAAGAGACGGCATCAAATAAAGTATATCTGATGAGAAAATTATACGACCTTCGTATGAAGGACACAGATAGTGTTGCTGCTCATCTAAATGAGTTTGATGCCATATTCTCCCAGTTACAGGCTCAGAAAATGGATATGGACAATGAAATGAAAGCAGTATTGTTGTTATGCATCCTGCCATCATCATGGGATACATTTTGCACAGCTATTAGCAATAGTGCACCAGGTGGTAAACTCGTCTATGATGACATATGTGGAGCACTCTTGAGTGAGGAGATTCGTAGAAAATCTATGGTTGGCACTCAGAGTGGAGATGCATATAATGTTCGTGATTCTTACCAAGGAAAGAATCAACAACGTGGCAGGAGCAAGAACAAGGAAAAGAATGGTCAACGGAATAAGAGCAGAAGTAAATCAAGGAAGAGGGATATTGAATGCCATTATTGTCATAAGAAAGGACACATGAAGAAAGACTGTTATGCATTAAAGAATGCTAAAGGTAAAGGACAGAATGTTGATGGGCATGTTAAACAGTTACCTGCACCATCTACTTCGACTATGAAGATTGAAGAAATTAATGCTATTTCTGATGATGCTGATGTGTTGACACTTGATATTTCTGTGCCATCTGAGGCACTTATGGCTGATTCTCTTTCCCACACCTGGCTGCTAGATTCTGGTGCTTCTTTCCATGTGACACCACATAGAGAATGGTTCTCTAATTATGCAGCAAAGTCTCTTGGTACCGTGAGACTTGGTGACTCTTACCAGTGTGATGTTGTGGGGATTGGAGATGTGGTTGTGCAGTTCATTGACGGTTCAAAATTTACTATGCATAATGTACGCCATGTACCTCAGTTATCACGCAGTTTGATGTCAGTTGGTCAACTTGATGACCTTGGTTACAAGGTGGTCTTCTATGCTCAGTCCTTTCGTATATCAAAGCGCAATATGGTTATTGCAAAAGGAAGGAAAGTTGGCTCACTTTACCCTTTATTTGTATCACAGAAAGAACACTTGTTAGCTGTTACTGAACAGCCTATGGCTTGTATTTGGCATGGTCGTTTGGGCCCTATATCTCGTAGTGGAATGGAAAATCTTTCTTGTTCTGGCTACTTACCTGTGTTATCTTTCTCTGATTTTTCATTTTGTGAGCATTGTCAATATGGAAAGCAAACCAGAAATGTGCATAAAACGCACATTGACTCTTCAATTCAGCCTTTAGATCTTGTTCATACAGATGTGTGTGGTCCTATGCCCACTAGGTCCTTAGGTGGTTCTCTTTACTTTGTCACTTTCATAGATGATGCTACTAGAAAAGTCTGGGTATATCCTATCAAATCGAAGGATGATGTATTCCCTACTTTCAAAAAATGGCTTGCTTCAGTTGAGACCGAAAAAGGAACTAAGCTTAAGGCTTTACGTTCAGATAATGGGGGTGAGTATACCTCACATGAATTCAGCCTTTTCTGTCAGTGTAGAGCTTGATATGCTTGATACTTTACGTCGATGATATGTTGATTGCTGGGAAGTCCTCTTATGGTTTGTCAATTCTCAAAAAGAAGTTGAGTCAGACATTTGATATGAAGGATTTGGGGGATGCCAAACATATTCTTGGCATGCGCATTACTCGTGATAGGAGTAAAAGATGCATATACTTGTCTCAAAGTGAGTACATATCCAAAGTACTTCATTGATTCAATATGCAGGGTGGAAAGGCATTGAGTACACCTTTACCCACATATGTGAAATTGAGCAAGGATGACTGCCCCAAATCAGATGAGGAAAAGGAATTCATGACCAAAATTCCCTATCAGTCTGCTGTTGGTAGTCTCATGTATGCTATGGTAGCTACGAGACCAGACATTACATTTGCAGTGGGAGTTGTGAGCAGATATATGTCTAATCCTGGCAAGAAACATTGGGAAGCGGTCAAAATGATTTTGAGATATCTGAGTGGCACTAAGGACAAGTTTCTATGCTTAGGTAGAGGGAAAGCATCCATTATTGGTTACACAAATTCTGACTATGCTGGTTGTGTAGACAATCGTAAGTCTACATCAGGGTACATTTTTCATTTTGCTGGAGGTGCTATCTCTTGGAGATCTCGTCTTCAAGAATGTACAGCTGTTTCCACCACAGAAGGAGAGTATGTTGCAGCAAGTGAGGCATGTAAGGAAGCATTGTGGCTTTCTCGTCTTGCTTGTGATATGGGTTTGCCTCAGCATGTACCTCACTTGCTCAGTGATAGTCAGAGTGCCATTGCTTTGGCTAAGAATCCGGTCTATCATGCAAAGACCAAGCACATTGAGGTGAGGTATCACTTTATTAGAGATTGCTTAGCCACTGAGAGCATTATTCTTGAGAAGGTTCACACTCGAGATAATGCTGCAGATGCTTTGACTAAAGCTCTACCACAGGATAGCTTTCGACACTGTTGTCACTTGATGGGGGTTACTTGATTCTTGATCTTACGCAGTCACTTGTATACTGTGTAACATGCCCATCAGGTGGGAGGTATAGTTTGTATACTTACACTTAGGTATTCTTTATCATTCTTTCTTTTTTCTCCCATAGTTACTCTGGCCATATTGGCCTTTAGTGGGAGATTGTTACCGTTAGTGTCCATGTGAAAGGCCAAATGGCCACCGGACACTTCTTTGTATATGTTCTTTAATAAAAACATATAGTGGCCTGGTCAGTCACAGACTGTAAGTTTGACCGCATTTGTAAGACCTAAGAAGTCTGTCTTCGTGCTCCCCTGTGTACTGCGTTTTCTGCGTATTCACAACATCTGTGCGGAGTACTGTGTGTGGCATAAGAAGCTCCGTTTTCTACTCCGAGCATATCGTCGTGGAGCTCTCGAGAAGGAGAGTGCAGTGTGGTGCACGCCATCAAAATACTTCATGCACCATCTCCAATGGGGATTAGATCATAGCTTCAACTTCCTTCGGAATGGACATACTATGTAAATAAATAAATGCTTCGGCTATACTAATGCTGGTTTTCTTTCAGAAAAAAAAAATGTGGTAAGAGATCTCACTCATAGAACCAAGGGAAACGGAGTGATGGAATGACAACATATCACTGCAATGCACTACACAGTTGTTATGCTTTCTATTAAAGCTAATACACTTTTCCTTACAATTGCAGATGGCTTCTGAAGATTCCGAAGCAATAGTTCAAGAGGAAGTATTAGAATTTCCTCTCCAGAGTATCCCTAAAGCAAAGGGACATTGGTTTAGAGAAGATCAACCGGCTGGGGAGTACCTCTTCCTAGCAACAATCAAAATAATGGATACGGAGCATCAATTCCCGATCATGTCCCAAGATTTTAGAGTGGTGCATGAACTCCCTTTGACAATTGACATTATGAAGAAAGCAGGCATCCACAAATACTTTGAACTGCCGATCTATAAACCTGATTTTCAAAGATGCACTCAAGTCATGAATACACTACAGCCTACATTACATGATCCTTTGGTGCCAGAAGTTAGAGTAATGGATGGAATAGGTGAATGGGTAGTCATCCAATTCACACGTGATTTGATTAAGGAAGCTTTTGAATGGGAGAAGGACGGTATCACTGTCGCGAAGGAAGAGAGTCAAGGGGCAAAGACAAGAACCTTCACGGACATCAATAGAGTTGACATAGAAGAGGAAGTCAGACTCATTCATCAGCACTTCTGCTTCCCAAATATGCATCAATATACGGCTCCTCAGAAGATTATTGTCCAGCTACTCTCACATGCCATCAAGCAGATTGGCAATCAAATTAATATGACTCTTAACATACAAGAGAGACTATTCGAGGCAAAGAAGCAATGGAACAGCAAGAAGTTCCTCAATGGCAGTGTAGCTCTGACAATATTGATTTACCATGCTTTAGGCATTATAGAGCATTTGCAAGAAATGCCGTCGTTGACTGCCATCGCTAAGTATGCCAAAGTCACCACAGTTCCTAAAAAGAAAAGAGGAGTCAAGATTGTGGAAGAGGCAGAAACTAGCTCTCAACCTTGAATGAGAGGCACAAAGAGATTAAGGGAAGTAAAGCCAGTGGAAGAGGAAGTTCTAGCCACGAAAAGAGCACACGTACTTCCAAAGACATGGATTGAAGAGCAAAGGCTGATTAGAAAAGAAGATTTAACTAAGGCCCTAGAAGATACACACCAATATACAGAAGGGCAAGTCAATTTACAAGTGCAAGGGCACCACTATCAGCAGGCCCACCAAGAGATGGAAGCAAAAAAGAAACTCACCAAAGTCCACCGCTACCGAGAATTAGGGTTGGATAACTCAAGCTCGTCTTCGGATGCACAAGAAGAACCCGACACTTCATTGTTGAATGTGGAGATTCAAAGTGAGTCAAAGGATGGTGGACAATGGGAGGAGTTGAATGCAGTCAACTATGAGGAAGCAGACGAAGGAATGAAGGTAAATGACAACTCCGTCCACCCCACTCAAGATGACGCAAGCAAGGAAGCAAACCACGAACGAACACATGTCCTCAAAATCAATGAGTCTTCCACAATTCATATCAAGGAGACAACACCTACGAGAGAGGTGTCAATTAAGATACTAGAGAAAGAGCCTCAAGAAGAGACAATCGAAGAAGCAGAACCCTTCACACCAATAAGGGTAGTGGCAAAACCCTCCCCAATGGATGTCACCTTTCAAGGGAGTGCCACAAAAATTATTGATTTAGATGAAGAAAGAAAGGAACCCAAAATACAACTACAAATTAGACAACCCCACAATGAAACCATACATGTAGAGCAAGGAAAAGATGTACAAACCGAAGAAGTTCCTAGCATACCCAGAACTTGGTTGAATGTTGACATCGCTTAGCTAAAGCCCGTAGTGCAAGACATGCTCAGAACCGCAATGGATACACAACAACTAATGCTTGAGGCTGATGAAGGCTATGATCAAGCGATGCAGGACAAGCATAAACTTCAAGAAATTGGTAAGAATCTTTCTACGGAGTTAAAGATAGCAAAGGAGAAAATCTTACAGAAAGAAAATGAAGTTTAAGAGGTCAAAAAACAGTACAATACTCTAGAGACGGAACATGAAAGATTGAAAGAACAACTCCAAGAGTTAACGAAGAAATATGAAGCTAGCAAGGCTGAGAAGACGCGGATGAACACAAGAAGAAAAGTCTTAGAATCTCAAATAAAGGTATGTATGGAAGAAGCGGAAAACCTAAGGAACAGGAATAAAGAATTAATGACAGCTCTTCTACACGATCAGCCCATAGATGTTCAGGAAAAGCCAGAAAAAGATATCAAGGAACTCGAGGAAATGCTGGCTAAGTATGAAGATCAGCTCAAGCAGGAGCAGGCCACCATTGCCGAATGGGAAAAGAGGTACATGGAGGACATCGCAGCTCTACGAATAAAATGGAAAAAGGCTGAGAACAAATACCTACTGCACTATAAAGAAGACACGGATCAACTCGCGATAGTGGCCGAGGAAATTCAGAAGAATAAAGAAACAATTTTGCAGGCACAGGAAGAAATTAAGAAAAAGAAGGAAATGATAAAACAACTACAGGATCAACTAGCACACAAGGAAACTGAGGGGACACCAGTAGTTCCAAAATCCACAGAGGCTACTGAGGAGATTGAGGTATGTCCTCTCTCTTCCCCCTTACATCATTCACCGATAAGGGAGGAACAAGAGATCCAAATTGAACATAATAATTGGGATATTGCAGAACTGAGCCAATCGAAAAGGGCACTATTCGTGTCCCAACTTACTACTGAATTCAAAGATCAGATAATTAGGGTCATGAAGGAACCACAAATTGAAAGCAAAAACTTGGATCAAATTTTGAAGCCCTTCAATGTACCATATGGTCTCCTAAAAGAACAAACGTGACAATATATCAAGACTACAACACATAAAGATCTGGACAACAACCTCCAATTCAGCCAAGATACATTCAAGTATACTCAAGAAGAGTTCAAGAAGGTTGATCCTATATGGAGATGCAAAGTTTTGGAAAAGAACCCTACATTGCGGGTACAGTGGGAAGCATCACCATACGTGCTTCAAGTAAACCCATCTTTTTGTCTAGTACCTTGCAGACGCTCCTGGATGCAATTTTGGGAAGGACAGCGCCAGGGAAGCATAAATAATCAATGGTTGAATTACCCGTTATTGTTTAGTCCACCACATAAATACCTACCGATGGAAGAATACATGTTATTAAAGTCTTCCTGCATGCACGATATACCTTTTTGAATTTCATCGGCATTACGCAAGGATCCGAAGTGCTCATTTTTTATCTTTCAACCATTCCAAGCCGCTTAACATTGATGGCCTATTATTCACGACTGATGTTTTTGCCAAGCATGTACATGCAGACATTTGAAGAAGCATTTTTCACAGGCTTCTTCGAAATAGATTCAGAAATTTTTGTCAAAATGACTTCGAACCTTAATGCACGCCTGGTGGCTTATGAAACCAGTTTTTTTGCGGATCACCAACAAGCACCAGAGGATGGAGTGAAGTCAAGCTAGTGGAAAGAATTTACGATATGTCATGCTAATTTGCTGAATCAAGGAGAGCAAGCAACCATACAAACGTACTCACGTCGCCACAAAAAGCCTGTCGAGGACGACAGAGTTTAGGAGGAGGGACGTGTGGAAGGGGAGTCAAGCAAGAAGAGAAGAAGAAGAAGATCAAAGTCCAAAACTCCTCATTAAAGAATGAAGATCATAAAGTGAAGGAACCACCCTCTACCCAAAGCCCCACAGGGGCACGCATCAGGCAACAATGTCAAACATCCAAGTCCTGAGGATTGGAATTAAAGATTAATCAGAACCAGGACATTTCATGGGAAGGACGGACCAGGGCCAGGAAGTATCCATGAAGAAGTGCAAGAAAATACTTGGCACGTAATAATGCTCCCGCTGATAACGTGTGTTGTCAACAAAGTAAACAGGCTCAGAGCAATACAACACGTCAGATATGCGAAGACAAAGACAAACCAGAAGACCAAAAGCTAGAAAGAGGCAGAGGCTGAAAAGTTGAAGAGGGTGACTAAGAACAACACATTCTTAGCCACTGGTGGTGTGCGTGGCAGCCCAACTAAATACATCAACCCAAATATGTGATATACGGAATACCAAGGGGCAAACAGAAGCAAAGGACATACCTCGGATAAGATAACCAATTGTCTGACAGTCTTGTTGTCACTTCGACCGCTGGGTGCGTGTATTCAGAACTCTTAAACAAGGTGAAGACAAGAAGTAAAGCCTGTCAAGGGACGACAGAGACAAAGAGGGGGAGAGTGTTTTAGAGCAAAGAAGCACAAAAGAAGAGCCCCAAAATTTTTCAAATTAATGGGCATAATTTTTCATCTTCAAAGTCTTGGAAAATTCCCTCAAGCCATGTAAATGCACTAGAGGAGTCCTCTAGATGCATATTCCCAACTCATTGTAAAATATTCCTTGTAAATTAGTAAGAAATTCACTTTTTAGTAATAAAGTGCCGGTCTCTTGTGTGAAAGGACCAAATTTAGGGCACATCTTTCTTGCAGATTTCCATCTTCTCCTTGATCTTCTATGTGTGTGTAATGCTTGGAATGTGTGTGTAGGACTGTTGTCTACCCCTCCCCACTGTTTTTAAGCTGCTGTAGTGTGTGTGTGAACTTGTAGGAGTTGTGGCGTGAGTGTGGGTGTTTCCCACCATTCACTATTTTGGTCATAACTTGAAGCATAGTTTTCAGAATCGAGTGAGACCACCTCCAATCAATGCGCGTCTTGTTGAGAGCTTTGAAAGGACTATAGTATTGACTATATTCGGAGTTGAAAGCTAGGAGAAATCCTCGATTTACTAAAAACTACTGTAAGTGATATCGCGACAGACACTTTCAGTATTTCAGTGAATTTGAGAGGTAGATTAGTCTTTTCTCATGCATATAAGCTGAACTACTTCATTTCCATCATGTGTGCACATGTCCTCATACACTTGGTTAGGTCGTTCGATCGGATTGACAAATAAGCGTGTGTCAATTCCCCACTATACGTACTTGTGTGGCAAATGAGGTTTAGTCTCTTTGGCACAAGTCCTTAAGTCTTCTTGACTTAGGTACACAAACAATAAAGAGCAAACCAAGAAAATAATAGTAGTTCTGGAGGAAGGAGAAGAGAGGTGCACTTTTATAGGACAAGATGTCTCATTTGCAGAAGAACAGGAGTTAATACAACTCATAAGAGAATATAGAGATGTCTTTGCATGGACATATAAGGATTTAAAAGGTGTAGATCCTTCCATTTGCGCCCATAGAATCCCTATGATGAAAGAAGCCAAGCCCTCCAAACAAAGGCCATACACTTATAACGATGTTTATTCGGCAAAGATTAAGGAAGAGATAGATAATTTATTGTATGCGGGCTTCATTTATGAAATTGAACACACGGAATGGGTGTCCCCTTTAGTGTTAGTGCTGAAAAAGAATGGCAACTTAAGGGTATGCATTAACCTAAAAAAAGTGAAAGCCGCCACCATACGAGATAGTTACCCATTACCTATCAAATCATCTGTTGGAAAGGGTTGCAGGTAAGGAAGTCTATAGTTTCCTTGATGGCTTTTCGGGGGTATAATCACGTAGCCATTGCTCCTGAAGACCAACAAAAGATAGCCTTTGCAACCAGATGGGGAGTTTATGCATTTAAGGTTATGCCTTTTGGTTTACTTAATGCCCCAGCCACTTTCCAAAGATTGATGTGCCATGTGTTCAAGGAGTTCTTGAGGAAAAGTATGGAGGTATACGTGGATGATTTATGTACCTATTCAGCTATACGATCAGAAAATATCCCAGAACTAAGAAAAATATTTGCCAAATGTTGACAGTATAGAGTATGCCTTAATTGAGAAAAATGTGTCTTCATGGTTCAACAAGGTAAAATATTAAGACACATTGTTTCTAAGAATGGAATTTCCAATGATGAAGACAAAATCAAAGGTATTCTAGATTTGCCAAGACCAAAGACCGCTAAGGAAGTACAAGCATTTATGGAACATTGTGGATATTATTGTAGATTCATTCACATGTATGCCATAATTGCGAGACCCCTTTATGGATTACTGACGCAGTTTATCTGGATGGAAGAATGTAAAAATGCTTTCAATGAATTGAAGAGTTTCTTAAGTTCAGCAGCAATCCTAAGAGTACCTGGTTGGAATAGGCCATTTCATATTCATGTAGATGCCTCCAAGTTTGCCATTGGATGCATATTAGCACAGTGAGCACATACAGGAAAGTTAGATCACCCTATAGCCTATGCTAGCAGACAATTAAACCAAGCAGAGTGTAATTATACAACTATGGAGCGAGAAGGCTTAGGAATGGTATATGCGATAAAGAAATTCTTACACTACTTATTGGCGACCAAATTCAAATTCTTCATCAATCATCAAGCTCTACTGTACCTAGTGAATAAGCCTTGCAATACTGGATGACTAGTGCAATGGTTTTTAGTGTTAATGGAATTTGATTTTGAAGTAGTAGTCAAGAAAGGGAATACGCACATCCGTGGAGATCACCTATCAAGGATGACACATGGAGAACCTCCCACAAGAGTAATAGATGATCTACCGGATACTTATCTTTTCAACCTTGAAGTATGTCCAAAATGGGCAAAAAAATTGATTCCCATTCTCACGCATGTACCTCAACGTAGGATCACCGAAAACAAAAGCCAGAGCTACAAAAGACTAAAAATCTCCACATCATAGGTGGAAGCTTATACCACCAAGATCCAAGTGGGCTACTTATGAGATGTGTTGACGAAGAGGAGCAAGAGATGTGGCTTCAAAAGGCACACATGAATCAATGGAAAATTCATCGGAGTGTGAAGGGGACATGGAAAACATTGAAGAGATTAGGCATATACTAGCCAACCATGCAGAGGGATACAGATAACTACGTATCTACATGCGCCACTTGTCAAGGAAGAATGTCTGAAGAGAACTCTACTCTATGTTACTCTACAGTAGCACTCAAGTGGAGTATGCCTCCGATAAAATTCTTGAAAACTCAAGAGTACCTAGAAAGTGCTAATTTGGCAAGAAAACGTGCCCTCGAGGTGCAAAGCAAGGATTATGTACTTAATAGCATACAACTCTTCAAGAGAGGAAGGGACAATCGCTTAAGAATGTGCATTCATGAAGATGAGTATGTTTCAGTCCTAGAGATGGCTGATATGGGAGCCGCTGGAGGACACTTTTTTGCAGATAAAACTGTGAAAATGATTCTCTTTGCTGGAATGTAGTGGCCAACTTTATATCAATATGCAGCCGCTTATGTCCAAAGATGCGATACATGTCAACAAACGAAGTATCCTATTAGAAGAGATGAAATGCCATTAAGACCTATGATAAATGCTAGAGCATTTACCAAATGGGGGATAGATTTTGTAGGACCTATCAGCCCACCGACGAAAGGGTCTCATGCAGAGTACATAATTGGAGCGACGGACTACTTGACCAAACAGGTAGAAGCCAAGGAAACCAAGAAGAATGATGCAAGGAATGCACTTTGCACCCAAGAAATGGCATTTGCATACATGAACATGCATTTGCAATGAACTTAAGCAAAGCTCAAGCTTATTAGGTATGCCAACAAGCATCCATGCAAAAACAACCTATTTGCTATTTTGGCAAATGGTAAGTATTCAAGTGCATGAACTGGAGAATTAACTACTTTTCCCAAGCAAGTGCTAACTTGATGTGCATAAAACATTCTTTTATGCACAAATAATCTTTTCATTTTCGTGCATGAATGGAAATAGAAATTTCAATTACATGCCTAAAAAAGTATTTTGTATACTTTTGTGTCATTTCAATACCATTTAGTTCTCTAATTAGCTTTCATGTTGAGATAATCATAATTGGATTATACTTTTAGTCCTAATTAATGCAAACAAATATCAAAATGAAAACATAATTTGGAAAATACTTAGCTCCACATAGAGCTACCTCCTTCGCTTGATCTTTTGGAAGGCATGGAGAAGAACAAGAACTACAAGGTTCAGTCGAGAGCTTCGACGGAGAAAGCAATTGCGGCAGCCTAGGAAGGTTGGAACCGAAGGCAACGGAGAATATGTCCACAGAATTTGATCGAGAGGACACCGTTGTTGGCAACCTGTGCTGTAACATCATCTTCCTCACCAGAGCTGCTGGCCAAGAAAAAGCGTTTTCATAGAGTCTGGCAGAGGCCATGAAGTAAGTGAGCGTATGAGATTAGGGACCCCAAAAAAGGCTACGTGCATGTGATTGGGCACTTACGATACAACGAAGGAAGCAAGATCTAACCTTCTATACAGAGGTGAACCATTCTTCTCAATCGTGATAGAATCATTGATGAACTTTTATGAAACCCGACTATTGCAATGGATAAGATTCGTGCATGGGTGCAGATAGGTAGTGCGATCAAATCCCGTATAATGTCCCCAATGCTGCTATTCTTTTTCGTCTGCTGAAGAAGCTTTTAGCTGCAAGTACATAAAAAATCTGCCAGAAGAAAAAACATGACGGCACACGGTTTATGTGCATAAGAGAAAAGAATATCTAGCAACAAGTCCTATGTTTGAATCCCGTGCATAATCGCACTAATAAGTTATTCTTTTGGCGTGGTGTAGATGCTTCTGCAACATGCAAAATCAAGATTGTATATGATTCTGCAGAAACATTATCCACGTGGCCGCCTTTCTGACTTGGGTTCGTTTCCTCCTATCCTCTCGATAGCACCTTGTATCACGACACCAACCTTCTTTTTCATACTTCTGCATGTGACTCAAAACGAACCCTGTGAACATCCCGATGATGCAGATAAATCTATTTAGATTAAATTGAATGAGATCTTACGGCATCCAGCACGCACACGGCTGATGGTTAGTTTGACGTGATTTCAACACACAGGAGCAGCATGTCGGGGGTTTAACAGCCGCTGTTGCATTCTTATCTCTCCATTTTGTTGCGATATGACTTCAGCAGCGTGAATTGCAGACTATTATGTTGGCATGAAAGCACAACAAATGGCGCGTGAGCCTGTGCCTACGTCAATTCCTTGTCATGACATTGAGCTGAGTTCAATTCCCAGATTCTGCATGCTTACTGTACGGTTTAAAGCATCTCACTTTTTGTAACTTCCAAACTCGTGGCCATAGAAGTAAGTCGCCAAAACAATTCAGGGGTATATATGTTTGTCATACACACGTAGATAATGAGAAGACAAAACTCAAGAATTCTTCAAGAGAACCATTAACTTCATGAGAGCTTAAGAAGAAGGTGAAGGTCCCTCACAAGGTCTCCATAGGAGTTTGCCTAATGCTCTACTACCAATGCAAGAGAATGAGGATTATGACCACCACATGCTTGAGAGATGACTCTACTCCCAACCAAATGCCTCTATATATAGCTCTCTCCAAGGGACTGCCTTCTTGGGCAGGTGGATACTAGCCAGCCAAGTGTCATCCATGTAACTGCATGTGTGCCAAGTGTCCTAGTTAACTTGAGTTAACTCAAGTGGATGCTTCTAGAACGCTCTAGATCTCTTTGGACAAAATACTCTCCCCATGTCTCCCATAGGGATTGAACCCAATACCTCCTCCTTCACATCCATGAGACTTAACCACTAGGCTAAGTGGGTCACTTGTTCACAAGAGCACAAGACCTCCTAGTAAGTCTAAACTCGAGATTTTTGGTCATACACATGGATGACCAAACGGTGTCCGATTTCAGATCTCTCTGAACTGGCCAGACCCTTGGATCATAGACTTACTTTATTACAATCATTCCCATTGCTCAGTATTTTCCTCATAACTTGAATCAAGAGTGTCAAAATTTAATAAAAAGACCACCATCAGATGTGTCTTCTCGAGAGCTTCAAAACAAACTTGCTGTTCACTATATTCGGAGTTCAAAGCTGAGAGAAAAGCTCGATTTAATGTTGACTATTGTTCCAAGTGTCGGGACAGCTTTTTAATTTACTGTTGACTAGTGTTCCAAGTGTCGCGAAACCATAGCTGATCTTGAAAGCTTGAATGTGATGGATTTATACTTGCATATACCTTGTTAGACCTCATTTGCATTGACCATTATTTGAATGCATATCTTCATACGCTTGGATAGGTTTTGATACTCCTTGGATTGATAATTAAAGCGTGAACCCCCACTATATGCAGTTGAGGGAGACTGAGGTATAGTCTCTTTCTCCACAAGTCTCTAAGTTGATACTCAAGTACACAAATAGGGTTAGTGTTAGTAATTACCTCAATAGCATGGTCAATGTCCCCTCTCTTAGGTGGTAGCCCTCTAGGTAAGTGAGTGGGAAAAAGATCTCTAAATTCAAACATAAGATCCTTAAAAACTTTAACAACACACTCTTACAATAAAGAATAGTAAAAACTCTTGGTCATAGTTACACTTCTAGCATGAAAATATACATCAAATGAAGTATCTATACAATGCTCAAAATCCTAACTATACAACACAAAGATCTCCAGTACATGCTGAAAATGACAAAGAATATACAACTCTAAAGATGAGATGAGAGGTGCACTAGGTACATCTCTCTCTCTCTCTCCTTATATAAAAAATTTAGTTCCATTCTTTACAAATTCAAGATTTGTGTTTTGGTAACTACATTTAAGTGTGTCTCCCAACCCCCTTAGCCACTCTCTTCCTAAAACAAGGTCTATCCTCTCCATGTTCATGATTAGGAAGTCCATATGGTTAGTGTAATTGTGTACCTTGACTTCCAAATTGGATACCATAGTATCCCATATCTTCTTGTCTTCCCCTTGCATCATAGATACTATGTATTTATGTGCATTAGGATGTTGGGGAATCTTAAGCTTCTTGACTATAGCATAGTTTATGAAGTTATGTGTGGCAAAGTCATCTCTCATGACTTGTACCCTCATCTCATATACACTACCATGAAGTTTAATAGGTTATGTAGTCAAAACTAAGGTGACCACAATGACTGTGTCAAACAACATGGGTGCTCAATGTCCTCGTGAATCACTTCCACTCCCTTGCAACTAGAGCTGCCATGAATGGGAAGTGTGTGCACTAGATGGACTCTGGTTTTGCCCTTATCAGGGGCCATACTACTCTCTCATCCTTTCTTTTTTTCTTCCCCCTTCTTGAGTGGATAATTCCATTATGCATGGCTAGGGGTCAAAGACCTAAAACACAAATTTTCCCTCTTGGCCCTCTCATAATGTTTAGTAGGTAACCTAAGCCCTTGTGATATTTATTTCTTAATAAAGACTTCTTTTTCCCCATTGATGCTTTCTTCTTAAACTTGGCCGTATTAAGAGGTTTGAGGGGCTGATCCGTCTCCATAGGAGTATACTAAGGAAAGTTGTGATCCTCATAAATATGAGCATACTTGATCACCTCCTCAAAATTCTTAGGTATATTCTTTCTTACCTCTCTCTTAATGGCTTTGTGTAAGCCCCTAGGAAACCCTTTGTTCCTCTCAAAATCATCTAAACCCTTAAGCTTATGTATGATCTCCCTAAAGTGGGATATGTAAACTCACAAAGGCCTACCTCTTTGTGTGATCCTATCCCACTCGTCTGAGTTCCTCTCTTTCTCATTCTCAAGAAGGAACTCTTTCAATAAAAGAGTTTCAAACTGAGTCCAATCTGTAGGGATGGAATTCACCTCCTTAAGACTCATCCACCACTTATAAGCACATAGGCCAAGCGAGAGACTTGCTTCTGGCACATGGTACTCGTGTGAGGTGCCCTTTAGTTGTTGTAGGTCATTCCATTTTTGCAAAAAAGTATAGACCGCATCCTTATTTCTCTCACAACCATCTCTTGTAAAGGTCGGTGGCTTGAGGTCTTTGAGGAGTGGGGTCTCCCTAGAAATCTTTGTTTCTTAATAAAGATTTTGTTTTTCCCTAGTAGATAACCTAGGCCCTTGTGATCTTTGTTTCTTAATAAAGATTTTGTTTTTCCACATTGATACTTTCTTCTTGAACTTGGACATACTAAGAGGCTTGAATCTCCATACGTGTATACTGAGGACAGTTATGATCCTCATTAATATGAGCATACTCGATCACCTCCTCAAAAGTCGTAGGTGTATTTTTTCTTACCTCTCTCTTAATGGCTTTTTGTAAGCCCCTAAGAAACCCTTTGGTCTTCTCAAAATCATCTAACCCCTTAAGCTTCTGTATGATCTCCCCTTAGTGGTATATGTAGACTGACAAAGTCCTACCTCTTTGTGTGATCCTATCCCACTCATTTGAGTTCCTCTCTTCCTCATCCTCAAAAAGAAACTCTTTCAAGAAAAGAGTTTCAAACTAATTCCAATCCATAGGCATGGAATTTGCCTCCTTAAGACTCATCCACCACTTATAAGCACATACGCCAAGTGAGAGACTTGCTTGTAGCACATGGTACTCAAGTGGGGGGCCCTTAAGTTGATGCAGGTCATTCCACTTTTGCAAAAAAGTATATACCGCATCCTTACTTCTCTCACATTCATCTCTTGTAAAGGTCAGTGGCTTGAGGTCTTTAGGAGGGAGTTGGTGCTTGCTAAGAAAGGGAACATCCTTCCTAGCCATCTCAAATATAGGAAAAGTAGGCATCTCTCTTTCCTTCATAGCTAGGAAAGGGGTAACATGAGTCTCTAGTGAGATCATTTGAGACTTAAGTTGTTCTATGAGAGAAGTCATGCTACCAATGTCTCTCTCTAACCTAAGACTTTGTTCCTTGAGCTGAGTGAATTGCTTGTATGTGACAAACTCATCATAGAGCTCTACATAAGAGTATTCCTTTTCTTGTTGCTCTTTTCGCTCTAATTTTTGCTCTTGTTCTACTTCTTCCATCCTATGGTCTAGGTCCTATAGTTTTTTTTCTCTAGGTGGAGAAGTATGCTCTAAAGGTTTTTTACCCTTAGGATCCATGTTTTACTCCCCCCATTTACTAACTAGAGTATTTATAAGCAATGGAAGTAAACTGAAGCACTTTTCCTCCTCACCAATCTTTGTCGATCAAATATGAGTGGTCCAACACCTGCAAACGAAATCTATGATGCCACACCAAGTGATAGAAGTCGATTCCGATGCCAAATGATAAAAAACTAAGCCTAGAAGTGGCTACTTTGAAAGCTTGGAAATGGGTTCTTTCGAGATGATTCACATGCTCCAATGACCCTCATCCCATGTCCACAAACCATAATACATACTTGCATGATCATTTTCCCGAGATCATATCCATTCACCTTTCATATGCTTCTCCAATATCACAAGAAAATAAGAATCTTATGAACCTCAAAATGAAGATGACTGACTCCTTCCATGAATTCATCGGTAGCTCACAAAGTAGCTCTTAATCCCATATATCGGCAAACTATACCTTTTTTGAACAATATAAGAAGGATGTCTTCTATTTTCCCTTCATCCCAGAGGAGAAGAAGAAGGAAACGGGGAGGAGTGAAGCTCTCTCCTTTGTGCATGTGTCTATTGGTTGCTCTCTCCACTTGAGCACATGTTTGCTCTATGTGTGGATGCTGTTAGGCTTTGTTCACATAGTGTATTGACCATTTGTGGCCTACTATGGCTTTGATACCAATATAATGTTGTCTCCCTATGAATCTCCTCATTTTTGAGGTTCTAGGCTCGATTCCCAAGACATAATGGTGTGCCATCTACAATTTTGGAGTAACACGAAGAACTTCTTCATGAATTGCCACTCAGCCACATACAAAACCCCATTTACTCTCTCTCAAATTTACCATACAAAGGAGCCTCAAAGTGGCATCACACATGGGTGCCACATGGCACTCATGTGTGTGCCCATCTAATAAACTTAGAAGACGGTTCGCACCAAACTCCTCCAAAGTGACTCCCATGTAATAGATTTGTGATACACCAACACTTGTTTATAGGAACAGACAAGTTAGTCAACGAGAGAATAGAATAATCTTGGATCAAGTAACCATTATGTGTTAGATGTTTCCGACTATTTATGCCAAGCTTTTTGCATTTATTATGTGTTAGATGTTTCCGACTATTGATGCCAAGCTGTTTGCATTTATGTCCCTTAATACCGAGTTGAGAGTTCTTCCGGAAAGAAAGGCAACCTGCCCAAATAGATTGGCGGAAAAAAAAATAAAATCAAGGTTGTTAAATTCTGTGCTTTTCTCTCTATAGAGAAACTCGTGCAAGCATGCATACTTACATGCATAAGTACTTCTCTTTCCGATCGAAAAATACATTGTAAATTGTAGTTAAACACACAGACCTGTAGGTTACAAAGTTGATGTATTCACATGTTTCGTGTCTAATGGAAACAACTCAAAACTTTGGCTTACATGAATCCTGTTCAGCGATGCATGCTCAAACCTTTGCGCTTAGCCTCCAAACCACATCTGATATTAGATTGTGAATGTATTTTACACTTGATATTAGATTATGAATGTATCTTTGCCAGTTTTATGATATTTTCCATCCTCGATGTTTGTTTATCCACATTTAGTCCACAGCTTATCTCATCACACCTTCTCACACTTAAGTGACACTTGAGTAAAGTCAGAAGAAGCCAGGAAAGCTTACATATACTTCTTTTTAGAGGAAATACAGATGTACAAGTTCTGAAACATGGAAAATAACTTGAACAATCCTCAAGTCTGAAAGAATGAGGTCCGTAAGATAGAGTAAGTGATTTCTGAAGTTATTAGGGAGTTTATTTCTAATCCTAGGCGATAAGCTGAAAAGGAAATGGATCCACCATGTAGGGGACCACAGGTTTATCAACCTGCTTTGTGGTTCACACTAATGTCGTTGTATATCCTCTTGTTCTTATCTAATTCTAATTTAGTCAAAACTTTTGCTGGTGATTTTCTTTCTGTGTCTCTCTTTTCGTTTGTGTGTTATAATACATCAAACTATAATACATCAAACCTCTGTTGAGGGCATATTGCGAAAAGTTGCTACCTACAGAGGGCCTTGTTGGGGCACTCATTGTTGTTATCAGCATGAGTTTCATCATCATCTCAAGGAGAGCAATCAATGGGAGGAAGGAGCGAAAGGAGAACTTCCAAAGAAATGGAGGAGATCAGCTTGTATCTTGTCTGTTCTCTGAGAGAGAGCTACTGCAAGCGATTGACAACTTCTCAAGAAAGAATGTCATTGGACAGGGTGGCTTTGCGAAGGTGTATTTTGGAAAGCTGTCTAGGGACAACGACACTATATCTGTGGCAATGAAGAGAGAAAAGGCCATGGATTTGGAGCAACAAGCAGCACAGATGCAAACATTTGTGAGGGAATTGCTTCTGTTGCGCAAGGCAGCCCACAAGAATGTGGTGCAGTTGCTAGGATGCTGCGTTGAGACTCCGGTGCCACTACTTGTGTATGAGTATGTGGAGAAGGGGACAGTGCGAGTCTATTTGAAGCCACAGGGTAAAAACCCAATGGCTGCCATGCAGGGGAAGACGTCCAGCTTCCAGAGCATGTGGGCATGGCTGCTTCATGTAGCAGTGGGGACAGCTGAGGCACTTGAGCATATTCAGCGTGTTTCGGCCTTCGAATGCACTATTGAAGCACTTGTGCAGGCTATTTCGTGTTTTTATTCCAAAGGTATATACCAGTTTCGGTTCGCCAATATAAGCATCTCGAAGTCTGCTACATGTCTAGCTGGGCGGTTTTGTTCAACTTTTTGAGATACAATCAATTTTCTGCATCAAGGTATTTTAGTCACTGGCCATGGCTAAAAGTAGTGATGTATTCCGTTTGTTGGCTATTGAGAATAAGTTGGATGGTACCAACTACCCTTTATGGGCTTATATGATGCGACATGTATTGGTTGCAAAAGGATTGTGGAACATTGTGCAGGGTGTTGAAAAACGTCCTATCACACCTGCAATTGTTACAACTGCAGGTACTGAAGCTAATGCATAAGGTATCGAAGATGATGGTATTCTGTTGCTTAAATTTGATGCCCGATTTTGGGCATCACTAAAATTTGAGGGATGCCCTCGGGATAAAAGTGGGCATCCTGGAATAAATTTACAAAAGCATGCTTCTATTGTATGACATAGAAGTTAGAACATTATCTTGATTTATTACACAAAAACCGTTGATTAAGCATGCTTCTATTGTGCGTAAATGATTTTCTAAAATTTATGCTATGAAAATTCAAATTGGGATTTTTTTGTTTTTTAAGGTTGCAACATTTCAAAAACATTTGAATTCGCAACTATGAGGCAGTTTAAGGTTAAATTTATAGTGGCATTTTGATGCCAAAAAATTGTTTAAAAGATACTTTGGGCACTCTTCGATTCCATTGAAATGGGGAGTCAAGCTGTCTTTAATCAAGGGAAAGAGAACTTTCATCAGTTCAGAACATGTATTAAAGCTGCTGGATCGATTTGTGCCGATTATATGTCCTTGGCCCTGCCTGGAAACCATAGCATGTTTGATGTAATGAGAAAGTTACCCCGCTCTAAATGGAGAAAGTCCCTCCAGAAGATTTATTCCCATGAGAGACTCTTCATGGCCAATTATATCCACTGATGGCCAATTATATGTACTCTCATTTCAGTCCTTTCTGCAATCTTTCTTTGTTTTTATACATAATTCATTTTCTGCACTTCAAAAAAAAAAAGGGGGGGGAGGGGGGGGGATCCACTCCTGCTGCAGTAGTCTTCATCCTAAGTATTGGTGGACTAAGCATGAAGTCCTCTGGTTTGCCATCTGTGGAGAAGCGAAGCTCTTTGGTTTATCTGGAAGAACAGGAATCAAGCTCTTTATGATAAAGGACATCAACATTTTTCTATCAGTAATGTTATAAGGCCATGTCTGTAATGTTATAAGGCCATGTCTGTAACGGATATAAACTATCAGTACACTATCTTTATAGTCAGTAATGTTATAAGGCCATGTCTGTAACGGATATAAACTCCACCTCGGCCGAGATGACAACAGTCGGAATTCCTTTGCGCCCTTATCGAAGTGTTTCTCTACAAGCAATGGCTGTATCTTCTAATTACAGTTATGCCTCATCCAAAGTCCTACTGCAATAGTCCATCTGCAATAACAGGAGTTCTCACTCTTCTTCAAATGTACCCTTTAACGGAGGTTGGGCGTGCATTGCATAGGGTAAATTTGAAACTATCGTATGTATCATTACCAGTGATAACATATTCATGTTATCTATCTAAGAGTTTTACAAAAGTTGAATTTTCCTAAGATT
The DNA here is from genome assembly GCA_020310875.1 of Ceratopteris richardii. NCBI lineage: Eukaryota > Viridiplantae > Streptophyta > Polypodiopsida > Polypodiales > Pteridaceae > Ceratopteris > Ceratopteris richardii. The sequence continues at coordinate 55,709,573 of CM035434.1, forward strand.
CTTTCCAAGAAAAGTCTATCCATATAGTTGAATTGCAAGATCGAATCCAGCCATATTCCAAGTAAAACTTTACTTAATTTGTCCTTGGGGAGACGTGAATCCTAGCATTCCATAGTCGAAGAGGGGTTGAGCTTTTCTCTGTACTCACCACTCATATCACAATATAAGATGGTGTGAAAATAGTGCAATACAAAGAGCTTATTAACCCGAGATGCATATGAATGGAAGGTTTCAGACTAAGAAATCACATAGAATTCGAGTGCGAGGGATGAGTATAGATGATGTCTTGAACCATTCACTATTTTTTAAGGCTGCACCGGTAAACATAATTGACCCCTTAGAAATAAAGCTATCTAAATTTAGAACAATACACATTATTTTGGAATCAATACATTACATTTTGCCAAATACTTTCGTTTGTTTCATTTATGACTGTATCTTTAACACGTACCCCTATTTTTAATCATAGAGTAGAACCTTCTGAATATGTTTATTATTTGTTGTCTTTCGTACTACATGTAGACGAGCTCCATCGAAGCACAAATGCCAAAGAAGCTATAGATAGAGAACTGGAGGAGCCCCTTGAGGCACAACTAAATTTTCCCTAAAAATTACCCCACGCAATTATCTCTTGAGGAGCTTTGTATAAACTTTGAGCACATGGCTCCGCATTTTTTCCTAGTCTAGTGGTAAAAGGGACAAAGTCATAAGCATTCGGTATATAAACCCCATGTTAGTTAAGATTTGGGCTTTTCTTTTTCTAAAAAAGGAAGTTTGGCCTTGGCCTACTCTCCTAGACTTTAATCAAGAAAAAAGAACAAGATACAAGTGAACGCGACTAGTGCCCTTGGAACCCCTCGAATCCCATAAAGCAAGGGCATAACTTGCAGCTCTAAAGAGTTTTACAAACGAGGGTAACAATCCTCGCATCCCCCTCATGCGAGGCCCACTTGAGTTTAAGCTTGTTGTTGTCGATGAGAAACACTTTGTGATGTCTAAAGGATGGGGACCTCTTACAATTGGAGATTCTTTTGCCAAGGAGAAACATAGACTTCTCTATTGACCACTTTTTAGGAGGGTGTCCAAAATTGGAGGCACACTGCTCTCTTCAAATCTTCCAGAGGGTTTCCCCTCTTATAGCATTCCATAATTCCGTAGAGAAACCAATCGTTTTGCCCTGAAGCACTTGCTTCTAGGTGATTTGTTCCTAAAACTTCAAAATACTCCCAAGTGTCTACCAAATCATGAGGGACTTGGGGCATCCAAAGAAGATGTGACTCGGATCCTCAATGCTCCGGTAACATCTCTTGCACCACGGTGGAGCTCCACAAATTTTGCTAGCCTTTAGATTGGTCCAGATACCACGGTGGAGAATTCGCCACATGAGAACTGACTTTCTGATCTTGATGAAGGGATGCTAGATAGACATGAAGTTTAGATTTCAGCATAGCCTTGTCCAAGTTAGACACCACTTCTTGTTGAGCGTGATATGAAAGTCCGTGTTCACCTTGATTCTAGGAATTTTGGACAAGCAATTGCCGTTGTGCCAAATAGGACCTTCATGGCATGGCGAGTCCTATCTAATGAGTTGGGTTTTTTTATCTTTCCTAGGCAGCACATCTACTCTGAAGGAGAGTCCATTCTCTGTAGTTCACTCTTATTTTGAGGGTCTATGTCCTCATATCTGATCCATTGTCCAATTTCTTTATTCCAGAGGTCTTTCCAATGTCTGAAACCCTTGTTCCATAGTCTCTTAGCCTTTTGGAGGCCCTAGGAATGCACACCCTGGATGCCCATGATCGAAAACCAGATTGATTGATATTGTCTAATGTCGGCCACCCATTTCCAATCTTCACTAATTCTAACAAATTGTTGAACTTGTTCCAACTCTTCCACAAGGAGTGCACAAGATTCAAACCTCTAGGGGAGACTAGAATCCGAGAGAATAAGAGGGTAAGAAGGCCCAATTCATTCCACCCACATAGGCCAACTAGCGTGTTCACAGTCTTGTTCCTAAAAATAAGCTATGCCCAAGAGATCTCATAGTTGCACCAAGCCCTGATGATCCATTTTGCTACCAACTTGTCAGCCATGCCTTCAATATACATAATACCCAGACCCGCACAATCCTTTTGGCTGATGTAGGTGGACCACTTTATTTTGGGAAACCCCCTTTTTGTTGTGGTCCCCCCTCCATAGGAAGTTTCTGCAGATTCTTTCCAACTTGTTGAGCTCGATCCTTTGGTCTCCAACAAGAGAGAAAGAAGATGGTGGAGGAGAAGAGAAAAGTGTTAATTACCATGGCACACCCCACAAGGTTGATTTGCATTCCCTTCCAATATGCAAGCTTATTGTCTAGTTTGGAAAGGACCCAATTCCAACATTGCTCCATCGAGACACCAACGCCCATCGGAATACTGAGTAGTCGAAAGAACTAACCCCAAGGGATAGATTGACAATCATGGTCAATCAACAATCGGGAAGGGGATTCAATGATGGCCCAATTTTTTTTTGTTGTTTATTTTAGAGCTAGATGCCATGCAGAATGTGTCAAGGCACCTCTAGAAGGTTTCAATGCTAGTCATATCATTGTGAACAAATGCATTCATGTCATCTGCAAAAATCCTCATGATCATCTGACCATGATTGGAAGGGAGAGAGAGACCTTTGATATGGACCATATCCATGTGATGTTTGACAAGATGGTTGAGCCCCTCTATGGAAATAGCAAAAAATAGGGGGGCAATGAGCAGCCTTGCCTAATGAAGCATTTTAATGTGATGGCCTTCGATAACTGACTGTTGCTATTTATTTGCATCGGTGTGTTTCGCAGTAGTATAGCGATTATCTTGGTGAAATTTTGACTACAGCCAAGGTCTTTGTAACATGGAGTATTGCTCATGATCCCTAGTAGGAGGTGTGAAGCACCTCTTAGCCTTTTAGAGTAGAGTACTCCCTTGAGTGCCAAGTGGCACTCATGTGAGGGACCATGAGTCATACTCATTGTGGAATAATTGAGAGGAATAAGAGAAGGGACACCACATGGCTGGGTGGATCGCATTTTTATCAATCTCTATGCAAATCTCAAACGTTGAGCAGCACATACTCCAAAAATTGGAGGAGATCATCGGAAATACAACTCGACACTGGCATTAGAGCTAGGCAAACAGCGGTAGACGGCCCACATGGACAGAGAATCTATGTGCATGGAGAATTCAAAAATCCAACTGACGGACTCACATGAGCGAAGCACGCTTAGCACGCAGAGCAGAGCCACCACGAGAGTGCTCTTTCCCTCCTTCCTCCCTCTTAGATATTGAAATGAGCCTTGTTGTGCTCTATTTATAGTGCGAATTTCCAGCTGCAAGCCCACATGTGGGATAATAAGCGCTCACACCAATCATCTCTGTGGTTTGTTCAAAACTATAGTCGATCTTAGTTGGAGATGGGGGAAAGTTTCAAAGTTTCTTTGGACTTCTAGAAGATAAATCGGATGTTATTCACCAAGCTTTTGGAAAATTAAGGATGCATACATGTATTATGGGCTGTGGGTTCTGGTTTTGAGTTAAAAGCTTCGGTTTCTCAGTTTGGAGCTTCTCAAAGTTACCATTCCATGAACATTAGCTTTTCCACTTCCTACTTGTGACATACCATGGCTTTGCCATGCCATAGCTTGCTCATATGATATCCGATTTCAAAAATCTTGGTCAGGTTACGAAGCTTGACTCCCAAGCTTCACTTAAAGACCATGGATGCTGGATTTGGATGAGATTTGATCAACCAAAATCTCTCTGCAGCGCCTACAAAAGATCAATATTTTAGTGTGGATGAAGATCTTCTAGCAAACTTAGAGGCAAGTGTGATCCCAAAGGAACAGGCGACTTCATATAAAGTACAAGCAAAAGAGTTGGTTAATGAACAAAATAGCAATCACAAAGATGATGTTCAAAGCACTAAACAAGGAAAAATTGGATTTGAAGCACTTAAAAATTTGAGAAATATATAGTCGAGCATAGAATAATAAACGGTTCAAAATCCCAAGCAAGAGGCCATCTCACACATACCTTATGACAATAAGGAACAAACCAAACCAATGTTAGTGGCAATAGAAAATGATGAAGAACTTTGAACCATACATAGGAAATGACATCTCTGATGGAGAGTGTTAATCTCCAAAAGAACAAATTGACCTTGAATTTAGATCACCTCTATATCAAGACCAACTTTAGACTCCACCTAATTTAGAGAATCTTCACCAAATTATCAGAAAATTGATTATTCTGAAAAATTCAGTTTCTTCAGAAAAGTCTGCTGCAGATTAGTCACTCATTGACTAATCAATCCTGTAAAGTTTTTGATAAAACTTTGCACAACACTTCGCCTTAAGGTTGCGCAACTTTGCCAAGTTAAATCTCTCAAAAAGATTAAGTACACACTGAGAAATGTGTGAAACACTTTACCTATGTCTGAAAGTGCTTCTCTGCAATGACGACTTTGACATCTGCAACTTCTTAGCACTGGTTCTCCCAAAGTAAATCCCGTTTGATCAAGATCTTTTAGCCATAGATGGCTTACCTTCCAACTTAAATTTTAAGCCCTCATTTGTGTAAAACTTTACACTGTGGACTGAGCAATAATCATTTCATTGAAGATGAAATGTGCGCCAGATTTTTCGACTCTCAGAACATCTTCACATATGAATGTTCCTAAACAAAATTCTCACAGCCTGATTACAATTAACCTCTCAAATTCTAGCCATAGATAGATTAGCTATGGACTTGGATACGTGCAAAAGGATTCTTCAAAAGATTAAGCACAGAAGGAGCAGACAGCTAAACATCGGGCGCAAGTTTCTCGATTTCTTCAGAAAAATTTACATTCAAGTGAGGATGGATGATTCACTCACTTCCAATGTGTCTAATGACACTAATTTCTCTCTCCCTATTCTCTAATCTTCTTCTGCTCTACTTGCCCGACATTTTCCAACATATTTATATATGAATATATACAAGTGTATGACTTAAACAAAGGTATAAGTCAGCTAATGTACATATGTGTACATATCTTTGGGTTTTCTGAAAATGTCCTTCCTTCAACCATCTGACTTTGTTTTCTTCTTGACTTCTTGACTTCATTTCTCCATAATCCTTCAATTGATGATTGTCATGCACCAACAGCTCCCCCTCAATCATTAATTGAGGTTCTTCTCTATCTTCTTTAATCCAGCCATATCCTTGAATCTTTGTAGTTTTGGTCCATCTAGACTTTTAGTCATCATATCTGCAACTTGATCTTTTGTGGGAGTGTGTATGACTTCAATCTCTTTCTCAATGACCTTCTCTCTCAGGAAATGATACTGTATTTCAATATGCTTAGTTCTAGCATGAAATACAGGATTAGCTGCCAAGTATAATGAACTCATATTGTCTCCACAAATAATAGGAGTACTCTGAATCACATCAAAAACTTTTAAAAGTGTCTTTAGCCATATTACCTCTTTTGCAGCTTCCACCATACCTTTATATTCTGCTTCTGTAGATGACAAAGCAACTGTATGTTGCTTCTTGGAACACCATGAAATCAATTTGTCTCCTACATAGCACAAGTATCCATGTGTTGATCTTCTATCATCCACATTACCTGCCCAATCTGCATCACTATATATCTTGATTCTTGTATCTGAAGTAAACCCATAGTACAACCCTTCTTTGAGTGTACCCTTGATGTACCTAAGTACTCTTTGTCCTGCAATCCAATGTTCCTTTCTAGGACAATGCATGAATTGTGAAAGCACACCAACTGCATATGACAAGTCAGGCCTTGTCAATGTAGCATAAATCAAGCTACCAACCAAACTTTGATAGAGTTTCATATCTCTGAACTCTTCTCCTCCAAACCTAGACAATTTATGGTTCACTTCCAAAGGTGTAGGTGCAACCCTGCAATCTTCCATTTTAAATTTGGTTAGCAAATTTTTAAGATACCTTTCTTGGGTCACATATACTCCATGTTGAGTATAAGAGATCTCCATTCCCAAGAAGAATGATAGGTTCCCCAAATCACTGATTTTGAACTCTTTCTCCATCTGCTTCTTGATCATTTGTATCCCCTTATCATCTGTTCCTGTAAGTATTATGTCATCAACATAAATACACACATAAATGAATCCATTTTCACTTGCTTTAACTAGCAAGCTACTATCTGCCTTTGATGCTTGAAATCCAAGATCATTCAAGAATTTTACAAGCCTATAATTCCAAGCCCTTGGGGCTTGCTTCAACCCATACAAAGCTCTCTTGAGCTTACATACATAATTTGGACTCACTTGATCTTTGAACCCATCTGGTTGCTCCATGTAGACTTCATCTGAAATGTAACCATTCAAGAAAGCATTTTTAACATCTAATTGAGACAACTTCCAACCTTTACAAGCAGCAATTGCAATGAGTGTCCTGATGGTTGTCATCTTTGCCACAGGACTATAAGTCTCATCATAGTCCACTCCATATGTCTGTGCATACCCTTTCACAACAAGTCTAGCTTTGTACCTAGACACACTTCCATCTGCAAATCTTTTTGTTTTGTAAACCCACTTACATCCAATAATCTTCTGACTATTAGGTTTAGGAACCAAATCCCATGTTTGATTCTCTATCAATGCATCATACTCCTCTTGCATAGCATCTTCCCAATTCTTCTTCCCTTTGGCTTCTTCATATGTAGAAGGGTCTTCATCTGCTTTTACCAAATAAGCATAATCTTTAGTAGTCAAAAATGAAGTGTCATAGCTATACCTTGTAGGTTGCCATTTGTGCCTAGATGATCTCCTAACTTCTGCACTTCTTGAGGTCTCTGGTTCATCACATTCTGGATCAAACCTTGGCCTCTCTTCAACTTCAATCTGCACTTCATTACTCTCACTTTCATCAAGTAATTGAATCTTTGCTTTACCTTTCCTTTGTTCCACTACTTCTTCATCATCTGCATGTACATTATATTTACCTGCATACCAAGTACCTTGCTCATCAAATGTAACATCCTTGGATACAATAAATTGCTTTGTGGATGGACTCCACAACCTGTATCCGATTTGCTTATCATCATAACCAATGAATACATACTTCTCTGCCTTAGGCTCCAACTTATGCCTCAATTGAGATGGCACATATGCATATGCCAAGCATCCAAATATTCTGCAATGATCCAAGGTAGGTTTCTTACCCCACCAAGCTTCATATGGTGTCATTCCCTGCAAAGCTTTACAAGGCAATCTATTAACCAAATATGTAGCTGTATTAACAGCCTCAGCCCACAAATAATTTGGGCAATTCTTCTCTTTCATCATGGACCTTGCAAACTCAACAAGAGTCCTATTTCTTCTTTCTGCTACCCCATTTTGTTGAGGAGAGTACCTGCAAGTAACTTCTCTCTTTATACCTGCATTCCACAAATAATCATTGAACTCATTTGAAAAATACTCTCCCCCTCCATCTGACCTTAGTCTCTTCAATTTTTGACCTGTAATCCTTTCTGCATATGCATGATAGTGTTTAAATGTATTAAACACTTCTAACTTTTCCTTAATCACATAAATTGTGATCCACCTAGTAGCATCATCAACATATATGACATAATATCTTGAACCATTTATACTAAAGTCCTTTGAAGGACCCCACACATCTGTATGCACCAATTCAAGTCTTTCTGAATACATAAATCCATGCTTGGAATAGGATTGCTTATGAGCCTTACCTAATTGACATGCCTCACATCTGTATGTCATGTGTTGACCTACAATGTTAGGCATTCCAAGCACTGAATCATTGTTAATCATTTCTTTGATACCTCTTTCATTAAAGTGTCCAAGTCTTTTGTGCCAAAGATCCAATTCTGACACCTTCTGCTCTCCATATGTAAACATTGCATGTCCAACATTTCCTTGTACCTTCAATGTGAAAAGCCTTCCTTCTTTCTTTCCTGCAATAACTTGTTTATACCCTTGACTAGGGTCTTCCACATAAACTCCATCATTGGTAAACCTTACCTCATATCCTTTTTCCACAATTTGACCTACACTGATCAAATTCTTTGGAATTGTGGGAACATAAAGTACCTTACTCAGAAGAGTGCTCCCATCCTTAGCTTTGACTGAACCAATTGACTTTACCTTATGCTTTGTATTATCACCTGTCTGCACTGTATGATTAATTGCATTATGATCTAGGTCAGTCATCAAAGCAATATTTCCACTTAAATGATTACTACATCCTGAATCAATATAGAATACTCTCATGTCCTCATGTGAGGTTTCACATGTATTCATAATGAGAGTCGAATCCTCCTTTTGATCTGATGCATAGTTGTAGTAGGTGTTATTATAGGATTGATTTTGGAAGTTTCTTCCACCACCTCTTCCAAAAGAATTCCTACCACCTCTACCTCTGAAATTTCCTCTTTGAAATCTACCACCTCTTGCTCTTTGATTAAAGTTCTGATAATTACCATTGTTTTGATTATTGTGCCAACAATCATGAGATAGATGATTGGTCTTACCACATATCCAACAAGCTCTTGCATTATCTTTGTTGTTTCTACCTCTTCCTCTACTTCTGCCATTTCCTCTTCCTCTTATGAAGTTTGCTTGGTTTGATGTACCTTCTTCTTCACCTGATTGTTGCTTCCCTTTATTGGCTTTCTTCTTGTCTTTAGAATACATTGCATGACCTGCACTCTTATCAACATCTCCTTTGATATCATTCTCAAAAGTTAGCATATGACCTAACAATTGATTCAAATCAGGAGTAAAGTGATCTAATGAAAGTTCTGTAGATAAAATGAAAGGCTTCCATTTCTCATCTCCTCTTAGCCCTGTGAGTATTTGTCTTACCAATTTGTCTTCTTCAATATCTTCATCAACTGCACCTAAAGAATCTGCAATGTCTTTCATCTTTGTCACATAATCAGAAATTGATTGTGAGGCCTTCTTCTTGAAGGTAGTAAACTCTGCCCATAGTGAAGCCTTCCTTGATTTGGTTGTATTTTGGAAATGCTCTTCCAAAGCATTCCAAATGTCACAAGCACTCTCAAGTCCTCTAATGTGAGGAAGCAAATAGTCATTGACTGCCATGTAGATGATGCTTCTTGCTTGAGCATCCTTCTTCATCCAATTCTTCAAATCTGCAAGCTCCTCCCTAGTTGGAACACTAGGATCTCTGAATTCTGGCTTTTCTTCATCTCCTGTGATGTATCGTATCAGATCTTTGCTCATAAGGTGAGCTTCCATCCTCATAGACCATGCAGGATAGTTCTCTCTATCCAATTTCTCAATTTGGAGACTATCTCCCATCTTTATTTCACCTGTAGCTTCAAATCTTTAACCTTTACAGATAATAAATGTACCTTTACTTCGAATGTTGCTCCTTCTGATCCTTTTGATGCTCTTTGTATATCTTCCTTTGATCTTTCTTCAACCTTTACCCTTCTGCACCTTCAAAATGTAAAGATTTGTACTTCTGCAATAGTCGGAGTCTTCTTCTTCTCACTTTTGACACAACCTGCTCTGATACCACTGATGGAGAGTGTTAATCTCCAAAAGAACAAATTGACCTTGAATTTAGATCACCTCTATATCAAGACCAACTTTAGACTCCACCTAATTTAGAGAATCTTCACCAAATTATCAGAAAATTGATTATTCTGAAAAATTCAGTTTCTTCAGAAAAGTCTGCTGCAGATTAGTCACTCATTGACTAATCAATCCTGTAAAGTTTTTGATAAAACTTTGCACAACACTTCGCCTTAAGGTTGCGCAACTTTGCCAAGTTAAATCTCTCAAAAAGATTAAGTACACACTGAGAAATGTGTGAAACACTTTACCTATGTCTGAAAGTGCTTCTCTGCAATGACGACTTTGACATCTGCAACTTCTTAGCACTGGTTCTCCCAAAGTAAATCCCGTTTGATCAAGATCTTTTAGCCATAGATGGCTTACCTTCCAACTTAAATTTTAAGCCCTCATTTGTGTAAAACTTTACACTGTGGACTGAGCAATAATCATTTCATTGAAGATGAAATGTGCGCCAGATTTTTCGACTCTCAGAACATCTTCACATATGAATGTTCCTAAACAAAATTCTCACAGCCTGATTACAATTAACCTCTCAAATTCTAGCCATAGATAGATTAGCTATGGACTTGGATACGTGCAAAAGGATTCTTCAAAAGATTAAGCACAGAAGGAGCAGACAGCTAAACATCGGGCGCAAGTTTCTCGATTTCTTCAGAAAAATTTACATTCAAGTGAGGATGGATGATTCACTCACTTCCAATGTGTCTAATGACACTAATTTCTCTCTCCCTATTCTCTAATCTTCTTCTGCTCTACTTGCCCGACATTTTCCAACATATTTATATATGAATATATACAAGTGTATGACTTAAACAAAGGTATAAGTCAGCTAATGTACATATGTGTACATATCTTTGGGTTTTCTGAAAATGTCCTTCCTTCAACCATCTGACTTTGTTTTCTTCTTGACTTCTTGACTTCATTTCTCCATAATCCTTCAATTGATGATTGTCATGCACCAACAATCTCCATGGAAGAAGAGAGAGACTTAATTATTCTATTATGTAAATACCAAGTCTTATTTGCATGGTCTTACAATGATTTGATAGGTCTAGATCTAGAACTTTTGAGGCATAGGATCCCAATGACAAATTGTGCAAATCCCACAAAACAAACACTTTGTACGTATAATTATGCTTACTCTAGCAAAATCAAAGAAGAGATCAATAAATTGTTTGCAGTAGGATTTATCTATGAGACCAAACAAACAGAGTAGATGATACCCATCGTTGTAGCCATGAAGAAGAATAGAAAGTTATGAATATGTATAAATGTCTAGAAGCTCAACACAACAACAGCCATAATCATGTGGAATTTTGTCTTTAGGAGCAACATAAAACAACCTTGTCCATTGAATGAGGTATCTTTGCATTTCTTGTCATGCCCTTTGGCTTGGCCAATGCTCCAACTATCTTCAAATGCATAATGTTCCATGTGTTCAAAGAGTATATGAAATTGCTTCGAGTTGCATCTAAATGACCTCTCTACATATGCAAAGCAACAAACTATGAATATTCTTGACATGGATCAAATATAAGAAAAGTGTAGACGATATTGTGTGTGTGTGCTTAAACCTAAGAAAACACCTCTTCATTGTGTCATAAGGGAAGATTTTTAGACACATTGTCTCCAAAAGTGGAATCTCGATAGATGAAGGAGAAATTGGAGTCATAATAAATCTTCCACGACCCATGAACATAAATGTACTTCAAGATTTTATGGGCCGTTGCAACTACTATCATAGGTTCATACATTTTTTTGAAGTCATTTTCAAACCATTGTTTGAACTATTGAAGAAGTTTGAATGTACTAATGATTGTGAGAGAACATTTTTGGAGGTTAGAATTTGCATGATTTGATCACCCACCTTGAAAGATCTGGATTGGACTAAGCCATTCCATGTGAATATAAATGCAACAAACAATGCCAAGAGTTGTGTTCTAGCCAAACCAATTGATTAAGGAACCTGGAATTTCTGATTTCTTATGCCAATAAGAAATTGAATAGTGCTAAATGAGATTATATGACCACACAATGCAATGGGCTTGGAATGTCATGTGCAATAAAGAAGTTTCACCATATTTGTTTGAAAACAAGTTGAAATTCTTTCTTGATCATCGGATCTTGTTCTATTTTTCAACAAGCCTTGTGCTACATGCAAAATTGTGTGTGGATTTTTATTGCTCATGAAACTTAGCATGGAGATCCTAGTAAAGAAAGGTAAGACACACCTTAGATATCACCATTTATCATGAATGCTCAGAAATGGTCCCATTTTTTTGAAAATAGTGATCAAATTTTTTATGATATGTTGTGATAGTACTCTTGAAGAGCTAACCATAGGTGGGAGTGCGAGATGGTTTGATTAACTCCCATTTGTTCAATATAAAAGTAGTTTCAAAGTGGGAAGAATTGATTGTTCCCACTCTTAAAACGTATTTTCTCAAATATCATAAGGGATTTCTTGCTTCTAGAAGGCTTGATAAATTGGCAGCATTATCAAGTCCCCAATGATGTCTTGCTCTTATGGAAGGATGATCATGAGAGAATGAAAGTGATAGCCCAAGCACGTGAAGGTGTTTTGGGATGACATTTTCCCAAAAACCCAAACCTTATAGAATCTATAGAGATTAGGATCCTATTGGCCTTTATGAAAAGGGATGTACACACATATATGCACAATGTGCCCAATGCCAAGTCTTGGCTTCAACTAAACATTCTACCCTATACCATTTTACAAAACTGCTTATCTAGATCAAGCAAATCATTGCAAATCTACATGATCATAAGTTTGTTGGACAAGCCGATGGAGTAGAACGAAAGACCTTAGAGGAAAACTTCAACTAAACATTCTACCCTATACCATTTTACAAAACTGCTTATCTAGATCAAGCAAATCATTGCAAATCTGCATGATCATAAATTTGTTGAACAAGCCGATAGAGTAGAACGAAAGACCTTAGAGGAAAAATCTCAAGGCTATGCAATGATTGGCAATCAAATATATACATGAGGTAAAGAGAATTTACTAAGATTGCTTGTACATGAAGATGAGTACCTACTATTTCTAGAGATGGAACATGTAGGCACAGCTAGATGCCATTTTCCATTGAGAGATGTGCAAAAATTGTCCTCATTGTGGGACTTCGATGGATCACCTTGTATGAAGATGCAAAATATTTTTTCAAGCAATGAGAGACTTGCCAATGAGGATATGAACAAATGACATGTCATCACGACTCATGGCTAATAGTAAAGCCTTTTGTAGGTGGGGCATAGACTTTGTAGATCTAATTAGTCCACCACCAGGTAGGTCTCATATAGAATAATTGGGCCTACGCAAAGGAAAGTACAAAGAATATGTTAGATGTACTCAATAATCCATCCTCAAATGACCATAAATGATCCATGAAGCTCTAAGTTGAAAGGCCTCCGTCATGCCGAGAAGCCATTGTGATTTCCTATATATTTGAGGAAGCACACCTCCACATTTGATGAGTTTTGTGTATGACCATTGATGGTAATAGATGTTCTTTGTGGTCCTAGCCATGAGATTCAATAAGGCATTAACATTTGGGTTATCGGGTTTCCAATCAAGGAAAAAATAAGGGCTTTATGGGGGCATGCAATTTCACCATAGAACCTTAAATGGGGGAGTCGAGAGAAGGGCTTTCCCCATTTTTTGGGGTCTAGGAGCCTATCCCTTGGCCCACAAGGCTAAGATGATAGGAGCTCTACTCATGGAGATATTGTAGGATTGTTTATTTTGTTGATTATTTTGTTTTTTAAACGACATTTATCTATACAGACTCCCATTGTAAAAGCAATATAATCATGGCCTATATGAAGCTCTATATACCAATTGTGCACTAGTAAGCCCTTCATCTAGATAGTTTCTAGATTTCCATCTAAGCTCCATATTGGGAGTGCATAGGTGTACAACACCGTTATTTTAGCAGCACTACTCTTGACAATTTGAGAATTGGAGTTCTCTATCTCTAAGTGTGCATATCTCTTTGTGTGAATTTTTCTAAACTCTATATATTGATCTATTTCACTCTACTATTATTACTTACATTGTATTAGATCTCAAGAGGATTTGCGTGGTGTAGAAGAAGAAATGCAGAGGTTTCAATAACAAAGGAGAGAAGATATCAAGTAGTGCATCATCATTCATTATTGGGAATCAAGGTGGTTCCTCAACAAGAGTAGGTGGGCACAAGTAGGAGTGGCAATGATGCTAGCCATCCTAGCATTGTGGTACAACCACCAACCTTCATAGAAGGTAATCTTGATGGAAGGATTTACATTGTGTGGAATTTTAAAATCACTTCTATACTTGATTAATATGAGCTTCTAGAGACCATTTTTGGGACTACATGACTCCCAAGAAACAACTTATCCAAATATCATGATCAAATAATTTTTCCTAATGTTGATCTCTTACATGCTCGGAGATGTATAAATGAACAAGACCTATGTGCTCTAGTTACAAGTACTATTGATACTGTTCTCACTCTGATTCAACAGAAAGCATATTTTAGAATGTATATTTGTGTATATTTGAATTGTGTATGTATAGATATGTACATATGAATGAATGTGTGTATATAAATAATCAGATTATTAATATCTAGTAAATACTGGTCAATCAAAGGTCAATGGCATCAAGACAATGTATCAAGGAAAGATACTATATTATCTTGATGCCATTATCTCATCAACATCAATGGCATCTAGGACAATGCATATCAACTATCAGAAGGTTTTGTTGTATTGATTCAATACAACTTCTTGAAAAAGGTCTATGGATCAACAAGCATCAATAAGCTTTTTGGGAGGGTGCTGATAATGATATTGAGATACCATAGGTTGTGCTTCCTAAGAGGACTCGATCACATGGTGATCGTATGAGGAACAACTAGTAGGTGGTGGGAGGACTAGATGCAATGTGTATATATAATTCAACCATATGGAAGACAAGAAAAATTCAAGACTCAAGTAGATTTACTATATTCTATGTGTTATTTATATAGATACACACATAAATATAACAAATAAAAGCAATGCATACTGTGCATTATCACGACAATGTGCCATAAGTACCCGCATCTCTTTCAAACACCATTTATGCGACCACCCAATGCCAAATTCTATCTCCAATGAACTAAGTACATACTTTTTATCTCTCTTGTTGCTTATTCGATGCAAAAGATTTATTTTTTTATTTCTCTTCTGGAGTGTCGTGTGTGCGACGCTATGAGATGGCATTGTAAGGAATTGAACTCACAACCTCTTGGTTAGGAATGTGATGGGCTAACCACTTGCCCCAAAAGCCATGGTTGAGGATTACTTCCTAATCCTCCCTCTTAGGGTGTAGTTCAACCATCTGCAACCCATCACTTTATTACATTCTTCCTCCCTTGGTCAATCATTGTCCTCAATGATCTACTCTTGTATCCCTCTAGCCTCAGTGATCAACCCCTTGAACTCCCTAAGTACCCTTGAATTGATGTCCTCAACCTCACACAGTTTCTTGAACCTTGTTTGCAACCTTGGTTTGTTGAACCCTTGCTCTCAACCTTGGTGTCTTGAACGTTCTTTTTCGCAACCTTGGTGTCTTGAGCCCTTGTTCTCAACCTCAGTCTTGAACCTTGTTCTCACCCATGTTTGGTATCTTGAACCCTCAATCAAGTGCCATCCAAGGTTTCCCAATGACTTCAGACTTCCAAGCTAGCTTAGTAGATTTGGAAAATTGGTTCTGAGAGCTTTCCAACGATATCTTATATCCCTCAATCCGACCTACAAATTGAGACATACACTTGATTCTTTGTTGGGTCCAATGCTCAAAGCGCCACCTCCACAATTCCTACCCTTTCACATGATAGAGTGCCCAAGTGCCTTTTTTGGAGGCCATTGGATCATTCCACCTTGCCCAAGCCTACTTCCTATGCTCTCATACCAATGTAAGGAATTGAACTCACAACATCTTGGTTAGAAATGTGATGGGCTAACCACTTGCCCCAAAAGCCATGGTTGAGGATTACTTCCTAATCCTCCCTCTTAGGGTGTAGTTCAACCATCTCCAACCTATTGAGTGTGTGGTTCAACCATCTCCAACCTATCACTTTATTACACGCATCATCGCATAAGCGACTTTCCCTACTTTTTTTTTTCAATTTGGGGTGTCGCTACACCCCCTTTATTCTGGTAGTGAATGAAACATTCCATTTTTCTACTCTTTGTTCTATCTTGTGTGCATGTGTGTGTATGTGTGTGCATGTTAGTGTGCTTCTCATTCATGCACTTGTGCATTCATCTCGCTCATGGTCTTCATACCATCCTCACGTCTACGTGGATTGACATTTACAAGGATGATCTCCTCACATTGGCATTCCCATTGTGCTAGGGTGACACCCTTTCTTGTAACTTTTTTAAGGAGAAAGGTCCATGCTTTTCCTCACTTTAGAAACTTGGCCATGAAAGGGTCCAAACCCCGAAAGTGTCCCCTTCTGAGTGGTTGGAAAAATGCAAGGTAGGTCATGTCAAGATGAGACCAAGTTCTCATATTAAGTAAACCAATCTTCAATTTTCTCATCCCTTAATACCTATCAAATTTTTTCTATGTGATCATAAGTGTCCCTCAAACCATCCTAGTGGTTCTTCATGCATTAAACTACCTGATATGGTTGCATTGTTCTTATTTTCCCATGATTAAGCTAGCAAAAATTTGGTTCCACATCATGGTTCATATTCGTAATAAAATAATCGGATGGGTCTGTGTGTATTTTTGTTTATTTTTTTTCAGCTCTATTTTTGTGTTGGGTGATTCCGAGTATGCTCATAGTCATCTTAGAATGTTGGATGCTAATCTAACCTCCAAACTCACACAACTCACACCACATTCCTACCCTAGGGATCAAGGACCAACCTCAACACTCAAGCTCCATGGAAAAAGACAAAGTGATTATGATAGATGATCTCGTATGTGTTTGCGATCAAGGGAGCACACGATCCTATCCACAGTAGTCAACACCAAAAAACCCTAACACAAAAATCATCATGAGCACAATTTGATATGACGTTGATGAAGCTCAAAGGACTGATAATCAAGTCGAATGCCTTCATGATCACCCTTACATGATTGCATCGATGCACACCACTAATGATAATCAAGTCGAATGCCTTCATGATCACCCTTACATGATTGCATCGATGCACACCACTAAGTTATGAAACAATCATGATAAGAAACAATCATCAACCAGCTACAACTCACCATAATCTTGGTCCTCCACCCATAACTTGTATAGTCCACAACAATGGGGATGTAAGAAATAACGATCTTTGATTGAAGTTAACACCTCAATCATGATCCTTTCTCGAATGACGTTTTTTCCACGATTCTTTTGTAACAAACCTTGGTCCACAAACGAACACGATCGACCTATATAAAACTAAATTTACAAACCACGGACAATGCACTTCAAGTCTAAGTCACCTTCATCTCTTCTACAGTACGTTTTACCACAAAATGCAAAGGAAAACATGATCATGCATTTCAGAAAGAGAATGAATCTTGTAAGATCTTTGATCATCTTCCTACTCCATTCTATGCTCAACAACCATGCATTATAGAGAACCACTAGGAAGAGGATTCTAGAGACCAACTTGAATCACCTAGAAGGAAAATAAATCAAAATATATGCTCCATTACTCCCTTCTTAAGATCATAATTTTGGAATACAAGATTCTTGTGGAAGTAATTACCGATAGAATCTCTTACCACTTGAAGTGGTGGCTAAGTGAGGACCAAAAGGCATTTATCAAGGGTAGATCAATTCTTTAAGCTATTTTTTATATTTGGGAAGGCCTTGAGCTTGCCGAAGAGTCTAAGAAAGACTTGGTTTTCTTTTAAATTGGCTTTGACAAGGCCTATGACAAGCTCGAATGGGACTTTGTTCTCCAATCTCTTCAAGACTGTCAAGTTGTATTCCCGATGATCTCATCCATTTTTTGGAGTATGTGGTGATCAACATTCGAGATTCTCACAGAGACTGATAAAAATGCGATCTGCCTAGCCGCGTGGTGTCCCTTCTCTTATTCCTCTCAATTACTCCACAATGAGTATGACTCATGGTCCCTCACATGAGTGCCACTTGGCACTCAAGTGAGAACTCTACACTAAAAGGCTAAGAGGTGATTCACACCTCCTACTAGGGATCATGAGCAATACTCCATGTTACATTTCCTTCCCCTTAATTCCCCTTTCTGTCCTCAAAAATGGTATTGGAAGGTCTAATAGAAGGAGAGAAATAATAAAACACCACTCCCACTATATCCCCATGTATAGCAATACATGGTCATGTCTCCATGTTGTTTCCCCATATCCTTCTCCTTAGCAAGACTCTTGGGAGGGTAATCTAAAGTTCAGAAACCGTTGTTGAAGGGTGCTAACCCGCACCCATGTGGCATTATCTTTTGAACTATCTTTTCCATTTACTAGACACTCTTTATACAAGTGACTTCTCGTTCGTTTCTCTGGAGTGCGTAGTATGCTCTCAGGCTCATGTGAGATGAATTGAACAGAAATAGGCTACTACCTCACTATTTGGAATGAGGTTGTTAGATTCACCCAGCCTTTTCTTAAGCGGGCTAACATGAAAAATTAGATGGATTTGACTATTCTCTAGAAGTTGGATCTAGTAAGCCATCTTTCCTATTCTCTTAAGTATTTGGAAAGGTCCACAATACCTAGGAGATAGCTTTGGACAAGGACTCATCTTCATGGTTTCAGATCCAAATGGAACTCTAAGATAGAATTGCTCTCCTACCTTAAAGTTGATATCTCTCCTTTGAGGGTCAGCATAGGCTCTGGCCCTATCCTTAGCTCTCCTAATGCTATCCTTAGTAAGTCTAAGCATATCATTCATCTCTTCGAAGAAGTCCTTTGCAGCTTGAACTTTCTCATTCTACAAGCCTATTGCATAAGGAACTCTTGGCTGAAACCCATACATAAGCATAAATGGACTATGCACAATGGAAGAGTGCTTGGCACTGTTATATGCAAACTCTACTATAGGTAAGTACTCTTCCCAATTAGTTTTCCTTTCATTCACATATGCTCGAAGCATATCCTCTAGGATTTGGTTAACTCTCTCTGTTTGCCCATCCGACTGTGGATGTTGGGCATACTCATGCTAAGTTTCATATCCAACCTTTTGAAGAACACTCTCCAAAAGTGGCTAATAAATTTCCTATCCCGATCGGAAACTATGCCTAAAGGAAGACCATATAACCGATATAGGTTCTCCACAAAAATTCTAGCCAACTCTGGTGTCTTCACTGTAGACTATGTTGGAATAAACCTAGCCATTTTGGTTAAACTGTCAACAATTACCCAGACCGAGTCGTGCCCTCTCCGTGTCTTAGGTAATCTGACTATAAAATCCATGGAGATACTCTCCCAGTTCCCATTAGGAATATCCAATGGGTGGAGTAATCCTCCAATCCTCAATCTCTCAGCTTTGTTGTCCTGGCATTTAGAGCACTTAAGCACATACTCTAGAACATCCTTATGAAGTCCGCGCCAATAAAAATGCCTCTTAAGAAGATCATAAGTCTTGTTCACTCCTGGGTATCCCGCACTAGGTATGTCATGACACTCATACAATATATGCCATCTCACCTCAAGATCTCTAGGGACACACACTTTACCTTTATATAATAGATATCCATCATTGATATTGTAAGTACCCGTCGATACTCCATCCTCATTGGAAACCCGTATATCACGATCCCCATTCTCTATGGCTTCCCAAATCTCAGAATATGTAGGATCAAGCCTACATTTCCCTCTAATGGACTCAAGTAGCTCACTAATGATGTGAGTAAAACTCAGTCCATTGAGCATAGGTATGCGGCTAATGGAATGAGCCACTATATTAAACTTTCCCTTCCTATAACTAAGCTCATAATCAAAGTCCTGAAGGGTCTCTGCCCATTTGGCCTTACGACCTTTAAGGTCTGTTTGATTAGAGAGCCACTTAATGCTCTCTTGATCAAACACTATCGTAACTTTGGCACCATATAAATAATGACACCACTTCTTCAAAGCATGGACAATTGCATACAACTCCTTCTCATAGACGGAGTAATTCTTCTGAGCCGTTTCTAGTTTCTTAGTCTCAAAAGCTATTGGTCGGCCATCCTATACTAAAACCGCTCCTATGGCAAAGTCACTTGTGTCAATCTCAACCACAAATGGTTTGTTGGAATCTGCTATATGTAAAAGTGGAGCTGTAGCAATTGCTACTTTCAATTTTTCCATACTTTTCTTCTGTTCGTCTCCCCAATGAAAGGCTTTCCCTTTCCCTTTAAGTTGTTGCATCATCGAGACAAAAATTTTGGCATAATTCTTAATGAATCTTCGATAGAAACGTGATAAACCGAGGAAGATCTACAACTCTTCTAGGTTCCTTGGATGTGTCCATTCCATAATAGCCCTTACTTTTTCAAGATCCATCTGGATTCCATCCTCGGAGACTATATGCCCAAGGTATCTAACCTCTGTCTTGAAAAATTCACACTTTGACTCCTTAGAAAAGAGTGAATTTTCCCTTAGCACTTGAAATATCTTTCTTAAGTGTTCCAGGTGCTCCTCTTCTGATGCATTATAGATCAAAACGTCATCCAAAAGGTCTACTACAAAGTTTCCTAGATAAGGCCATAAAACACTATTCATGAGTTTCATGAAAGTGGCAGGAGCATTGGTGAGACCAAAAGGTATCACCAAAAGCTCATAGTGCCCATATCTAGTCCTAAATGCAGTCTTAAGGACATCCTCTACCCTAATCCTGATCTGATGATATCCTGATCTAAGGTCAAGGTTGGTAAAATACCTAGCTTGATGTAACTAATCAAATAGATCTTCCAATCTAGGCATTGGAAACCTATTTTTAATAGTTACCTTATTAAGTGCTCTATAGTCTATACATAATCTCATAGAATCTTTCTTTTTAACTAGAAGCATTGGCGATGACCAAGGTGAGTTACTAGGTTTAATGAAGCCCTTCTCTAAATAATCCTGCAATTACCTCTCCCCTCATGCTGAGAGACACTAAGCCTATAAGGTGGCCTACAAATAGGCTTAGTTTTAGTAACAACCTCAATGGCATGGTCAATGTCCCCTCTCTCAGGAGGTAGCCCTCTAGGTAAGTCAGTGGAAAAAACATCTCTATACTCAAACATAAGATCCTTAAAACTTTTAACCACACACTTGCAAAAATGAATAGTAGAAACTCCTGTCCATATTTACATTCCTAGCATGAAAATATACATAAGATGAGTTGTCTGTACAATGCTCCATATCATGACTATACAATAAAAACATCTCTTGTACATACTGAGAATAACAAAGACTATACAACTCTAATGATGAAATGAGAGGTGCACTAGGTACATCTCTCTCTCCCTGAATACAAACTTTACTTCCATTCTTTTCAAATTTAAGTGTGTTGTTTTGATAGCTACATTTAAGTGTGTCTCCCAACCCCCATAGCCACTCTCTTCCTAAAACTAGGTCTCTCCTCTCCATATGCATAATTTGGAAGTCCATGTAATCTGTATAGTCCTGCATCTTGACTTCCAAATTGGATACCATAGTATCCCATATCCTCTTATCTTGCCCTTGCATCATAGATACAATGTGTTATGACTCACACCTTGGTCCCGTATACACTACCATGCAGTTTAACTAGGTCATGTGGTCCAAACTATTGTGACCACAATGATTGAGTCAAACAATCATGCTCTATATCCTCGTGCATCACCTTCACTCCCTTGCAGCTAGAGCTTCCATGAATAGGAAGGGTCTGCACTAGGTGGACCGCCTTTTTGCCCTTTTCGGAGGTCATACTAGACTCTGGTCCCTCCTTCTTTTCTTCCCCCTTCTTGAGTTGACAGTTCCACTGTGAATGGCTACAAAACAAACACCTAAAGCACAAGTTCTCTCTTTTGGCCTTCTCAAACTGATCTGTGGATAATCTAGGCCCTTGTGATCTTTGTTTTTCCCAAAAGGCAACTTATTCTTGAATTTAGTCGTATTAAGAGGCTTAAGGGGCTGATCCGTCTCCATTGGAGTATATTGAGGATGGTTATGGTCCTCATCAATCTGTGCATACTTGATCGCCTCCGCAAATGTCTTAGGCACATTCCTTCTGACTTCCCTCTTTATGGCTTTATCTAAGCCCCTGACAAACCCTCTGGTCTTCTGGAAATCATCTAAGCCCTTAAGTTTCAAAATGATCTCTCTATAGTGGGATAGGTAGACCATAAGGGGTCTACCTCTCTGTGTAATCCTATCCCACTCATCCCAATTCCTCTCCTCCTCATTCTCAGGAGGAACTCTTTTAGAAAACGAGTCTCAAACTGAGTCGAGTCAGTAGGGATAGAGTTCGCCTCCTTAAGACTCATCCACCACTTATAAGCACATGGGTCGAGGGAGAGACTCGCCTCTAGCACACGGTACTCTGGTGGGGTGCCCTTCAATTGATGCAAATCATGCCACTTTTGTAGAAAAGTGTAGATTGCATCCTTCTTTCTATCTTGGTCATCCCTTGTAAAGGTAGATGCCTTCAAGTCTTTCAGGAGGGGAGCTTCCCTAGAGCTCTCTCCTTTGTGCTTACTAGGAAGAGAAGTATCCTTCCTACTGAGCTCTAGAGGAATAGGAGGGGTTTATCTTTCCTTCCTAGCTAGGAAAGAGGTGATGCTAGTCTCAAGTGAAATCATTTGAGACTTTACCTATTGTATGAGAGATATGATGCTACCAAGATTTGTCTCTAATTTAAGGGTTTGCTCTTTCAAGTCTATGAATTGGTCACGAGTGACAAACTCATCTAAAAGTTCCTCATATGTATACTCCTCCTGCTAAGGCTCTTTTTGTTCTAATGTTTCTTCTACTTCTTGCCCTAGTTCTAGTTCTTCCATTCTAGAATCAGGATCCTCTAGTTGCTCTTTAGATGGAGAAGTATGTTCAACTATTTGTTTTCCTTTAGATTCCATGTTTTACTTCCTTTCCCCCGTTTGCTAACTAGAGTATATGAAAATGAATGGAAGTAAAGCTTAAATATGCAAGAAGAAGAGAAATATATCACAAGAACACTTCCTTCTTACAAAATGAAGCTGCAGAAGCAAAATCTGAGTGATCCTTGAAGCTTTAAGTCGCTGATTTTGAATCCTTGCCAAGCCCAAACAAAAATTGGAAATGTCCGGTTGGTCCGGGGAGATCTAAACACCAAAAACCATAAAAAAGAATGCCAAAACCACGTAGCAATAGTCCCAACTGAGAAAACTGAGTAAAACTGAGTAAATTCTGAGATTTGATAGTCCTTTCGAGTCTAAGGAATGTAGCCCAGCACCTGCCACTTCAAGGATTTGAGAATAGAAAGCTCATTACTACTTGAACATTTACCATATTTTGTAGCATCCCAACATAACCAGATACATGTATCCTTGTTCATCCAATCAAAATCACTAGTCTAAGCACTATAAAAGAAAGTGGATTTTTCCTCATTGTTCTCACTATGTATGGGGATTCCATTGCAAAGGAGGAATGTCTCTTTAAGAAGATTCATATAGATTGACTTTCATGATTTCACCTGCATCTTGCAAGTACATAGAATTACAATCCCAATCTTTTACTATCTGTAGTTTTCTTAGAAATGGTGATCATAATACTAGCTTGTAAGCACTGGATTTATCAAATTGATAGATTTTGAAACTATGTGCTTTAAACTTAATGCCACATGTGGTGACATTTATTGTCTCAAGAATACCAATCTATCTTGCCATATGTGCATCTACCAAGTTAAATTTCATCCATTTTGGCCGTAGGATCAGTTTTCCCCATTTCTTCAGTATCTTGATGGTTGCAATGCCTATGATATTTGCTAAACCTCTTATGGATTTAGAGTTCATTCCATTGTATTTGGGGAGTCCTTGAGCCAAGGAGTTGCTCCATTTTGTGCAAGCCAAAGGAGACTTGGAGCTTGAGGATCCTAGATAGAGTACTCACACCAATTTTGAAATTTTTGGATTTCATTTAGATACCTCCAAATGAGCCTTACAACCTATTTCTTAACTAGGCCAGATGCTAGGTTTGAAAGTGGTCAAAACTAGTAAAAAAACTATGAAGAGAGCTAGAGGGATCATTTTGAGATGTTCGAAGGATTAGAAAAATTTACACTATAAGAATGTGGGCTATTTTGAGTAATACAAGTGTGATTCTCGCCTTCCATTGTGTCTCCCCTTGTCTCTACCTTATATGTGTGTGTGCACTTGTGTGCTTCTCACCTTCACCTTCGCGCACATCACTTGTTTAGGATCTTCACATCACCCTACCTCTTTCGTGGATTGACAATTAAGGAGGTGGAGCTTCTTGACATGGTACTTGCCATTGTCTAGAACAACACAAAATTTAGCATCCTTGTTGGGAATGAGCTGTAAGAGGAACGTGTGATGGTAAGAGTGTTGGGAGATTAGTATTGGCGGTAATTAATTAGTAATTTGTGGTTGTTTTTGTGTTGTTTTCATATTCTTTCACCTTCCCTACACCCATTCTTCACCCCCACATCTTCTCCACACATCGCAAAAATTCACCAAAATTCACCATATCCAACCTTCTCTTGTCATTTCCCTCATTTGTGAGAGAGCGTTAGAGAGAGAGAGAGAGCAAGTGAGATAGTGTTTTTGCATGTGTTTTTGAGTTTTCTTTGCACGAAATCGCTTCAGTACAAGATTAGAGCACTCCACATGTCTATTAAGGCATCTAGAGCAAGGTGAGGTGTGAAGCAAAGCAACCCTTGGGAAGCATATCTTCTTGAGCTTAAGAGCAATCAATGAAGCATCAGACTTGAGGTTGGAAGAACTCTCAACCCCCTCAATCAATTTCTAGTAAAGGCTAAGCACAATTAGTGTCATTGATTAATTAGGGTCACATTAGGAATGATATAACTACAAGAAACATTAATTACTCAAGTTCAAGCTCAAATTAAGGTATTGTGGCGACAAACCCAAAGGAAAAGGAAATTGAATTGAGTGGCGTGATTTACTTAAACACACAATGAAAAAACATACATGATGTACATAAGTGGACAAGACAAGAGACTAAGTAAAATAAACATGAATCAAGTAATTGAGAATGAAAGAATCTGTGTGATGACAATTCACATCGAGAGTCTGAAGGAGCTACAACTCATGAACCTCAGATCAAGAAAGCACATAGGAAGGGCCAATTGGCAAAGTGTTAGGCCATCTGAAGCGAGTGTTAGAACCAAAACACAATCTTGTGCTCAACAATTGAGTGGTTACCCTTATGAACTAAGCTAAAAAACAAGCGAATAAAAAATGTCCTACAACATAGAGAGCCTAGAAGGTGGTTCAAGGTTAGCATGCTTAGAAAGACCCAAAAGACCATACGAAACTCAGTTAGAGTACAATCAAACCAACCAATTAGGTGCTCACATCTATGAGGGCTATTTGAGGAGGTTTGTGGTTCAATTGAGAAACCCTAATCAACTCGTTGGATTGGAGCATCCAGTG
The DNA here is from genome assembly GCA_020310875.1 of Ceratopteris richardii. Lineage (NCBI taxonomy): Eukaryota > Viridiplantae > Streptophyta > Polypodiopsida > Polypodiales > Pteridaceae > Ceratopteris > Ceratopteris richardii. Next base: position 55,734,801 of record CM035434.1, read on the forward strand.
GTTAAATTTGAGAGAGATGCATACATTGATTTGGAGGGAACAATGTACATAATTTCTAATCAACCTAACAATACCAATGCGTTTGGGGTAGTAATTACCAAAGCAAAAAGGGGTGACTTAGAACATAAACAGTTATATAACAAGAGTGTTGAGTTATTCCTCAATAAAGATACAAACAAGGAATTCTAGAGGTATAGGTCTAGGCAACCAAGTGAAGTAGGAACAATCACAATCTATGAGTTCAAGGATCTAGAGACACCTGGAAAAGTCTTATACTTAGATAGCAGTTCAGAACGAGTCTCTGTAGTGTCAAAACATGGAAGGCATGCCTATACATGCAAGAGTGAATTGGTATTTCCCCCACCTTGAACTAATGTCTCCTTTGGCCACCAAGGGGCAACTACATCCATGGCACATGGTTCCCAACGAGCAAAAGATAAGGAGAGACCCAACGGGAGTTTCGCTAAAATGGTAGGGAGGGACCGATCTATAGTAGCAATGGATAGGATGAAGAGACCAAGAGAACCGAGACCCCACTATGGTAGAGATGACTTTCCTCTATGTAGACCCAGAGAGCACCCAAGAATATTAAGACCTACCCAACTAGTGAAATCCATGAAAAACTATTTCAATCGGACAAGAGATTCCTATGATCACATGGCCAACAAAGACAATTTAGAGGCATCCATCACTTACTAAAATCATTTATCAATGAGTGCTCTAAAAATGGGATTAGGCACAACACCTTTTCTTTGATTCACAGTGTCAAACAAACTCAACAGGAGACAGTCAGACTAGCTAGATGTAGGTTGAGACAGTACATCAAGAGATGCCCAATGCCAGAGTTGCCCACTCAAGCTAAACAAGTATGGATGTTTTTGGATGGGCTATTGAGCTCTAAACTACAATCATATGTATACCTAAGAAAACTAGAGCAATGCATGATGATCTGTATAGACATTGCGCACAACTTATTAGATGAGCTTGAACTCTCCAAGGTCTACAAGGACACAAATAGTTCCACCCAATGGACCTCCAAACCTTCTACCTCTATAGAGGACCTAGCTAAGAAGGTTGCCTAGAAACTAGGAGTTTCAAGCAAGCACACATCCAGGATAACCTTAGTCAAATGTTTTTACACCTGTGGCTATGACCATATAGCAAAGACACTACCTCAAGGCAACCCTAGTAGCCAATATCGCATGATACAAAGGTGATACACTAACCATACTACCAAAGAATGTCCATAGTTAGGAAGGTAAGAGCTTACTAACAAGAATTCTCTATTTTTGTTTTCAACAAGAAGAGCCTTTATAGGTGCCAAGTTTTTTGGTTTGGAGGCCATTTTCTCTAATTGTTCTAATAGTCCTTGAAAATGAAATTTTTATTTGACTAGGTTACTTTGATTAAAGGGTTGACTCACCTTGAACATATCCTAAGCTAGTTTAACGATCTTGATGAATAATTTAGTCCTTTTGACCTCTAGGTCGACTCTAGCGAAATCTTTATCTGATTCTATCACCTTTGGTCCTTCCATCAACTGTGCTTGATGGGCTTTGAACATTATGCCTAAGTCATTTTGGATAAGATTTGCCAATACTCAACCTGACTAAGGGGTGGGTGGAGTCTCAGATGGGACTTGGGATGTCAATGCTACAACCTTCACCTTGGTCTCTTTCAGGCTACCTTCTAATCTTGCTAGTTTCATGGACCACTCTCTCCCTCAGCCCACACTAGACTCTAAGTATTTCTATTGATTTCCTTTCTTGGCATGTTGCATGGATTGTGCCCTAGTGACTACCTAGATGGGAACTAATATGCGTGGAATTCCACTCGAGCTTTGCATTATGCCTATTACATGAGTTAGTGTAACCTTTGAGGCATTCATGGGATTCTTGGGGTGCTCATTTTTGGGGCATTCATGGGATTCTTGGGGTGCCTATCACATTAATCTTTCAGGCATTCATGGGATTCTTTGCTAGAGAGCTCGTTTTTTAGGTTGGCTTGGTAGAGATTGAAGCTTTTGTAAAATAGTTCTTTTGTAATAGAAATAATTCCATTGTTCATCTCTTTGTCCTTGCCTTGTGTGTGTGTATGTTTGTGCATGCTTATCTGCTTCTCACTCACTCACTTTGCTTACTCATCGTCATCATACCAATTCTCACATCTCCATAGATTGACATTTATGAGGTGGATCTCCTCATGTTGGTACTCACCATTGTGCTAGAGTGACATCAAATTTGGCACCGTTGTCGAGGGGTGAGCTTCAAGGACGAGTGTGTAATGGTAAGACGTAGAGTTGTGACATTGGAGTGATAGGTAATTTCCTTACTTTTCTTTTTCTTTTTCTTACTTCCTTCATCATCATCATCATCATGCTCACCATCTCCCACCTTCATCTCCCTCTTCACTGAATTTTTAGCTTTTTGGTCATATTTGCTTCCCTACCTCATTCCACTTGTGAGAGAGAGTGAGAGAGAGCTATTGTGCATTCTGTTTTCATGTTGTTTGTGATCATTTCTTGCAAGCTTCAGTTATATCATCATTTCTAGTAGCTTCCATGTTCACCTCTATCTATCGCAATAGAGAGAGAAAGTTGGTATTCCTTGTTTTCATGCATGGCACGATTAAAATTGCACCACTAAAGCATCCCAAATCACTAGTAACATCCTAAAAAATTGCCTTTTTGGTCTATCATGACTGAACAAAACCACAATAGATGACCGATGACCAACACTATCAATCATGACAGATGTTTGTCTATGGTGATAGAATGAAATCCATGATAGACACCCGTCTATCGTGACAAACTAAAATCCATGATAGACACCCATCTATCGTGATAGACACCATCTATCCTGACAAACCAGATCCATGATAGATGATAGACAATAGATGATAGAAACACATCTATCATGGCAAACATTGTCTATCGTGATAGACCAAAATCTATGATAGACGGTAGATGACAGACACCTTTTTATCACGAAAGACACTTGTCTATCATGATAGACCAAAAACTATGAGAGATGATAGATGATAGACGATAGAGGATAGATTATGGACACCCTCTATCATGATAGAAACATGTCTATGATGACAGAATAAAATCCATGATTTACATCCATCTATCATGATAGACAAGACCCCATGATAGACACCCGTCTATCACGAGAGATAGAAATCAACGATAGATACCCCGTCTATCACGAAAAACACTAGTACATCACAATAGACACTAGTCTATCATGACATACCAAAATCAGCAATAAACGATAAACGATAGACACCCGTCTATCATGACAAACACCCATTTATTGCAAAAGAATGGACCCCATTATAGACACATGTCTATCGTGATAGATATAAGGCCATGATAGACGAAAAATGATAGATAGTATCTATCATTATCGACACCATCTATCGGGATAGATAGGTCTATTGTGAGAGACACTTGTCTATCGCAAAGATAGCCACACACAATAGAGCCCATCAGTCACAAAAGACGCTCATATATGCGAGAGATACTCTCTATTGTGATAGACAACCAATTTTGGCCCAAAATTGGGGTTCTTTATTTTCTACAATTTTGAAGCTAATTTTGGTAATTTTTTCAAGAAATTGATGTGTCTTGAAGTCCCAAAGAGTTTTTTTTTTGTCACCCCCAAAAGCCTGAATTGACATAAGGTTCTCATACAAAATGCATTTTTTGAGTTGTAATGTTGATTTTTAGATAGGGTAATTTGAAGTTGACATTCCAATGGGATTAGGAAGCCAAGGGAGCTCTAAACGGTTTTTCATCAATATAAAGGGGTACAAAGGGTATTTAAAAAATGTCTGAGTCAAAATTATTCAGTTAATTAAAGTTAAAGATTGGGCTAAACTTGGAACTTTTATAGCTCCATTAAGAGCTCTTGCAGAGGCCAAAACAAGGTGAAAGTATGTGCAAGCTTGGGAATGTGTGTTATGAGCAGTGGACAAGAAGTGACAATCCAACTAAAATAAAAAGAACAACATGGTTGTACTGGAGCAATTGGGGTAAATCGATAAGGCTTATGAACCTTAGATCAGGTAGGCATCTAGGCCAAGATAGGCAAAGCACTAGATGTTTTGAGGCTAGTGTCAACCATACAAGTAGTTCGTGGGCTCAACAACCAAGTGATTATTTCTACATGCTAAGTTCAAAGACTAGTGACTTAGAGATGTCATATAGCATGGAGAGACCAATAGGTAGTTCTAGAGTTGCATACATAGAGAAGCTGGAAGGGCCATACAAGATTCAATTGGAGTACATTAGGATCAACCGATTAGGTGCACGCATCTATGAGGATAGTTTGAGAAGGTATGTTATCCAACTTAGAAATCCAGATCAGCTAGTTGGATGGGAACACCTAGCGGTCAAGTTTGAAGAAGGATCATACATTGATAAAGAGGAAACCATGTATGTGGTTACTAGCTTACCAGATAGGACACATGAGTTTGGATCCATCATACTAGAGTCTGATATAGGAGAACTTGATCTAGAAAATGAAGGACAAGAACCTAGAACTCCTCCAAGAAAATCTATCTTGTCTAGAATAATCACACCAGGTGGGTTCCTTAGGATAACAAAGCCATATAATTCTTTGTTAACCAAGAGATTGATGAAGTTTTTTGGAGAGCTAGATTGGATAAATGCAACAATTTAACAAGACTTTGTATTTACGAATTCAAGGACCTAGAGATCCCTAGAATGGTAATCTATTTGGATAACATCTCAAAGAGAGTATTTGTTGTGACTGATCAAAATAGGCTTGTTTACACACGGAAGGGTAAACTAGTGTTTCCCTCACATACATCCACCACCTATCATGACCAGGGAGGTCCCGGATCGTCCCATGTTCTAGAATCACAACAAGAATGAACACTATGGGTAAACTTTGCACACACTATGGGTAGAGAGATCAGGACTTGAAAGTGAAAGACCTAAAAGAGAGACACGAAGCACATAGGCATCAAAGAGATGACAGATTTTCCATTACCTAGACTTCGAGAGTACCCAAGAACCCTTAGACCCTCTCAAGTGGTGAAGACAATGAAAAACTACTTTGATTGGTTAGGAGATCCTTATGATCATATGTTCAAGTTCAAACAAGTGATAAGAGCTGAACAAGGCAAGGACTTGTTCACCCAATTTGAGGCATTTGGTTTGACCCTCAAGGGTACTGCTTTAGCTTGGTTTCAGCCCCTAAACAGTTGCAATTATTGAAATATATGTCAACTATTGGAAGCATTCATCCTCGAATTTTCTAAGAGTGGCATCAGACATAACACATCATCCTTGATCTAAAGCTTCAAGCAAACAACCCAAGAAATAGTTCTGCTAGGCGGATGCAGATTTAAAAGATACCTGGAAAGATGTCCCACACCTAAATTACCTTCACAAGCAAAACAAGTTTCGTTGTTTTTAGATGGACTTCTAAGTGGGAAACTTAGATCATATGTATATCTCAAGGAGCCAATGACACTAGATCAATGCTTCAAAATGTGTATTGACATAGAAGACAACTTAGGTGAGGAGTTAGAATTGTCCAAACTCTATAAGAATTTATGAAAGTTCTAATATTCATACTTCCAGACCGTCCACTATGATAGATGAGCTAGCTGAGCAAGTTTCGAAGAAGCTAGGAGTTAAAAAAAAAACAAGCACTAAGGTTCATCTTGCTGAAGCGATGCTATACTTGCCAAGGGGATCACATGGCTAACATATGCCCATTGAAAAACTAGAATGTGGGAGAATTTAATGCTCCATATTGCACCATTGAGAGAAAATACACAAACCATATGGCTCAAGATTTCCCATACATCCATGAGCTTATTACACAGAAGCCCTCGAGCATAGTGGGACTTATCAGTATGAATATGAGGCACTCCGTATGGAACCAAATTGGACAAAATTCTCCAATGTCATGTATATGAATCCTAAACCCAAGCCCCAATTGAGACAAATTAGGCCACAATCCCGTAGATGACCATGTTTAGATGTCAGGGCAACCATTTCATTCATGAATATCCCCACCCATTGGTGTTGGGACAAGGACAGACCATCACAATACAAGGCTTTTGTTATGAGTGCAAAAAAGAACATCTCTTAAGAGATTGTCCCAAGAACCCCTCTAGTGAGCTCAATGTTACACCAATTAATGTGGAAGGCTTAGTGGTGGATTCAAGTTCAAGTAGCATTAATGTGACTCCTACATAGGCAATCACTAGGGCGTAAGCCTTAAAACACGCTAAACGAGCTAAACAATCAGAATCAAGTGAATCAAGAGAGTCTAATAACAGGAAAACAAGAACTTGGAAGGATACTAGGGAGAAGGCCAATTGTAAGTGGGCTAGAAAGTTATACAAACTAGAAGAAAGCTTGAGAGATGAAAAAATAAAACTTGCAGACATTGCATCTCAAAACCCCTTGCATGTTAGAAATCCATCCATTCCACTTCATCCCAACCCATCACTCATTGTGAATAGACCATAACCAGGTCTGTTCTAATAGATCCAACCCCAAAAGGCTTGGACATGATGTTCAAGGCCTACCAAGCTCAAATTCAAGAAGGGCCAACAGTTGCAAACCTACACAAAGGTTACCCTAGAGCCGATTTGGAGATTGAACGGACTAAAATTTTCATGAAAATGGTAGAACTAGCTCAGGCTATGCTTGAGGACAATTGATCGTTCAATCAAACAAATTCTATAAAACCAGGTTTGCATTTCTAGGGCTTACTAGAAAGACTAGAGTAGTTGCTAAATAGGCCACATGTTTCTTTACCTCATAGGCTCAACTACTTGCGGAAAGAGAAAGATCACCAGTTTAGACCATGGGTGGCAATTGAACAAAGATATGGAGCTAGGGCACCCTATCTAATAGAACATTTTAATTTGATTGGATGAGAGAGTTGGCTTTTGATATAATTTGAGACGAGGTGTTTCCCATAAGCATTGAGATCATGTTGATGAATTTAGATCAAGAATTAATATCTTTAAGGGATTGCAAAATGAAATATCAGCCAAGGCAAATATATGCTTTGTCAAATCAATCTTGATGAAGATTACATCTTGAAGGTTCCTCACCAAATTCTAGGCATTCCCACACATAAATAATGGCCTCGCAAGAATCCTTTATGAATCATTTTTTAATGTCATTGAACCATGAACAAATATGAAAGGAAATGTGATTCCCAAGAACCTTTGCCGAGATTTGATAGGCAGTTCCTTGCATAGTGATAGGTCACCAATTTTCAATCTTGTTTTCTCTACCTTTTTAATGAATCATGTTTAGCACCCCTTCATTGGAAAAGATAGGTAGAGTATGAAGTGCACACCTCCTTCCATAAAGAAAGTAATAGCTTCATTAATTCACACTTGAAAATCTTGAAGAACTCATTGGTGAGACCCTCAAGACCGAGGCTTCTAACACTAGGGAACGAATCAATAACTTCTAAAATCCTTGTGTTGGTTATGGGGGAGTGCAGAAGGTGCAAAATTTTTTGGAAAATTCTTTTTGATCTAATTCTAGAGATGGTGGTCATGTGTTATAAAGTAAGGTTATGAAATGAGGGTCCAACTGGTTCAAACATATATGAGATCGAACATCATTTGGTCATTCAAGCATAAGGCAAAAGTCTCAAGAATAGGTTTAACTAAAGGTGCATATGCTATCTATGCAAGAAAATGTGCTTCCGCTAGTGGTTAAGCCATATGGATGGAACAGAAGAGGTCTTGGGTTCAAGTCCTATGAGATTCATGGGAGAGTGTTTTGCCCCAGGAGCTCTAGAGCCTTCTAGAAGCATCCACTTGAGTCTATCCAATTTCTCTAACTGAACAGAATCTCCCATCCTTTCTTCACCTATGTATTAAATTCTTCAAGCTTTATGAGGAATAAGTGTACCCTTACTTCAAATGAAGTTCCTTTTGATCTTCTTGATAACTTCAAGCCTCCTTCTCAAGCTTTTCCTTTAAGTTTTCACCTTTTGAACCTTTAGATGTTGATTCTGTATGATTGCAGTAGTCGAGGTCCTCCTTTCTTCTATTTTAGTCGAGGCTGGAATGGTTGTTGTAGAGGCCTCTACACCAAAAACAGAGTCTGCTAATCTTGTGCAGGAAGAAGAATGGGCATTTACTACTATTTGCAGTTCTAATCCATCTTCTCATGATCAGTGCATGTCTATAGTAGACTCAGATGTTTGATATTTTGATAGTGGGGAAACCAAATTTACCTCACAACACAGTTTCTTCACTTCACTCGATCCCGCCCCTACAGGGAATACCGTCACATGTGTCAAAAACTCCTCTTATCCTATCATGGGAGTTGGTAAGATCATTTTGACTACTGTTGATGGTAGTTCTTTCACTTTTCTAGATGCTTTATTTGTGCCAGGGATCAAGAAAAATTTGTTATCAGTTTTTGCATTATCCAAGATTGTCTTGGTTGTGAAATTTGTTGATGACAGATGTATAGTTCATGATCTATCAAATGGGGATGTGATTATTGCGTCTAGCATTTTATGTTGTGGGTTGTATAAGCTCATAGACTATGAAAGATCTGTGAATGATTCAGCATGTGCAGTACATGATTCTGAGGCTATGTTAGATGCAAAGATTTGGCATGCATGCTTTGGTCATTTGAATTTTGCTAGTTTGCTATGCTTGCAAAAATCTGAAATGGTGTCCTCTTTGCCCAAACTTGAGGCACCCAGTAAACATGTATGTGAAGGCTGTATTTTGGGCAAAATGCAACATTCCTCATTTCCAAAAGATGGTTCAGTTTGGGCTACTAAAAAATTGTAGGTTGTACATAGTGATGTCTATGGTCCTATGCAGACACCTTCTTTTGGAAATTATCTTTAGTTCATGACTTTCATCGATGACTTTTCTAGGCATGCATGGGTATATCCATTGAAGGAAAAGTCCGAAGTGTTCATGTTTTTCAAACAGTTTTTGGTTTTGGCTAAAAATCTATCAGCATGTAAAACGGGCACCCTCCGTTCTAATCGAGGGGGGGAATATATGTCCTCTAACTTTAATGAACTTCTGGCTTAACATGGGATAAAACATCAATGTACAGTGCCATATACACCTCAATAGAATGGAGTTGCTGAATGGAAGAACAGATCACTCATGGAGATGGCGAGGTGTATTGTCAAGAGTCAGGCTTTACCACATAGTTTCTGCCTTGAGGCTATCATGTGTGCACCATATGTACTTAATAGGTGTCCCACTAAAGAGATGTAGTCTATCACTCCATATGAGGCTTGGCATGGTCGCAAGCCATCTGTTGCTCATCTGCATGTTTTTTGTTATTTGGCATATGCACTAGTGCCTAAACAACATCGTAGAAAATTGGATGATAAAGCAATAAAATGTATTTTTGTTGGGTATAGTTCTGAAAGCAAAGGCTATCGTATGTATCATCCACACATTAAATGCATTTTGGTTAGCCATGATGTTGTTTTTGTGGAAGATGCTATTCAACCGTTACTTTCATGTACTAAGAAGACATCTGTTAGCTCCAAAGACATGTATGATACTTTGTTGCCTCTTTTTATAGGTGGACAGTCTAGTGCAGGTCCTAATGAGGTTACTTCCCAGCCTTTGCAGGTTTCATGTGATGATGCAAATCATTCCATTTCATATGCATGTTTACATGATGCACTTGTTGGTGAGAGAGCTGATATTGAGCAGGCAAAAACTATGCCAAAATAGTTGGTGGACACTTTGCATGACAACAAACTAGATTCACCTCTATCATATTGTACTCGGGCAAGTTGCAACAGATTGCTATGCTATGGCTACCTCTAGTCTCTGTATGAGACTGAACCTATTTTGTTTGATGAGGCACAAAATTTTGAACATTGGATGGATGCAATGCAATCTGAATATGATGCTATCATGAAAAATGGTACTTGGCCTTTATGTGACTTGCCTCCTTGCAAGAAGGCCATTGGCACTAAGTCGGTATACAAGCAGAAGCATAAAACTTGTTGCAAAGGGTTATGTGCAAGAAAGAGGCATTGATTTTGATGAAACCTTTGCTCCTACTTGTCGAATGACTATTGTTCATAGCATATGTGCACTTGTACTCATCATGGTTGGAGTGTACATCATTTGAGCATTAAAACAACATTTTTAAATGGTGACTTGCATGAAGAAGTTTATGTTTTTTAGCCTCGTGGCTTTGTGCAAAAAGGGCATGAAAACCGGGTGTGCAGGTTAAACAAGGCATTATATGGTTTAAAGCAAGCACCACATGCTTGGTATGAAAAGATACATGCCTATCTCATTGCACATAGTTTTGAGAATAGTCCAAGTGAAAGCAGCTTATATTTTAAGCGTGCTAATGATGTGCTTCTGATCATTGTGCTGTATGTTGATGACATGCTACTCATTGGTCATCATGACATGCATATTGCTGATTTTAAGGCTAATTTGCATGCCTCATTTGAGATGTCGGATTTGGGGCATTTGCATCACTATTTGGGCATTCCATTTATGCAAGTTGATGGTGGAATGGCTTTGTGTCAAACAAAATATATTGACACATTATTGCCACATTTTTGGCTTTGAAGACTGTAAGCCTATTGCCACTCCTATGGAGATAGGTTTACAATTGAGTCTTCATGATGCTAGAGATGCATTTGATGTTGTTCTCTATCACCAAGTTGTTGGATGTTTCATTTACTTATGCATTACTCGGCCAAATATTCAGTTTGTTGTCTCACATATGAGTAGGTTTATGCATTGCCTAGGTCTCAAGCATTGGTAGGCAGTTAAGCGTATCTTTCACTACTTGAGTGATACCCAGCTACTTGGGTTGTTTTATCCCAAGGGGGGATCACTACCACCAGATTTGCATGATTTTTTTGATAGTGATTGGGTTGGTTGCTATGACACTTGTGTGTCCACCAATGGTTTTTGCTTCATGCTTGGTAGCTCATGTATATCTTGGTTGAGCAAGAAGTAGCCTACTATGGCCACTTCTAGTTGTGATACTGAGTATAGGGTAGCTTTCACAATGACTATTGAGTGTGTGTGGCTTAGATGCCTTATGGCTAATTTGGGTGTTGGTGAGTCTTCTACCACCACCACCTTCACTAATAGTTAGAGCGCATTGGCAATTGCGAGGAACCATGTGTTCCATGCTCACACTAAGCACATTGAGGTGCATTATCATTATGTTAGGGAGAGGTTCTCTGCTAGGGAGATCAGCTTGGCATATGTGCCCACGTAGAAGAAGATTGTAGACCTTTTTATGAAGGCTCTACCTAGGGAGAAGTTTGAAGCTTTTCGTAAAGCTTTGGGCTTACTTCCTTTTGTGAATTGATTCCACATAGCTTGACACTTCCTTATATGTGAGTGCCAGCTCCTTGTTCACCGCATCACTCCTAGGGGGAATTTGTTGATATATTTAGGTAGTGATGTCTGTGAACATTCTAGGACCACTGGGGCACTTTTTTCTCTCTTTAGGAGGTTTTTTCCCCCCGGCTTGTATATACGGTTCCACTCAAAAAATGAGTGGAACTCATAGAGAATGTGCAAGAGATTCCATTTTTTTCATTTATGTTTGGGTTCTATTTGAAGATGATATAGGTATAATGAAACTCCATTAGGTAAGTATGCTCACTTTTTTGAGTAGCAACCAATTTCCTACATCAAGGTATACTCACTAGCCATAGCTAAAAACAATGATATTTTTTGCACTAGGCTATTGAGTGCAAGTTAGATGGTTCTTACTACCCATTATGGATATACATGAGTGTCATGTATTGGTTGCCAAGGGTTTCAAATATGCCCTAGAAAATGAATCTAAGAAAAATAGTTCTAGTATGTTTGTTGTAGAGAAATCCTTGCTTTATAGTTGTAAGGCTAAGGGTAAAGATGGCTCTACCTCTATCAAGTGTAAATCTCTAATGCTCCACAAAAAAGAAAAAAGAGAGACATACATGAGAAGAAAGTAAAAAAAGAAAGACATACATGAGAAGAAAGTAGATACATTGTAATCCATTCATGATTATGCATATGTGATATATAATGTGTGTTTAGGACATTCTATACTTTTTTACTCCACTCCACAAAGTAGACCTGCTTCTCTGCTTCTCATAATTCTAGACGCTTGCCATGGATAAACTCAATCCAAACACTCACTGAACTTTCATCCAGCCGGACTTTGTGTGATAAGTTCCATATCAATATTGCAATCATTCATGGATATGCATCAATAAGAAAGGTATTTTGAAGATATCTACAATCTTGTGAAGTTGATGGATTATGCAAAGAAGGTAGAAACCATATTGACATATGGATAGATGGAATTGTTTATCCAATTGATCCATAAATGTGAAGGTATCCACCTTTTTATAATCTTCATGGTCTGATTAGATTTGTTGGAGATGTTGATGATGGTTTACATGGATATTGTTCAAGGTACTAGGAGTCTTCAAAAAACTATATGCAATACATAAACTATCCACAAAATATATTACACCAAAGGGATTTACGTAAGAAGGACCTAGAGAATAAGTTGTTGCATTTTTCTTCTCAGTTAGAATCTTTTAAATGAATGAAAAAACTTCTATAGGATTGAGAATCTATTCAAAACGAGTAAAGTCTTTTTTAGATTTGACTTTAAAAATATGGCGATAAAAAGAGAATGAAAATTGTAAGAGATCATGTAGCAAATCTATTAGGTTTAAACATGTTGAGCAGTTTGAGCCCATACATTTTTGTAATGAAATTATGAGTCAGCATGATGTTTTAAAACTATTGAAATTGAATAAAAATGTATGCTTAAAATATTTTTTTCCAAAAACTATTAAAAGAAATGAATTTGTTATTAGAACCATCGCAGATTCAAGAGGTTTGTGATGGTGTTGGAGTGAGTACAAAGGTTTATAAAGCAATTTCAAAAGTTTGGTGTGGATTTCTTCAATTTAAGAAAGTAGAATGCTTTGGATTGCCTACTTCATCACGTAGGAAAGTATCATCTTTGCTTGAATCAGAAAATAACCTCTATATTTGGCGATTATAAACATATTCACAATAACATGCCTTACAAGGTAGGAAAAAAAACTTTACATTTCACTTACAATTATTTTACCAATATATATATAGATGTTATAAGACTTCAAACATATGTGGTTTAGTTCTATGATATAAAACAATAGGAATGTTTTGGCCTTTTGAAATTTGTAAAAAAACTTGATGAAGTTGGACTAAAACACATCAAAAGATGGAGATAACAAGTATTACACTAATGAATAGAGCCCCATCTCTCAAAGTACAATTAGAAATGGAGTTATGATGGGTTCATTGTGCTAAAGATCCATCTAATAATCCTAATTCACTTAAGTTGTTGTTCTTACAGCAAACATTCCAAATGTTATCCAAAGGCATCATTTAGGAGAATTGTTGACTGTTGACCACCGTGGAAAGTTTAAAAATGAATGGCATTTGAGGGAAGACTTAAAGAATCTAAAATGCATGTTTGGTATAAGAAAGGGTGCAAATCCCAAGTACCCTTGTTTGTACTGCATGTAAAGCCCATGTACAAGAGAATGGATTGCTAGAACTAAGGTTGGGGAAGCTCAGCCAAATAAAATGTTAATCTACATAATTACTCATATTCTTCCATGATTTGGGATCCCATAGTTCTAATAGAATTAAGTAATGTACACATATTTACATTGCATGCAGAGTTAAGCATCATTGACAAGTTAGTTCATCTTCACTTAGATTATGCATATTCCATCAATCCTACTAATATTGTAGATAAATGCAAAAAAATAATGTGAAGCTCTGATTTCAAAAATGGGATTTCATGGTCGTGATGTTGATGGAGAGTGTAAATCTCCAAAAGAACAAGCTATCCTTGATGTTAGACCACCTCTATATCAAGAATAACTCCAGACTCCACTTAATTTTAAAAGACAATCACCAAACTATCAAGAAATTGATCAACTGTGAAAAATCACTTCGCAGAAAAAGTCTGCTGCACATTAATCACTCATTGACTGATCATTCATGTAAAGTTTTTGATAAAACTTTGTAGAATGTGTTGTCTAGAAATTGTGAACATTCTTCAAGTTAAATCACTTCAAATGCTTGAGTAGATTGTGAGAAATGACTCAAACAATTTACCTATGTCTGAAACTGCCTTTCTGTAATGACGACTTTGACACATGTAACTTCTAAGCTATGGTTCTCCCAAACTATAGCCCATTTAATCAAATGATTTTAGCCATATATGGCTTACCTCTCAACTTAAATTTTGAGTCCTCATTTGTGTAAAACTTTACACTATGCACTGAGCACTGTCCATTTCTTTGACCATCGAATCTGCGCCTGTTTTAGAAGACACTCATAACTTTCTTACATATGAATGTTCCTATTCAAAATTCTCTCAGCCTGTTTGCATTTGGACTCTCAAACTTTAACCATAGATGGATTAACTATGGACTTAGATGTGTACAAAAGGATTTCTCATAAGATTAAGCACAGAAGGAGAATTAGAGAAAAGATCGACGCACAATTCTCTGAAAAATTTTCTTCTCATAAATCTTCATACATCTGATGGATGACACACATAATGTTCATCTCATTCTCTCCAATTCTTCTATATTTTTCATCTATTGTCTTCTCTATCTCTTCTATATCTCTATTACAACTATGAGCACGTATCTATATATATATATATATACGAGTCTAACTCGTCATTTTTTCAAATACATTGAAATATTTACAAGGGTAATGTACAAAAGAACTTTGTTTCTGAATCTCCTCTTTCCCTTGAAACTGATCTTCAAGCTTTCATTCATCTTTCCACTTCTGGACTTTATGTAATCACTAATTGTTGATTGTTTTGCTCCAACAGCTCCCCCTCAATCATCAATTGTGATTACCTGCATCTTCTTTAATCCTGCCATATCTTTGAACCTCTGCAACTTTGGTCCATCTAAACTTTTTTTCATCATATCTGCAAGTTGATCTTTTGTAGGAGTATGCATGACTTCAATTTCTTTATCAATAACCTTCTCTCTCAAAAAATGATACTCAATTTCAATATGTTTAGTTCTAGCATGAAACACAGGATTTGCTGCCAAGTATAAAGAACTCATATTGTCTCCACAAATGATACGAGTACTCTGAACAACATCAAAACTCTTCATAAGTGTTTTTAGCCATATTACTTCCTTTGCAGCTTCCACCATGCCTTTATATTCTGCTTCTGTAGATGATAAAGCAACTGTATGTTGCTTCTTAGAACACCATGAGATTAGCTTATCTCCCACATAACACAAATATCCATGTGTTGATCTTCTATCATCAGAATTACCTGCCCAATCTACATCATTGTATATCTTGACCCTTGTATCTGAAGTATATCCATAATACAGACCTTCTTTGAGTGTACCCTTGATGTACCTAAGTACTCTTTGTCCTGCAATCCAATGTTCCTTTCTAGGACACTGCATGAATTGAGATAGAACTCCAATTGCATATGATAAGTCAGGTCTTGTTAATGTAGCATAAATCAAGCTACCCACCAAGCTCTGATAGAGCTTCATATCTTTGAATTCCTCTCCTCCATATTTATTCAATCTATGATTCACTTCCATTGGAGTTGGTGCTATCCTGCAATCTTCCATTTTAAATTTGGTTAGAAAATTTTTCAGATACCTTTCTTGAGTTACATATACTCCATGTTGAGTATATGAAATCTCCATTCCCAAGAAGAATGACAAATTTCCCAAATCACTGATTTTGAATTCTTTCTCCATCTGTTTCTTAATCATGTGTATGCCTTTGTCATCTGTTCCTGTAAGTATAATGTCATCAACATATATACAAACATAAATAAATCCATCTTCACTTGCTTTGACTAGCAAGCTACTATTTGCCTTTGATGCTTGAAATCCGAGTTCCTTCAAGAACTTTACAAGCCTATAATTCCATGCCCTTGGGGCCTGCTTCAACCCATACAAAGCTCTCTTAAGCTTACACACATAATTTGGATACACTTGATCCTTGAAACCATCTGGTTGCTCCATGTAAAATTCATCTGAAATGTAACCATTCAAAAAAGTATTTTTAACATCTAATTGAGATAATTTCCAACCTTTGCAAGCAGCAATTGCTATGAGTGTCTTAATAGTTGTCATCTTTGCCACAGGACTATAAGTCTCATCATAGTCCACTCCATATGTCTGTGCATATCCCTTCACAACAAGTCTGGCTTTGTGCCTAGACACACTTCCATCTGCAAATCTTTTTGTTTTGTAAACCCACTTACATCCAATGATTTTCTGGCTATTAGGTTTAGGAACCAGATCCCATGTCTGATTTTCCATCACTGCATCATACTCCTCTTGCATAGCTTCTTCCCAATTCTTCTTCCCTTTGGCTTCATCATATGTAGATGGATCTTCATCTGCTTTTACCATGTAAGCATAATCTTTAGTAGTCAAGAATGAAGTATCATAGCTATACCTTGTAGGTTGCCATTTGTGCCTAGATGACCTTCTGAGTTCTCCACTTCTTGAAGTTTCTGGTTCATCACACTCTGGATCAAACCTTGGCACTTCTTCACCTTCAACCTGTATTTCATTTTTCTCTTTTTCATCAAATATCTGAACCTTTGTTTTACCTTTCTTCTGATTCATAATTTCTTCAGCTTCTGTATACACATTAGATGTACCTGCATACCAAGTACTTTGCTCATCAAATGTAACATCCTTGGACACAAGAAATTGTTTTTTGGATGGACTCCACAACCTATAACCCATCTGCTTATCATCATAACCAATGAATACATACTTCTCTGCTTTAGGCTCCAATTTATGCCTCAATTGAGATGGCACATATGCATATGCCAAGCATCCAAATATTTTACAATGATCCAAGGTGGGTATCTTACCCCACCAAGCTTCATATGGTGTCATACCCTGCAAGGCTTTACAAGGTAACCTATTGACCAAATATGTGGCTCTGTTTACAGCCTCAGCCCACAAATAGTTAGGGCAATTTTTCTCTTTCATCATGGATCTTGCAAATTCAACAAGTGTCCTATTCCTCCTTTCTGCTAGACCATTTTGTTGAGGAGAGTACCTGCAAGTAACCTCTCTCTTTATACCTGCATTCCACAAATAATCACTGAACTCATTAGCGAAATACTCTCCCCCTCCATCTGACCTTAACCTCTTCAATTTTTGATCTGTAATTCTTTCTGCAAATGCATAATAGTGTTTAAATTTATTAAACACTTCTGACTTGTCTTTGATCACATAGATTGTAATCCATCTGGTAGCATCATCAACATGTGAAGAGAGATGGTGGATGCAATCCAAAGATGAGTAGGTGCTGCTACAACCAGCTTCACACCAGCCAATTGTGACTTCAGAGTTGATTAGTAGACCCTTTAAGCTTTCTAAATCCACCAAAATATCAGCCAAGTACTTTGGAACATGTATCCCAAAAGTTTAAGTCAAGACAGACTAGTTGCAAAATGACTAGCTCCCAAAACTTGCTATTTTTGGACATACACCTGCTGGAAAAAATGAATAGTGCTCTCAACCTGGTAGGAATTAAACAAATTCCTTTTGGGCATAGCAAATAGACTTAGCAAGCTTCTCAATCCAAGATAAAACACTTCAAATGATGGACTGAGCACTGAGAACAAGATTTATCAATTTTTAGAACATGCCCACCATTCTCGGGGCTCTCCAGAGATAGACCAGTGAGCAGTAAAATCCAGATATATCCAAAATTATAAATCCAATAAACTTGAAAATTGATGTGTAGAAACTAGACAGTAAGAGCTATCCAACGCATGTTAAATCACTGAAAAAGAATCAGTATAACTCGAGCTATGACCTTATGAAGGTACTGCTCTGAGTGAGTATAGCAGAGAACAAAACAAAGAAGTAGATGATAATAAATGTATAGATTCACATATGATTACAACCACATTGGCAATGAATCTTTGCACAATGGGAGTAGAATGATAGAGCTAAGGAGTAAGCTCTTCAATCTCTACAAAATGACATGAAGTGGTCACATACAAGGCTTGCTAATCGCCTCTTCCTTCTTGCTCCTTTTATAGCTATTCTTGGAGGGAGTTTTGAATTCGAATTCGATTGGCTCCACCTAAAAGTGATCCCCAAAGTTAGGAGATATTCCCTCAGCTCAAAAAGTCGTGGGTTTTGGTAGTTAGAGCCATGAAATTGCTTTTACATCATGCATGAGGTAAGCCATCCTTTTCCTTTTTCTTTTTTCAATTACAAGAGATAAAAATGAACTCTTTTACAAGAGGTGTTCACATGACTACTCATGTGACTTACAAATGAGGATGATATCAAATATATCAAGCATGTAGGCTTGGGTAAAATGCACCAACAACTCCCCCTCAAGCCTAACATGCTTGGCCTCCAAATAAGTCTTCAATTGTCCTTGATTTCCTGCAAGCCAATCATCAACATGAATCTACTTAACTTCATACCATCAAGAGCTTTAGTCAACATGTCTGCACATTGCATATCTGTAGAGACATAGGATAGTTGAATATCCTTGCTCATTAGCTTCTCCCTTACATAACGGTAGTGGAATTCAATATGCTTGGTTCTAGCATGGTATACCGGATTAGCTGCTAGATGTAGTGAGCTTGTGTTGTCACCAAAAATGTGAGGTGTTGAAGAATGAAGTCCAAGATCTGTGTACAAAGACTTTAACCACATGATTTCTTGAGTTGCATTAGCCAAACCTCTATATTCTGCTTCAGTAGAAGATAATGCCACGTTTGGTTGCTTCTTCGATGACCAAGAAATGATTTTTGAACCTGCAAATGATATATACCATGATGTGCTTCTTCTATCATCTTTAGATCCGGCCCAATCTGCATCTGAGTAGACCTTTAGCTCAATATCTGAAGTATATGAATAGAACAAACCTTCTTTCATGGTCCCCTTTAGGTACTTGAGGACTCTCTTGGCCGCTTCCATATGTGGTCTTCTCGGCTTATGCATAAACTGACTCAATATGCTAACACTATAGCATATATCCACCCTTGTGAGTGTTGCATAGTTCAAACTTCCAACCAAGCCTTGATAGCTTGTGATGTCTTCAATTGGCTCTCCTTCATAAGCACTAAGCTTATGATTTTGCTCCATAGGTGTCCCTGCACACTTGGTATTTTCCATCTTGAACTTGACGAGCATGTCATGGACATACTTCCTTTGTGTGATGTATATGCCTGAATCTGTGTAGATCAACTCCAATCCAAGAAAATAAGTGAGTGGTCCGAGGTCACTTATTTTGAACTCCTCCTTCATTTGAGCCTTTACTTGTTTGATTCCTTCAAGATCATTGCCTGTGATAATAATATCATCAACATACTCACATAAATAGATCACTTCATATCCATTCCTCTTTATGAACAAAGAGGTATCCGCCTTGCTAGCTTTGAGTCCTTGGTCTTGCAAATAAGTCACCAATCTGAAATTTCAAGCCCTTGGAGCTTGCTTCAATCCATACAAAGCTTTCTTTAGTTTGCATATATAGTTAGGATGATGTGCATCCTCATATCCAGGAGGTTGTGCCATATACACTTCCTCAGAAATCCATCCATTCAAGAAAGCATTCTTTATATCAAGTTGATAAAGATTCCAATTTCTAGATGCAGCAAGACTAATGAGAACCCTAATTGTAGGCATTTTTGCAACACGAGAGAAAGTCTCCTCATAATCAATACCATGGGTTTGAGCAAACCCTTTAGTAACTAACCTTGCTTTGTGTCTATTTATACTTCCATCTAGATTCCTCTTGATTTTGTATATCCATCGAGATCCGATTATCTTCATAGATGGCTTGTTAGGTACAAGCTCCCAAGTGTCATTCTCCTTCAAGGCTTCCATTTCTTCATCCATTGCATCTCTCCAAGCTTTCTTGCTTTGTGCTTCTTCGAATGTGGTAGGTTCTTCATTGGTTGAATCCTTTGCAATGTAGATTGAGTGCTTCGTGACCAAAGAAGTATCATAACCAAACCTCTCTGGTTTCTTCTTCTCCCTCGAAGACCTTCTAAGTGGTTGATGTGAGCTCTCGGGTCCATATGTAGCATCCTGCATCTTTGCTTTACCTTTGTTCTTCCATAGCTTTAGTCTTTCCAAGTCTTCTAGGTCAATCTGCAAATCACTTTCTTCAATCTGCTTTGCCTCCTTTGGTTGAAGTGATGGAAAATCTTCATCCAAGTCATAAGGCAGCTTCACTTTCCTATCATCATCAAACCATGATTTGTTCTCATCAAAAATTGCATCTCTACTCACAGAAAATCCTTTATTGGTTGGATTGTACAATCTATATCCTTTTTGGTTTTGATCATAACCAATGAATACACACTTCTCTGCTTGGGATCCAATTTCCCTCTTACTTGAGAAGGAATGTGAGCATAGGCTAAGCATCTAAAGATTTTGCAATGCTCTAGACTAGGTCTTCTTCCATTCCATACTTCATATGGAGTGGTTCCATCTAGTGACTTAGATGGAAGTCTATTTATGAGATATGTGGCTGTCGACACAGCCTCTGCCCATAGGTAGTTTGGCAATCCCTTTTCGTTGAGCATGGACCTTGTAGCTTCGACAATAGCTCTAATCCTTATCTCTGCTACACCATTGAGTTCGGGTGTATACCTTGTAGTGACTTCCCTTTTAGTGCCTCTTTCATGCAAGAAGGCATCAAATTGAGAAGAGAAGTATTCTCCTCCACCATCTGATCTGAGTCGTTTCAAAGTCCTACCTGTTTGGTTTTCAACAAGAGCAATATACTTCTTAAAGCAATTAAACACTTCATCCTTGTGCTTCATGAAAAACAGAATGGTCCACCTGCTACAATCATCTATGAAAGACACATAATATCTTGAGCCTGATATAGATGGCTCCTTACTTGGACCCCACACATCCGTGTGCAGTAGATCCAAAGGATTTTGATACATATATCCTTTCTTATTGAAAGGTTGTCTATGAGCCTTGCCGAGTTGACAAGCTTCACACTTATAAATCATGTGTTGCCTTGTGATATTAGGCAAACCAAGTACACTTTGGTCCCTGCAAATTTGTTTGAGTGTCCTCTCACCAATGTGAGCAAGCCTTTTGTGCCATATCTCCAACTCTGTTAGAGTTTGAGATCCATAGCTAAACAAAGCTATGTTCTTTGTATCTTCCACTTCAAAAGTGAAAAGCCTTCCTGTCTTTTCTCCTTTGGCAATCCTTCGAAAGCCTTGCCTTGGGTCTTCAACATATGCTCCAAATCGATTGAATCTAACCTGCAATCCTTTTTCAACAATCTGTCCAACACTTATTAAATTTTTGGTAATTGTAGGGACATACAAGACTTTGCTTAAGAGGTTCATATTCCCATCTGATGTCTTCACATTACCTATCTTCTCCACTGAGTGCTTTGTGTCATCTCGTGTCTGCACTTCATGCTTGTTATGAGGATCTTCCAAATCAGAAAGTAAAGCCACATTTCCTGCTACATGGTTCGAGCATCCCGAATCAATGTAAAATATGTGATCATCATCCTTACCCTTCTTTGCTGATAGATTCATAATCAATAATGAATCTTCTTGACTTTGGTCCTCTGCATAGTTATTGTAATCTCTTCTTCCTCTATGGCCACTTTGATAGTTGTTGTTGTAATTGTCGTTGTAGTAGTTGTTGTTGTTGTAGCCTCCTTTGTATCTACCTCTATTTGATCCATAGCCACCTCTATTGAATCCTCTTCCTCTTGAGTTCCTCAGGTTCCTGAAACATTCTTCAGTAGTATGGTTAGATAAGCCACATATGTTGCAAGGTTGAGATGATTGGAATCTCCCCCTGCCTTGCTTTCCACCTTTGCCTCTTCCTCTAGCTCTTCCTCTACTTGCAAAGTTTGCTTGGAAAGAGCTACCTTCATCTTCATTCTTCCTATTCTTTGACTTGTCCTTGACCTTAGCTTTATCAGAATATAAGGCAGAAGTTTGATTACCTCTTGAGGACTCACCACCTTTGCTAATCTTTGCTTCATGAGTGAAGAGTTGGCCCATGAGTGTGTTGAGGTCGGGTACATACATATCCATGTATAAATCCATGGCTGTTGTGAATGACTCCCACTTGTCGTCTGCTTTGATTCCATTCATGATTTGTCTTATGATTTGCTCCTCTTCAATTACCTCTACAATGCTTCCAAGTTGGTCAGAAATCTCCTTCATCTTTGTGACATAATCAGTCACATTTTGCTTCGGGCTTTTCTTCATTGTTGTGAACTCCATCCACAATTGGTTCTTCCTTGCTCGAGTGTTGGAAGAGAAGAAAGAAGCAAGTGCATTCCAGGTCTCTCTTGATGTCTTGCATCCCTTGACATGAGGTAAAAGAAAATCAGAGATTGAGTTTAGAATATAGGACCTTGCAAGTGCATCCTTCGAACACCAATTCGAAAGTCCTTCCACTTCTTCATGTGATGGTTGCCCTTTGTTCCTCATGGTTGGCATCGCTTCATCTCCGGATATGAATCCATATAGATTCCTCCCTTGAAGGTAAGCCTCCATCCTTAGAGACCATGCCGGGTAGTTGTTTCGACCCAATTTGTCAATTGTTGATGGAAATCCATCTCCCATGTTGCTTGACTATGCTCTGATACCACTGTTAAGAGAGATGGTGGATGCAATCCAAAGATGAGTAGGTGCTGCTACAACCAGCTTCACACCAGCCAACTGAGACTTCAGAGTTGATTAGTAGACCCTTTAACCTTCCTAAATCCACCAAAATATCAGCCAAGTACTTTGGAACATGTATCCCAAAAGTTTAAGTCAAGACAGACTAGTTGCGAAATGACTAGCTCCCAAAACTTTCTATTTTTGGACATACACCTGCTGGAAAAAATGAACAGTGCTCTCAACCTGGTAGGAATTAGAAAACTTGCTTTTGGGCATACCAAATAGACTTAGCAAAATTCTCAATCCAAGTTAAAACACTTCAAATGATGGACTGAGCACTGAGAACAAGATTTATCAATTTCTGGAACATGCCCACCATTCTCGGGGCTCTCTAGAGATAGACCAGTGCGCAGTAAAATGCAGATATCTCCAAAACCATAAATCCAATGACCTTTAAAATTGATATGCAGAAACTAGACAGTAAGAGCTATCCAAGCCATATTAAATCACTGAAAAAGAATCAGTATAACGCGAGATATGACCTTCTGAAGGTACTGCTCTGAGTGAGTATAGCAGAGAACAAAACAGAGAAGTAGATGATAATAAATGTATTGATTCACATATGATTACAACCACATTGGCAATGAATCTTTGCAGAATGGGAGTAGAATGATAGAGCTATGGAGTAAGCTCTTCAATCTCTACAAAATGACATGAAGTGGTCACGTACAAGGCTTGCTAATCGCCTCTTCCTTCTTGCTCCTTTTATAGCTATTCTTGGAGGGAGTTTTGAATTCGAATTCGAATGGCTCCACCTAAAAGTGATCCCCAAAGTTAGGAGATATTCCCTCAGCTCAAAAAGTCGTGGGTTTCGGTAGTTAGAGCCACGAAATTGCTTTTACATCATGCATGAGGTAAGCCATCCTTTTCCTTTTTCTTTTTTCAATTACAAGAGATAAAAATGAACTCTTTTACAAGAGGTGTTCACATGACTACTCATGTGACTTACAAATGAGGATGATATCAAATATATCAAGCATGTAGGCTTGGGTAAAATGCACCAACAACTCCCCCTCAAGCCTAACATGCTTGGCCTCCAAATAAGTCTTCAATTGTCCTTGATTTCCTGCAAGCCAATCATCAACTTGAATCTACTTAACTTCATACCATCAAGAGCTTTAGTTAGCATGTCTGCACATTGCATATCTGTAGAGACATAGGATAGTTGAATATCCCTTACATAATGGTAGTGGACTTCAATATGCTTGGTTCTAGCATGGTATACCGGATTAGGTGCTAGATGTAGTGAGCTTGTGTTGTCACAAAAAATGTGAGGTATTGAAGAATGAAGTCCAAGATCTGTGTACAAAGACTTTAACCACATGATTTCTTGAGTTGCATTACCCAAACCTCTATATTCTGCTTCAGTAGAAGATAATGCCACGTTTGGTTGCTTCTTCGATGACCAAGAAATGATTATTGAACTTGCAAATGATATATACCCTGATGTGCTTCTTCTATCATCTTTAGATCCGACCCAATCTGCATCTGAGTAGACCTTTAGCTCAATATCTGAAGTGTATGAATAGAACAAACCTTCATTCATGGTCCCCTTTAGGTACTTGAGGACTCTCTTGGCCGCTTCCATATTTGGTCTTCTTGGCTTATGCATAAACTAACTCAATATGCTAACACTATAGCATATATCCACCCTTGTGAGTGTTGCATAGTTCAAACTTCCAACCAAGCCTTGATAGCTTGTGATGTCTTCAATTGGCTCTCCTTCATAAGCACCAAGCTTATGATTTTGCTCCATAGGTGTACCTGCACACTTGGTATTTTCCATCTTGAACTTGACGAGCATGTCATGGACATACTTCCTTTGTGTGATGTATATACCTGAATCTGTGTAGATCAACTCCAATCCAAGAAAATAAGTGAGTGGTCCGAGGTCACTTATTTTGAACTCCTCCTTCATTTGAGCCTTTACTTGTTTGATTCCTTCAAGATCATTGCCTGTGATAATAATATCATCAACATACACACATAAATAGATCACTTCAGATCCATTCCTCTTTATGAACAAAGAGGTATCCGCCTTGCTAGCTTTGAATCCTTGGTCCTGCAAATAAGTCACCAATATGAAATTCCAAGCCCTTAGAGCTTGCTTCAATCCATACAAAGCTTTCTTTAGTTTGCATACATAGTTAGGATGATGTGCATCCTCATATCCAGGAGGTTGTGCCATATACACTTCCTCAGGAATCCATCCATTCAAGAAAGCCTTCTTTATATCAAGTTGATAAAGATTCCAATTTCTAGATGCAGCAAGACTAATGAGAACCCTAATTGTAGGCATTTTTGCAACAGGAGAGAAAGTCGCCTCATAATCAATACCATGGGTTTGAGCAAACCCTTTAGCAACTAACCTTGCTTTGTGTCTATTTATACTTCCATCTGGATTCCTCTTGATTTTGTATATCCATCGAGATCCGATTATCTTCATAGATGGCTTGTTAGGTACAAGCTCCCAAGTGTCATTCTCCTTCAAGGCTTCCATTTCTTCATCCATTGCATCTCTCCAAGCTTTCTTGCTTTGTGCTTCTTCGAATGTGGTAGGTTCTTCATTGGTTGAATCCTTTGCAATGTAGATTGAGTGCTTCGTGACCAAAGAAGTATAATAACCAAATCTCTCTGGTTTCTTCTTCTCCCTCGAAGACCTTCTAAGTGGTTGATGTGAGCTCTCGGGTCCATATGTAGCATACTGCATCTTTGCTTTACCTTTGTTCTTCCATAGCTTTAGTCTTTCCAAGTCTTCTAGGTCAATCTCCGAATCACTTTCTTCAATCTGCTTTGGCTCCTTTGATTGAAGTGATGGAAAATCTTCATCCAAGTCATAAGGCAGCTTCACTTTCCTGTCATCATCAAACCATGATTTGTTTTCATCAAAAATTACATCTCTACTCACAGAAAATCCTTTATTGGTTGGATTGTACAATCTATATCCTTTTTGGTTTTGATCATAACCAATGAATACACACTTCTCTGCCTTGGGATCCAATTTCCCTCTTACTTGAGAAGGAATGTGAGCATAGGCTAAGCATCGAAAGATTTTGCAATGCTCTAGACTAGGTCTTCTTCCATTCCATACTTCATATGGAGTGGTTCCATCTAGTGACTTAGATGGAAGTCTATTTATGAGATATGTGGCTGTCAACACAGCCTCTGCCCATAGGTAGTTTGGCAATCCCTTTTCGTTGAGCATGGACCTTGCAGCTTCGACAATAGCTCTAATCCTCCTCTTTGCTACACCATTGAGTTCGGGTGTATACCTTGTAGTGACTTCCCTTTTAATGCCTCTTTCATGCAAGAAGGCATCAAATTCAGAAGAGAAGTATTCTCCTCCACCATCTGATCTGAGTCGTTTCAAAGTCCTACTTGTTTGGTTTTCAACAAGAGCAATATACTTCTTAAAGCAATTAAACACTTCATCCTTGTGCTTCATGAAAAACAGAATGGTCCACCTGCTACAATCATTTATGAAAGACACATAATATCTTGAGCCTGATATAGATGGCTCCTTACTTGGACCCCACACATCCGTGTGCACTAAGATCCAAAGGATTTTGATACATATATCCTTTCTTATTGAAAGGTTGTCTATGAGCCTTGCCGAGTTGACAAGCTTCACACTTATAAATCATGTGTTGCCTTGTGATATTAGGCAAACCAAGTACACTTTGGTCCCTGCAAATTTGTTTGAGTGTCCTCTCACCAATGTGAGCAAGCCTTTTGTGCCATATCTCCAACTCTGTTAGAGTTTGAGATCCATAGCTAAACAAAGCTATGTTCTTTGTATCTTCCACTTCAAAAGTGAAAAGCCTTCCTGTCTTTTCTCCTTTGGCAATCCTTCGAAAGCCTTGCCTTGGTTCTTCAACATATGCTCCAAATCGATTGAATCTAACCTGCAATCCTTTTTCAACAATCTGTCCAACACTTATTAAATTTTTGGTAATTGTAGGGACATACAAGACTTTGCTTAAGAGGTTCATATTCCCATCTGATGTCTTCACATTACCTATCTTCTCCACTGAGTGCTTTGTGTCATCTCCTGTCTGCACTTCATGCTTGTTATGAGGATCTTCCAAATCAGAAAGTAAAGCCACATTTCCTGCTACATGGTTCGAGCATCCTGAATCAATGTAAAATATGTGATCATCATCCTTACCCTTCTTTGCTGATAGATTCATAATCAATAATGAATCTTCTTGACTTTGGTCCTCTGCATAGTTATTGTAATCTCTTCTTCCTCTATGGCCACTTTGATAATAGTTGTTGTTGTTGTTGTAATTGTTGTTGTAGTAGTTGTTGTTGTTGTAGTAGTTGTTGTTGTTGTAGCCTCCATTGTATCTACCTCTATTTGATCCATAGCCACCTGTATTGAATCCTCTTCCTCTTGAGTTCCTTAGGTTCCTGAAACATTCTTCAGTAGTATGGTTAGATAAGCCACATATTTTGCAAGGTTGAGATGATTGGAATCTCCCCCTGCCTTACTTTCCACCTCTGCCTCTTCCTCTAGCTCTTCCTCTACCTGCAAAGTTTGCTTGGAAAGAGCTACCTTCATCTTCATTCTTCCTATTCTTTGACTTGTCCTTGACCTTAGCTTTATCAGAATATAAGGCAGAAGTTTGATTACCTCTTGAGGACTCACCACCTTTGCTAATCTTTGCTTCATGAGTGAAGAGTTGGCCCATGAGTGTGTTGAGGTCGGGTACATGCATATCCATGTATAAATCCATGGCTGTTGTGAATGACTCCCACTTGTCGTCTGTTTTGTTTCCATTCATGATTTGTCTTATGATTTGCTCCTCTTCAATTACCTCTCCAATGCTTCCAAGTTGGTCAGAAATCTCCTTCATCTTTAAGACATAATTAGTCACATTTTGCTTCGAGCTTTTCTTCATTGTTGTGAACTCCATCCACAATTGGTTCTTCCTTGCTCGAGTGTTGGAAGAGAAGAAAGAAGCAAGTGCATTCCAGGTCTCTCTTGATGTCTTGCATCCCTTGACATGAGGTAAAAGAAAATCAGAGATTGAGTTTAGAATATAGGACCTTGCAAGTGCATCCTTGGAACACCAATTCGAAAGTCCTTCCACTTCTTCATGTGATGGTTACCCTTTGTTCCTCATGGTTGGCATTGCTTCATCTCCGGATATGAATCCATATAGATTCCTCCCTTGAAGGTAAGCCTCCATCCTTAGAGACCATGCGGGGTAGTTGTTTCGATCCAATTTGTCAATTGTTGATGGAAATCCATCTCCCATGTTGCTTGACTATGCTCTGATACCACTGTTAAGAGAGATGGTGGATGCAATCCAAAGATGAGTAGGTGCTGCTACAACCAGCTTCACACCAGCCAACTAAGACTTCAGAGTTGATTAGTAGACCCTTTAAGCTTCCTAAATCCACCAAAATATCAGCCAAGTACTTTGGAACATGTATCCCAAAAGTTTAAGTCAAGACAGACTAGTTGCGAAATGACTAGCTCCCAAAACTTGCTATTTTTGGACATACACCTGCTGGAAAAAATGAACAGTGCTCTCAACCTGGTAGGAATTAGAAAAATTCCTTTTGGGCATAGCAAATAGACTTAGCAAAATTCTCAATCCAAGTTAAAACACTTCAAATGATGGACTGAGCACTAAGAACAAGATTTATCAATTTCTGGAACATGCCCACCATTCTCGGGGCTCTCCAGAGATAGACCAGTGAGCAGTAAAATGCAGATATCTCCAAAATCATAAATCCAATGACCTTGAAAATTGATATGCAAAAATTAGACAATAAGAGCTATCCAATGCACATTAAATTACTGAAAAAGGATCAGTATAACGCGAGATATGACCTTCTGAAGGTACTGCTCTGAGTGAGTATAGCAGAGAACAAAATAGAGAAGTAGATGATAATAAATGTATAGATTCACATATGATTACAACCACATTGGCAATGAATTTTTTCAAAATGGGAGTAGAATGATAGAGCTATGGAGTAAGCTCTTCAATCTCTACAAAATGACATGAAGTGGTCACGTACAAGGCTTGCTAATCGCCTCTTCCTTCTTGCTCCTTTTATAGCTATTCTTGGAGGGAGTTTTGAATTCGAATTCGAATGGCTCCACCTAAAAGTGATCCCCAAAGTTAGGAGATATTCCCTCAGCTCAAAAAGTCGCGGGTTTTGGTAGTTAGAGCCACGAAATTGCTTTTACATCATGCATGAGGTAAGCCATCCTTTTCCTTTTTCTTTTTTCAATTACAAGAGATAAAAATGAACTCTTTTACAAGAGGTGTTCACATGACTACTCATGTGACTTACAAATGAGGATGATATCAAATATATCAAGCATGTAGGCTTGGGTAAAATGCACCAACACAACATATATGACATAATATCTTGAACCATTTATACTAAAGTCCTTTGAAGGACCCCACACATCTGTATGCACCAATTCAAGTCTTTCTGAATACATAAAACCATGCTTATTGTATGATTGCTTATGAGCCTTACCTAACTGAGACACTTCACATCTGTATGTCATGTGTTGACCTGCAATGTTAGGCAATCCAAGCACTAAACCATTGTTAACCATTTCTTTGATACCTCTTTCATTAAAATGTCCAAGTCTTTTATGCCAAAGATCCAATTCTCACACCTTTTGCTCTCCATATGCAAACATAGCATGTGCAATATTTCCTTGTACCTTTAATGTGAAGAGCCTTCCTTCCTTCTTCCCTGTAACAATTTGTTTATACCCTTGACTAGGGTCTTCAACATAAAATCCATCATTAGTGAACCTTACCTCATATCATTTTTCAACAATTTGTCCTACACTTATCAGATTTTTAGGAATTGTAGGAACATACAGAACCTTACTCAAAAGAGTGCTTCCATCTTTGGCTTTGACTGAACCAATTGACTTTACTTTGTGCTTTGTATTGTCACCTGTTTGAATTGTGTGATTGATTGCCTTATGATCTAGATCAGTCATCAAAGCAATATTTCCACTCAAATGATTACTACATCCTGAGTCAATATAAAATACTCTCATGTCTTCATGTGAGGCTTCACATGTTGCATTCATAATAAGAGTCAAATCTTCTTTCTGATCTGATGCATAATTGTAGTAGGTGTTATTATAGGATTGATTTTGGAAGTTTCTTCCTCCACCTCTTCCAAAAGAATTCCTACCACCTCTACCTCTGAAGTTTCCTCTCTGATATCTACCACCTCTTCCTCTTTGATTAAAGTTCTGATTAAAATTACCATTGCTTTGATTATTATGCCAACAATCATGTGATAGATGATTGGTCTTACCACATATCCAACAAGCTCTGACATTATCTTTGTTATTTTTGCCTCTTCCTCTACTCTTGCCACTTCCTCTTCCTCTTAGGAAGTTTGCTTGGCTTGGAGTACCTTCATCTTCAACTGATTGTTGCTTTCCTTTGCTAGCCTTTTTCTTGTCTTTAGAATACATTGCATGACCTGCACTCTTATCAACATCTCCTTTGATATCATTCTCAAAAGTTAGCATATGTCCTAACAATTGATTCAAATCAGGAGTGAAATGATCTAATGAAAGTTCTGTAGACAAAATAAAAGGCTTCCACTTTTCATCTCCTCTTAGCCCTGTAAGAATTTGTCTTACCAACTTATCTTCTTCAATGTCTTCATCAACTGCACCTAAAGAATCAGCAATGTCTTTCATCTTTGTCACATAATCAGATATTGATTGTGAAGCCTTCTTCTTGAATGTAGTAAACTCTACCCATAATGACGCTTTCCTTGATTTGGTTGTATGCTGAAAATGCTCTTCCAAAGCATTCCAAATGTCACTTGCACTTTCAAGTCCTCTAATATGAGGAAGCAAATAATCATTCACTGCCATGTAGATTATGCTCCTTGCTTGAGCATCCTTCTTCATCCAAATCTTTATATCTGCAAGCTCCTCCCTAGTTGGAACACTAGGATCTCTGAAGTCTTGCTTTTCTTCCTCTCCTGTGATATATCCCATCAGATCTTTGCTCATAAGATGAGCTTCCATTCTCATAGACCAAGCTGGATAGTTCTCTCTATCCAACTTTTCAATTTGGAGACTATCTCCCATCCTTGCTTCACCTGTAGTCTCAAATCTTTAGTCCTTATAAAGAATGAATGTACCTTAGCTTCGAATGTTGCTCCTTCTGATCCTTTTGATAACCTTTATGTGTCTTCCTTCAATCTTTCTTCACACTTTATTCTTTTGAACCTTCGAGATGTAAAGTTTGTATGTCTGCAGTAGTCGGAGTCTTCCTCTCCTCAATTTTGATACAACCTACTCTGATACCACTGATGGAGAGTGTAAATCTCCAAAAGAACAAGCTATCCTTGATGTTAGACCACCTCTATATCAAGAATAACTCTAGACTCCACTTAATTTTAAAAGACAATCACCAAACTATCAAGAAATTGATCAACTGTGAAAAATCACTTCTCAGAAAAATTCTGCTGCACATTAATCACTCATTGACTGATCATTCATGTAAAGTTTTTGATAAAACTTTGTACAATGTGTCGCCTAGAGATTGTGCACATTCTCCAAGTTAAATCACTTCAAATGCTTGAGTAGATTGTGAGAAATGACTCAAACAATTTACCTGTCTGAAACTGCCTTTCTGTAATGACGACTTTGACACCTGTAACTTATAAGCTATGGTTCTCCCAAACTATAGCCCGTTTAATCAAATGCTTTTAGCCATAGATGGCTTACCTCTCAACTTAAATTTTGGGTCCTCATTTGTGTAAAACTTTACACTATGCACTGAGCACTATCCATTTCTTTGACCATCGAATCTGCGCTTGTTTCAGAAGACACTCAGAACTTTCTTACATATGAATGTTCCTATTCAAAATTCTCTCAGCCTGTTTGCAATTGGACTCTCAAACTTGAACCATAGATGGATTAACTATGGACTTAGATGTGTACAAAAGGATTTCTCATAAGATTAAGCACAGAAGGAGAATTAGAGAAAAGATCGACGCGCAATTCTCTGAAGAATTTTCTTCTCATAAATCTTTATACATCTGATGGATGACACACATAATGTTCATCTCATTCTCTCCTATTCTTCTATATTTTTCATCTATTATCTTCTCTATCTCATCTATATCTCTATTACAACTATGAGCACGTATATATATATATATATATATATATATATATATATATATATATATATATATATATATATATATATATATATATATATATATATATATATATATATATATATATATATATATATATATATATATATATATATATATATACGAGTCTAACTCATCATTTTTTCAAATACATTGAAATATTGACAAGGGTAATGTACAAAAGAACTTTGTTTCTGAATCTCCTCTTTCCCTTGAAACTGATCTTCAATCTTTCATTCATCTTTCCACTTCTGGAATTTATGTAATCACTAATTGTTGATTGTTTTGCTCCAACAGATGTTCATCTAAGAAAAGATCCAAACCTTTCACAAAATACAAGTGATGTACTACATCATGTGTCAATGGGAGGTGCAAAAGCAGGAAGTTTCTCCAACAACTGTGATGGAAAAAAACTAAGTGCAATGTGGAATTGTTGGAAACAATTCTACGAGGTTATAAAAAACGTAAAAAGCAATCCAAAAATAACAACGAAAAGATTGGAGGTGTGGGTCAGACTAGATAAACTTTTGAAGATCATGAAGCAACAAGTAACTTCTGATATGTATGTGATTGAAATCAGAAGGGAAATCATAGAGATTGTAGAAACCATCGTAGAGGCTTGGAGTGTCAAATAAATAACTTACTACTTGGTGCGTTTCAAAGAGATTATTTAGTCCACCATTATTTTTTTAAATAAACAACTCATGATCTTTACCTTTATGTTTCTACAACATATTCTTCTTCTACATGGTCCATACTTTGTAGAAAAGTGAACACTTTCCATGTGGAACATGCAGGGCATAGAAAAGTCTCATTATCAAGCAAGAAAAAGATTTTTCATATCCACAACAAAAGGAAGATGGATCACAAAAAAAGGAGGAGGATTCACAAGAAGTAATCGACTCAAAGAGCTTTTTGACATGTTCTTTAGAAGACCATTACAAAGGAGCGCATGCTAGATATTATCAACAGATAAACTACAGAGACCATTTCATTAAAATATCATTAAAAGGACGAAACTTTTTTTAAGATATATGGAGTAAATTAATAAATAATGGCATTTCATTCCAATGTGAAGCTACAGTATTTGGAATATCTTTTAGTATTCTTTTGGAAAAAAATACATATGGATGTATATATAGTTTTTGAAACCATGATATTGGTGAAATGAAATGTCATTATTCTTCTTTTAATCTTTTAATGAGCTTGACTCTAGCAAATATCCTTTGTATCAGAGATACTCTTTTCTCTTGTAGCAAAGAATAGTTTGTACATTGGATAGATCTATTGCCAATGCATATCTAGAATACTAGAGGAAATAACTAGCTCTAGAAGCATTGAACCCTATGACAAAGCCAAATATCCAAAATGTTGTTGTTCTCTTAAGAAGTAGCACCCTATATTCATTAAATGACATTGAGGAAAATCCCATATATTTAGATAGGGTCTTCAAAGACAAGAGTGCAAAATCAAGCTCCTCACTCTAATACTTATGTACAACACAAAATAAATATGGTTTCAACTTTGGAAGATACTCAATAACTTAATGTATATCCACTTTTGCTTTTCCCTTATTCTCTAAATCTTTCCTTCTACCCTTTCGTATACCTAGAAAAAATTCTTCATCTAATATAGGTATCTACAAAAATAGCAACAAAGAAAGATCACTATGTATTGGTGGAAAGTGAATCATGATGTCAAATAATTGTAATACATTAGAAACTCAAAAAAATCAAATGAGTCAGGGAAAGGACCAATTCAAGTGATAAGGAATATTGGAAGAGCTTGGACGAGCCTAATTGCTTGAATGAATTGCTCCTCAAAATCTCCAGAAACCATAGATATTTATCCTATCTATATAATAATAACCTATAAGTGATGAGGGAGCACTAACTTGTATATGGAAAAAGTGAAAAAAGAAAACAATTCGTGAAATGAATCTAGGAGGAAAACAATTCAAGCAACTAGGATCATCAAAAAATCGTGGATGGGCCTAATTGATTGAATCGTTCGTATGTCACAATCATTTCAAATATAGGTAAATTTTCTTATATCTGATGTCAACAACTATGAATGATGAGAAATAATGATATTGCATAACGAGCATATAAAAATACTCATGGATGATCATAGCTACAAGGTAAGTGATTTTTGACATAACTTAACCTCATCTTCATCTTGAATCATTTCATCAAAGTCAATTCGCATTGTCCCTTTTTCCTTAGCAACCTCCACAAATGAGTATGCTCATCCAAATGACTAAATCTCGAGGTCCTTTGTCACTGTTCAAAATCTTCATCTACAAGTGTTGGCTTCTCTACAAGTACTCTATCATAGGAGCTAGAAAGAGCTTTACATGGATCTTTAAATGAATCATTTGACAAGCTCAAGTCTAGGCTTAGAAATTCCTCTTTAATTTCTTGCTTCTCATTTATAAACTTGTAGTTTCGTCAATCTCAGCTATTGTGGCAAGGCAATTTTCTTCTCTTAGGTTGAAGAGCTATTGAATGCAATACAGAGGATCTCAACAGAATGTGGGACCCCTCATCCAAAGACTTCCATTCATGAGATTCGTAAAAGATATATCCGCCAAGATTTTCTCAATGATGAGGGACAACCTCATTGGTGAATGTCAAATGGAAAACCCATGCTCTTCTATGCTTGTGAGAGGTAGCAAAAGATTTTTCAATTGAGTTCATAAATTATGCTTACTTATGTGCTGCACATTGTCAGAGCGTGACACTTATGGGAAAGGACTATGTTGTTGTGTCCAAACTAGGGTACAAATTTGACAAACCCATTGTACCTCTTGATATCAATGATAAAAAAGCCTCACTATTCCTCTAGAAAGAAACTATAAGTCATCTATAATAAAAATAGAAGAGATCCCTTCTCATGAACACATGAGAATAAATGCAGCAAAGTCTAGTGAGGAGAAGAGAAAGAAGAATTTTATGTCAAAAGAAATTGTTGTCCTTGAAGACATTTAGAGGTTGATGAAAGCAAACATGGAGATTTTAAAGAAAGGAGATGGCAAAGTTATTGTGATTGTTTCAATGCCATGGGAGGAAGATTACTTGCTTGACATAAGGCCTAAAGTCAAAAAGATGTTGAGAGATTTCAATGTTGAAGTCTCGGACAACATCAGAAAACATATCTCTCAGGTATTCTCTACAAGCCATAATATGTTCATAATTTTTTAGTAATTGAAAGGCTCCTTGATGCATGTCTTGGTTTTATATTGTAGGTTACTACTCTAGAAATGTGAAGAGATAGTTTTAAGAAAGGTCTTTTTCTTGGATCCACTTGTGAGTCAATATATACTTTTCATGCATGGGGAAATTGATCACTTTCTAAAAAATTTTAGTAAGGAGACAAGACATATTATTTATCCATATGTTTAAAAGAAAGTTTTCTTTACTCTTTTCCATGTAAGTCATCTTTTCACAAGGTAAAGTCTATTTATAATTATGGATTATATTTTGAGGGGTCATTAGAGTTTAATAATAATTGATTCAAATGAATAACATGCCTTATTTATGAAATCTCTCCAATCACAACATGAAAATTGCAAAATATAAGTTCTGGTACACTCTCAATGCACTTTTGTACCACCATTTCCATGCATTCTGATATTCTTTTAGCTTTGCAATGCTGCCAAGCTTTTGAAAATGAGAACTCATCAAAAATATCTAGGAATTTGCAAACTAAATGAAGAGAAAAAGTTTGGTTATATGCAAATACTTGTGCCATTACATCATCTGGATGGAGAGTGATTTCCAATGCAGTTAGGTTCTTAGAGCACATATTTTATAGTCCTAATCTAATTTTATTTGGTTTTCCAAATGCATGGGTCCTTTTGGTAAGAGAAAAGAGCAATTCATAACATCATGAAAGATATTTTTTGTCCATATGACCTATAATATCCTCCACAACCTCCACCACCAGGAGATAAGGAGACTCAAGATAAGAAGAAAGCACCTCTCATCCATTCTCCATTCAAGATGTACCAAAGAAAAAGCACAAAGGTGAAGGATCCAAAAAGGGAAAGCATAAAAAGAAATGGTAGATGTGTACTTTTCCATATCTATGATTACCTCTTGATAGTAAGCTCACGTATTTCCAATGTGTGTTGGAAGATATTTATTTTCTCTATTTTTGCTGTAAACACTAATTTGTATAGAAAGGAACCCTTCAAATCATTGTATGTATTATATCCTTATCTAGAAGATAGTGTATTTTCAATGTGTGTTGGAAGATATTTATTTGCTCTATTTTTTTTGTAAACACTAATTTGTACAGAAAATAACCCTTCAAATCATTGTATGTATTATATCCTTATCTAGAAGATAGTGTATGTAATTCATGTTTCTATAAAGAAATCAATGTTTCAACTTCTTAATGTTGGTGGTCTTTATTTCAAATAGAGAAGGATTTGTGGTGTGCCTACTATTTATGAGATCAATTAACATGATAAGTGGTTTACCATTTATTTCTTACCTTTAATGTTATATCTTGATTTTTTTACCTTTGAACTGAAGTCTTGGGCTTGCATAACAAATATTTTGAGAATTAAAAAGCCACGATTGATTCAAGTGAAGAGAGCAATCAGGGAACTTTCAATGGCCCTATTAGCTTGAATCGGTCGTGCCTTTGGTCAATGGTCCATAAAGATAAAAAAAAATACAACCAATTTAAGCAATTAGGGTACTTCGAGAACCTACAATGGCCATTATCTCTTGAACCTATCCTTTCCTCCAACATTTTCCACTTTTTAGTGTTCCTTTCATTATACCTTGTATCACTAATTAATATTTTGAGAAGAAAAAAATCCACAATCTATTAAAGCAAAGAGAAGTAATCTAGGAACTTAAAATGGTACTATTCGCTCAAATTGGTCATGCCTTTCGATAAATAGTCCATAAAAATTTAAAAAAAGGGACACAACCAATTCAAATGATTAGGGCCATTGGAAAACCTTCGATGGCCCTTATTGCTTGAATTGTTCGTGTCCTCCAATCTTCTCCTTCTTGTAATATTCCTACCCTTAGTACTCTATTTATTTTAATAATTAAAATGGAGAACTTTTATCCTTATCTTTACCGATTATTGTTTGGGAGAAATTCCTATAGAAGCTTTCTAACCATAATAATATAAACCATCACAATGCCAAAATGAATATGAAGAGTGCATATGTTAAAAAAAAAGAGATGAAATAATTAAGAACTAAATGTCTTTTTTTCCATTCAAAATTTTTGGTGGAAGAAAAAACGAGGCAAGATTGGTTATATTCTTAAAGGCTAGAACTTGATCTCCTTGGGTGGTAGCCAAGTAATGCAAGATAACCTCTTCTTTGATCTAATGTTTGCCATTGTACCCTCAATTGAGAATTTGAATTGTGGTGAAAACTCATCAAGGTACTCTAGAAGCTCTCTAACATTTTTGAGTTTCCAATTTGCAATGAGAATTATTTGTCTAGGTTGAAAATCTAGATGCATCACTATTTCTTACTCAAATTCTGGATAGTTCTCCTCCGAATCCAAGGGTTTCTAGACTCTAAGCTTTTTTTCCCACCTTTTGTAGTCATATCCTAAAACAAGATTTTGCCAAGATATCTGATATGAAATTAAAATAGAATTTGGACCAACTTTACATAAAATGATGTCACTAGATTTTAACCTTATTTTTTATCCCATTTCATACCTAAAACACCATCAATCTTTGAAATTTAAACTCTCCTATTTAATCACATTGTTCTTGTTTCCTGTAATAACATGTTTTTAAAACATGCTACAAAAACATGAAGAGGCAAAAAGAAATGAATCTTTATCCTTCGAGAAAACAACTGAATCTTTATCCTTTGAGAGAACAACTGAATCTTTATCCTTCAAGAAATTCAACTTGTTGACATTGCCCTTTGAATTTCATCTTTCATCTTGCAGAAAAAACTTGAAATTATTAGTTTACCTGATAATTTGCAAAGTAGATACATAATTGAATGCTATTGAAAATTGGAATAGATTTGTTTGCATACATAAGTTCTACATAATCCTTATAAAGAACTTTGAATATTCCTGTTAAACATTCAACAGGTTTCCATTCTTGAACATTGGACGAAAAAATATCTACAATAGGAAAATAGATATCTTATGATACGAAAACAACTAAAATGATTAAAGAGTAAAGAACATTGTTAAACTTCACTTACAATATGACGAGAACTTCATATGATTACTTAGCACTAGATCCTTAGCATTGTACACATGTTGAACTCTTGCAAACCACACATGTTTCTTTAGTTTGAAATTGAGAATATGAACTTTCCAATGGTTTTTTGTGTCATCTTCTTTAAATCACTTCACTTTATGGTCACTTCTACAACTAGGAAGCATAGTTACCCAATCATTTATCTACACAAAAGAGGTTTCCATAAGGAATCCTATCATCTGTTGTAAACCTGACATTAGGTTGCATGATTGGAAGGATGAAAAGAAGTAGAAGCCATTTAAACACTCAAAGAAATAGTAGAGAATTCTCAAAGTGGGAAATCGAGATTCACAAACTTCACGAGTATTTATAGAAAAACATTTTGATGCACACATGGAAGAGAGTCAAAAATTTTTTATTTGATGTATCAATTATGATCAAAATATTTTAGAATTTTGTAAACCCAAAAATATTTAGTATCTTCAAAAATATTTTCTCTCTTGGAAATTTGAAGATTTGCATTATGTAATGTGCAAAAAATATCTTTTCTTGTATGAAAAAAAAATTGTACACTAAATACAAGACATTCCATCACCTTAGCACTGCTTTTATAGCATGTTTACTAAAAAGAAGCCTTTCTTCATAGGATTAAAAGAGACATGAATGTTATATTTTTGTGCATGTGGAAAGACCTTATTTGTGGATTTATTTAATCCGTCATTAGCATACAACCACTTTTTGACGATTTTTTGCCCTAGATTTTTAATCATCTAAATTTTTCTAGTTTACTATGCCATTCATGAATTATGATGTGGTTTCTTCTTTGCTTCAAATTCAAACACCATACAAGAATGTATGTAAATATTTTGGGTAATATGTAACACTCTTCCTTTTTTATGTAATTTGGTAGTGATGTGTGTGAACAAACTTAGGATTGAAGAGGCACTTTTATTCGCTCTTTAAGAGGTTTTTTCCCTAGGCTTGTATGCAAACCTATAACTGTTGAAGCTCAAGGTCAAGGATAAAGCATGAAAGCACATCAAAGAAGTGGACACACAAGAAGAAGGAGCTAATATGGAGCTCCAAGAGGCACCTTTCAAATTTTTAGAAGAAATCCCTATAAATATAGTGATTTCCATCACTTAAAACCATTGTAAATACCATTTTCCATTTTTGTAACTCCATTTTGTTCAAGCAGAGGAGTCCTCGAGCTTGAGGAGTATTAGAACTACCATCCTACGAATTTTCATAATTTTTAGACTCCGTTTGAGCCCCCAAATAAGCCTTGGAACCTATTTTTTAACTAGGCCGAAGACTAGGTCTGGACAGGGCCAAAACCCCTCAAAAAAACTATAAAAAGGGCTCGAGAGCTCATTTTTGAGGTTAGCTTGTTGTAGTTTTCAGCTTTGTAAGAGAGCTCTTGTGTAATCGAAGATCTTCCATTGTTCCGCTCTTTGCTCTTACTTTGTGCGTGTGTGTGTGTATGTGTGTGCATGCTTGTGTACTTTCACTCACGCACTTGTGCCATCACTTGCTCACGGTCTTCATACCAGTCCTCACGTCTCCACGGATTGACATTTAGGAGGTGTATCTCCTCACGTTGGTACTCACCATTGTGCTAGAGTGACATCAAATTTGGTGCCGTTGTCGGGGAGAGAGCTTGGAGGACGAGCGTGTGACGGTAAGACGTAGAGTAGCGACGTTGGAAGGTAAAAAAAAAATCACCATTTTCAGTTCAGTTTCTAAGTTTTCCCTCTTCTTCATCATCATCATCATCACCACCATCTCTCTCTCACCTTCACATTCTCTATTTTTTCCGCTTTTTTGCCTATACATTTCCGATTTTTGCCTCTTCTTCTTCATCCTTAGCTATGCGACGAGTTCAGAGAGGGTTTGCAGCTTAGGCGCCTTTGAAATACAAAGATTTGCACCATTAAAAAATCAAAATATGAGTGGCAGTATCGCGGAGTGACAAGACCTGTGTTTGGTATCGCGGTGAGTTTGAAGAGTGATTTTTCATCTACAGGCTGATAGGAGTGACAAGGAGAACATAAGGTACACATATCTACAAAAAATTTTGAATTTGGGCTTAAAAATCTCCAAGTATCGTGTCCGGTTGAGTTTTGGTATCGCGATACCAGAATTCCCGTGTATCGCGATACTTGTCGAGGTATCGTATCGTGCACACCCACTTGAGGTATCGTGATACCATTCTGGTATCGTATCGTCAAGTGCTGGTATCGCGGTCGTGGTCGCCCCAGTGGTATCGTATCCCGGTCCACATGGTATCGTATCGTCTCGGTCCTGGTATCGTATCGTTGACCGTGCGGTATCGTATCGCGTGACAGTGGTATCGTATCGCCAACTTGGTATCATATCGCCTCCTATTTTGGTATCGTATCGTTCCAAGAGTCAGTATCGTATCGTGCAAATTTTGGTATCGTATCATCTACTGAGTGGTATCGTATCGCTTGCAAACTGGTATCGTATCATCCAGAGAATTCACTAGTATCGTATCGTGTAAATTTTTGGTATCGTATCGTTTGACACCTTGGTATCGTATCGTGACCACTTTCAGTATCGTATCGTCTAAGGTGGTATCGTCTCAAGTGGTATCGTGTAAGACAAAGGTATCGTATCGTGAAGATTTGGTATCGTCTTGCCTGTCCTGAGTTCCCAGAGAGATCCTGCTTCCCTGTTTTAACCCCCAGAACCCTAAATTGGCATACCTTTCTCATACAAAATCCGTTTGCTGTGATTTTGGTTTTGTTGGAAAGCTCGTGGGGAGTACTACCAAAACTTCCACTGGTTACGGTAAAAATAATACCAGGATTATTAGAGAGGGTATTTTTGAAGTTGACCCTCTGGGAAACTAGAAAACCAAGGAGTTCCAAAGGATTTGGAGCAATATAAGAGAACTTTGGGACTAGAAGCCAAGGCTTATGA
The DNA here is from genome assembly GCA_020310875.1 of Ceratopteris richardii. Classification (NCBI taxonomy): domain Eukaryota; kingdom Viridiplantae; phylum Streptophyta; class Polypodiopsida; order Polypodiales; family Pteridaceae; genus Ceratopteris; species Ceratopteris richardii. The sequence continues at coordinate 55,775,911 of CM035434.1, forward strand.
ACGTGAGATCTGGCAGACACTTAGGCAAGGATAGACAAAGCATTAGATCATCTGAGGCTAGTGTCAACCATACAGCCAAGTCTTGGGCTCAACAGCTTAGCGGTTATCCTTACACACTAAGTTCAGAGACCAGTGACTCAGAAATGTCTTTTGGCATGGAAAGACCCACACGTAGCTCAGGCACTGCCTATTTACAGACACCACAAGGTCCTTATAAGACCCAATTGGAGTATATCAGGACCAACCAATTAGGTGCTCACATCTATGAGGATGGTCTGAGACGATCAGTGGTCCAACTCAAAAATCCTGATCAACCCTTCGGACTTGAACACCCAGTGGTCAAGTTCGAAGAGGGTGCATACATTTATAAGGAAGGAACCATGTATGTGGTTACCAACTTACCAGATAGGACGGATGAGTTTGGAAATGTTATTCCTGAGAATGAGATAGGAGACCTAGAGCAAGGGAACCTAGGGGGAGAACCGAAGACTCCTAGAGGTAAGTCAGACTTGACCAGAGTGCTCACTCCAGAATGGATTCCTCAAGATAACAAAAGCATAGAACTATTCTTGAATAGAGAAACGGAGGAAGCCTTTTGGAGATTTAGGCCAGATCAACCCAGCCCAGTAGTCACCATCTATGAATTCAAGGATCCAGAGACACCAGGCAAAGTTGTCTATCTAGATCACACCTCAAAGAAATTATTCTTGGTATCAGATCATGACAGACATGCTTACACTTGGCAAGGTGAATCAATTTTCCCTCCACCAAGATCTAATGTTTCCCATGGCCTCCAAGGAGCCGGATCATCTAAGACTCATGAAACCTAGAGGGAAAGAACTAGAGAGAGATCGGAGGTAAGTTTTGCAGATACTGTGGGTAGAGACAGATCAGGATATGGAATGGAAAGACCTGAAAGGGAGACACATAGAGTACATAGGCATCAAAGAGATGAGCATGATTTTCCATTGCCTAGACCACGAGAGCACTCAAGAACCCTTAGACCCTCTCAAGTGGTTAAGACAATGAAGAACTACTTTGATGGGTCAGGAGATCCTTATGATCATGTGGCCGAGTTCAAGCAAGTGTTAAGAGCTGAACAGGTTGAGGACTTGTTCACTCAGTTCGAGGCATTTGGTTTGACTCTTAAAGGTACTGCCTTAGCTTGGTTTCAACCCCTAAATAGTTGCAACTATCGAGGGATAGGCCAACTGCTAGAGGAATTCATTGTAGAATTTTCCAAGAGTGGCATCAGGCATAATACATCATCCTTGATCCACAGCTTTAAGCAGACACCCCGAGAAATAGTGCGACTTGCAGGAAGAAGGTTTAGATAGTATTTGGAAAGATGTCCTATGCCAAAATTACCCACAGCAGCTAAACAAGTGGCCTTGTTTTTAGACGGTTTACTCAGCACAAAGTTAAGGTCATATGTGTACTTGAAAGAGCCTAGATCCATAGAAGAGTGTGTGTGGATATGCATTGACATAGAGGACAACTTGGGTGAGGAGTTAGGACTGTCCAAAGTCTATAAAGATTCTGATAGTTCTACTAGTCATACCTCCAGAGCCTCCAATGAGATAGATGAGATAGCTGAGCAAGTGGCCAAAAAGCTAGGAGTTCAAAATAGACAAATGCCAAGGGTCACCTCATTTAAGCGAGGTTATACATATCATACGGCTCAAGATTTTCCATACAATAGGCAGGCTATCAGACCAAGTTATCAGCAACCTTACCAACAGGGTGGGTATCAGAACCAATACCAACAGCCATATTACAGGCCACAGCAACAATATCAGACATCATACAGGCCACCACCAGTCCTAGGAAACCAACCACCAGCTCCTGCCAATGTGATCCCAGTTAAATATACGATGACGGAGGAGAACCCTAATAGAGCATTGGTGCCACTAACCCCTTTGGTCTCAGAAAATGACTCTCATGCTCATAATTCAGACTACTCCCATGAGGGTAGTCCACATGCTTATTACATAGAGTCACCTGAGCAAAGTGAGATTTCTCCATATCAATACGAGACACCACTTATGGAACAAAATTGGGAACCAGAGTACTCCAATCTCATGTATACGAATCCCAACCCCAGGCCCCAACTGAGACAAGTAAGACCACAAGCCCCTAGAGGTCCATGTTTTAGATGTCAAGGCGACCATTTCATTCGTGAATGTCCCCACCAACCAGCTATGGGACAAGGGCAAAACATCACAATACAAGGCTTTTGTCTTGAGTGTGGCAAGGAACACCTTCCTAGAGAGTGTCCGAGAAACCCCTCTAGTGCACCCAAGGTTACACCCATCAATGTGGTAGGCTTAGTGGCGGATTCAAGTTCAAGTAGCAGTAATGCGGCTCTTGTACAGGCAGTTACTAGGGCACAGACTGCACAAGCAAAACCATCTGAGCAATCGGAGTCAAGTGAATCAGGAGAGCCTAGTAAGAGGAAAACAAGAACTTGGAAGGATACCAGAGAGAAGGCTAATCGCAAGTGGAACAAAAAGATATCCGAACTAGAAGACAGCCTAAGGGATACCAAAACAAAAATAGAAGACATAGCATCTCAAAGCCCCTCGCATGCCAAAGCTCCATCCAATCCACCTCATCCCACCCCACCACCCATTGTAAATAACCCACAACCAGGGTCTGTTCTTGCAGACCCAACCCTAGAAGGCTTGGACATGATGTTCAAGGCCTACCAAGCTCGCCTTCAAGAAGGGCCAACAACTACAAACCTGGACAAGAGTTACCCGAGAGCAGACTTAGAGATTGAACGGATGAAAATGTGCATGAAAATGGTAGAACAAGCTCAAGCTATACTCGAGACTAGTCAAAAGGTCAATCAGACAAACTCTATCAAACCGGATTTGCATTTCCAAGGATTACTAGAAAGATTAGAGCAGTTGGTAAACAAACCACAAGTTTCTTTACCTCCACAGGCTCGACCAGTTATTAAAAAAGGAAGCTCACCACCAATGGGAGCTTATGTTCCTAATTCCATGGATGTTGGAATACCTCCTTCAATTCAACAGTACTCTCAAGAGTTCTTGCGGGAAATACAAGAAGAGAAATGGGCGAAGGAGAAGGGTAATTCCCCTCCTATTCCTGAGATTGATGACCTTCATGATCAATTTCCCCAAGACATTCCGTCTATCTATGGAGACCAAACAGAGCAACATGAAGATTAAAGATTAGATTTTAAATCTAACTCTTTACAAGAGTTGCCTCATTTCATAGGCCCATGGGAATCTGAATCTCTTCAGATTAGAGCTCCCACAATATTGGTAAGAAATGAAGACTCAATGATTCCTAGAAACACTGATGTCATGAAGAACGCTAAGGTTCAGTGTCATCTCACTGTAGAGGAGCTGCTCAAGGAAAAACCTGAGCTATGGAATCATGTGAAGGACCAGGTTCCAGAACTTGATTCCAATATGCCAAAAGTAGGCTCTAAGCAAAAAGTTCCAGAGATACCTCTTGATAAAATAGGAGACATGAGTGAAGGTGAAGGAGGTAATACTTATCTTCTGATCACCTATCAAGGTTACACAACCAAAGCAATCGTAGATTCAGGTGCTGGTGTTGCTATTGCGACCACCTCCTTGTGGAAGCAATGGGGCAAACCTACATTAAGACCAACTAGAATGAAGCTTCAAATGGCGGACGGTCATTTTGAAAGACCTCTAGGATTGCTCGAAGGGATAACTCTAACCACTTGTGGTGTAGAGTTTGAACACACATTTGTTATATGTGACTTTGAGAAAAATAATGTGTACGAGATGATCCTAGGAAGACCCTTCCTTCGACAATTGCAAATAGTATAGGATTGGGGAACCAACTCCTTGTACTTACAGCACTTAGGGGTCACTACCAAGGTCAATTTGAAGGATTACACCTTCAGAGATGTACCACCCCTACAGTGGAATCCTATCCACAAAGCAAAAGAAGATTCTATCTCTGTGCATTCTGGGAGTTCACCTGATCCATCCTAGCTGCATGAAGATACTCACTTGTGGATGTGCAAGGTCGCAGAGGAAGAGGAAAAACGTCTAAAAGCAAGAGAAGATGGAACTTCCACAGGAGGTAGACCAGTTACAGACCCAGCCTATACACCGATGATTTTTCCAGATGAGGAATTTGAGCCTCATGGCTGAGCATAAATTTTAGCTACCATGGACATTGTAGTTAATGAAGAACAATGGACACCTCATTGTGATGAGGAGGGTTATGATATTTCAGTGTTCATGTGTGAGCCCTTGTTGGAAGAGTGTGACCCTAGTGATGTCATAGAAGAAGAAGAGAATGACGATGATCTAGAGTCCATTGTGATGGATAGCTGCTTCGTCTCAGAGGAGCACTATCTAGAAGACGTAGGAGTGTTGACCCAAAAAGAAGAAGAACCTCTCACGAGCATTAAAACGGTAAATTCAAAGGAGGGAAGTGAAGGAGGTAAAAGGAAAAAGAAAAGAAAAGTAGTGAAACAAGAAGAGGAGGAATCATTGTTTGAGGTACCAGAAAATTTCAAGAAATATGAAGTTGAGGATAGGAAAATTTTCGTACGAATGCCTAAGAGAGAGGCCATTATAGGACAAGCATATGAAAATAAAGAAAAGACCAAAAAAATTGTAGTGACCATTGAAGGGAACAAAGAGCGATGTACGTACATAGGAGATGACCTAAGTGCAAAAGAAGAAGTGGAGCTTGTAGCTCTACTAAGGGAATATAGGGATGTGTTTGCATGGAACTATAGAGAGTTGAAGGGAGTAGATCCAAAAATTTTCTCTCATACAATCCCGATGACCGTTGATGCCAAGCCCACCAAACAAAAGCCCTACACATATAATGACACTTATGCAGCTAAAATCAAAGAAGAAATTGACAGGTTGATTGAAGCTGGATTTATCTATGAGATTGAGCATACTGAATGGGTGTCCCCTATTGTAGTGGTGCTCAAGAAGAATGGAAAGCTGCGAGTGTGTATTAACCTTAAAAAAGTTAATGCTGCTACGATCAGAGATAGTTATCCACTTCCAATCACTGAACATTTATTGGAGCGTGCTGCGGGCAAGGAAGTTTATAGCTTCCTTGATGGGTTCTCAGGTTACAACCAAGTTGCCATTGCCCCAGAAGATCAACACAAAACGGCTTTCACCACAGAATGGGGAATCTTTGCATTTTGTGTGATGCCATTTGGGCTCACCAATGCACCTGCAACATTCCAGAGACTCATGTGTCATGTCGTCAAAGAGTTCTTGCGAAAGAGCTTAGAAGTATATGTGGATGATTTATGTGCGCATTCCCAACAGAGAAGATACCACATCCCTGAGCTCAGACAGATCTTCAACAAGTGTAGAGAATATCGAGTGTGTCTGAACCCAGAGAAGTGTGTGTTCATGGTACGACAAGGTAAAATCTTAGGTCACATTGTTTCTAAAAATGGGATATCAACAGATGAAGACAAAGTAAGAGCCATAGTGGAGCTACCCAGGCCAAGGAACGTTAAAGAGGTACAAGCCTTTATGGGCCATTGTGGATATTACCGTAGGTTTATCCACATGTATGCCATCATAGCTAAACCTCTTTATGGTTTGTCGACAAATTTTGAATGGAATGATGAATGCAAGAATTCCTTCAATGAGCTGAAGAGACGTTTGTGTTCAGCACCAATACTGACCACTCCTGATTGGAATAAGCCATTCCATGTCCATCTAGATGCTTCCAATCATGCAATAGGATGTGTGCTAGCACAACCCACAGGTGAAGGAAATCTAGATTTACCCATCGCATATGCTAGCAGACAATTGAACGCAGCTGAACGAAATTACACCACAACAGAACGAGAAGGTCTAGGCATGGTATATGCTGTGAAGAAGTTTAGACACTATCTATTGGCCAACAAGTTCAAGTTTTTCACTGATCATCAAGCTCTATTATATTTGGTCAATAAACCTTGCAATACTGGACGCTTAGTAAGATGGTTCCTCTTACTAATGGAATACGATTTTGAAGTGGTTGTTAGGAAAGGTAGGACCCACCTTAGGGCGGACCATCTTTCTCACATCACTTCAAGAGAGCCACGGCAAGGAGTGTCGGATGAACTACATGATGCTTATTTGTTCAATTTAGAAGTTGTTCCTAAATGGGCAAATAAGTTAGTACCTGTCCTAACCTTCGGACCTGCAAATCAGAACGTAAAAACAAACAAAGAAGAAATTGTACGATCACAGCAATATCAAATATTGGCAGGAAGTATTTACAAGCAAGATATCGAGGGTGTTCTAGCTTGTTGTGTTGAGGACGATGAACATACTAGTTGGTTGCAACAAGCCCATGAAGGATTGCTAGGAAATCATTACTCTAAACAACGAACATTGCACATTTAGGAGTGTATTGGCCTATTATGGACAAAGAAATACATGAGTGGATTAAGAATTTTCCAATGTGTCAGAAGAGACCCCTAGTGGAGCATGCCACTCTTATCATGTGTCATTAATTCCAAATTGGAGCGCTCCATTGGTAGAATTTATGAGATTAGGAACACTAACAAACGAGGCTAATCTAGCAAGAAGAAGAAGCATGGAGCAAGAGGCTCAAGACTATGCATTAGTAGGAGACAACCTATACCGAAGAGGAAAAGATGGTTATCTAAGACTATGCGTTCATGAATCAGACTACTTGAAAGTCTTAGAAACGGCACATAGCGGGGTTGCAGGTGGACACTTTGGGCCTGACAGAGTAATCAAGACCATCATTTTCTCAGGACTTTGGTGGCCCACTCTTCACATGGATGCCCATACCTACGTGAATAAATGCGACACATGCCAACGTGCCCAATATCCTATTAGAAATGATAGATGCCTTTGAGGCCAATGATGGGAGGACGTGCATTTTCAAAATGGGGTATAGACTTTGTAGGTCCCATTAATCCCCCAGCTAGGAACTCCCATGCGGAATACATTATTGTAGCCACTGATTACCTTACCAAGTGGGTGGAAGTAAAAGCCACAACAAAGAATGATGCTCCAACGATGGCTAAGTTCTTATTCGAGAACGTGTTCACTAGATACGGGTTACCAATAGAGTTAGTCAGTGATAGAGGTACGCACTTCTTGAACGAGGTCATTGAAAATCTCCTTCAAGAATTCATGGTGATACACAAGAAGTCTGCCCCTTATCATCCACAAGCCAATGAACAAGCCGAGAGCACAAATAAGATCCTATGTAATGTATTGACAAAGCTCGTAAATAATAAACGCTCTGATTGGGAAAAACAACTTCATCATGCTATTTGGGCATACCGAGTTGCCTACAAAACGGTACTCAATGCCACCCCATTTCAAATGGTCTTTGGACAGAATGTTATGCTACCATTGGACTTCCTAATCCCCACCTTGAAAGTAGCACAAGAGCACGAGTGGAATGGACACGAGTTGTCCTCCAGGATCTTTGATCTAGAACGCTTAGGTGAGACGAGGCTACGAGCAGCAGCAGGCATCTATGCTGCAAAGAAAAGACAAAAGGCAAACTTTGATGCCCATGTAAAGGACAAAGGATTGAAAGAAGGAGATCTGGTGCTAGTTTATACGCTAAAGCAACATGCCCGCAAATTGGAGAAACGAGGATATGGACCCATGATCATTAATAGAATCTCCACTAGTGGTGTACTTCAATTGGCCACTTTAGAAGGTGATATCTTGCCAAACTATATAAGTGGTTGTCGAGTCAAGTTATATCAAGAACCTCTTACAGAGGAAATGCTAATGAGACTCAACATTGCTAAGAAGCGAAAAGAAGAGGAGTTAAGGGTTAGAGAAGAAGCTCAAGCAGAGGCTAGAGAGCACATTAGAAGAAATAAGTTACGGTGACTAGGCCTAGATGTCAACACAAAAGCTCCAAAATATCACATGGACATGTGCCAAAAATCAGACCTAACTACTTCTCGAATAATCGACCGACGCCCCTTTGTGACCATAGAGGTAGGACAAGGAAAGAGTGTAAGGACTGTGAGAGCATTGGTTGACTCAGGTGCAGCAACTAGTGCAGTTAGACTTTCATACTGCCAAGACCTGCAATTGGACATCAAGCCCATAGAAGCCTATCTCATAGGATTGGGAGGTGTGGAAACCCCTTGTTTGGGCGAGGTGGAACTTCCCATTTACCTTCAAGATGTTCCAATGAAAGTCAAAACACTAGTGTGTCATGATGAGGACCTTACAGAGCCACTTGTCTTGGGTCAAGATTGGATTTATGACCATGCAGTCAACTTGAACTTAAGAAGTCAAATTCTTCATGTTTGGGTACACGAACAATGCATTACATTAGAGTTAGAAAACTGCATGCTCACAAATCCAGATGTTGCACCTCCTCATAGTTCTTCTAGGACTAATCTGAGCAAAAAAGATGTTGTATGTGTCAAGGGCTCTATGTTTCAAAAGCAGTCAATCATGGAAGAACAGGCTCAAAGACAAACGAACTCCTCTTTTGCAAGGACTAATTCCGCCACCACAACTCAACCAAAATGGCAAGCAACACAGTACATGACAACCGCTATATCAAATAGACAAAGAGATTTCAAGAAGATAGTAGTTCCAGGCATGAAGCAAATTTGGGTACGAAAAGGAGAGCAACCACCAGCCTTGCCAACACAATTCCCACCTAGGCAAGCTAACCATGTGAAGACAAGAACCACACCACCAGGACCAGCTCAACGAGAAGGCATACAACAAATTTGGGTGCCTAAGAAATTAGCTGCAGCTCAACAAGAACAATCACATATGTGGCTGTCCAAGGCGCTCTTACACGTGCAAAGACCTATGCTCCCCACCACGCAAAAGGTCTCAACAAAGAAGCCAAGGAGAGAAAGGGTAAGAACAGAGCACAAAGACCAAAAGAAGATAAACTCAACCCTGCTGCAAAAGTAAGCAGGCAATCATTAAGGATATGGGCTTGGAAGCCAAAAGCACCAGCAACATCCACAGAACCAAAGAGCCAACCACACTGGATACCAAAGTCGGGACAGCATCCAAAGAAGAAGTGGCCTGAGGTGATGTCTACAGGGCCAAATACTATTCTAAAATGGGTTCCAATTAGGAGGATTACATCATTTCGAGATCCAATCGACACCTCCAATCAAAGGATGCAGCAAGTATGCAAGTAACATCAAAAGCCTCGACTGGCAACAACCAGGTGCCTTTGGCATAACCCTGTCTCTTGCACCATTCAGGTCATGCATTTCCAAAGTATGCATCAATATAGGGCCACATTACACGGCCATGCATAGACACAATTGAGAAGTCCAAGGCACATGAGACACACTTGACATATGTAATATATTTGATTGATCCTAACCACCTTCTTCTTGTTTTGTCATTGTTCCAAAAAAAAAAAAGAAAAAAGAAAAAAGAAAGAAAGAAAAGAAAAGAAGAGGACTATGTGCTTGAAAATGCTCATGAGCGAACTATCAGCAAGGACATCCATCAACAAAAAAGACAAGCCGATGGTCAAACACCATGATGGAACTACAACACGAAGAGATGAAGATCAACAGACCTTTCACCATGGTACGACGTGTATGCTTCAACAACACTATAACCATGATAGATTAGGAAACCTCTTCGTCAGCATACACTTGAGCACTTAGCTCAAGACCCAATCTCTTGCACCATACTTCTTACCATCCCATACTTCTTACCATGCATTTTCCAAGTACGCATACGTAGGGCCACACTACAAGGCCATGCACAAGGCACATATTTTGTTCAACCCATGCACTAATGCACTTACCCATCATACATTATGGGTTACAAGTACTTGGCATGAAAATTATGAAAGCCATCTTTGGAAGAATCAGAGGACATCAGGGTGACCAGTACACGAGCAAGGAAGCCATACACCACCGAGAGTTGCTCATAATCAACATTGACCACCTCCTTTGAGCAGCTAGCGGTTTTGGAAAGCTCACAAATGCACCATCAAGATGGAATACACGGAAGAAGTACATACAAAGGGACTACAACCTGCAAGAGCTAGCAGTGGCAAAGTGAAGAACTAGACAAATGACCAGGCTACATTGGAAAGAGGGACCGCTCTTGTTAATACACGAAGGACACTACCTCTCAACATACTACATGGGACAACCACCACAACAAGGGTCTGTCAGGGAGGACAGACTTAAGAGGGGGGGGAGTGTTGAAGCTCAAGGTCAAGGATAAAGCATGAAAGCACATCAAAGAAGTGGACACACAAGAAGAAGGAGCTAATAGGGAGCTCCACGAGGCACCTATCAAATTTTTAGAAGAAATCCCTATAAATATAGTGATTTTCATCGCTAAAAACCATTGTAAATACCATTTTGCATTTTCGTAACTCCATTTTGTTCAAGCCGAGGAGTCCTCAAGCTTGAGGAGTATAAGAACTACCATCCTACCAATTTTCATAATTTTTTTAGACTCCGTTTGAGCCCCCAAATAAGCCATGGAACCTATTTTTTAACTAGGCCGGACACTAGGTCTGGACAGGGCCAAAACCACTCAAAAAACTATAAAAAGGGCTGGAGAGCTCATTTTTGAGGTTATCTTGTTGTAGTTTTCAGCTTTGTAAGAGAGCTCTTGTGTAATCGAAGATCTTCCATTGTTCCGCTCTTTGCTCTTACTTTGTGCGCGTGTGTGTATATGTGTGTGCATGCTTGTGTACTTTCACTCACGCACTTGTGCCATCACTTGCTCACGGTCTTCATACCGGTCCTCACGTCTCCACGGATTGACATTTATGAGGTGTATCTCCTCACGTTGTTACTCACCATTGTGCTAGAGTGACAATAACCCTAATTGGTTAATTATCTTTTGTACATTTTACTTGGTAATACATTCTATGTTGTGTTGTGCTCCAAGCTTCTTCTTCTTCTTCTTCTTCTTCTTCTTCTTCTTCTTCTTCTTCTTTTTCTTCTTCTTCTTCTTCTTCTTCTTATTCTTCTTCTTCTTCTTCTTCTTCTTCTTCCTTGTGCTATTTCTATGCTTCCACAAACCTCAAACTCCAACAATTGGTATCAAGGCAAGTTGCCACATCATCTAGGGAATCAACATCAACACCCCTCTGTCCATAGTCTGAGAATCACATAAACATTGATGAGCATAGTAGGGGAATTGAAATTTTGATATGAGCTCATTTTTGCCTTCAAATGCACTATCAGAATGACTATAAGTGCAATTTTTTCCTTTTTTGACAAACATATATTTAGTCTTTGGTTTGCCATTACATATGCAATGCATATGATTGATGTGTTCTGCCTGGATTGATCTTCATGCACCAAAACAAAGACTAACTACTCAAATGTTAAGGCATTTGGATTGCCTTTCATCATCAACTAAAGAGTAGAAATGAAACTCTGATATGAATTTAGAAGAGCGTTAAGAATAGTCTAGACAAGAAAACTATTTGTTAAAACTTCATCAACAAAAATCAACTACTCCTTCATATCTTTGATCTTTGTAAAAAATTATCCATATAATCTCCTTCATTCATGTGATCACTCTCCAACTCTTTTGAGAGGTAAGAAAAGGAGCTTTATTTCTCACCTAGTATAAAGTTGTGAGTGTATACTAACCATCCTTTGCTATTTTCCAAGAGTGAATGTGAGGGATAATGGCATGTTTGACAAACAAAGCTACCAATGCATGTGTTTGAGCATGTTTGCTATCCCAACAAAGTTGCTCTCCAATAGGTCTAGTAGGAACCAAAACACAAATAGGAATTTGAATATTATCACCTTCAATGCCATCAGCATTGCCTTCAATAATTGTAACATAGTGCATTTTATTTAACTTATCGCATGCCTATAATGTCTCTTTGAGTCTCCATAAGCTCAAGGGTTGGTCTTGTGCCGGTTGGCTGGACCAAACTTTGTTGCTTCCCAACTCACTTTTCTACTTCCTACAAGCTTCTCCAAGTTCTTTCAACATAGGCTCATTCTCAATTTTGACTCACACACATACACAAACATACATATACACATTAACATACACAAGAACATACACCATAACAAACACATATATGAAAACACACTTACAACACATTAGCTCATTCATGTACACATTCACTCATTCACATACATACTCATCAATACATACAAATATCCATAGTTACCATAGATATTGACATGATTGTAAACATATGGAAACACATAAAAATATACATTCACATGCCCATATTAACATCTAATCACACATACATACACAATAACTCAATTGTTTAGGCATATAAAATTTATAGATGAAGACATACACATATCAACCATTTTAGGGTTGCACAAACAAGAACATACACATGAGCACAATCATAAATTGATAGGCACAATCACACATTCACATCACATATGTATGGATACTTGGACATAACATTTAGGGTTAATGCTTACACATATAGGCACTTAGGGTAATATTGTACATATAGTAAGGGTTATGTATGGAGGATTAAAATGGAGCAAAAATGGAGGGTTCAAATGGACATACTCATTAGGGGTTCCTCATAGACAAAATGTTTGCATGTCATGAAGAGTTCACATGTTTATGAAGTGTTCTCATGAAAAGTATACATGATCGTGGAGGGTTTATATGATCATGAACATGGACTTGTTCTTCAGACACACATGTCTAATATCCATGGCCTTCTTTTCCAACTATAAACAAGGTCATAACATAAACTCATATAGCAAATACCCTTATTTCATGTAAACAATTATACTCATTGCTTATCATCCCTTCATGTTCTGTTTATAGCACATCTTCCTCTTTTCCTTCACCTGCAAGTACTAAACAAAGAAATCATTTACATTTTGAGAGGTTTAGAGATCACCAATTTTTAAGAAGAATTTAATTTTTTTCAATGTAAGTTGGACTGGAGAAATCCATCCAACAACATGTTCTTGCAACAAGTCAAACTATACATCTGCATGTAGCCTTATAGATACCCTAATGATGCATCCAGGATTTGTTTTATTCAAACCCTCCTCTATGGTCAAACATTATCATGGTTCGCCCTAATCTTGGACAAGGACATGGTAGTACTTCATGACTATGAGGGGTTTCTTGGAGAGCTTACCACCATGTTTGGAGATGTAGGCATGAGTCAAGTGACAAAAACAAATCTCCACATATGTATGTATGCATGCATATAATGTCATATATAACATCATCCATCAAGAAAAAGTTTACTATCATTTCCCCTAGAGTGGGGAGCTGAGAAAAAACAACCATAAGGCTCATAGGCCATAAGTAACAGAAACACATTCCACTTGCCAAAACATTTCTACCAGAAACAAACACATTCTATCTACAAAAGAACACTCTACCTATATGTTTCTGTATGTGTGTTTTTGCATATGTGTGTGTCTATGTATGTGTGTGTGTTTATGCATGTATATATGTGTGTGTTTATGTGTGTATATATGTGTGTATGTAAGTATGTGTATATATATGTATGTGTATATATATGTATGTGTACATGTGTGTACGTATATGTGTGTATGTATGTGTGTGAATGTGCATGTGTGTATGTAAGTGTTTCTATGTCTATGTATGTATGTATGTATGTGAGTACGTGTGTCTATATGTGTGTGTGATTTTTTGTGTATGTATTGTGAAGAGATGGATAAGTATGTGTTTGAAGATGAAGAGGTGTTGCAAAATCCTTGATCTACACCAGCCAAATGAACTCTAGGAGTAGATGGTGGGCCCTTTTAGCTTGCCAATGGATGTATTAGACACCCTATGTACCTTGGAAGATCACTCTCAAAAAGATAGATCAAAACAGATAAGTTGGAGTTAGCTCAGAGGTGAAAACTTGCTATTCTTGGTTCATACACCTGTCCAGTGTTTTACATAATTCTCTGAGCACAGCACCAATTAGCTTAATTACTCTTGGGGAAGTCTAGTTAGCTTAAAGAGCTAACTTTCAAGAGTAATCTCATCAAAAATAACAAAGCACACACTGAGAATGAGTTTTAACAAGTGATGACATCATCCCGATTTTCACGGGCTGCTACAGAAATAGACCAATGAGTCGAAAAATCACCATAACTCAAAATGTAGAAATCCAATGATTATGAAAATTTGTATGGTTATACTAGACAGTAAGTTGAATCCAAAAAGCTTTAAGTCACTGAATTTGGATAAGTAACCACTGAGAAACACCTCTGACAAGATGAGTGAAAAAGTCGGGTACCTGACAGAGAGGTGAAGATGAACAGACCCTATTGACTTCAAATGACCATAACTAAAGATTGCAACATCCAAATGACATGAAAATTTATGAGCATATAGTAGACTTATAGAGCTAACTTTACCAAGTTAAATCACTGAAAATGATGCACCAATCTCAGAGAAAACATCTCTGCAAGCTGACTGAGAAAACTGAGAGTAATGGTAGTGAGTAGTACACTTCACAAGAACATGGAAAGATGAAACCAAATAATCATGAAAATGAAAGTATATTTCTTGTACAATACAATGACTTACTGATACATATGTGTGCCTTGTAATCACACCTTGATATGGCATAAAGCTCAGCTCTTGGAGGTCTTCACATAGGTCTCTCTAACCACGACTAAAACTGCCATCTATTTATAGTTGAGTTTGGGAGGCTAACTTCCCTCAATCACTCTCCAATCAATCAATGATTGATTTGATTCTCTACCTACCACAAATCAGGAATTTGTGGCTCCTCTTTCCATTCTTGATCAAGTGGACTCAACCACTTAAGATTCTCTTACTTTTACATTAAGTAAACTCTTCAAAAGTTACAAGAGGTAGTTCACAAGTGAACTTTACATAGTCTTCTTTTTAAAGCTTCTTCTAAGACTTTGTGAGACTCAAGCCAATACTTAGGCTTGTCATAGACTTGCTCCAACAGCTCCCCCTCAAGCCAAGTATGCTTGAGGTCTTCAATCTTCCAAGATTACGTGCAAACCTATCATAGCCTTGAATTTGCAAAGCTTTGTACCATCCAATGCTTTGGTTAGAATATCTGCACATTGTTGATGAGTGGACACATATGATATTTGAATCTCTTTGCTTAAAACCTTCTCTCGTACATAGTGATAATGAACTTCAATATGTTTAGTCCTTGCATGAAAAATAGGATTAGCAGCCAAATGAATAGAACTCATATTGTCACCAAAAATAGTTGGAGTTCCAAACTCCAATCCAAGATCTTTGAACTATGTCTTCATCCACATAGCTTCTTGTGTAGCTATGGCAAGACCTCTATATTCAGCTTCAGTAGAAGAGAGAGCAACTGTGGGTTGCTTCTTGGATGACCATGAAATAAGCTTTGAACCTGCAAAGGTAAGATAACCTGAAGTGCTCCTTCTATCTTCCTTGGAGCCAGCCCAATCTGCATCAGAAAATAGCTTCAAACCTAAATCAGATACATAAGGATAATAAAGTCCTTCACTTATGGTTCCTTTGAGATACTTGAGAATCCTTTTGGCAGCATCCATATGTGGTTTCCTTGGTGTGTGCATAAATTGGCTTAGCACATGTTGCGAACATTTGTTTTATGTGGGGTACAAGTTTCAAATTATGTAAATACCTTTGGGAAGTCTTCAAATACTTCAAGAAGGCTCATATTATTCATAAAATTTAGCAAAAATACCACGTGAGTTCTAGAACATGGTGAGTCAAATTAGTGAGTCACAAGGGAGCTTCAGTGGTGTCCTAGTGGAAGGTCGATGTGGCTAGTTCTCAAAGTCCATCAATACTTTGCTTATTTGAGCACTTGAGTCATGTAATACCTCCATCCAAGTGTCTACCACGAATTTAGATGTATTAGGAAGGTTTTAGATTAGTTTCCCATGCTATAAAAAGAGGAGAAAAGTCGTGATCTTGTGGGATGTCCAAGAGAGTATCTCTATGCTACTCTAGTTTTTGTATGCAGAGCTTGCAGAGCTTGTATCTCCCTCATTATATATCCAAATTACATGTTTGATAGCTCATTTGAAAGCTCTTCTTGTCTACTTTCATAGTACCAATTTTCATAATCATTGGATTTGTGAGCTGAGAGCAACACTCTCTGCAAGTAGTGTGTGTTCTCTGTTTTTTATCCCTGCTGAAGGTCTCCATTAAACATCCAACTTGCAGAGGTCATATCTCCTTGTGTATGTATCCAAACCATGTGTTCTTTGGCTTGTTAGAAAGCTCTCCATATCTATCTGTATTCTGGAAATTTTCAGATTCATTGGAGTTGTGAGTTAAGAGAAGTAGTCTCTGCAAGTGATGTATGTCCTCAGGTTCATCTCTGTTTCAAGGTCTCCATTAAAGCTGCATATTGCAGAGGTCATAGCTCATTGAGTATTTATCCAAATTGAGTGTTCTTTGGCTCATTGTAAATCTCTTGGTCTCTAATATATGTGGTTAAAACAGTTTTAAAAACTTTTGAGTGAGTAGAGAGTAGTAAGCTCTGCAAGCATGACTGGTTTTCTATGATGAAGTTTGTGAGAAGGTCAACTTGTTCCTAGGGGGTTCCACCTACTTCCTGCTATACTTTGGAGGTCAATAAACTCCAACATTGGTATCAGAGCAAGTACTTGGAGACTTGGAGAAGGTTATCATACCTTGACGAAGAATTTGAAGCTATCAAAGAAGCAGTTCATCATCAACACTACACAAAGGTAGAAGAAGATTGCAAGGAGGCATCTGAAGCAACATCCAAGCAAAGAAAGGTGCACATACCTCATTTATAAGGTAAATATTATATTTCTTCTCATCACACACATTGGAAAGGAGGCTTAAAGGAGGAAGCTTAGCATTTGTATTATGGGAGACCAACATGCACAAATAGAGAAGCTTGATAAGACCAATTATCAGGCATGGAAGTTTAGAATCACAGCATACTTGCAAGGTAGAGGCTTGTATGGTTTGATTGATGGCACAGATATCAAACCCACATTACCAGAGGACCCAAATCAGCAACAATTGAGGGAGTTTAGACTTTGGAATGAGAGAGACAAAAGGGTTATATTCATTTTATCACAAAATATTCAAGATTCAATGGTAGGACACATACAAGATCTAGACACAAGTAGAGATGTTTGGCTTGCATTGGAAAGGTTGTATGCTACAGGTACAAGAGCAAGGAAGATTCAACTCAAAAATGAGTTGAATAACATAAAGAAAGATACAAGGACATCGGTCAATGATTACATATTGAAAGTTAAAGAGATTGCAGATCAACTAGGATCAATTCAAGCTCATGTGGAGGACGACGACTTGGTTGCACATACTCTCAACGGACTCAAAGATGATGAGAGATGGAAACCCTTCATTACTTCAGTTTATGTCAGAGGAGAATTACCAGATTTTGATCAACTTATTGCCCTCATGGTCATGGAGGAGATGAATCTAAATGGTTCTACTTCAAATCAAAAAGGATCTCAAGGACAAGCTCTTTATGTAGGATCATCAAGAGGTGGAAACAGAGGTGGAAGAGGTTCAAATAGAGGTCGAGGAAGAAGGATCGATGATCAAAGGACTTCAAGTGGCTTCTTCAACACAAGAGGAAGAGGAAGATCAAGCGCTAGAGGTACGAGAGGCTACTACAACTACAACCAAAGACAAAGGAGTGAAGATAATAAGAACAATTGCTATATATGTGGAAGGTATGGACACTATGCCAAAGATTGTTATCAAAATGAAAATAATCAAGGTGGTAATCGAAGAGGAGGCTATTCAAGAAGAGGTAAACAACAAGGAAATTATGCAGTTGAAGGTAAAAGTGATGATTATGATTCTCTTCTTATGATGAATGTAGAAACTAAGATGAATTCCAATAGTGATGTATGGTATGTAGATAGTGGTTGTTCTAATCACATGTCTCATGATGCTTCATGGTTTTCTAATATGCATAATCCGTCATGTAAAGGTCATGTTGAAACAGGAGATGATACAACACATAAGATTATGCAGGTTGGAGATGTTGTTATGCAGGATAAGAGCAAGAAAAATTGCTTGAAGGATGTACTTTATGTGCCAACGATCACTAAGAATTTGATGTCGGTTGGTCAAATGGTAGAAAAAGGTCTACAAGTGAGATTTAATCATGCAGGTTGCTTCATTGAGGATCCAAAGCAAAGGAGGTTAATTGCTAGAGGTCAAAAACAAGGTAGATTGTTTACATTCAAGGTAAACCCAAATCATACAAACTATTTCTCTTATGGTAT
This sequence comes from Ceratopteris richardii, assembly GCA_020310875.1. Taxonomy (NCBI): domain Eukaryota; kingdom Viridiplantae; phylum Streptophyta; class Polypodiopsida; order Polypodiales; family Pteridaceae; genus Ceratopteris; species Ceratopteris richardii. The sequence continues at coordinate 55,794,131 of CM035434.1, forward strand.
GCATCGAATAGCAGAGCTTGATCTATGGCACAAAAGGATTGGACACATGAATGTACACAAGTTAAAGGAGCTATCAAAGAAGAGGATTGTTGAAGGATTACCTGATCTTACTAAGCAACATATGGTGCATCTTTGTGAAGCATGTCAAATGGGTAAGCAGAGTAGACAACCTTTCAAGCATTCAAGTTATGTAAGTGATGGTTTGCTAGATCTCATACACACAGATGTGTGGGGACCTACTAAAGAGGCATCCTTGATTGGTAATAAGTACTATGTATCATTCATTGATGATCATAGTAGAATGACATTTGTGTATTTCATTAAACATAAGAGTGAGGTCTTTGATTGTTTCAAGAAGTTCAAATCATATGTCGAAAAGCAAACAGGAAGGTATATTAAGAAGCTAAGGTCTGATGGAGGGGGAGAGTATTTCTCTCAAGTTTTTACTGATTTTTTGTATGATGAAGGTATCAAAAGAGAAGTTACATGCAGGTATACTCCACAACAAAATGGAGTCGCAGAAAGAAGAAACAGAATCATAGCAGAAGCATCTAGAAGTATGCTTAATGATATGTGTTTGCCTAATTATTTTTGGGCTGAAGCTGTTAGCACAAGTGTTTACATTATGAATAGAGTTCCGACTGCTGGAGTTCATCATTTGACACCATATGAGGTATGGCATGGAAGGAAACCAAGTGTAAGTCATTTGAAAGTATTTGGTTGTGTATGTTATGTACATGTACCTAGTGAGGTGAGATCTAAACTTGATGCAAAATCAGAAAAATGTATATTTATTGGTTATGCAGATACTCAAAGAGGATATAGATGCTATAATCCTCATACCAATAAGGTTGTTGTGTCAAGAGATGTAAACTTTGATGAATCACTTTCATGGTATGCAGATAAGAATTGTTTGCAGGACATGGATGAAAATGAAGAAGGTGTGGTTGAAGGAGATGAATGCATAGTTCAGCCATCAGGAAGTTTAAATGATGAAAGGAGTGGTCTAGATGAAGAAAGAGGATCACCTTTCAATGGAAGATTAAGGCAAGAGTCACCTCCAAGTGTTAAAAGTAAAGGTAAACTCAAACTTGTTGAAGTTAATGATGAAGGAGAGGAAATTAGTGATGTATGTGAGTATGGAGAATCATCAAAGGTTCCTAATAAGAAAGGAAGAGCATCTACATTGGAGGTAAGAAGAACTTCAAGAGTAAGTAAACAACCTCAAAGGTATACTTATGAATCTTTCATGAATACTCATTATGCTTTTATGACAAAAGTTGAGCAGGAAAATGAACCCACATGTTATGATGAGGCCAAAGGAGATGAAAAGTGGGAGAAGCAATGAGAGAAGAAATGGAAGCACTTCAGGATAACAAGACTTGGAATTTAGTTCCAAGTACACCAAAGCAAAAGGTAATTGGTTGCAAGTGGGTTTTTAAGATTAAAAGAAATAGTGATGGTAGTGTGTCTAGATATAAGGCTAGACTTGTAGCAAAAGGATATAATCAAACTCAAGGTGTGGACTATGAGGAAACATTTAGTCTAGTAGCAAATATGGCAACGGTGAGAACTTTGTTGGCTTTAGCTGCAAGTAAAAGGTGGAATATATATCAACTCGATATAAAGAATGCCTTTCTTAATGGTGAGTTAAATGAAGAAGTGTATATGTCACAACCAGATGGTTATGTGGATGCAAAATATCCTAATCATGTATGCAGGTTAAAGAAGGCATTGTATGGTCTTAAGCAGGCACCAAGGGCATGGAATGCAAGGTTGGTAAAGTATCTTATGCTGCAAGGATACACAGCGAGTCATGCTGATCCTTCACTTTATGTAAAACATGTAGATGGCATGTGTGTCTATGTATGCATTTATGTGGATGACTTGTTGATTACAGGGAATAATGCAAAAGCAATTGATGAGATAAAAGGTAATTTGGGAAAGGAATTTAAAATTTCAGATCTTGGTTTGCTCAGATACTTTCTTGGGATTGAAATTGTGTATAGCGATGAAGGTATGTGGTTGATACAAAGAAAGTATATATGTGATATGCTGAAAAGGTTTGGTATGCAGGAATGTAAATTTGTTTCTACTCCAATGGAATGTAATGTAAAGCTGAGTGCAAAGGAAGGTGATGAGTTGCATGATATGAATGTATATAGATCCATGGTAGGATCTTTGATTTATGCAACAAAAACTAGACCTGATATATGTTATGCAGTGGGAGTATTGTCACAGTTTATGCATGAACCTAGAGTACCTCATATGCATGCAGCGAAAAGAGTGCTTAGGTATTTGAAAGGTACCATGAACGAAGGATTATTTTATAGTCATGATGTTGATCTAACTCTTAAAGTCTTTAGTGATGCAGATTGGGCTGGAAGCAAAGATGACAGAAGATCCACAAGTGGATATGTGGTAATAGCAGGAAACAAGACATTAACATGGAGTTCAAAGAAACAGCCTACAGTTGCTTTATCTTCTACAGAGGCTGAGTATAGAGGTTTAGCATTGGCTACTACTGAGGTTATGTGGTTTAAAAAGTTGTTTCATGACTTGAATGTGCAGGTTGATGTACCACTGATATATGGGGATAACTTGAGCAGCATTCATATGACCTCAAATCCTATTTTTCATGCTAGAACAAAGCATATAGAGGTTCACTATCATTATGTTCGAGAGAAGGCCATGAACAATGAAGTGCAGGTTTCTTTTGTTGGAACAAAGGATCAAGTTGCAGATATCTTCACCAAATCCTTGGATGGACCAAAGCTTCAAAGATTCAACTATATTCTTGGCATGAAGGAAATACCCTTTGAAACTTGAGGGGGAGAATGTTGCGAACATTTGTTTTATGTAGGGTACAAGTTTCAAATTATGTAAATACCTTTGGGAAGTCTTCAAATACTTCAAGAAGGCTCATATTATTCATAAAATTTAGCAAAAATACCACGTGAGTTCTAGAACATGGTGAGTCAAATTAGTGAGTCACAAGGGAGCTTCAGTGGTGTCCTAGTGGAAGGTCGATGTGGCTAGTTCTCAAAGTCCATCAATACTTTGCTTATTTGAGCACTTGAGTCATGTAATACCTCCATCCAAGTGTCTACCACGAATTTAGATGTATTAGGAAGGTTTTAGATTAGTTTCCCATGCTATAAAAAGAGGAGAAAAGTCGTGATCTTGTGGGATGTCCAAGAGAGTATCTCTATGCTACTCTAGTTTTTGTATGCAGAGCTTGCAGAGCTTATATCTCCCTCATTATATATCCCAATTACATGTTTGATAGCTCATTTGAAAGCTCTTCTTGTCTACTTTCATAGTACCAATTTTCATAATCATTGGATTTGTGAGCTGAGAGCAACACTCTCTGCAAGTAGTGTGTGTTCTCTGTTTTTTATCCCTGCTGAAGGTCTCCATTAAACATCCAACTTGCAGAGGTCATATCTCCTTGTGTATGTATCCAAATCATATGTTCTTTGGCTTGTTAGAAAGCTCTCCAAGTCTATTTGTATTCTGGAAATTTTCAGATTCATTGGAGTTGTGAGTTAAGAGCAGTAGTCTCTGCAAGTGATGTATGTCCTCAGGTTCATCTCTGTTTCAAGGTCTCCATTAAAGCTGCATATTGCAGAGGTCATAGCTCATTGAGTATTTATCCAAATTGAGTGTTCTTTGGCTCATTGTAAATCTCTTGGTCTCTAGTATATGTGGTTAAAACAGTTTTAAAAACTTTTGAGTGAGTAGAGAGTAGTAAGCTCTGCAAGCATGACTAGTTTTCTATGATGAAGTTTGTGAGAAGGTCAACTTGTTCCTAAGGGGTTCCACCTACTTCCTGCTATACTTTGGAGGTCAATAAACTCCAACAGCACACTCACACTGTAACATATATCTACTCTTGTCAATGTGGCATAGTTGAGACTACCCACTAGACTTTGATATGATGTGATGTCCTCTATGAGTTCACCTTCATGTGAGCTCAATTTGTGATTGACCTCCATTGGAGTACCATGATCTTTGTAGACAACTTCCAAACCTAGGAAGTAGGTAAGTGAACCCAAATCACTTATCTTGAACTCTTCTCTCATCTGATCTTTGATCTTCTTCATACCATCTGCATCATTTCCTGTCAATATAATATCATCTACATATACACATAGATAGATGACCTCGGAATTACTCTTTTTAATAAAGAGTGAAGGATCTACCTTGCTTGGTTGAAAGCCTTTGTCCTGCAAGAATGAAACAAGCCTAAAATTCCAAGCTCTTGGAGCTTGCTTGAGACCATACAATGCTTTGTTAAGTTTACACACATAATCAGGATAAACTTGATTCTCAAAACCAGGTGGTTGTGCCATATATACCTCTTCTGTTATCCAACCATTCAAGAATGCATTCTTTACATCTAGTTGAAGTATCTTCCAATTCTTAGAAGAGGCAATACTAAGCAAAACCCTAATAGTAGGCATCTTTGCCACAGGAGAGAAAGTCTCCTCATAATCAATTCCCTGAGTTTGTGCAAAGCCTTTTGCCACAAGCCTTGCCTTATACCTGTTAATTGAACCATCAGAATTCTTCTTGAGTTTATAGACCCATCTTGAGCCTATTACCTTCATGGATGAAGTCTTGGGCACCAAATCCCAAGTGTTGTTTTCCTCAAGTGCTTCAATCTCTTCCTTCATTGCATGCTTCCATTCCGTTTTTGCTTTGGCCTCTTCAAATGATGATGGCTCCTCTTGGTTTATGTCCTGTGCTATGTAGATAGAATGTTTAGTTACTAATGAGGTGTCAAACCCATACCTTTCTGGTTTTTTCTTTTCCCTCATAGATCTTCTTAGGCCATGATGTGATGATTCTGCTTCATGTCCAAGTTGCTGCAATTTTGCTTTACCTTTAGACTTCCATGCTTTGATCTTTTCCATGTGAGATTCTTCATCATCCTCTGAGGTGTCTTGTTCTTCAATCTTTGATTGTTCTCTACCAAGCTTTGGAAAATCTTCTTCAAGATCATATGGTAAATTGATCTTCCTGCATGAATCTTCATACCATGAATTGTTCTGATCAAAAACTACATCTCTGCTTACCAAGAATCCTTTGTTGGTAGGGTTGTATAACCTGTAGCCCTTTTGATTGTTGTCATATCCAATAAATACACACCTTTCTGCCTTTGGATCCATCTTGCCTCTAACCTGTGAAGGAACATGAGCAAAAGCAATACATCCAAAAAATTTACAATGATCTAAGCTTGGTCTTCTTCCATTCCAAGCCTCATATGGAGTCATCCCATCAAGGGATTTTGAAGGCAACCTATTAATCAAGTAAGTGGCTGTAGATACAGCCTCAGCCCATAAGTAATTAGGTAAATGCTTTTCATTTAACATAGACCTTGCAGCTTCAACAATTGTCCTATTCCTCCTTTCTGCCACTCCATTTTGCTCAGGAGTGTACCTTGTAGTTACCTCTCTTTTGATTCCTCTTTCTTGAAGAAAAGAATCAAACTCATGGGAGAAATATTCTCCCCCTCCATCTGACCTTAGCCTTTTTAGTGATTTACCTGTTTGATTCTCCACAAGAGCCAAATATCTTTTGAAACATGAAAAAACTTCATCTTTGTGTTTCATAAAGAATAGGATAGTCCATCTACTGCAATCATCAATAAAGGAAACATAATACCTTGATCTAGATATTGAAGCTTCCTTGCTAGGTCCCCATACATCTGTATGAACCAACTCCAAGAGATCTCCATGCATATAACCTTTCTTCATGAATGGTAACCTGTGAGACTTTCCAAATTGACATGCACTGCACTTATAAATCATATGTTGTTTTGACAAATTAGGAAGTCCAAGTACACTTTGGTCCCTGCAGATTTGCTTTAATGACCTTTCACCAATATGTGCTAACCTTTTGTGCCATACTTCCAATTATGTGAGTGTCTGACTACCATAATTAAAGAGAGCAATGTTTCTAGTGTCCTGTAATTCAAATGTGAATAATCTACCTGTCTTTTCACCTTTTGCAATTCTTCTGAATCCTTGACTTGGATCTTCAACAAATGCTCCTGCTTTTGTGAACCTGACTTGCAACCCTTTCTCTACTATCTGCCCAACACTTATCAAATTCTTTGTAATGGTAGGGACATAGAGTACCTTACTGAGTAGGTTGATGTTTCCATCAGGTGCTTTGACATTGCCTATTTTCTCCACAGGATGTTTTGTATCATCTCCTGTTTGTACCTCATGCTTATTCCTTGGATCTTCTAAATCTGATAGGAGTGCCACATTTCCTGCCACATGATTTGAACAACCTGATTCTATGTAGAAAACATGCTCATCAAATTTACCTTGTGGCATAGCCATGTTCATGATCAATAATGAATCCTCTTTGTTTGAGTCTTCTGTGTAGTTATTGTAGTCTCTCCTTCCTTTGTAGCCTCCTTGATAGTTTGAATGATTGTAGTTGTTGTAGTTGCCATGGTAATTGTTGAACCTTCCTCTTGAGTAGCCATAACTTCCTCTATTGTATCTTCTGCCTCTTTGATTCCTGGAATTCCTAAAGCAATTTTCAGTTGTATGATTAGTTAATCCACAAATAGAACATGAGTTGGAGTCTTGGGATCTCCCCCTGCCTTGTCTACCTCCTCTTCCTCTACCTCTGCCATGTCTTCCTCTACCTACATAGTTAGCTTGATATGTACCTACTTCATCATCCACTTTCTTTGCCTTTCCTTTGTTATCTTTAGACTTGCTTTTATCCGTGTATAAAGCTGAATTGATTACCTTTAGAGCTTTCTCCATTTTTGATAAGATTTTCCTCTTAAGTAAGTAGTTGTCCAATGAGTGTGTTGAAATCAGGTACATGCATGTCCATGTACAAATCCATAGCTGTGGTGAATGCTTCCCACTTATCATCTGCCTTCAAGCCATTGATGACCTGCCTTACAATTTGCTCTTCATCTATTACCTCTTCAATGCTTCCCAACTGATCCGCTATGTCCTTGAGCTTTGTGACAAAATCAGTCACATTTTGTTTGGGAGCCTTCTTGAGAGTTGTGAAATCCAGCCATCGTTGATGCTTCCTAGCTTTGGTACTTGAAGAAAAGAAAGCTTCAAGTGCATCCCACACTTCCTGAGATGTCTTACAACTTCTAATGTGAGGCAACAAAAAATCTGAGATAGAGTTGAGGAGATAAGACCTTGCAAGTGCATCCTTGGAGCACCATGTGCTCAATCTTTCTTGCTCTTCTTGTGTTGGTTGACTTTTGTTCCTGAAACTTGGCATAACTTCATCTCCAGCCACATAACCATATAAACTTCTACCTTGGAGATAAGCTTCCATCCTTAATGACCAAGCTGATTAATTACCTCTGTCCAATTTGTCAATTGATGAAGGAAATCCATCTGCCATGTTGTCCAACCTTGCTCTGATACCACTGTGAAGAGATGGATAAGTATGTGTTTGAAGATGAAGAGGTGTTGCAAAATCCTTGATCTACACCAGCCAAATGAACTCCAGGAGTAGATGGTGGGCCCTTTTAGCTTGCCAATGGATGTATTAGACACCCTATGTACCTTGGAAGATCACTCTCAGAAAGATAGATCAAAACAGATAAGTTGGAGTTAGCTCAGAGGTGAAAACTTGCTATTCTTGGTTCATACACCTGTCCAGTTTTTACATAATTCTCTGAGCACAGCAGCAATTAGCTTAATTCCTCTTGGGGAAGTCTAGTTAGCTTAAAGAGCTAACTTTCAAGAGTAATCTCATCAAAAATAACAAAGCACACACTGAGAATGAGTTTTAACAAGTGATGACATCATCCCGATTTTCACGGGCTGCTACAGAAATAGACCAGTGAGCAGAAAAATCACCATAACTCAAAATGTAGAAATCCAATGATTATGAAAATTTGTATGGTTATACTAGACAGTAAGTTGAATCCAACAAGCTATAAATCACTGAATTTGGATAAGTAACCACTGAGAAACACCTCTGACAAGATGAGTGAAAAAGTCGGGTACCTGACAGAGAGGTGAAGATGAACAGACCCTGTTGACTTCAAATGAACATAACTGAAGATTGCAACATCCAAATGACATGAAAATTTATGAGCATATAGTAGATATATAGAGCTAACTTTACCAAGTTAAATCACTGAAAATGATGCACCAAGCTCAGAGAAAACATCTCTGCAAGCTGACTAAGAAAACTGAGAGTAATGGTAGTGAGTAGTACACTTCGCAAGAACATGGAAAGATGAAACCAAATAATCGTGAAAATGAAAGTATATTTCTTGTACAATACAATGACTTACTGATACATATGTGTGCCTTGTAATCACACCTTGATATGGCATAAAGCTCAGCTCTTGGAGGTCTTCACATAGGTCTCTCTAACCACGACTAAAACTGCCATCTATTTATAGTTGAGTTTGGGAGGCTAACTTCCCTCAATCACTCTCCAATCAATCAATGATTGATTTGATTCTCTACCTACCACAAATCACGAATTTGTGGCTCCTCTTTCCATTCTTGATCAGTGGACTCAACCACTTAAGATTCTCTTACTTTTACATTAAGTAAACTCTTCAAAAGTTACAAGAGGTAGTTCACAAGTGAACTTTACATAGACTTCTTTTTAAAGCTTCTTCTAAGACTTTGTGAGACTCAAGCCAATACTTAGGCTTGTCATAGACTTGCTCCAACATGTATGAGTGTGTGTATGTATCTAAGTAAGATCTATGTTTATTGGTTATGCTATGGAGTAGAAAGGTTACAGGTGCTACAACCCTAATACAAAAGAGTTAATGTATCTAGAGATGTAGTGTTTGATGAGCTCAAACCATGATATTCTTCCAGAGCTCCATTTTAGGATGAGAATATTGAAAAGGTAGAGACGAGATATGAAGCCAAGTTTCAAGATAGCTTGGAAATTAGTGGTCCGAGCATACAAAGAAGTTCAAGCATGAATTCATCCCATGAATTAGTGAGTAACGGAAAGGCAAGATTGGTAGAGCTTTATGAATATGGACATGAAGTTGAAGACTTTGAAGAACCTATGTTAGAAGGGGGATCCACATCAAAAGCAAAGATCAAGGCACCAAGGCAAACAAGGTTCATTGTACCAAAAGGAGAAGAAAGGATTTGAACAAGGGTAAAACATCCAATCTCAAAGCTTTTCTATGATAGTTATATTGCTAGGCATTATGCTTTCATGAATAAGGTTATCAAAGATCATGAACCTTCTACCTATGAAGAAGCCAAAGACACAAATGAGTGGCAAGAAGTTATTGAAGAATAGTACAAAGCCCTTGAAGACAACAACACATGGAGTCTAGTTGCAAGAAAAGAAGGGATGAAGGCAATTAGCAACAAGTGGGTCTATAAAGTGAAGATAAATTATGATGGTTCAATTGCTAGGTACAAAGCAAGGCTTGTGGCAAATGGATTTGCTCAATCCTATGGGATTGACTATGAAGAAACATTCACCTTGGTTGCAAAGATTTCCACAATCAGGAAAATCATTACGGTTGCCACATCTAAGAGGTGGTGAATATATCAATTGAATGTAAATAATGCTTTTCTTAATGGTGTGGATACAAAGCAAGTGAAGGTGTGGATACTTGTGAAGGTGTGGATACAAAGCAAGTGATGTAGATCCATCACTATACCTCAAGAGGGAAGGAAGACTAGTTGTCTACATATGCATATATATGGATGACTTGATTATAACAAGAAGTTATGATCTAGGTATCAAATGGATAAAGGATAAACTTGGGAATGAATTCAATATTTTAGATCTTGGAGTGCTCAAATATGTTCTTGGAATGGAAGTTATTAATGTAGAAAATTGTCTTTACCTAGCTCAAATGAAATAATTGCTAGATGTACTTTATAAGTATGGTATGAGTGGATGTAACCCACTCACACAACTTGTGGATCGAAACACTAAGTTATGTGTAGGTGAAGGGTAGCCTCTTGAAGATATTTCAGCATATAGAATCATAATTGGAAGCCTCAATTATGCTACCATCACAAGACCTGCATTGTGTTATGTTGTAGTAGTTCTTTCTCAATTTTTGAATTCACCAATTGATGTTCATATGAATGCTGCCAAGAGAGTGCATAGGTATATCAAGCACACTATCAACCAAGGGTTGTGCTACCCTTATGGATATGGAATACAACCTCATGGCTTTAGTGATGATGATTGGGATGGTTCAAAGGAGGAAAGAAGGATCACATCTGGCTATTTCTTCAGGCTAGGTCAGAGCGTCATCTCATGGATGTCCAAGAAGCAACCTACAATTGCATTATCATCTAGAGAGGCTGAGTATAGAACCTTAGTACTTGCTACATGGGAGATCATGTGGGTCAAGAAACTCTTCAAAGGCTTGGATGTGGAGGTCAAAGAATTTACTCTATTTGGAGATAACATATCAAGCATTCATCTAGCAAACAACCCTATGTTCCATGCAAGAAGCCAGCATATAGAGATAGATTATTACTTTATAAGAGAGAAGGTACTAGCAACGGAAGTACACATCAAGTGAATCAACACAAAGGAGCAACTAGTAGATATTACGAACAAATTCATGGATGAAAGCAAGTTGGAGAAGTTCAAGATCAACCTCAACATGAAAGAGATCAATGGAGACTAAGACAAGCTTGAGGGGCAGTGTTTGAAATGTACAAGCTCAAGTGTGTGTGAACCAAGAATTAAATCAAGTGCCACATCATTTCACTTTTTGGTAATTCTACAAACACATTTCCACGAGTTTTTTAGCTCAAGATTCCATCTACCTTGATTTAGAAAAGTGGGGGATTTCTAAGGCATGATTTGGATTCAAATTCTACACCAATGTTTGGAGCATATATAATGAATAGCTTGGAAGAAAGTCATGGCCATCCTCTTCATTCATTTTGTGCATTTTTATGCTCTCAATGGGAGTGTATACTCTAGGTCTTAGCTGCCCCTAGCTAAGCTAGCCCCACGCTAGCTGAAGTTTTTCACTTTGGTTGAGATTTTGTTTCATTTATATCTCCTTGTATAGTTGTCCGTTTCATGTGCAAGATAGCTCATCTTAAATCTCTTGTTGTAAGCGTTCTTTGAATAATCTTAGTATTGTTTTTCTTATCATTTTTTATATTGAGGTTGAAAGCTCTTTGACCTTTCTCTACATATTCCCCAACATATGTGTGTGAAGAGGTCCACATAGGTGTAAGCTATCTATTTGGGTAGGTTTTGGTCTATCTTGTGCAAGGAGGTTGACATAGGTCACATTTTCCAAATTAAGTGATCAATGGCTTGTTAAAAATCTTAGAGAGTCTATTTCTACTATGTAAAATTTCATAGATTTAGTCCTCACTTCTAAAGAGAAATTGAATTTTTGGTAGACTATGGTAGTGAACTATTTGGTCCTAAGAATGGCCTACCATTCTTCTACTATAAGTAGGAGTGGATATACTCCATCACTAAACTTACAAGTATGATTCATACCACATAGAGAATGGTTCTCTAATTATGCAACAAACTCTCTTGGTAGAGTGAAACTTGGTGACTCTTATGAGTGTGATGTTCTGGGGATTGGAGATGTAATTGGGCAATTCATTGATGGTTCAAAATTTGCTATGCATAGTGTATCCCATGTACCTCAATTATCACGTAGTTTGATGTCAGTTGGTCAACTTGATTTCCTTAGCTACAAGGTGGTCTTCTATGCTCAGTCCTTTTGCATATCAAAGGGCAATATGGCTGTTGCAAAAGGAAGCAAAGTTGTCTCACGTTATCATTTATTTGTACTATCATAGAAAGAACAATTGTTACTTGTTACTAAACAACCTATGGCTTGTACTTGACATCACCATTTGGACCACATATCTCATAACTGAATGGAAAATCTTTCTCACTTTGGATACTTATTTGTGCTATCTTTCTCATATTTTTCATTTTGTGAGCATTGTGAATATAGAAAGAAACCATAAGACACATATTGATTCTTCAATTCAGTCTTTAGATCTTGTTCATATAGATGTGTGCCCACAAGATCATTAGGTGGTTATTTTCACTTTGTCACTTTCATAGATGATGCTACTAGAAAAGTCCGGGTATATCCTAACAAATCAAAGGATGAGGTATTCCCTACCTTCACAAAATGGCTTGCTTTAGTTAAGGTTGCAAAAAGAACTAAGCTCAAGGCTTTACATTTAGATAATGGGGGTAAGTATACCTCACATGAATTCAACCTTTTCATATCAATCTAGAGGAATTGGTAGAGAGCTTATAGCTCCTTATACCCCATTACATAATGGTGTAGTTGAAACAATGGATAAAACAATTTAAGATAGAGTAATTTCTATGCTACATTGTGCAAACTTTTGCAAGAATTTTGGGTAGAAGCAGTATTGACTATACTTCACGTGATTAACCTTCACCTATTATTGCCAAAGGTATGAAAGTGCCACAAGAGTTATGGATAAGGAAGGCACCATATTATAATCATCTTTGATTTTTAAGGTGTGAAGTGTATGTTCATATACCCAAGAATCTTAGACAAAAGCTAGGTCAAAGAAATGCATTTTTCTTGGATATGGTCAAGAAGTTCAATTTGGATATCACTTATGGGATCTCGAAACATGGTCAGTGATTACAAGTAGTGATGTCATTTTCAATGAGTCTAAGATGCATAAACAACCAATTAAGGAGGTTAAATTGAGAAGAATCGTGTTTGAGGATACTAGTCCTCTAGTTAGCATGCATAAAAATGCTACACATAGGGATGCTCAAGAGAATGCTCAATCAAATCAATCTACAAATGTTCCTGTCTAGCAACCATTGAGACATTGTGCATGTGTCTTGCATTCACCTGATAGATATGTTCAAAGTTTGGATTTTGTTATGGTAATGGATGTTGGTGAACCTTCTTGCTAAGAAGAAGCTATGAAGAGAGAGAATCATGTTAATTGGGAGCATGCCATGAGGAGAGAATTGGATTTAGTACTTAGGATTTAGTACCTTTGAAAAGGAAGGAAATAGTGAAAAGAATAAAGGTGAATTTCAACCCCATGGAAAAGATTGTAAAATTAAGAAAATAAAAAACTATTTTTCTATTGTTTTGAAATAAAAAAATAGTCCAAAATATTATTTTGTGTACGCACGATATAGACTAACTTCACACTCATATTTCTATGATGTTCTTAATTTTTTTCTTGATATCGAATTCTACATACGTCGAGTCTTGAGTATTCGACTTCTATTGAAGTTTGCGTGCTTTCTGTATTTCTATTTTCACCCTATAGGGGCTCTACCTATGGGATGGTTACTTCAAGACTCATGAATCCACCTATAGTGTCACGAAAAGAGGTGTGGGTTTATTTGATGCATCACTTTTACCATTATGACTCCTTGCAATTTTCAGGCCATGCTTCAATTCTAGTTATCTCGTCATGGCATTTCACAAGATGAATGAGGGTGTGTGAAAGTCCATGCATATATGTGTATGGTTTTTGGTATGTGTGTGTGTGATTGTTGGTATGTATATGTGTATCATGTATGTTTGATTGTTTGATATTATGTGTGTAAAATATGTGTACATGTATGTAAGTGTGTATGTGTAGGCATTGGCATGTGCATGCATGTTGCTATTTCTAGAAATTGAATTGTATGTTTATGTGTGGCTATTGCTTGAATGTGTGTGTTTGTGTGGTTGTTGCTAGAATGTGTGTGTATATGTGGCTAGAATGCGTATATGCGGCCAGAATGCATGTGTAAATGTTATTGTCTATGTGTGTGCACTATATATGTCTACATGCATGTAGGCATGTGCATGTATGTGGTTATTTCCAAAAATTCAAATGTACGTGTTTGTGTGGCTATTGCTTGAATGCATGTGTTTATGTTAATGTTGCTGGAAGGCATGTACTTATGTGGCAAGAATGCATGTGTATGTGTGGTTGTTGTATGTGTCTGTGTGTACACAGAGTGTGTTTCGGTGTAGAATATGTGTATGTGTGTGTATGAAAGTGCTTGTCTATACATGTGTGTGGTTGTTGATATGAATGTGTATGTATGTGTGGTTTTGTGTGTGTGTGTTTGAACTACATGTTTATGTGTACAAGTGTATGTATGTACATGTGTGCATGTGCATGTGTGTTGCTGTTGGAATGTATCTGTATGTGGGCATGTATGTATATACATGTGTGGTTTCTAGTAGAATGCATGCATATGTGTGTGATTTTTTTGTATGTGTGTGTGTGAGTGTTTCCATGTGTGTTGTTGTTGGTATTTGTATGTATGTGTGTGATTGTTGCTATATGTGTGGAATATAAGTATATGTGCATGTGTGTCTATGTATCTAAATGACATATGTGTGTGTATTTGTATGGGTATGTGTGTGTATGCATGTAATATGTGCATATGTATATGTATGCATTCACATTTGTGTAAATGTTGTCGGAATCTATGCATGTGCACTATGTATGTCTATAGGCATGTGTGTGTCCATGAGTGCAAGAGAATTTTGTTGAGAATATGAGGGTGCATCTCCCATTGTATCCTAGAGTCTCTCTATTTCCATTCCATTTCCATTATATTTCCATTTTATATTATATCCTTTATATTTGGGTAATTTGCCATTTGCTTCTACTAGTTTTATTCATTCTCCTTTCAAAGGAATTATCCCACATGAGATGTACTTTTGAGAGCCCCTCCCAAATCTATATAAGGAGGGCCTTGCCCCCTCATTTGTACTTGGTTAAAAGCTTGATGAGCCTACTCCATGCTCTTGGCAAGCTCGTTTCTAGTCCACATGAGTTTACCCATTTCATGGTCTACTCATTTTGAGTCACACACTCTTTCTTTTGTGAGTACACTCTTCTTTTCATTTTGCTTCCGTGCATGTACTCTTTACATGGTATCAGAGTACTAGGTGGAGGACTTGATGGCCTATTTGGCTGTGATTTTGGTGGTGGTGGTGCTTTACTTTGGTGGTGTGCTTTCTCCTCATTGAGAGAAGCTTTTGCCATCAATTTTATACTCTTTAGGGCCTCATCTTGCCCCATCCCACCCTTCTTCTTCATCTATTTGATCATCCTTTACCCCATTTCCCCTCCCACCCATGCTCTTTTGTGGCAACATTTGTTGTTTTACTTCATTTTTGTGTTCATGAAGTGGAGTTAATATTCAATCTCATCATTGTTGATAGTGTTTATAAACACTATAATACATCCTTTGTAGTAGTATTTTTACCCTCATTTTCCTATGAAGTTCTTTGAGTCAACATATATCAATTAACTATATTGTGATATTATATGACCATTGTTTGGATCTTTATGACATTAGTGCTATATCTCAATGTTTAAAGTGCTTATAAGCACTGCTTGATGCTCTTGAATAGTGTTGCTGCTTGTCTTGTATGATTTATATAAGCATAAATTTTGGAGCACACATAGCTCAACGCCATCATTCTGAAGCCTGTATTATGCCTTGATGCTGTTGTCACTGGTCCAAAAGAGGAACATATGCTTCCACCACTAATTCGGTGCTGATAGGCATGGGGATCGGCAACCATTGAGACAACATGGATGTTTATCCACCTTTCTACTAGAAGTATGCTATATATGTGACCTACTAGGTTTATTGTGGAAGAAGTGACCACTGGACAACAACTTGTACACCGTCTTTGCTATAGGGCAATACACAGAAAACTAATTTTAGAGCCTCAAAAAACCTAGGACACCAAGTGACTCCTGCATAAGATCTTCTTTGACTCATCAGCTCAAAGCACAATTACATCCAACCAAAGGACATCTGATTGGAATAGGAGGAAAGTTTATTGAATGCATAGGCGTGATTACCTTATCATTGCACCTAGGAAATAAGTCAATGCAACAAAAACTCTTTGTGTGTCATGATCAAGATTTATTGGAAGAACTTGTGTTAGGCCAAGATTGGATATATGTATATGAGGTAACTGTCCAATTAGCCAAGATAGGACATCGTGAAGTATTCAGTGTGTTAGAAGAACAACCTGGCAAAGCCAAGTGTATAGCCCTGAGAGATCAACTACTCATGCATGACGATGCTTGTAGATCTACCTCTACTATGGAACCCCCAACTCCAAGCAGTTCACATGATTTTACGCCAATTCTTAATCTTACGCACCCTCATCATTCATTGGACCCCTCTGCTAACATTGTTTCCGTGGAGAGACCTAGTGAGGAATTGAGCACAAGAGTGACTAGTCAGCATAGTCATCCCGAACTTTACCACATTAGAACATATCCAATTCAAGGAACCAGACAGGCATGGATCCGGAAGGATCAAATAGCAACATTTCACAAAAAACAAAGCCACTGCCTACCAAGGAACCAACAATAGGTCAAGACTTCAAGACAAGCTGGATCCCAAGGTTTACAAAAGATTATCCAATTATGGATCCCCATGAAATTGATTGCTTCTTAACCCTTAAGGACACAAATAAGGTCCACAAATCAAATGTACCAATGAAGACCACTAAGCTGAAAACATCAGTACGGAAGAATGATCAATATGAAATAAAGACAAAGGAGCAAGAAAGACGTGATGACTCGAAATTGCAGAAACAGAAGTACTCAACGAAGACAACTCCAAGATATGAATGGCTAGCAAAGAAGAATCACAAAAGGATAGCCACACATAGCACAACAAAAGACAAGGATGCAATCAAGGACAACAAAACAAAGTTGAGTTGGATACCCAAATCGCTATCATCATCGAGAAACTCGCCTGCAATTTCTTTTTGCACACATCTTGAGTTTCATGCACCTCGATCATGCATAATAAGGCCACCCTATAGGTCATGCATTTTGCACATAATTCTTCTTCTATTTACTAGTGATGCACGTTTCCCTCCAAGGGAATAGGAAAGTACTTATATGATAACATTGGACAAATAATTAAGCTTCAGCTACTCACTAAGGTTTTTGTTTTCTTTCAAGAAAAAAAAGAACACACACACACACACACACACACACACACACACATATATATATATATATATATATGAAACAATCCCAGGTACTACCTTTCTCACACCCACAGGGAAAGGACAACACAAGTCACTTAAAGAACTATTTGATTCATGGAGATTACTGGAAAATAAGTCATGCAACCACTTTTACACTAGTTGTGGTATGATTTCAATGCAGATGGCATCGCCATATTTTGAAGCTACACAAGAGGAAGAGGTCCTGGTTCTTCCTTTGGAATCGATTACGAAGGCAAGAGGTCATTGGTTTCTCGACGACCAACTGGTGGTAGACCTCATCTTTTTGGCCAGCATCAAGATTACGGATAGGGATCATTATTTTCCATTGCTACCGCAAGTTTTCCAAACCATAGCATCACGGAAGTCTGCAGAAGGGCTTGAATCGATGCATTTTTATAACGAGAAGCCCTCAATCCCCGAAGCTAAAGTTCTAAAAAAAATAGGTGCATGGAAAACTATTCGATTCACAGATGAACTCATCAACAAAGCTTTTGGATTGAGTCAAGATGCTCTCACAAATCTCAAAGATGAATGTCATGATGCTAAAAAGAAGACCTTTCTGAAAATTAACAGAACAGATATTGAAGAATCCATCCAGTTGGTGCATGAACATTTTTGTTTCCCAAGCATGAACAGATATACAACACCTCAAAAGATTCTAGTTCAATTGTTATCTCATGATATGAGGCAAATTTTGAACCAAGTCAACCTTACATTATACATACAAGATCGCTTATTTGAAGCTAAGAAGAAATGGAGTCATAAGAAGTTTTTAAATGGAAGTTTTGCATTGACCTTATTGATCTATGAAGCCCTTGAAACGAAGGAATGACTACGATGGATGCCAACCTCCATTGAAATGGCAAAATATGTGAAGTCGGCCAAAATTCCAAAGAAAAAGAAAACATCCATATCCAAAGAGGAAGTGGGAACAAGTTCAAAGAAGCCAATGCGGGGAGCTAAGCAAGTCAAAGAAGAAGAAACACAGGAAACCCCACAATTGAAGTGGGCACATATGCTGCCAAAGATTTCGTTGACCCAACCTCCTATCACACAAAGAGATCTCTCAGTGGTGCTAGAAGAAACACATACTTACATGCGGGGCCAAGTAAACCTCATTGTCCAAGGACATCAATACCAGTAGTCAAGGCGACTGTAGAAAAAGGATCACAAGGAACATAGCCCATCACTAGCTGCCAGATACAAGGAATTGGGACTTGATTATTCAAGTTCTAATGAAGAATCTAGTTGTGAGCATGACACATTGGACACAGATATAAGGACAGAGATGAATAATGAAGAATGGGTGGAGATTCACCAAGTCAAAACCACCCCCGACAATCATCACTCACAAAGAATTAGGAAGCATCATCTGAAGGAATACTCATCGAGTTAAATGCACAATCCCAGATCAGCATAAAGGAAGCATCTACAACACAAAAAGATGTGGTACCACCAATAAAGGAAGAATTACAGATGAACCTAGAAAAAGAAAGGCTATCACAACAAAATATGGACAAAACTGTGATTGAAATCCCTGATGATACGCCACAAGGTAAGACAATAACCAAAGTGGCTGAGCCAATGATACAACTCCATATTCAGCAGCCTCACAACACAACGCTACATGTGGAACAAGGGAATGGTGTTACAACATGTGAAGAACCTAGTATACCTACAATGTGGTTAAACATGGATGTTACTCAACTAGAACCAGTAGTGAAACAAATGATACAGACAATGATGGATATGCAACAACAAATGCTCGAAACAGATGCAGACTACGACAAGGCCATGAGAGAGAAAAGCGAATTCCAAGTAATGAGTGAAAATTTGTCTCCATAATTAATTTAAGTTCAACAGGTACTCTCAAACAAGGAATCAGAAGTTAAAGAAGCCAAGGAATAGTGCACCACACTAATTGAGAAAAACCAAATAAATACAGGATTAACTTATCGAGCTACAAAGACATTACAAAGCTACTGAAGTAGAAAAGGAAAGAATAAAGGCTAGAAGCAATCTATTAGAGATGCACATCAAAGTATACATGGAAGAAACTAACAATTTACGCAATAGGAAAAAAGAACTGATGAATGCTCTGTTGTACAACCAACCTATAGAAGCACGAGAGACAACAACAACCGACACGAAGGATTTGGAAGACCAAATTGCAAGGTATGAAACTCAGCTAAAACAAGAGCAATCCATCAGAGAAGAATGGGAAAACAAGTATATACATGACACGAATGAACTCAGAACACAATGGAAAGTTGCTGAAGACAAGCTTTTAGTGGTCTATAATGAAGATGCCGACCAATTAGTAGCCATCGGCCAGGAACTTTTGATGACCAAAGATGCGCTAACAATGGCCCTCAATGAAATCAAAGAAAAGGAGACACTCATTGCACAATTAGAAGGCCACTATTTACGAGGTAGAGATGCGTCCTCTATCTCCCACGATCTATCATTCACTAGTAAAAGAATAGGTGGCAGAACCTTGTGATGATCATCCCATGCCGTATACTACAGAAATATGTCAGAAGGAATGGGCACTATTGGTGTCCTAGTTGACAGAAAATTTTGAAAATGAAGTACTCAAAGTAATGAAAGAAGCAAAGATGAAAGGTAAAGACTTGGATCAGATCATAAAGCCATTCAACATACCTTATGGGCTTTTGAAAGAGCAAACACATCGGTATATAAAACAGACCACGCAAAAAGATCTAGATGAGCAGTTGGACTTCAAAGCAAACACCTTCACTTACACTCAAGAGGAATTTGAGGTAGCACAACCACTTTGGAGAAGGAAATTTTTGGAAAAGAATCCTACTTTGTGGGTGCACTGGCAAGCAACACCATATTTATTACAAGTAAAATCCCTCATTTTGCCCAATGCCTCGCCGATGTGATGCACAAGAATTTTTGGAAATGCAAAAAAGTGGTAAGCTCAATAAACAATGGTTGAATTACCCACTACTTCCAAGTCCACTGCACAATTATTTACTGATTGAAGAATACATGGTGAAATCCATCAAATTCTGGCTACATTGTTATGCAAAAGTACCAAATATCACTGTAAAAATGACCAACAAAATCTTAAGTATGGTACTTACAGTACTCAAAATTTTTAAGCATGCAGCATATACATTTTTTAATTTCATCAGCATTAACCAAGGCACATATATCCTCATTTTTTATTTATCAGTTATGCCTAGTTGTCCTACAATTATGGCATATTATTCCTGACTTATGTTTTTGCCAAGTCAATACATGCAAACTTTTGAGGAAGCATTTTTTACAAGATTTTTTGAGATTGACTCGAAGATTTTCTTGAAGATGTCAACTAATGTGAATGCCAGACTTGTGGCTTATGAATTCCGCTTCTTTACAAACCATGGATAGCCACCACATGACGGTGTAAAAGTAGAACAATGCAAACAACTCATGATACATGAAGCAAATCTGCTTAATGAAACAAAGCAAAAGGTATATAAAACATACTCCTTCTGTTTCCAAATCCTATTGGGGATGATAGAGTTCAAGAGGGGGTAGAAGGAAACCAAGGAAAAGAAAAAAGGAAACCAAGGAAGAAGCTTCACTAAAAGAAAATATATCTAAAGACATATCTCTGTAGGAAGCCTCGCAGGGGCACACATAACACCCACCTCTACACAGAGCCCCGTAGGGACATACAATAGTGGGAAGTACGCAATAGGCAAGGATAGATGAAGGCCAACAATTATCCATGAAGAAATGCAAGAAGATATCTAGCATATCCAAAGCCTCAGGAAGGTGCTTCAACCTCTTGATCTTCAAGAGGTCCAGATCGAAGGCTGAAGATCGAGACCTTCATACCTTCCACTGATTGTATGTAGTGGAAAGAAAAAAAGAGGCCAAAACCAATGCAACAGGTCTAGAGTTATGATCAGTTCCTTGACCACTGGTAAAACTATATCATTACGACCTCCACAGAAGCTAGTAGTGGTCAACTATAAAAGGGCTATTAGGTAATAAGGAACTAGAGCAACTACATGCATAGAACTAGAGACAAAGCAAAGCTTTTCAAGGGATGACAGAGACAAAGAGGGGGAGAGTGTTGCAGAGCAAAGAAGAGAAGAGATGCGCAGAAAAAGAAGGGCCCCAAAATTTTTCCGATTTGGACACTTTATTTTTGTACCATTGTCATTCTGTAATATATTCTCTGATGTAAATGCACTAGAGGAGTCCTCTAGATGCATACCCATAGAGATTTGTATTATTACCTTTGTAAATTAGTAGGGAATTAGTCTTTTAGTCAATAAAGTGCCAATCTCTTGTGTGAAAGGAACAAATTCAAGGCACAAGTATATAAGTCATTTTGTGACTTTTTGTAGTGACTTTTTTGCCATTGTGAGAATCAAGAGCACAGAATTTCGAATTTGTGTCTTTTCCTCTCTGTATCTTCTTCCTTGTGAGCTTGCATGCATGTGTGATGCTTGAAAAGAGTGCATAGAAGTGTTGTCTATCCATGAAAGTGCTTGTTTGTTGTTCGTAAGGTGTGTGTCAAGTGTAGGAAGTCCTGAAGCGTAGGAAGACCATTCTCATGACTCAATATTTTGCTCATAACTTGAAGCAAAAGCATGAAAATCGAGTGGAAAGACCACGATTGGATGCGTCTTCTCGAGAGCTTCGAAAAGAACATGCTATTCACTATATTTGGAGTCCGGAATTGAGAGAAAAGCTTGATTTACTGTTGATTGATGTTCCAAGTGTCACGACACCATAACCGACCTTGAAAGCTTGAATGTGGTGGATTTATACTTGCATGTACCTTGTTAGACTTCATTTGCATTGACCATCATTTGAATGCATTTCCTCATACATTTGGCTAGGTTTTGATACTCCTTGGATTGATAATCAAAGCGTGAATCCCCACTATATGCACTTGAAGGGGATTGAGGTATAGTCTCTTTATCCACAAGTCCCTAAGTCGATGCTCAAGTACACACACTCTTCCTTTTTTTTGCTTGAAACCTCTCTTATACACAATGGATCAATAGATGCAAAGAATCAATATGCTAGGATCATCTTTTAGACATGTTAAATTGTGTTGGACCTTAAATGTGGCACATTTTCTTATCTAAATAAAAATAAGATACATTTATCTACCTAGTATACAACATAAATATATATGTCTCTTGAATATTACGTATAAGACTATTTTCCAAAAGCCTTTCTATCATAATAGATTATTTATGATGAAGCATATGTATCTTTTTAACATAAAATTTGTTTCTCTTGTGAAAATTCTTCATCACGGAATCTAAATCAACCTGAAGGCTAATAAAATATGTGGGTTGTCTCCCAGGTGCAAGCGTTGCTACCGGTCCATTGAAGATGTTTCTCACATCTTCTTTACATGTACGAGCTCCAATAGGCTCTCGTAAATTATCGAAAAGAAAATTAAACTTCAGAAACATATTAGTTGAAAACAAGCTCTATTGGGAGAAGCGATTGGAAGCTCCGCTAATCTCTAGAATGCCATCAGAGGGGAGGTCCTATGGAAGATCTTGAGGGAAAGATGTGCTTATAACTTTGGTGACCCCCCCCCAAAGAGTGGTCGATTGAGAAATCACTATTCCTCCTTGTTAGAAGAATCACGAACTACAAGAAATCCCCCACCTTCAGACATCATCAAGTGCTCCTTCTAATCAACAACAAGCTTAAATCCAAGTGGGCCCCTCATGAGGGTGACGAGAGGGTGATTAACCTTCTTTGTAATGCTATCTAACCTTTGTAAGATCTTCCCCTGCTCTGTGGAACTTGGGGGGTCATGTGGGAAACTAGTCCCTTCACTTGCACTTTTCTTTTCCTTTATTTAATACAAGTCCGGGAGAGTAGGCTAATGCTGAACTTCCTTTGAATAAAAAAAAAACATAAAATTTGTATTATGTACTTTTTATCCATCTTGATAGTTTGATCTAATCCCCTTACCGCCATAATAGTTTTATTTAATCCCTTCATAAACCCATTCATATTTCCAATGATCAAGACCTTTTACTTTTGAGATAATCCCATAGTTTTGAGAGAGAAGTAAACGCGTATCAATCTCGGTGCCTGGCCTTACGTCAACCCTTCCAACTTCATTCCTCTTCATTTTCTATCAAGAAACATGAAAGGGAGGGTTGATATTCATGTGTGCTTGCGTCCTTTGGATCTGGGAACCACATATACTAAGATGTCTTCGGAGGGTTGATATTCATGTGGTTTGATATTCACTGCATATTCGAGTATTCGGTCCTCACATGAAAGATGACGTGTATGGAGTGCTTATTCATATATTGTAATTCTACTTTAAATTAATTAAAAAATGTCCAACGGTTCGAGGGTTCTCATTGGAGGGTTCCACAAAGAACCAATGGTCCAAACTGAGTATCATGGATATCCCCTCTCCCTCCCTTTTGCTGGACAGCTCTGTGCATAATGAAGCGGATCTCTTATGCAAAAGCTGCAAAGAATCAAATGTGCAGAGTCATCAAATGTAAAACCGGAGTGGACCTTTCATATGGTACATTTTCTTTATATTTTTATAAATATCGGATATATATCTATACATCTTTTGTATAACATATAATTTGTATGAATTTTCAATGTATGTATGCACACAACATGCAAATCATGTGTGACTCCACTTGAAGCTGATCTGGTAAATAATTCAGGAAAATTCATGCTCCACATTTATTGCCACCTTCAACACTACAAGGAATATGGAGGCATAGTGACGGTTGAGGGGACACATTTCCGTTGCTATGTGATTGCACATTCTCACATTCAACATTGAGCGCACACCATCATTTAAACAATGCTCCAATCGGTGCTATTTCTGAGGCTCTTAATAACATTACTTGAAGCATCGCTAAAGTGAACATTGCATATGCAATGTTGCTTACCATCACATATGTGAAGCTAAGAGGGATGATTTGCAGAATCACATATATGAAGTTTGTAAAATGCTAATGCGATGATTACGTTTGACTAAGACAAAAAATTTTGGATTGCTGTTTCGATCATCATTTTGCATGCATCTCATCAAAGACCGATCTAATATTCATATCTGGGCTACACATACAAGCTTGGGCTCTCTCTTTCTCAATCTCTCTCTTTTCTAGCCTCTCTCTCTCTCATTATCTCTCTCTCTCTCTCTCTCTCTTATATGTGCATATATACATATACACACTTACCCACATATAGATATATACATACATGTGCATACATACATATACACATGCACATACATACATATACACACAAACACACATAATACGAATGAATTATACAATTAAAGTAATAAATCA
This sequence comes from Ceratopteris richardii, assembly GCA_020310875.1. NCBI lineage: Eukaryota > Viridiplantae > Streptophyta > Polypodiopsida > Polypodiales > Pteridaceae > Ceratopteris > Ceratopteris richardii. The sequence continues at coordinate 55,818,485 of CM035434.1, forward strand.
TATGTTAAACATAAACTATAATAAAAATCATTAGTACATTTTTTACATTAATTAGTACCATAGTCACAATTAAAAACATAACTCAAATGAGAAAATATATAAATATGAAAAAATGTATGTATGTATCAATGTAAATAATACATCAACGTCATCTGAATCCTCTCCCTCATCATGATCATCCACATCATCGTGATCATCCGCATCATCATGAGTATTCATCATCATGATCATTCTCATCATCATGATCATCCTCAATCATCATGATCCTGTAAAAAGGCATCATGGGTAGAGAGGTTCCCTCGTGTGTGCATCTCTCCACCTCATCCATATCTATCTCTCCATAGTCCTCCTGTATTTCACATAACAAATTTGAGTGGTTTTGACCCTGTCCAGAACTAGTGTTCGGCCTAGTTAAAAAATAGGTTCCAAGGCTTATTTGGGGGCTCAAATGGAGTCTAAAAATTATGAAAATTTGCAGGATGATAGTTATAATACTCCTCAAGCTTGAGGACTCCTCGGCTTCAACAAAATGGAGTTGCAAAAATGAAAAATGGTATTTACAATGGTTTTTAGTGATAAGAATCACTATTTTTATAGGGATTTCTTCTAAAAATTTGACAAGTGCTTCTTGGAGCTCCCTATTTGCTCATTCTTCTTGTGTGTCCACTTCCTTGATGCGCTTCCATGCTTTGTCCTTGACCTTGAGCTTCAACACAAGGCCATGCATAGACATAGTTTAGAATCCTAGGCACATGAGACACATTTGACATATGTAAACCTTACTATTGATACTAACCTCTTTCTTCTTGTTTTGTGACACAGTTCCAAAAAAAAGAAAGAAAATGGGAGAAGAGACAAGACCATGTGCCCAAAGAATCTCATTAGTGAACAATCAACAAGGACATTCATCAACAACGAAAGACAAGCCAATGGTCAACAACCATGATGGGAGTACAACACAAAGAGATGAACATTGACCAACCTTTCAACATGGTAAGAATCCAATACTTTGGAAACACTATAACAATGATAGATTAGGAAACCTCTTTATCAACATACCCTTGCACGCTTAGTTCAAGACCCAATTTTTCACACCATACATCTTACAATGCATTCCCCAAGTAAGCATGCATAGGGCCACATTACAAGGCCATTCACAAGGCACATATTTTCTTCAATCCATGCACTAACACACTTACCCATTTTCCTTCATTATGGGTTACGAGTAATTGGCATGATAACTATGAAACCCATGTTTGAAAGAGTGACATGACATCAAGGTTACAAAATCAATACCTGTGAAGTGATTCACAGCCAATAGCTGCTCAAAATCAACATAGAAAACCTCTCCTAAGCAACTAGCAATTTTTGAAAGCTCACAAATGCA
>CM035434.1:55824871-56119871 GCA_020310875.1 Ceratopteris richardii
ATACAATCTCCCACCATACCTTAGCATTAAAAAGGAACATCTAATTCTTTTACTTTTAACCCCACGAAAAAGACAAGGTAAATACATGAATCTTTATCTTGCTCCTCTCATTGACCATCTCCAAGAGTTGTGGAGAGGTTTTAATGTTAGTAATGTATCAAAAATAATTAATCAAAGACACATTATGGTTCGTGGAATTTGACATGGACTTTATACAATTTTCCAAGATATGTTGTCTATTCAGCTAATGATGTAAGTTTTCTATTTAATATATATATACAATTGTATGCGAGTTAATCTAATTATATTTTTATGGTTGTATGCATGCAAGAACATCTAGAAAGCGATATAAGGCTTTTCCTTAAATTAGTGATTTGTTTAGATTATTTTATAGTAAGAATTTCAATAAAAATATTTATCGTCGACATCGATTGAAACATGTCAGTGTCCAAAACCAATGACACCTATGGATACGAATAAAAAATGGACAGATGAGCCTCTTATAGGCCCACAATCCAAAATCTTTAGTGATGATGAAGATGATGAGAATGTGACGATTAGAGGTAAAGGAAAATTTTCACTAGTAGAGAATATGTCGATATGGTATTCTTTAGAGTATTCAAGAGATTTAAAGATTTGTCATCCTTTGTATCCTATGCACATATTGAATAATAGTGGTTATTCATTATGGCAGCATCTTCTTGGATTAAAAGAAACAACGACATCAATATAATGCTAAGTCTAATCGTTCAGCAGGCAAGTTCCAACTCTGGTGGTTTGGTCCTTACTGTATTGCAGCTCAGGTCAAGCCCGCTACTTTTTGATTATCCACTTTAACTGGTACTCTTCTTCCACACCTTCCTCATCTTAATTACGTATTGGTATTTTTATTATTCGTTCACTTTATATCGCTTTTGTCGCCTAACTACTATTTCCATTACGTGCGTTCCAACTGACCGACTAACCGTAAAATTCCCATTTTATTATATAACCATGATTAGCCACCACACTACATGTTTGGGATTTAGTTAATGCGTGCATGTTGTCATTATGCATGCATGTTCCCAACAACTAGTGATGCTTGTGTTTTCAACCTGTGCTTCCATTCAGTGTTTTTATTTAATCAAGTTCTTCACCCTCTTTTTTGCTATTGTGTTCTTGCGCTCTGTGTGTTCTTATGCTCTATGTGTTCTTTGCTTCCTTTTGCATTCGCGTTTTGATGCACACCATGGAAGCTTTAGCAAACATCAGTACTTTTCGTGCTAGTCTCGCTCTTCAATTAAGCACGTTTTTGTGAGCACGCAGGCTCTTAGCGTTTGCCGAATTGCCGTGGCATTTGGTCGAATGTCACCCATTCTTTGCTCAGATCATCTCTACTATAGCCGACACTCCCTCGACAGAAACTTCTTGGCCGCTCACATGTCTCACCCTGCGCATTGTCCTAACCCTAAACACCATAGCCGAGGGATTCCATCTCCCTCAAGAGGATAGTGTCAACGTGCCCCTCCTGCCGATGATGACCATGAAGCAACTCTTCCTACTTCAGTCCTCTAATGAATTTTCTATTCTTTGTTGCCCTGAACCAAAGTGCTCAGCCCTACAATTCCTGGTGGCTGCACTCAACCTCCAAAAATGTACCTACGGTATTTCCTGTCCGTTTTATTCCATGATTGATGCTGCTACACATGACGCGGTTAATTGGGCCGTGTTTTTCTTCTGGCGTATTCACCGAGAATGTCAAGCGGTCTCCCGACAGATTGCAAAGGGTGACCTCCCTCGAATGAGACTCCCTCATCTATTGTCCTTCCTTCTTTTGACGATTCAACCTGAGCGGCCTCCTCCAATGCATGCTCTACTATTCCATGAAGAATCCGCACAGGTGATGGAGGTTGAAGACAACGACAACCTCCTACAGTTCTTTTGGGGGAAGCATCGCAAACTGAGCCCCTCATAGAGTCAAGTTCAGCCTTCCTCAATCATCCAGTTGTAGGATACCACCTCTTCCGCACCTATCCTCTCTGCTCCACCATCTCCTAAGGATCAAGCCACTCTAGATACGATAATGGAAGATGTTCATCCCGATGATACGGTCGTTTAGCTGCAGACTCACTCTCATGAGCAAGCGCTAGACACCATCATGGAGGTTGTGCAACTCGCGGAGCAAGTGCAAATCGAGGAAGTGCTGGTGCAATTGGATGTGCAGACTGTTACGGTAACACCCATTGTCCCATCCTCTTCACCCAAAGATACACCTCATCCTCTTTCTCTGTCCAAGGTGCCTTTACCGCCTAGCCCTCCTACTTCGCCTTGTCATTCGGTAGTCCTTCGTCATCCCATCCCTTCCTCACTCGATTACTCTCCCCCTTTTTCCTTTGCAACCCTTTCGGCTAATCCCTCTAGACCCATATCTACCTCCATCATCCCTGACTCCTTTGCTCAATTAGCCCAAATTGGGAATTATCTTATCCACCTCTCCAAGCATCTCCCTCACCACTTACAAGACACCCATCAGTCCGTGCGTACGAAGTACCAGTCAAAGGTAAATTTACTCGAAGCTGTTATCGCACCCCTCCAGGAAGAAGTCTTAGCACCAAAAGCACATGCAAGCCTATTGCAGGAGCAAATCCAAACTTTAAAGGGCCAATTGATAGAGAAGGATGCCATCATCACAGCTCGCGATGATGAGATCATTCAACTTAAACAAACAGTGACTGATAAGGAGGACGCTCTACAGGCTTTGGGTAATCTTTTAGATACAACATGAAGTCAGTTCATTATGGTCGAGCACAATTGTCAAGATCTGGCTGAGAAAGCCTTACAAGCAGAAGTAGAGCTGAAGAAAGTCATTGAAGAACTCTTCCAGAAAACAGGTCACTGGAAGAGGAAATAGGTCGGACCCTCAAACTTAAGAAAGACATTGAAGCCATCTAGAAGGATAAGACTTCTTCAGAACCATGCAATTTCAGTCCCAAGAGTTAGAATATCAGGAGAAGCAACTTGGCATCCAGCAGGAGCACCTATCGCGTATCGATGCAGAGATTGAAGAAATGAAATTACACCAAGATGCTGCATTGGCAAATGACTTCTACCTCCAAGAAGCATTTTTGTAGAATCAAGCTGAAGTTTTGCTATCTCAAGTTATCACTTCAAGCTCTATGCAAACCGATGCACACCTTGTCAAACCGCAAATTTTGCAAGAGATGTTAGAATCTGTAAAACAAAAAATCTCCCACACCTTTAAATTAGCTAGATACATGTACATACAAGGAATCATTGATGATTCTTAATCTTGTAATTTTCCCTGCTAGGTTTGAGTCCACCGTCCGTGCCAGTGTCAGGCCATCGGAATATTATCCAGTAGATTAATTGTAATTAGGAAAAGATGCGCACTGAAAGGGTGTCGCGTAAAACATTGTAATGCTTTTTTGATTAATAGAGCAGTGAATGGAAGAGAACGACAGATGCATCGCCAGACTGTTCTATCTAGGCGATCGACTGAAGTTTGATTCTGTCACAAGTTTATCAAATTATGGTGTCATCTGTATGTCCCGAAAATGTTGTAATGCTTTTCTGATTAATAGAGCAGTCAATGGAAGAGAATGACAGACGTGTTGCCAGACTGTTCTGTCTAGGCGATCGATTGAAGTTTGATTCTGTCACAAGTTTATCAAATTGTGGTGTCATCTGTACTCTTAAGGTTGAGTATTGAAGTAACTAAGGTACTACGTTAACATCTTTGCGTTATTTGTGAAGTGCAAGTATAACAATAATATTAAATAAACAGTAGTAGTTTCTACACATGTGGTTATGATAATCATTAGAAGTTGTTATGCATTGGAAAGTGGTGTTGATGATGACACGGCAAGGCTCGGACCACGTCTAGCCTGTGGAATTAGCTTCACCACCGAAGAAGAGCTAAGCTAGAGTGATATTAGAAACACCTCTATAATCAGCAGTAGCTTAGCAAAGTTATTGTCACTCAAACATATAAGACTGTGTTTTGAATTTACTGAAAATTCCACTGGAACTTCACCGGACTATCACCAGACTATCACTGTAATTATACTGGAATCTTACCGGAATTAACTCCAATCCTATTTGTGATTACTTCAAGTGTATATAGATGAAGTAAGGAAGTGATGCGTGAACTTCCTTTATTGAGTGAACTCTTTCTAAAGTTTTAAGGAAAAACTTCATCAGTTCAGAATGCCTCATTCCGGTCAGGCTTTGCACTGTGTGTACATATCCATTTCACCGAAAACTTTGATGAGTTGATAGTAGAGACGTCTAGCTACAAAATGAGCTATCTCTCATACATAACTTTAAGTTATTCTACGAGATATATTTTGTTGTTCTACCGGAAAACACATTTTTTGAAAAACTATAACTGACCAAAAAATACGTTTACTGAAATAACTGTAACTGTTAACTAACTTTATACCGTAACAAGAAAATATTCAGACTTCTTCACATACAAAGAATGCACGCAAACGTCCACATGAACATGTGTTTTCTATTAGAGAAGATGTGTACAACACTAGCTTGGCTTCTTCTTGCTCAAGCTATAGAAACTCTTCTACACTGAGTAGTTTCTTCTTACCATCTCTCAGATGAATACCTGACAGTTCAGGTTTCTGTTATTCATCTTTACATACGCGATCTCTGGCATCTTCTAAACCTATTCTTGATTTCTATATGCGCTCTATTCAAACTGCGCGCTCTTTCTACACACACTTGTGCTCTCACATGCTCCACTCGCACTCACACTCACACACTTTCTATTCTCGTCTCTCTCTTTATATACAATTTTGCTTCGGTGTAACAAACTCTAACAGACTCTGATTCTGGAAGATTCTATGCTGTACATAACGGTCGTGAATTTGTCCCTTCACTAAGGCTTTGATTTTCTGAATACTTTAATTCTGCTTCTTGTTATCTTTCTTTGTCTGTATGTCAAATTCGTGAGTGATTCTTCAACAGCTCCCCCTCAATCACTAATTTGACTCTTCGTGTCTTCAATATATTTTTCTTTCTTTTATACCTGCCATTTCTTTGAATCTGCTTGTCTTTGTTCCATCCAAGCTCTTTGTCAAAATATCTACAATCTGATCTTTTGTCGGAGTGTATACTATTTCTATCTCCTTCTCCATTACCTTTTCTCTCAGGAAATGATACTGTATCTCTATGTGCTTTGTTCTTGCATGAAATACTGGATTTGCTGCAAGATACAACGAGCTCATATTATCTCCATGTATGATAGGTATACCTTGATCAATACCCATGCTTTTGAATAAGGTCTGCATCCATATCACTTCTTTAGCTGCTTCTACAAGTCCTTTATATTCTGCTTTTGTTGACGATAAAGCCACTATGTGTTGTTTCTTTGAACACCAGCTTACTAGCTTATCTCCTAGGTATATCATATACCCATGTGTTGATCTTCTATCATCTTCACTTCTTGCCCAATCTGAGTCACTGTATGCTCTCAGTTTTATATCTGACGTAAAAGGATAGTATAATCCTTCCTTTATAGTTCTTTTGATATATCTAAGAACTCTTTGTCCTGCAACCCAATGTTGATCCTTTGGACAATGCATGAACTGTGAGAGAACTCCCACTGCATAACTAAGATCCGGTCTCGTTAGTGTAGCATAAATTAGACTTCCTACTAACGACTGATACTTTCTCATATCTTTAAACTCTGCTCCATCATATTTGCTAAGTTATTATTTACTTCAAGCGGTGTTGAAGCTTCTCTGCAATTCTCCATGTTAAACTTCTTTAATAAGTTTAGGAGATACTTTTCTTGCAAAACATATATACCATGATCTGTATATGTAACTTCCATTACTAGAAAGTATGATAACTTTCCTAGGTCACTGAACTTGAACTCCTTTTCGAGCAGTCTCTTTACCTCCTTGATTCCTTCATCTGAGGTACCTGTGATTATTATGTCATCTACATAAATACAAATGTAGATCATACCTTCATCTGTTCTCTTAATGAGTAGACTTGCATCTGCCTTCAAACTTTGGTATCCAAGGTCATTTAGATACTTTACAAGTCTATAATTCCAAGCTCTTGGAGCTTGCTTCAATCCATAGAGAGCTTTTCTTAATCTGCAAACATGTTATGGGTATGTGGAACTTACAAACCCTTCAGGTTGTTCCATATAGACTTCATCTGATATATATCCATTCAGAAATGCATTCTTGATATCTAGCTGACTTAGCTTCCATCCTTTTGATGCTGCTATAGCAATCACTGTCCTTATGGTTGACATCTTTGCCACCAGACTAAACGTCTCATCATAATCTATGCCATGTGTCTGAGCATAGCCTTTGACCACCAGTCTCGCTTTGTATCTAGCTATCCTTCCATCTGCAAGTTTCTTTACTTTGAAAGCCCATTTATTTCCAATTACTTTCTTACCATTTGGTTTAGGAACAAGTCCCATGTCTTGTTCTCCTCCAGTGCGCTGAACTTTTATTCCATTGCTTCTTCCCATTGTTTCTTGCCTTTAGCTTCATCATAGTTTTGAGGTTCTTCATCATCTTTGACCATATATGCATAATCTTTCTGAGTTATATACGAAGTATCATAAGAATACCTCTTTGGTTGTCTTCTGGTCCTGCTTGACCTTCTTGGTTCACATTCATCATAAGTGTCTGAATACACTTCTTCATCTCATTTCTCATACCTGATCCGATCCTGGACGTACTTGCTCGCATATAGTCTTCATCTCTATTTACCTGCACAATTGATTTCCCTTTCTCTTTTCTTTTTATCTCTTCTTCAAGTGTTCCAACATTATGCTCTTTGTCTGTATACCAACTCTTTCCTTCATCAAATGTCACGTCTTTGGAAACAATAAACTGTTTGGTTAGAGGACTCCATAACCTGTAACCCATCTTCTTTTCATCATATCCGACGAACACATATTTTTCTACTTTTGGTTCAAGCTTATGTCTTAGTTGTGATGGTACATAAGCATAAGCCACTGATCCAAATACTATGCAATGATCAAGTGTTGGTTTCTTTCCCACCAAGCTTCATAAGGGGTCATTCCATCTAAAGCTATACACGGTAATCTGTTTACCAAGTATGTAGCTGTATTTATTGCTTCAGCCCAAAGATGATTTGGACAATCCTTTTCTTTTAACATTGCTCGTGCGAACTCAACTAGAGTTCGGTTCCTTCTTTCTGCTACACCATTTTGTTGTGGTGTATATCTGCAGGTTATTTCTCTTTTAATACCTGCATTCCAAAGATAATCATTGAACTCTCGGGAGAAGTATTCTCCCCCTCCGTCAGACCTCAGTCTCTTAAGCTTTCGACCTGTGAGTCTTTCAGCATATGCATGAAAATGTCTGAAAGCTCCAAACACTTCTGATTTCTCTTTCAAAACATAAAGAGTTATCCACCTTGTTGCATCGTCAATGAAAAGAACGTAGTACCTTGATCCGCTAATAGATCCTTCCTTTGTTGGTCCCCATACATCTGTATGTATGAGTTCTAGCACACCATCATGTTTGAATCCTTTCTTCTGAAATGGTAACCTGTGAGCTTTTCCCATCTGATAGGCTTCGCACTTATGAATCATATGTTGGTTCTGTACATTCGGTAATCCCAGTACTGACTGATTTGAAATCATAGCTTTAATTCCTTTTTCATTAAAATGTCCTAATCTCTTAGGCCAGAGATCAAGTTCTATAATCACCTTTTCATCATGTGTGAGCAACGCTTGACCAATGTTCCCTTGTACTCTTAAACTAAAGAGTCTACCTTCTTTCTTACCAGAGACAATCTGATTGTATCCATTCTCGGGATCTTCTACAAATACTCCTTCATTTGTAAATCTGACCTGAAAACCTTTTTCAACTATTTGTCCCACACTAATCAAGTTTTTTGGTATTGTCGGAACATATAAAACATTGGTTAGCAAATCTGCTCCACTCTTGCATTTCACTTTTCCAATGGAATGTACACTATGTCTCGTATTGTCACCTGTTTGAACTGTATGACTAGAGCTACCCTTTTCCAATTCTGACATCAATTCTATATTTCTTGACAAATGATTAGAACATCCAGAATCAATGTAAAATACATTTAGATCTTTGTTATCTGATGTGCCGATTGAGTTCATCATCAATGATGTATGGCTTTCATTATGTGTGTCATTTGCGTAGTTGTTGTAGGTGGTGTTGAAGGATTGATTCTGTCCCCAACTTCTTGTTCCACCTCTACCATAGCTTCCTCTTTGATTCTGTCTACCTCTTTGAAAATTATTCTGATGTCTTCCACTTCTGCCTCTACTGTTATTGTTTTGATTTTGACTTTGTTGATTGTGCCAGCAGTCATGAGCCAGATGATTACTTAATCCACAAATCCAGCAAGCCCTTTTGTTGATATTCTGACTACCTCTTCCTTTTCCAAAACCTCTTGCTCTTCCTCTACTAGTGCCTTTACCTCTTGTATAATAGGCCTGAGAACTCGACTCTTCTTCCTCTTTTGACTTACCTTTATCTTTCTTCTTGTTCTTCATGTACATTGCAGAACTTTGTCCTTTATCTCCGTCTGTCTTCAAATCTTGCTCAAACGTTAGCATTAGTCCAAGCAACTTATTTAAATCTGGTACAAAATGATTTAAAGATAGTTCAGTTGAGAGTACGAAAGGTTTCCACCTTTCATCTCCTCTCAAACCTGTGAGCACTTGCGCTATCAATCTGTGATCTTTGATATCTTTGTTTATGGATCCAAGACTATCTGCTAGATCCTTCATCTTAGTAACATAGTCATTAATGCTTTGACTCGACTTCTTTCTGAATGTTGTGAACTCAGACCATAAGCTAGCCTTCCTAGCTTTCGTAGTATTTTGGAAATGATCTTCCAACGCACTCCATATGTCCTCCGCTTTCTCCAGACCTCTAATATGCGGTAGTAGATGATCTGTAATAGTATTGTAGATGTAGGCTCTTGCCATTGCATCTTTCTTCTGCCACAACTTCAAGGCTTCTAATTCTTCTTCCTTTGGTCGACTGTCATCTTCAAAGGTTGGCTTCTTTTCTTCTCCCCACATACATCATTAAGTCCTTACTCATAAGTAAGGCTTCCATGCGCATTACCCATGCGGGATAATTATCTCTTTCCAATTTATCAATTCAGACATGATCTGCCATGATCTTCTTGTTTCTGTTACTTCCGGTGAGTGTGATGTTAAACGGTTTTACCTTTTGTAAACTTTTACCTTGAAAATGACTTCGGAATATTTCTTGATACCGTTTGCTGTCGATCTCTTCAACTTCCACCTTCCTTTATGAAAGTTTTTTTTTTCAAATTCTCTTGTGTCTTCACTTCCGTTTGCTCTTTGAAAATCTTTCTTGCTCTGGTACCGCTCATGGAACTAACCGGCTCTAACACCACTGATGTGGTTACTCTGCTCTGATACCACTTGTTGATGATGACACGACAAGGCTCGGACCACGTCTAGCCTGCGAAATTAGCCGTGCCACCGAAGAAGAGCTAAGCTAGAGTGATATTAGAAACACCTCTATAATCAACAGTAGCTTAGAAAAGTTACTGTCACTCAAACATATAAGACTGTGTTTTGAATTTACTGACAATTCCACTGGAACTTCACCGGACTGTCACCAGACTGTCACCGTAATTATACCGGAATCTTACCGGAATTAACTCCAATCCTATTTGTGATTACTTCAAGTGTATATAGATGAAGTAAGGAAGTGATGTGTGAACTTCCTTTACTGAGTGAACTCTTTCTGAAGTTTTAAGGAAAAACTTCATCAGTTCAGAATGCCTCATTCCGGTCAGGCTTTGCACTCTGTGTACATATCCATTTCACCGAAAACTTTGATGAGCTGATAGTAGAGACGTCTAGCTACAAAATGAGCTATCTCTCATACAAAACTTTAAGTTATTCTACGAGATATATTTCGTTGTTCTACCGGAAAACACGTTTTCTGAAAAACTGTAACTGACCGAAAAATACGTTTACTGAAATAACTGTAACTGTTAACTAACTTTATACCGTAACAAGAAAATATTCAAACTTCTTTACATACGAAGAATGCGCGCAAACGTCCACATGAACATGTGTTTTCTATTAGAGAAGATGTGTACAACACTAGCTTGGCTTCTTCTTGCTCAAGTTATAGAAACTCTCCTACACTGAGTAGTTTCTTCTTACCATCTCTCAGATGAATACCTGATAGTTCAGGTTTCTATTATTCATCTTTACATACGCGATCTCTGGCGTCTTCTAAACCTATTATTGATTTCTATATGTGCTCTATTCAAACTGCGCGCTCTTTCTACACACACTTGTGCTCTCACATGCTCCGCTCGCACTCACACTCACACACTTTCTGTTCTAGTCTCTCTCTTTATATACAGTTTTGCTTCGGTGTAACAAAATCTAACACACTCTGATTCTAGAAGATTCTATGTTGTACATAACGGTCGTGAATTTGTCCCTTCACTAAGGCTTTGATTTTCTGAATACTTTAATTCTGCTTTTTGTTATCTTTCTTTGTCTGTACGTCAAATTCGTGAGTGATTCTTCAACAAGTGGTAGTTGAATCTTTTGTAATTGTCAAAAGATAATGAAGTGACTAGGGAAAATACATAAAGATCATAGACCCTTGACCATCCTAAGAACCCACGTACAGATTTGTTAACAATTTAGATTGACAACAATTAGATTAACACCTTCATTGATGGTTTGTTAGAAACAAATTCCCGAACCAAGTGCTTTCTGATGGAGAGGATTAATCTCCAAAAGAACAAGTTGATCTTGAATTTAGACCACCTCTATATCAAGATCAACTTTAGACTTCACCAAATTTAGACAACATTCATCAACCTTGTCAGAAAATTGATTACTCTGAAAAAATCAACTTCTCAGAAAAGTCTGCTACAGATTAATCACTCATTGACTAATCAATCCTGTAAAGTTTTTGATAAAACTTTGTACAATACTTTGCCTAGAGATTGCGCAACCTTTCCAAGTTAAATCTCTCAAAATGACTGAGTACACACTGAGAAATGTGTAAAACACTTTACCTATGTTTGAAATAGCTTCTCTGTAATGGCGACTTTGACACCTGCAACTTCTTAGCTACAGTTCTCCCAATGTCAAACCCGTTTGATCAAGATCTTTTAGCCATAGATGGCTTATCTTCCAACTTAGATTTTGAGCCCTCAGTTGTGTAAAACTTTACACCATACACTAAGTAATGTTCATTTCTCTGAACATGAAATCTGCGCCAGTTTTGTCGACTCTCAGAACATCATTACATATGAATGTTCCTAAACTAAATTCTCTCAACCTGATTGCAATTAGCCTCTCAAATTCTAGCCATAGATAGATTAGCTATGGACTTAGATACGTGCAGAAGGATTTCTCAAAAGATTAAACACAGAAGGAGCAGACAGCAAAACATCGGGCGCAAGTTTTTTCTTGATTTCTCAGAAAGTTACAATTGAGTGAAGTTGATGATTCAACTCACTTCTCATGTGTCTAATGACACTCTCTACTACTCATTTCTCTCTTCCTATTCTCTATTCTCATTCTATTCTATTTGCCCCGACTTTTCAACAAACATTTATAGGCAAATATATACAAGCTTATGACTAATCAAAGTATGAGTCAGCTATATCTAAACTAATGTACATATGTGTACATATCTTTGGGTTTCTGAATATGTCCTTCCTTCAACCTTCTGAACTTGTTCTCTTTTTGATTCCTTGACTTCATTTCTTCATAAACCTTCAATTGATGATTGTCATGCACCAACAGCTCCCCCTCAATCATTAATTGAGGTTTTTCTCTATCTTCTTGATTCCTGCCATATCCTTGAATCTTTGTAGCTTTGGTCCATCTAGACTTTTTGTCATCATATCTGCAAGTTGATCTTTTGTAGGTGTATGCATAACTTCAATTTCCTTATCAATGACCTTCTCTCTCAGAAAATGATATTGTATCTCAATATGCTTAGTTCTAGCATGAAACACAGGATTAGCTGCCAAGTATAGAGAACTCATACTGTCTCCACAAACAATAGGAGTACTTTGAATCACATCAAACACCTTCATAAGCGTCTTTAGCCATATTACCTCCTTTGCAGCTTCCACCATACCTTTGTATTCTGCTTCTGTAGATGACAAAGCAACTGTATGTTGCTTCTTAGAACACCATGAAATCAATTTGTCTCCTACATAGCACAAATATCCATGTGTTGATCTTCTATCATCCACATTACCTGCCCAATCTGCATCACTATATATTTTCACTCTTGTATTAGAAGTAAATCCATAGTACAACCCTTCTCTGAGTGTACCCTTGATGTACCTAAGTATTCTTTGTCCTGCAATCCAATGTTCCTTTCTAGGACAATACATGAATTGTGAAAGCACACCAACTGCATATGACAAATCAGGCCTTGTTAATGTAGCATAAATCAAGCTACCAACCAAACTTTGATAGAGTTTCATATCTCTGAACTCTTCTCCTCCAAATCTAGACAATTTATGGTTTACTTCCAAAGGTGTAGGTGCAACCCTGCAATCTTCCATTTTAAACTTGGTTAGCAAGTTTTTAAGATACCTTTCTTGGGTCACATATACTCCATGTTGAGTATAAGAAATCTCCATTCCCAAGAAGAATGATAAGTTCCCCAAATCACTGATTTTGAACTCTTTCTCCATCTGCTTCTTGATCATTTGTATTCCTTTATCATCTGTTCCTGTAAGTATTATGTCATCAACATAAATACAAACATAAATGAATCCATCTTCACTTGCTTTGACTAGCAAGCTACTATCTGCCTTTGATGCTTGAAATCCAAGATCATTCAAGAACTTTACAAGCCTATAATTCCATGCCCTTGGGGCCTGCTTTAATCCATACAAAGCTCTCTTGCGCTTACACACATAATTTGGATTCACTTGATCTTTGAATCCATCTGGTTGCTCCATGTAAACTTCATCTGAAATGTAACCATTCAAAAAAGCATTTTTAACATCTAATTGAGATAACTTCCAACCTTTGCAAGCAGCAATTGCTATAAGGGTTCTGATTGTTGTCATCTTTGCCAGAGGACTATAAGTCTCATCATAGTCCACTCCATATGTCTGTGCATACCCTTTCACAACAAGTCTAGCTTTGTACCTAGACACACTTCCATCTGCAAATCTTTTTGTTTTGTAAACCCACTTACATCCAATAATTTTCTGGCTATTAGGTTTAGGAACCAAATCCCAAGTCTGATTCTCTATCAATGCATCATACTCCTCTTGCATAGCTTCTTCCCAATTTCTCTTGCCTTTGGCTTCATCATATGTAGATGGATCTTCATCTGCTTTTATCAAATAAGCATAATCTTTAGTAGTCAAGAATGAGGTGTCATAGCTATACCTTGTAGGTTGCCATTTGTGCCTAGATGACCTCCTAACTTCTGCACTTCTTGAAGTCTCTGGTTCATCACATTCTGGATCAAACCTTGGCCTCTCTTCAACTTCAACCTGTACTTCATTATTCTCATTTTCATCAAGTAATTGAATCTTTGCTTTACCTTTCCTTTGATCCACTACTTCTTCAACATCTGCATGTTCATTATATTTACCTGCATACCAAGTACCTTGCTCATCAAATGTAACATCCTTGGATACAAGGAATTGCTTTGTGGATGGACTCCACAACCTATATCCCATTTGTTTATCATCATAACCAATGAATACATACTTTTCTGCCTTAGGCTCCAACTTATGCCTCAATTGAGATGGCACATATGCATATGCCAAGCATCCAAATATTTTGCAATGATCCAAGGTAGGTTTCTTACCCCACCAAGCTTCATATGGTGTCATATCTTGCAAAGCTTTACAAGGCAATCTATTGACCAAATATGTAGCTGTATTTACAGCCTCTGCCCACAAATAATTTGGGCAATTCTTCTCTTTCATCATGGACCTTGCAAACTCAACAAGAGTCCTGTTTCTTCTTTCTGCTACCCCATTTTGTTGAGGAGAGTATCTGCAAGTAACTTCTCTCTTTATACCTGCATTCCACAAGTAATCATTGAATTCATTTGAAAAATACTCTCCCCCTCCATCTGACCTTAGTCTCTTCAATTTTTGACCTGTAATCCTTTCTACATATGCATGATAATGTTTAAATGTATTAAACACTTCTGATTTTTCTTTAATCACATAAATTGTGATCCATCTGGTAGCATCATCAACATATATGACATAATATCTTGAACCATTTATACTAAAGTCCTTTGAAGGACCCCACACATCTGTATGCACCAATTCAAGTCTTTCCGAATACATAAACCCATGCTTGGAATAGAATTGCTTATGAGCCTTACCTAATTGACATGCCTCACATCTGTATGTCATGTGTTGACCTGCAATGTTAGGTAACCCAAGCACTGAATCACTGTTAATCATTTCTTTAATACCTCTTTCATTGAAGTGTCCAAGTCTTTTATGCCAAAGATCCAATTCAGACACCTTTTGCTCTCCGTATGTGAACATAGCATGTCCAACATTTCCTTGTACCTTCAATGTGAAGAGCCTTCCTTCTTTCTTTCCTGTAACAACCTGTTTATACCCTTGACTAGGGTCTTCAACATAGACTCCATCATTAGTGAATCTTACCTCATATCCTTTCTCCACAATTTGACCTACACTGATCAAATTCTTTGGAATTGTGGGAACATAAAGAACCTTGCTCAGAAGAGTGCTCCAATCTTTAGCTTTGTCTGAACCAATTGACTTTACCTTATGCTTTGTATTATCACCTGTCTGAACTGTATGATTAATTGCATTATGATCTAAATCAGTCATCAAAGCAATATTTCCACTTAAATGATTACTACATCCTGAATCAATATAGAACACTCTCATGTCCTCATGTGAGGTCTCATATGTTGCATTCATAATGAGAGTCGAGTCCTCCTTCTGATCTGATGCATAGTTGTAGTAGGTGTTATTATAGGATTGATTTTGGAAGCTTCTTCCTCCACCTCTTCCAAAAGAATTCCTACCACCTCTACCTCTGAAATTTCCTCTCTGAAATCTACCACCTCTTGCTCTTTGATTAAAGTTCTGATAATTACTATTATTCTGATTATTGTGCCAACAATCATGAGATAAATGATTGGTCTTACCACATATCCAACAAGCTCTTGCATTATCTTTGTTGTTTCTGCCTCTTCCTCTACTTCTGCCATTTCCTTTTCCTCTTATGAAATTTGCTTGGTTTGAAGTACCTTCTTCTTCACCTGATTGTTGCTTCCCTTTGTTAGCTTTCTTCTTGTCTTTAGAGTACATTGCATGACCTGCACTCTTATCAACATCTCCTTTGATATCATTCTCAAAAGTTAGCATATGACCTAACAATTGATTCAAATCAGGAGTAAAGTGATCTAATGAAAGTTCTGTAGACAAAATAAAAGGCTTCCACTTCTCATCTCCTCTTAGCCCTGTGAGAATTTGTCTTACCAATTTATCTTCTTCAATGTCTTCATCCACTGCATCTAGAGAATCTGCAATGTCCTTCATCTTTGTCACATAATCAGAGATTGATTGTGAGGCCTTCTTCTTGAAGGTAGTAAATTCTGCCCATAGTGAAGCCTTCCTTGATTTGGTTGTGTTTTGGAAATGCTCCTCCAAAGCATTCCAAATGTCACATGCACTTTCAAGTCCTCTAATGTGAGGAAGCAAATAGTCATTGACTGCCATGTAGATTATGCTCCTTGCTTGAGCATCCTTCTTCATCCAATTCTTCAAGTCTGCAAGCTCCTCTCTAGTTGGAACACTAGAGTCTCTAAATTCTGGCTTTTCTTCATCTCCTGTGATGTATCCCATCAGGTCTTTGCTCATAAGATGAGCTTCCATCCTCATTGACCATGCAGGATAGTTTTCTCTATCCAGCTTCTCAATTTGGAGACTATCTCCCATTATTTCTTTACCTGTATTGCCAACTCTTTAATCTTTATAAGAAATAAATGTACCTTGACTTTGAATCTCTCTCCTTCTGATACTTTTGATAACTTCAATGTGTCTACCTTCAAATTTTCTTCAACCTTTATCCTTTTGCACCTTCAAGATGTAAAGATTTGTATTTCTGCAGTAGTCGGAGTCCTCTTCACTTCAATTTTGACACATCCTGCTCTGATACCACTGATGGAGAGGATTAATCTCCAAAAGAACAAGTTGATCTTGAATTTAGACCACCTCTATATCAAGATCAACTTTAGACTTCACCAAATTTAGACAACATTCATCAACCTTGTCAGAAAATTGATTACTCTGAAAAATTCAACTTCTCAGAAAAGTCTGCTACAGATTAATCACTCATTGACTAATCAATCCTGTAAAGTTTTTGATAAAACTTTGTACAATACTTTGCCTAGAGATTGCGCAACCTTTCCAAGTTCAATTTCTCAAAATGACTGAGTACACACTGAGAAATGTGTAAAACACTTTACCTATTTCTGAAATAGCTTCTCTGTAATGGCGACTTTGACACCTGCAACTTCTTAGCTACAGTTCTCCCAATGTCGAACCCGTTTGATCAAGATCTTTTAGCCATAGATGGCCTACCTTCCAACTTAGATTTTGAGCCCTCACTTGTGTAAAACTTTATACCACACACTGAGTAATGTTCATTTCTCTGAACATGAAATCTGCGCCAGTTCTGTCGACTCTCAGAACATCATTACATATGAATGTTCCTAAACTAAATTCTCTCAACCTGATTGCAATTAGCCTCTCAAATTCTAGCCATAGATAGATTAGCTATGGACTTAGATACGTGCAGAAGGATTTCTGAAAAGATTAAACACAGAAGGAGCAGACAGCAAAACATCGGGCGCAAGTTTTTTCTTGATTTCTCAGAAAGTTACAATTGAGTGAAGTTGATGATTCAACTCACTTCTCATGTGTCTAATGACACTCTCTACTACTCATTTCTCTCTTCCTATTCTCTATTCTCATTCTATTCTATTTGCCCCGACTTTTCAACAAACATTTATAGGCAAATATATACAAGCTTATGACTAATCAAAGTATGAGTCAGCTATATCTAAACTAATGTACATATGTGTACATATCTTTGGGTTTCTGAATATGTCCTTCCTTCAACCTTCTGAACTTGTTCTCTTTTTGATTCCTTGACTTCATTTCTTCATAAACCTTCAATTGATGATTGTCATGCACAAACAATTTCCAAGTTTTTCTTGAGGTCTTGCATCGTTTTAGATGAGGTAAGAGAGAGTCAAAGATGGCATGAATTCATCTTCAAATATATATCCAAATAGATTTCTCTCTTGTAGGTAGGCCTCTATCCTCAAAAACCAGGCTGAATAGTTGTTTCTATCTAATTTGTCAATGGTGGAAGGAAATCCATCTCCCATATTGATTTATCTTTGGTCTGATACCATTGTGAAGATAGATGGGTGATACACTCCAAACATGTGCCTGGTGCTGCAAAAACCTGCTCTACACCTGCCAAGATAACTTTTGAGATGATAAGAAGACACCTTGTGCTTGCTAAGGATGCATATAAACCATCCTAGTGCTTTTGCAGTATCCATCTCAAATTGATCCATCAAAATAGACTAGTTCATATAAAATGGATTAAGCAAAAAACTTGCTATTTTGTGATGGATTGCACCCTCGAAATTAACTCAGAGCTCACATGTTAAAAATTGAACATAGATCTTTTGCAAACTTTTAGTTGAATAGATAATGAATCTAAAGCAAGAAATTTGATGATTTTTGATGAACCATATTGAGAGCAATCAATCTAGCAACATAGAGGTATCATCCCGACATTTTACGAGTTATTTTGTGAGTATACCTAATCAGCTTCAAATGAACATAGTTCACACAGTAGCAAACAAATGATGATGAAAATTGGTATCATGAAAATAGACTTATTAAATTACCTATATCAATTTAAATCTCAACAAAAGATCAAGTATACATAGAGAAATCACTCACTAAAGTTTCTTGAAAATGAGAATATGAACTGTAACAATAGACAAGAACAACTTTAAAGTATAGATTGCAAATCAATATGTATTGGACATATTGTACATGATATGAATGGAAATGGACCTTGAGAAGGAGGAGAAGAATGTGTGCTTCACTTGTGGCTTCGTGCTTGATCAAAATCTCTCTAGAATGTAGCTCTAAGTGGTGCTCTAATCCGGGATTACACATAGGTGTTTATATAGGATATTTGAATTCAAACCTTGGAGGGATTGTACCTAAAACTTCCCATAGGGTTGAGGAATCATGTAGCTAATTAACCGCTCCTAACTTAGCTCGTAAATCATGCCTAGAATGGCTAGGAGTTTCTTCAAAGACTTTTACTTTTCAAGGTACTAACTTTTCAAGAGTTACAAGAGCATGTTTCTATGTCTCTCTCATTGAGAGTGTGCATAAGTAATGCTCTACGTTTACCCTTGTAGGCTTTTGAAAGATTAGTTTCTGCTAGATGGCAATGTCATGCCTCCAACACGTGAAGATGCAAAAAAGCTTTTACACTCCGTGGGGATGGACTACACCAAGATTCATGCTTGTTTGGATGATTGGGTTCTCTTTCACAATGAGTATGGGCACCTCCACATATGTCCAAAGTGTGGTGCAAAAAGGTTAAGAGAAGATCTTGTGGGCAAAGCAGTCCCCACAAAGGTTCATCGCCACTTTCCTATCATTCCAAGAATTAAGAGCATGTTCAGATGCAAATCCATAGCTCAATTAATGTCATGGCATGTAAAGAGTAGATCTACAGATGGTGTAATGGGAGTGCCTATTGATTTTGATGCTTGGAAACACATAGATAGTAAGTGACCAAAGTTTTCTAGAGAGGCTCAGAATAAATGTCTAGGCCTAGCTATGGATGGCATAAACCCATTTGATTTACACAGATCCTCATGGAGCATATGGCCTGTTTGTTTGGTGCAATAGCAAGATCTGTCCATAGTCGATGGACGTTCTTCTTAGAGTAGTTTGTGAAGATATTAAAGAGTTTGTTTGTTAGAGAGCACATCTAGAGAGAAGTATGGAAACAAGGTGGCTCGTACAAGAGTCTCTAGTGTTCATAATAGAGTTTCTATGCATGTCAGACCTAGAAATGCGTTTATGGAGCGATGCTAAAGATGTTAATCTCCTAGGCAATGAGCCTCAAGGTAAAGAGAGCCAAAGAAAAATGGACGCAGGATTTAGAGAGAAATCAATGAAGTTTTGCATCGTCAACTCGGATCCCATGAAGAAATGGTTGGAGGGGTATGAGCATGCTAAGGAGGAAAACACAAACGAAAGAGCCAAGTTTTGAAAGAATCATTCCTCTTGCTTGTTGCCCCTTCCAAAAAGTCTTCCACCTCTTCCACCTTGCAGATAGCTAGATACAACTGTTTCACAAGGAAAGGCAATGGCTGAGGATATCTCTCAAGAATAGGGGGAACTTGCAAAGCAGTGTGATTGGGAGTATTAAAAATATAGTGCACTATGGTCTCATGGATGAAACTTTTAGATTGCATGCATGGACGAGAATACGTCTACTTTTGATAGTGGGGTGATGGTGAACCTTCTCCAGAAAAGTAGAGTTAGTGTAAGAGAGGACAAGGCTCAAGAAGGCCAGCTCAAGTATTATGGAATGATCCAAGATATCTTGAAGCTATCGCTGCAGAGGTTTGACTACTTTTTGTTTGATGTGAAATGGTTCAATGTAGTCACTATTGGAAGAAACACAACAATGAGGTGGGATAAGAGTGGTTTGCTTCAAGTAGACTCCATGAAGCTATGGAGAGATGAAACAGACACATTTGTACCTCCGTAACACTGTGAGCAAGTTATCTTTATGTTAGATTGAAAAGAACCACATTGGCTATTTGTTTTACAAGTCTCTCAATATAACAGACAAATTTGTGAGGACTTAGATATAGAAGAGATTCCATCTGTAGTGGACTCTGAGATGCATGTGGTAGTCAAGGAAGACATCATTGTCCTAGAAGAAGAGGTCTTTGAAGAAGACAAGGTACGTGAGGAGGTAAGAGATGATATGTTGTACAAGGATGATGATCAACAAGGGGTGACTATACCAAGAGATCTAGAAGTCAAGGTAGAGATAGATATCCTTTTGCACATCAGATCCCCAAGATGATGCTAGAATAGATGACTTATGAAGCAAACACTTGTATGTACTTATTTGTGTTTACTTATTTGCTATGTTTTTTTTTCAGACTACTATTTTTCTATATTACCATTATTATCATATGCTAATTATTTGAGGTTTTTGGTTGTAGAGCACGCTGTGAGATAGTCCACTGTTCACTCCGCATTCCATGATAGAGGAGTAGTTTTCAAAGTTTATATCCCGAGTACCTCTACTTACATGGCCGCCACATCACAGTACTAGATTGCTCGTGGTGACACTCTCATCGGCACCACTCCCACTAGTGGCACTCCCACTAGTGGCACTCCCACTAGTGGCACTCCCACTAGTGGCACTCCCACTAGTGGCACTCCCACTAGTGGCACTCCCACTAGTGGCACTCCCACTAGTGGCACTCCCACTAACGGCACTTCCTTTGATGCAACAACTCCCACTGGCGGTACTCCCTTTGGCGGAATTGCTCCCACTAGTGGTACTCCCTTTGGTGGGAACACTCCCACCAATGGCACTCTTGACTTTATGACTCCACCACGAACATCTTCTCAAGCACCCCCTTGTGGCTCCAATAGTTGAGGTATGCCTTTGAAACCAAATCAAGATATAGGTGTTGGACCATCTCATCCGTCTTGTCAATCTAGGTCATGTTCTAAAGAAGCAAGTTTTAGAGGTGGATCTATGGGTGGCTCTAGAGGAGGTGGATGTTGTGGAGGTAGTGGGATGGATGTTGTGTCACCAACAACTACTCCTAGAGCAACTACCTCAGATGCAGGTATGCCTCATAGTAAACCACATACACCTTGGGGTGCTCATGACCATGACAACTCCAAGGTGTATCGTATACGTGATGGAGGTCTAGTGATGGATGCGGCTAGAAAGGTCATGCATCCGGGCATACAACAATTGTGCTTAATATAGTTTGGACACTCTATCATGGTCAGATGGAGTAAACAAGACAAGACCTAGAGGCAATCTATTGTGAGTACTGGCCAACACTTGACACCCTATTGTAGGACTGTAGATATAGATTTTTTGATCCCTCTAGGCATGTGTATGGAAGTGTTGTGCCATAATTTTGTATTTCGCTCATATATGGCAATGGTACACCACAATTTTGTATTTTTTCATATATGGAGTGGTTTTCCACACTTTGTATTTGGATCATATATGGCAGTGGTTTGCCACACTTTTGTACATGGTTCATTTATGGAATATCTCTTTTGTACATGGTTCATTTATGGAATACCTCTTTTGTACATGGTTCATTTATGGAAATCTCTTTTGTATGTGGTTCATTTATGGAATATCTCTTTTGTACATGGTTCATGGCTCATTCTGCTCTTACATATCTCTTATATGTTGGACAATGTGTTTTGCTTTAGCTTTGCAAAACAACACAAAAAGAAGAAACTAGAAATAAACGAGGCAAATCTGAAGTGATAGCCCTTGGGTCATGTTTTGGTTGACGGTAATCTAAACCCTAAATCAACAACCACTAGAGTACATGTGGCATGTACTTAGTTTTTTTTTTTCAAGGAGTGTATTGTCATTTGCTACACAATAGCACTATAACACTACTACAACAAGAGACAACACACTCTGCCCAAAGAATGCTTTTATAGATACGATCGTCGGTATAAGTGCCGCTATGAGCATCCATATGCCCACATACATTGCAATTCTTATTGATAATTTTGCTTGGTGACATAGCAATGCTTGTACTCGTGATTCTCATACCAATACATATATCGCCACTTATACCATCCGTTTGCAAGTAAATACCAGTGTGTATGCCGACAAAAATATATGAGCATTTATACGGACACTTGTGTTGGTTGTACTGGGCACGTACCAATGCTTATACTGATGCCCATATTGACACTTATATTGGAGTTGTTGTACCGATGTTTATATCGGTGCTTATAATAGTGTTAGAGCTAAATTGTCCCCATGTATTTACACCCGTATAAGAGCTAGTATAAGGATCATATCTTGTAGTATGATCATATGGAAAACATTTTTGAATTCAGAAAGACAATAAAGGTCATACCACTATGGATTGTAGTATACTTGTGAGCTTCATGCAAATAAGTAGAGCAAGTGCACATGATACAAATGATCAAATATCCAATTTAGAGAATTTTGGTATGATAAAAGGTATCTTTACGTTTTATTTTTTATGGTTTAATATGTTTCTATTTTATGTCAAATGGTTTCGAGTGATCATTGCTAGAAAAAATGGAATTGTATGAAAAGATCCTAGTGGTTTTGTATAAATAGATTCAATAAACTTGTCGTCTGATGATTCTTATATGTTTGCATTTCTTGAACAATGCAAACAAATAGTTTCTGTGCGAGATAATGTTGCTAAAAAGTTTTGATGCGTCATATAAGTGGATCCAAGGAAGAAAAAAATATTTTAAGATCACGATATACTAGAAATTATACATGATTTAGATCTAATGACTCCTTCAAATACCATTGGAGCATTATATGATGGAACTTTCTTTAAATAAGAACATGAGAATACTCAAGCATCCCATGAAGAGGATACTAGAGGAGACGATGATATAAATTTGATACTTGTGGAGAAGAATAATAGACTTTTGATAATGTAATCGGATCTCGATCAAGAACTCGAGCGAGATCTATACGCTGATCTATTTGCACGATGTGATTTTTAAGTGTGTGCTTTTCCTAGCATAGCCAATGATACACAAATCCAACTCCTTCTTAGAATCATTCTCATACTATTTTTCATACATGATAGACCACACATTTCAGTATTGCATCTCCATAGTATCACAATGATTTTACTTAATGTAGGATATGCGAATTTGTGTTGTATAAACCTATGCATACATAAGTCTATATATTCTGTTGTAGTGGCTCCTCTCTTCTTTATAATCACATTAGTCCATCTGCAAAGTTCAATGAAAAG
Source organism: Ceratopteris richardii (assembly GCA_020310875.1). Classification (NCBI taxonomy): domain Eukaryota; kingdom Viridiplantae; phylum Streptophyta; class Polypodiopsida; order Polypodiales; family Pteridaceae; genus Ceratopteris; species Ceratopteris richardii. Next base: position 55,848,025 of record CM035434.1, read on the forward strand.
TGGTGCATGTGAAGGGTCATGGATTAGGTTGGATTTTAAGTTTCAAAGTTTTTGGCACACAGTGATGGATAGAGAAAAAAGATTTCCTCCCATGGGAAATTCTTTTTTGAGGTATATGTACCAAGATTGAAGGTTGCAAAATTATTCATTCTCGTATATGGATGGATACCAAAGATTAGGAAACTAATATCATAACCTTCCTTTGAGGTCTCACAACAAAGAACTATGAGGTAAACACTATCTAACACATGCGAGTGAATAGTGTCTGTGGCCATCTAATATAAATCTTCAAAGTCCTCATCATCAATATGAATGGGCTTCTTTGCAAGACCATCAATGAGCTTAAATTGCCTTCTTGAATCATGAAATCACCTATATAGTTTGTCTACGAGGGAAAAATGAATACATCAAGCCTGAAAATCACAAAGCAATATTTTTCTTGCAAATTCTAGCCTTTCTTGGAAGCGTTTGCACCACCTCTTCATTCACTACATACCTCTGCGATTTCTAATGCCATGATGTGAAGAGTCTCTTGAGTAGAATTGAGATGTCGAACTACATTATGTGTAAGTTCCAATCCATTAACAACATTCGGTAGAGTTATTCCCAAAAAAATGGATAGGTGGTCGGAAGATCAACAAAGTGTTGAAAACTAGGTATGGATCTAGAAGGTAACCTTATATGGATGAATATGAAATTTACAGAAATTTTAGTAGATTGAAATTTGTAAGAAAGCATATGATTGTAAAAACTTAATCTTGTTACTTCCTAAAACGGCATCCAAGAAGGCATGAAGCCATATCACAAAGTCTTCAATCGATTTCTAAAAACATAAGCACAGGACATCAAATGCCAACTTGGATAGGGTATGTTTTTCATTTACATCACCAAACAGAACCCAACAACAGATGCGTGCATCAAGAAAACCTCCCTACCATCCTCCTTAATTCGTACAAAATGTGTTACGCAGATCATAGCCATGATGTCAAGAACCACATGGACGTACATAGACTATGTTGCATCTATTCAATCAAATAATATATACATTTTTATCTTATTATCCTATAAAATTGGGAATTTCTTGATTTTTTCAATAAGAGTTCGTTCTTGTTTTTTGGATGGATAACTTCTAATCAAAGAGCTTTTTCATCGAATAGTATTTTAGTAAAACAATTTAGATTGGTTTATTACCATTCTCATAGCTATTCTAATCATTCGAACGGGAAGATAGCCAAATAATTTCCATAGATGTACACTCTGCTTCATTGAAAGGTTGATGTGTGATCTAAGGAATACAAGTATTGTACAACTTGGTAGTTTTTGGTTTCTAAGTTTCTCAAGATTTAAGGATCCAACACAACCTGAATTGAAGCATCAAATAGGTTGCTAGACTTACCAGTCTTATGCTTGATTTTTCTTGGTTAGCTATCAGCAAAATCTTGTTTAACTATCACCCATAGGTGAAGATTGATTGTTTTGGAGCCATTTTCTCACTTAAGAAACAAAACAAGGGTGTTCTTGCTCAACCATTACACTTTTGAGATCACTAAAAATAGTACAAATGAGTAGCTAAGTAATGCTTTTCTCTGTCAGATAAATATTCTTTATAGACTTTGTTCATTGTTTGAGTATTTTTATGCTTTTGAAAGGCGCACTGAATCTCGATTATTATTGGATTTTGTTATGCCAATTCTATGGCAATTCTAGAATATTGCCACTACATGTTGGGTCCACCAATTTGGTCACTCAGCTCTCCAGGTAAGGGTGAATATTCAACCCTTCCCTGCATTGTTGGTATGCCATAAGCCACTTGTAACATGTTGTACTACCTTCTAGCACATCTAAACATGTTGTCCTAACCAAATATTCCTTCTTTGTCATATGAATATTCTTTCATGATTTTGCTGATCTCGATTATTATTGGTTTGAATAGGTGTGTTGTGCTCTCACAAGCTAGAGGTGGTATATGTTTGCTGAAAATAAATAGATAAAAATGAATAAAAAGATGTGTTATAATATCATTAAAAATATTAATTTATAAAAAGAACATACATATGGGCAAACAACTCTCTTCTTGCAAATGAAGCAGTAGAGCAGCCTTCTAGCCATTGGGTAAGCATTTGTATGGTATAGTCTAATTCCTCATCGGGAATGTCTGAATAATAATTGCATGACAACCTCTAAGGAATGATGAACTGAATACAAGAAAGAACTTGACAAGATCTCGTACTACAATATTACAAGGGGAAAAGACAAGATGTCCAAGAACTAGACTAGACAAGACTGGAAAAAGAAACAAGACAAGAACTGGAATTGGAACTTGGAGAGTACTTTCTTGGCGGTCACGACTCCTTGAGCTCCCAAGATTGGTATCCAAAAGACTGATTATGAATGTGGCCAACCCCTCCTTTTATAGGTTTTCAGGGGCGGTTACGATTTGATGATGTCATCAATGACATCATCAACTGGAAACAAGACCTCCGGGTGTCAGAATTCAACAAATAGGTAGTTGATCTTGGGGTTCTGGCACATTCCAGATGCAATGGTAGCATTAGTTTCTCCAAAATCTTAACCAAACATGAGATATAGGAAATTAGCATAGAATTTAAGGTTTAAAATGGTTTTGTTTGTGCCCATGACAGTTATAATGAGAAGGCACCACAAACATAAAGGTAAGCAAAGTAAAGAGGAGGCTTTGATTAGTAAGTTAAAGAAACATGGATACTCTATAATTTCTCCAAAGGAGAAAAGATTTTGTGAAATTTTTGATAAAGATGGGAATACAACAAGTTAGTGTTGGTATAATCCCAAACATCAAGGGAAAAGTTCAAGGAAGGACAATTGAAATAATAATGAAGTGGCTACCAATCAGGCTATTCCAGTTCAGGCACAAGGTAATTTTCAGAGGTTGTAGTAAGGATGGCTATCATGGAGAGAACAGGCGAACCCACAAGGAAATAACCAACAATGAAATTAGCAAGGTACACCACCTAGGATGATGCCCTATGGGTATTTTTTAGCACCTGATCACTGGATAGGGCCTAATTGTCTTTATGGCTGAAGCATAGAGAAGAAAGGGGTATACTAGTGGTTCGCGATAATCAAAATAATCAACAGGGATAGCAGCAACAACAGGCTCAACAGGCTACTCAAGCCAATGCTAGAGTTATAGAATTATCAGATCAGGAGTGTTGTAACGATGTAGGTGCCAATACATCAGGAAGTTTACATCTCAATCATGAAAATCAGTGGCATTGCAAGTGCAAACAATGTGGTAAGGTCAAATAAGTGGATGTATTGGTAGTTACAAGGTCTAAAAATAAAGGTCCCATCGATTTCCAGGAACAAAGACATATAAGAGACCAAGTTTAGAAACGGATCCAGCAAGGTCAACAAAACTAGGTGCAGTTTCCAACATCTTAGGAGGAGGAGGATGCAGTATTCTTACAAAAAAAGAAGAAGGAGAATAAGATTAAGTCCAAGCAAGATTTAGAGAATGACTTGCTTGAGGTGATCATTGACTCTCCTTTACAATTTTCCTTAGATGAGTTATTATCTTTGGTACCAGCTTTTAGAGAGAAGTTATTGAAGAAGCTTGTTGGAGAGTAGTCAGAGCCAGCAACTATGCACGACACAGTATAACCAAAGGTGATTTTATAATGTGTTGCTTGATGGTGGCTCAGGAGTGAATATATTACCCGAGCATATTTTTAAAGAAATGGGGAATGGTTCTTTGGCTCCAGTGCCTTTTCAAGTAAAAATGAAGATCAAACTAGAGTCCAACCATTGGGCATTCTGAAGCAACAATAAATCATAATTGCAAGGATATCATTCATGGCAAACTTTCTTGTGATTAGAATGTCTGAGTCCGCATACCCATATGAAATTTTGTTAGGAAGACCTTGGCTCAGGTTGGCTAAGGTTAAGCAAGATTGGGGATCGAATGTGGTGGTGATTATAAAAGGTAAAAAGCAGGTGACAATTCCCATGAGAGGTAGAAGAAACATGTCGATATGAGAGAAACCACTGATGGCTTAGACCATTAGTTTGGTAGATGAGATAGCAGATGATGAGGAGGAAGAATTTCTAAAGGCAAACCCAATTGTTGTACTAGTTTTGGAAGTAGATGTGGAAGGTGTGTTAGCAAAGGATGACAAACTAGTGGAGAAGTCAAGTGAGGCAGTTCTAGGTGACACATTGGAGGGTACACAATTGAGACTGATGTTTGAACAAAGTCTAGAAATTCCTACTCATAAAAAACTAGAGCAACAATTAATTTGGCTAAAAAGATTTATGAACAAAAATATGCAAGTTCTGGTAGGGTAAAAGAGGACGAACTTCAAAAATTAATTTGGGGACGGAGATTGAATCGAAGATGGTGAGAGTAAGCAAAGAATTAGAGGGTGAGTTCATGGAAGACCTGATTTTCTTATTAAAGGAATATGCGGATGTTTTTGCTGGGGATTACTCAGGTGAAAGGTATAGACCATGATCAATATCAACATCGCATTAATTTAAAGAAGGATGCAGTTTTAGTTGTGCAGCAAAGGTATATGATGAATCCTAAGTTTGCTAAGCAGGTTAAAGAGGAAATTGATAAACTGTTGGCAGTTGGACTTATTAAACTGGTTAATCAGGTCACATGGTTATCTTCTATTATAGTGGTCCCTCAAAAGAATGGGAAGTTGAGAATTTGTGTTGATCATAGAAAGTTAAATGCAACAACAATTACGGATCCCTTCCCTATGCCATTTTGTGATGCAGTATTGGATGCAATAGCTAGAGATGAGATGTATAGTTTTTTGGATGGATTTTCTGGTTACAATCAAATTCGTGTTGTTGAGGAGGATCAGCACAAAATTGCATTCATTACAAAATTTGGTGCTTATGTATTTATAATCATGAGTTTTGGATTGAAGAATGGACCACCGTCATTCAATTATGTGGCACATAAAGTCTTTGAACCTTATTTAGAGGAGTTCATGTAAGTCTTTGTGGATGACTTTTCAATATTTGAAAAAAAGGTAAGACACCAGTTGTATTTGAAATCTTGTTTTGATAGATGCAAGAAATTTAGGATGGTGCTTAATCCATTCAAGAGTGTCATAGTTTTGAAGAGTGGCATCTTATTGGTGTTGGAGCAAGTCTATGACAAGCCTAAGTATTGGCTTGAGTCTCACAAAGTCTTAGAAGAAGCTTTAAAAAGAAGACTATGTAAAGTTCACTTGTGAACTACCTCTTGTAACTTTTGAAGAGTTTACTTAATGTAAAAGTAAGAGAATCTTAAGTGGTTGAGTCCACGATCAAGAATGGAAAGAGGAGCCACGAATTCGTGATTTGTGGTAGGTAGAGAATCAAATCAATCATTGATTGATTGGAGAGTGATTGAGGGAAGTTAGCCTCCCAAACTCAACTATAAATAGATGGCAGTTTTAGTCGTGGTTAGAGAGACCTATGTGAAGGCCTCCAAGAGCTGAGCTTTATGCCATATCAAGGTGTGATTACAAGGCACACATATGTATCAGTAAGTTATTGTATTGTACAAGCAATATACTTTCATTTTCATGATTATTTGGTTTCATCTTTCCATGTTCTTGTGAAGTGTACTACTCACTGCCATTACTCTCAATTTTCTCAGTCAGCTTGCAGAGATGTTTTCTCTAAGCTTGGTGCATCATTTTCAGTGATTTAACTTGGTAAAGTTAGCTCTATTGTCTACTATATGCTCACAAATTTTCATGTCATTTGAATGTTGCAATCTTTAGTTATGTTCATTTGAAGTCAACAGGGTCTGTTCATCTTCACTTCTCTGTCAGGTACCCGACTTTTTCTATCATCTTGTCAGAGCCATTTCTCAGTGGTTACTTATTCAAATTCAGTGAGTTAAAGCTTGTTGGATTCAGCTTACTGTCTAGTATAACCATACAAATTTTCATAATCATTGGATTTCTACATTTTGAGTTATGTTGATTTTGCTACTCACTAGTCTATTTCTATAGCAGCCCGTGAAAATCGGGATGATGTCATCACTTGTTAAAACTCATTCTCAGTGTGTGGTTCATTCTTTTTTATGAGATTACTTTTGAAAGTTAGCTCTTTAAGTTGCCTAGACTTCCCCAAGAGGAATTGAGCTAATTGCTGCTGTGCTCAGAGAATTATGTAAAACACTGGACAGGTGTATGAACCAAGAATAGCAAGTTTTCACCTCTGAGCTAACTCCAACTTATCTGTTTTGATCTATCTTTCTGAGAGTGATCTTCCAAGGTACATAGGGTGTATAATACATCCATTGGCAAGCTAAAAGGGCCCACCATATACTCCTGGAGTTCATTTGGCTGGTGTAGATCAAGGATTTTGCAACATCTCTTCATCTTCAAGCACATACCTATCCATCTCTTCACAGTGGTATCAGAGAAAGGTTGGACAACATGGCAGATGGATTTCCTTCATCAATTGACAAATTGGACAGAGGTAATTACTCAGCTTGGTCATTAAGGATGGAAGCTTATCTCCAAGGTAGAAGTTTATATAATTATGTGGCTGGAGATGAAGTTATGCCAAGTTTCAGGAACAAAAGTCAACCAACACAAGAAGAGCAAGAAAGATTGAGCACATGGTGCTCCAAGGGATGCACTTGCAAGGTCTTATCTCCTCAACTTTATCTCAGATTTTTTGTTGCCTCACATTAGAAGTTGTAAGACATCTCAGGAAGTGTGGGATGCACTTGAGGCTTTCTTTTCTTCAAGTACCAAAGCTAGGAAGCATCAACTATGGATGGAGTTCACAACTCTCAAGAAGGCTCCCAAACAAAATGTGACTGATTTTGTCACAAAGCTCAAGGACATAGCCGATCAGTTGGGAAGCATTGGAGAGGTAATAGATGAAGAGCAAATTGTAAGGCAGGTCATCAATGGCTTGAAGGCAGATGATAAGTGGGAAGCATTCACCACAGCTATGGATTTGTACATGGACATGCATGTACCTGATTTCAACACACTCATTGGACAACTACTTACTCAAGAGGCAAAGCTTATCAAAAATGGAGAAAGCTCTAAAGGTAATCAATCTTCAGCTTTATACACAGATAAAAGCAAGTCTAAAGATAAAAAAGGAAAGGCAAAGAAAGTGGATGATGAAGCAGGTACATATCAAGCTAACTATGCAGGTAGAGGAAGACATGGCAGAGGTAGAGGAAGAGGAGGTAGACAAGGCAGGGGGAGATCCCAAGACTCCAACTCATGTTCTATTTGTGGACTAACTAATCATACAACTAAAAATTGCTTTAGGAATTCCAGGAATCAAAGAGGCAGAGGATACAATAGAGGAAGTTATGGATACTCAAGAGGAAGGTTCAACAACTACCATGGCAACTACAACAACTACAATCATTCAAACTATCAAGGAGGCTACAAAGGAAGGAGAGACTACAATAACTACATAGAAGACTCAAACAAAGAGGATTCATTATTGATCATGAACATGGCTATGCCACAAGGTAAATCTGATGAGCATGTTTTCTACATAGATTCAGGTTGTTCAAATCATGTGGCAGGAAATGTGGCACTCCTATCAGATTTAGAAGATCCAAGGAATAAGCATGAGGTACAAACAGGAGATGATACAAAACATCCTGTGGAGAAAATAGGCAATGTCAAAGCACCTGATGGAAACATCAACCTACTCAGCAAAGGTACTCTATGTCCCTACCATTACAAAGAATTTGATAAGTGTTGGGCAGATAGTAGAGAAAGGGTTGCAAGTCAGGTTCACAAAAGCAGGAGCATTTGTTGAAGATCCAAGTCAAGGATTCAGAAGAATTGCAAAAGGTGAAAAGACAGGTAGATTGTTCACATTTGAATTACAGGACACTAGAAACATTGCTCTCTTTAATTATGGTAGTCAGACACTCACAGAATTGGAAGTATGGCACAAAAGGTTAGCACATATTGGTGAAAGGTCATTAAAGCAAATCTGCAGGGACCAAAGTGTACTTGGACTTCCTAATTTGTCAAAACAACATATGATTTATAAGTGTAGTGCATGTCAATTTGGAAAGTCTCACATGTTACCATTCATGAAGAAAGGTTATATGCATGGAGATCTCTTGGAGTTGGTTCATACAGATGTATGGGGACCTAGCAAGGAAGCTTCAATATCTGGATCAAGGTATTATGTTTCCTTTATTGACGATTGTAGCAGATGGACTATCCTATTCTTTATGAAACATAAAGATGAAGTTTTTTCATGTTTCAAAAGATATTTGGCTCTTGTGGAGAATCAAACAGGTAAATCACTAAAAAGGCTAAGGTCAGATGGAGGGGGAGAATACTTCTCCCATGATTTTGATTCTTTTCTTCAAGAAAGAGGAATCAAAAGAGAGGTAACTACAAGGTACACTCCTGAGCAAAATGGAGTGGCAAAAAGGAGGAATAGGACAATTGTTGAAGCTGCAAGGTCTATGTTAAATGAAAAGCATTTACCTAATTACTTATGGGCTGAGGCTGTATCTACAGCCACTTACTTGATTAACAGGTTGCCTTCAAAATCCCTTGATGGGATGACTCCATATGAGGCTTGGAATGGAAGAAGACCAAGCTTACATCATTGTAAAATTTTTGGATGTATTGCTTTTGCTCATGTTCCTTCACAGGTTAGAGGCAAGATGGATCCAAAGGCAGAAAGGTGTGTATTTATTGGATATGACAACAATCAAAAGGGCTACAGGTTATACAACCCTACCAACAAAGGATTCTTGGTAAGCAGAGATGTAGTTTTTGATGAGAACAATTCATGGTATGAAGATTCATGTAGGAAGATCAATTTACCATATGATCTTGAAGAAGATTTTCCAAAGCTTGGTAGAGAACAATCAAAGATTGAAGAACAAGACACCTCAGAGGATGATGAAGAATCTCACATGGAAAAGATCAAAGCATGGAAGTCTAAAGGTAAAGCAAAATTGCAGGAACTTGGACATGAGGCAGAATCATCACATCATGGCCTAAGAAGATCTATGAGGGAAAAGAAAAAACCAGAAAGGTATGGGTTTGACACCTCATTAGTAACTAAACATTCTATCTACATAGCACAGGACATAAACCAAGAGGAGCCATCATCATTTGAAGAGGCCAAAGCAAAAACAAAATGGAAGCATGCAATGAAGGAAGAGATTGAAGCACTTGAGGAAAACAACACTTGGGATTTGGTGCCCAAGACTTCATCCATGAAGGTAATAGGCTCAAGATGGGTCTATAAACTCAAGAAGAATTCTGATGGTTCCATTAACAGGTATAAGGCAAGGCTTGTAGCAAAAGGCTTTGCACAAACTCAGGGAATTGATTATGAGGAGACCTTCTCTCCTGTGGCAAAGATGCCTACTATTAGGGTTTTGCTTAGTATTGCCTCTTCCAAGAATTGGAAGATACTTCAACTAGATGTAAAGAATGCATTTTTGAATGGTTGGATAACAGAAGAGGTATATATGGCACAACCACCTGGTTTTGAGAATCAAGTTTATCCTGATTATGTGTGTAAACTTAACAAAGCATTGTATGGTCTCAAGCAAGCTCCAAGAGCTTGGAATTTCAGGCTTGTTTCATTCTTGCAGGACAAAGGCTTTCAACCAAGCAAGGCAGATCCTTCACTCTTTATTAAAAAGAGTAATTCCGAGGTCATCTACCTATGTGTATATGTAAATGATATTATATTGACAGGAAATGATGCAGATGGTATGAAGAAGATCAAAGATCAGATGAGAGAAGAGTTCAAGATAAGTGATTTGGGTTCACTTACCTACTTCCTAGGTTTGGAAGTTGTCTACAAAGATCATGGGTTGTTTCTCACTCAAAGAAAGTGCATTAAGGACATGTTGGCAAAATTCAAGATGCAAGATTGTAAGATTGCAGGTACTCCAATGGAGGTCAATCACAAATTGAGCTCACATGAAGGTGAACTCATAGAGGACATCACATCATATCAAAGTCTAGTGGGTAGTCTCAACTATGCCACATTGACAAGAGTAGATATATGTTACAGTGTGAGTGTGCTAAGCCAATTTATGCACACACCAAGGAAACCACATATGGATGCTGCCAAAAGGATTCTCAAGTATCTCAAAGGAACCATAAATGAAGGACTTTATTATCCTTATGTATCTGATTTAGGTTTGAAGATATTTTCTGATGCAGATTGGGCTGGCTCCAAGGAGGATAGAAGGAGCACTTCAGGTTATCTTACCTTTGCAGGTTCAAAGCTTATTTCATGGTCATCCAAGAAGCAACCCACAGTTGCTCTCTCTTCTACTGAAGCTGAATATAGAGGTCTTGCCATAGCTACACAAGAAGCTATGTGGATGAAGACATTATTCAAAGATCTTGGATTGGATTTTGGAACTCCAACTATTTTTTGTGACAATATGAGTTCTATTCAGTTGGCTGCTAATCCTATTTTTCATGCAAGGACTAAACATATTGAAGTTCATTATCACTATGTACGAGAGAAGGTTCTAAGCAAAGAGATTCAAATATCATATGTGTCCACTCATCAACAATGTGCAGATATTCTAACCAAAGCATTGGATGGTACAAAGCTTTGCAAATTCAAGGCTATGATTGGTTTGCAGGTAATCTTGGAAGATTGAAGACCTCAAACATACTTGGCTTGAGGGGGAGCTGTTGGAGCAAGTCTATGACAAGCCTAAGTATTGGCTTGAGTCTCACAAAGTCTTAGAAGAAGCTTTAAAAAGAAGACTATGTAAAATTCACCTGTGAACTACCTCTTGTAACTTTTGAAGAGTTTACTTAATGTAAAAGTAAGAGAATCTTAAGTGGTTGAGTCCACTTGATCAAGAATGGAAAGAGGAGCCACGAATTTGTGATTTGTGGTAGGTAGAGAATCAAATCAATCATTGATTGATTGGAGAGTGATTGAGGGAAGTTAGCCTCCCAAACTCAACTATAAATAGATGGCAGTTTTAGTCGTGGTTAGAGAGACCTATGTGAAAACCTCCAAGAGCTGAGCTTTATGCCATATCAAGGTGTGATTACAAGGCACACATATGTATCAGTAAGTCACAAGCAATATAGTTTCATTTTCATGATTATTTGGTTTCATCTTTCCATGTTCTTGTGAAGTGTACTACTCACTGCCAGTACTCTCAGTTTTCTCAGTCAGCTTGCAGAGATGTTTTCTCTGAGCTTGGTGCATCATTTTCAGTGATTTAACTTGGTAAAGTTAGCTCTATAAGTCTACTATATGCTCACAAATTCTCATGTCATTTGGATGTTGTAATCTTCAGTTATGTTCATTTGAAGTCAACAGGGTCTGTTCATCTTCACTTCTCTGTCAGGTACCCGACTTTTTCACTCATCTTGTCAGAGCCATTTCTCAGTGGTTACTTATCCAAATTCAGTGATTTAAAGCTTGTTGGATTCAACTTACTGTCTAGTATATACAAATGTTCATAATCATTGGATTTCTACATTTTGAGTTATGTTGATGTTTCTACTCACTGGTCTATTTCTGTAGTAGCCCGTGAAAATCGGGATGATGTCATCACTTGTTAAAACTCATTCTCAGTGTGTGGTTCATTATTTTTTATGAGATTACTCTTGAAAGTTAGCTCTTTAAGTTGCCTAGACTCCCCCAAGAGGAATTGAGCTAATTGCTGCTGTGCTCAGAGAATTATGTAAAACACTGGACATGTGTATGAACCAAGAATAGCAAGTTTTCACCTCTGACCTAACTCCAACTTATCTGTTTTGATCTATCTTTTTGAGAGTGATCTTCCAAGGTACATAGGGTGTCTAATACATCCATTGGCAAGCTAAAAGGGCCCACCATATACTCCTGGAGTTCATTTGGCTGGTGTAGATCAAGGATTTTGCAACATCTCTTCATCTTCAAGCACATACCTATCCATCTCTTCACAATTGGGCCATGTTATTTCTCAAAAAGGAATGGCTATAGACATTAAGAAGATTAAAGCTATTAGGATTGCAAAATCCTTGACAACTGTCAAGGAAGTAATGAGGTTTGTTGGTCAGATTAAGTGGCATGCTAGGCATTTAAGGTACGCCAATATTTCTTTACCACTCACACATTTGACAAAGAATGAGGTTCCATTTGTATGGGCTAGAGCTCAAGAAAAAGCATTTTAGTTAGTACAGAAGATGGTTTTAGTAGCACCGATTTTGCAGCGTCCAGATTGGTTGTTGCCATTCCATGTATTTGTTGATGCATCAGATGTGGTTGTATGAGCAATTTTGATGCAGTAGAAGGAAAAAGGATGGTATAGGCCAATATATTATGCTAGTAGGGTGTTATGTGCAACTAAACATAACTATCCGGTGGCCAAAAGAGAATCTTTAGCAATGGTGTATGCTCTTAACAAGTTTAGGCATTGTTTATTGGGTAATAAAGTGATTTTCCATGTTGATCATCAAGCTTGGTGTATTTGATCAAGAAACCTTTATTGACAAGACGGTTGGCTAGGTGGATGCTTCTATTGCAAGAATTTGAGTTTGCTATTATTCATACTCCAAGGAAAGAGCATGCAATGGTAGATTACTTTAGTAGGTTGGTATCAGGTGAAGTGCCTATAGGTGTAAATGATGAATTTCTTGATGCGGAGTTGTTTGATGCACAAATTGCTGAACTTGATTCTTGGTATGAATAATTATTAGTGTTTCTAACAAATGGAGCATTACCTCAACATTTTGCACATCATCAAAGGAGGAATTTTGCTCTCAAAAGTAGACCACATTTGGTTATAGCTAGTGCATTGTACAAAAAGGGAGTGGATCAGGTCATTAGGAGATGTGTACCAAAGTTTGAGCAACAAGTTGTGTTGCAAGGAGCACATTCAGGTGCACTAGGAGGACACTTGTCAGGAGATATTATAGGGAAAAAGGTGTTACAAGTAGGATTGTGGTGACCTATGGTATTAAAAGATGATCATGAGTATGCTAAAAGGTGTGTGATTTGTTAGAAAATAGGCCAACCAAATAATTCAGATCGGATGTCTGATCATCTTGTTTTACCATTGGATCCATTTCAAAAGTGGGGCATGGATTTTTTTGGGCCTATCAAGCCTATTACTCAACATGGTAATAGATGTTTTTTGGTAGCTACAGATTATTGCACAAAGTGGGTGGAAGCAATAGAACTTAAGGATAACAAGACAACGAGTGTTGCAAAGTTCCTCTACCACAACATCATGACTAGGTTTGGTTGTCCAATTGAATTGGTAAGTGATTGGGGTGCTCATTTTCTCAATGAATTCATTTCAGAGTTAAGAAGAACTCATTTGATTATGCATAAAAAGTCTACGACATATCACACACAGGCGAATGGTCAAGCCAAAGGTACCAACAAAACTTTGATGCATATTCTTAAAAAGTTAGTTCAGGATAATCAAAAAAATTGGGATTTGCCTTTAGATTCAGCTTTATGGTCATTCAAGACAGCTTTCAACGTGACAACAAGTATGACAACATTCAAATTGGTTTATGGATTGGAAGTTGTAGTTCCCATGGAGTTTGTGGTCCCAAGTTTGAGAGTAACAGATGAAAAGATTTCTCCTGAAGTTTTAGTTAAGCATAGAAGTAAGTATCTTCTTTAAATGGAGGAGGATTGTTTAGTTAGTGCATACATTACAGAAGTTATTCAAAGAAGGAGATAGGCTTGGGTTAATATGAATGTGAAATTCAAGTTATTTCAAGTAGGAGATTGGGTGATGGTGTACAATTCCAAATAGGGTCCCATCCAGGAAAACTTACATTGAGATATAAAGGTCTGTATCAGATTGTGCAAGACTTAGGTCAAGGAACTTTTTTTCTAGCTGATGTGTTTGGCATGAGGATGGAAAAACCTATCAATGGATTTTGTTTGAAGAAGTTTCAAGGCAAGCCACCGCATATGAATTGGTTTCCATCTAATTTAGTGGAGGTGGTGTTTAATTCTAAAAATTAGATTAGCAACATTACCAATCATAGAAGTAAGAAGTCCTATTTATCTACATTTTGTTCAATGGTGGCATGTTTTATTGATAGTTGTTGGTCCAAGATTACGTTAAGTGATTTCTTGAGAATGCAATGGTTTTCATGTGCGAATTTGAAGCTAATAAATGAAATACTCAATTCTCAAAAATATCAAATGTAGCAAACACAAGTGCACGATTTGCATAAAGAGTTGTAGAGAAAGTCAGAGCAACATGAAAAAGTTATGTCTGAAGTGCATAAGCAACAAGTAGTTGAAATTGTGAAAGTTGAGAGGTCCTTGCAAGAGTTTGAGGAATGACAAACAAAATACAACAAGTGGATTTATGGACTAGCATTAAGGATAGGATGCAGGCACTCATTAGATACCCTTGTGAACAGATGCATGATGGTTTTGTTTTGGTATATGCAAGTCAATTGTAAGAAGTTTTATTGACCAACATAAAACTAAAAAGGAAGAATTGGTGTAGCAAATTGCAGAATTAAAGAAACACTTGGTGTAGCAAACTAAAGACAAGGATTTGAAAAATCAGGTTCAATAGAAGGTACAACAGAAAGAAGTAGTTTTTGAAATGATATTGGATCAAGAGGAAATGCATGTGGAACTAGTGAAGATTCATGAAGATATTATAGTTGCAGAAAAAGTTCAGGAGCAAAATATGCATAGGGATCTTAGTGTCATGGTAATCAATCAAGGGATTGTGAATCTGAGTTTGATGTTTTGGAAAAAAAACCTCCCATTGGGTAGTGCCAGGTGTTGAGCGGAGAGAAATCGGAAGAATAAGCAATGAGTAAAATTTCTAAAGGTGTGCTGAATTGGAATTATGCTAACTTGAAATTCTATTGACTCGAAATTTTGTTGAATCCATATTTTGTTGAATTGGAATTTTAATAAGCAATTACAAATTAGTTGGGTGTCGATGTGGCATGATTATGTCCGTTGTATTTTTTCATGCAACTATGTAATGGGAAGAAGAAGCATCTTTCAAGCGACAAAAAGGCAGAAAAAGCATCTTTCAAGAGGGAACAAAAAGAGGAAGAAGAGAGTATTTGTCAAAGAAGATGAAAGGAGAGTCTTTGAACCTGTTTTTATTGCACAAGCAGAATACAGATTAGGCACAACAACATTATCATCAATTCAGAGAAGTGTAAAGCTTACTTATCTTGTAATAAGTATGATTTTGAAGAACTTTGATGAAGAATTCTATATTTTCTACCCAGTGCAAGCCTTATTCTCTCTCTATTAGAGCAAAACTTTGTTGAATAATATTCTGTCATAGCAAAAAAATGCTGAATTTGAAGTTTGTTTGTGAGTATTTTTGTCTGTGTGAGTAGATCAATGCTGAAGTTGAATTCCTTGGAAGTTTATAGTGTGTGTAAGTAGCTATGTGTTCCTGAACCCAAACATGTGTATGTATGTATATTTGTTTATGCATGTATATGTATATGTGTACATGATTTTATATGCATGTATGCATGTGTGTATGTAAGCATGTATGCATGTGTATATGTGTGTATGTATATGTGTATGTATGTATGCATATGTATGTATGTATATGTGTACTGTTTGTATGTGTGTGTATAAGTATATGTTTCTATGTATATGTGTGTATATATATGTGTGTGTGTGTGTATGTCTTTGTACATATATATGTATGTATGTGTATATGTGTATATGTCTTTATGCATGTGCATGTATCTATGTATGTGAGTTTGTATGTGTGTATGCATCTGTGTATTTATGCATATATGTATGTGTATATGCATTTATGTATATGTATATGCATTTATGTATATGTGTGTATGTATATGTATATGTATGTATGTATATGTGTGTGTGTATGTGTATGCGTATGGAGGTGTGTATGTGAGTGTGTGTGTATGCATGTGTGTATGTATGTATGTATGTATGTATGTATGTATGTATGTATGTATGTATGTATGTATGTATGTATGCATGTTCATGTGTATGCATATGTATGTATGTGTGTGTCTCTATGTGTGTATGCATATGTGGATGTATGTATATGTGTGTGTGTTTCCAGGATCTTATGTCACGCGCATACAGAGATTACCGATGCGGAAAACACACAGAAAAATAGAGACAACAAGAGATGAGACTGAACGCAATATTGGGTGCAATCTCCCCCCATGCACTCTGTTTCGATAGTCCACAGAGTGCATGTATTTATAGGAAATTTTGATTATGTCGAAAAGAGTGGTTACATGAGAGCGGCTTCGAAAAGCAAGCGTGAAACTAAAAGTTGATAACTTTTATAGAAAGCCATTTCTTTCAATAACAGAAACGGCGGTCTACAATGACCCTTATTCTAACCATTACTTTTCTAACTGTTTCTAACATTAGAACCTTCTACGCAGGTTTATTTACAAGATAAATAATAATTATTTGGATTATTGATGTCTGCCCTTTCACGCCTTGCACGCTCCTCATGAACCTTCAGCTGCTATATCAAAAACATCAAAAACACATTAATACATTAATAATTTAACACTCCAACAATGCATTGTTCAACATATTCCATAAGTTATAACATGCCTCTCAGTTGAAAAAGCAACTGACCTCAGTTGATAAAATAATAAACATGGATAGCCAGTCACATGTTCCATCACTGAATGAAAAAAAATAAGCATGTTCCATGTAAAAACATATGCATGGAAATGTTCATGGAGGTGTTAAAGTATTAAGATTAACCATGTGATCCTTGACATAGTCTAGGGTCCATGAGTACGAAAAGAACAAAACCTTCTTGCTATGAACTTTCCTTGCTCTCAACCTTAGTCTCTTGAAACTAATTCTCACCCATGCAACTTATCTTGGACCCTCAAGCTAGTGCTTTCCTCTCGGGATATACCCTCAGGAAATGTACCTTAATAGAATGTACCCTGTCTGGATGTACCTTGATGTACCCTGACAGGATGTACCCTATCTCGATGTACCCTAGTGTACCCTGAGAAGTGTTCCCTCAAAAGTGTACCCTGAGAAGATGTACCTTGAGACGCACCGTGTCCTGTCGCATCGTGCCGCCTTGAAAAGTAAGAAAAACTGCAAGTTATGTTAAATATAAGAGGAGAGAACTAGAAAGAGTGTAGTAGTAAAAGTACTTCCCTTGTAAGTAGGAGGTTGTGGGTTCAAATCCTCCTACCTTAGGGAATCTAAACCTCTCTATTGCCACTCAAAATTAAAATTGCCTCGTGCATAGCCAACGGTCTCCAAGGGAGCCTTGGATGCCAATTTTTGCCAATGTATTGCCTAAGTTCTTTGCCTTAGTCGACGCCTTGGAGTAAGTTGAAGGAGTAAACGTAGGAGCGCCGAAGGAGTAAACGTAGGTTCTGGTTCTGGAACTAGAACTGAAACAAAAACCAGAAACTAGAACAGGAACATGAACAGGAACCGAAGACGAAAATGAAGACCGAATCGGAATTGGAATAGTGAATAGAGAACAGAACCCTCCGTATTGACGCGTGCGTACAGAGGTTACAGATGCGAAAAACACATAGAAAAATAGAGACAGCAAGAGACGAGACTGAACGCAATATTGGGTGCAATCTCCCCCCATGCACTCTGTTTTGACAGTCCACAGAGTGCATGTATTTATAGGAAATTTTGATTACGTCAAAAAGAGTGGTTACATGAGAGCGGCTTCGAGAAGCAAGCGTGAAACTAAAAGTTGGTAACTTTTACAAAAAGCCATTGCTTTCAATAACAGGAACTACAGTCTACAACGACCCTTATTCTAACCATTACTTTTCTAACTGTTTCTAACAATAGAACCTTCTACGCAGGTTTATTTACAAGCTAAATAATAATTATTCGGATTATTGATGTCCACCCTTTCATGCCTTGCACGCTCCTCACGAACCTTTAGCAGCTATATCAAAAACATCAAAAACACATTAATAGATTAATAATTTAACACTCCAACAATGCATTGTTCAATATATTCCATAAGTTATAACAGTGTGCATATGTATACATGTGTGTGTATGCATTTGTACGTATAGTGTGTGTGTGTACCTGTATGCTTATAACTTTAATGGGTGTATTTATGTGTGTGTGTATGCATACGTGTGTGTATGCATGTGTGTATGTATGTGTGTGTATGCATGTGTGTATGTATGTATGCATGCGTGTGTATGTATGCATGTGTGTTTATGTATGCATGTGTGTGTATTTATGCATGTGAGTGTATGTGTGTGTCTATGTGTGTGTCTATGTGTATGTATATATATGTGTATGTGTGTATATGTATATGTATATGTATATGTGTATGTATGTGTATGTATATGTATGTATGTGTATGTATGTGTATGCATGTGTATGTGTGTGTACATGTGTATGTGTGTGTACATGTGTATGTGTGTATGTGCATGTGTGTATGTATGTATGCATATGCATTTGTATGCATGTGAGTGTATGTATATGTGTATGTATGTGTGTATGTTTTCCATGTACATCACCAAACACAACCCAACATATGAGTGCATCAAGAAAACCTCCCTACCATCCTCCTTAATTCGTACAAAATGTGTTCCGTAGATCATAGCCATGATGTCAAGAACCACATGGACGTACATAGACTATGTTGGATCTATTCAATCAAATAATATATACATTTTTACCTTATTATCCTATAAAATTTGGAATTTCTTGATTTTTTCAATAAGATTTCGTTCTTGTTTTTTGGATGGATAATCTTCTAATCAAAGAGATTTCTCATCGAATAGTATTTTAGTAAACCAATTTAAATCGGTTTATTACCATTTTCGATACTAGAAAAATGGTGTTTATGTTTACAATTACCATTGGTTCTTGTTGATATTCTAATCATTCGAATGGGTAGAGAGACAGCCAAAGAATTTCCATAGACGTACACTCTGCTTCATTGAAAGGTTGATGTGTGATCTGAGGAATACAAGTATTGTACAGCTTGGTAGTTGTTGGTTTCTAAGTTTCTCTAGATTTAAGGATCCAACACAACCTGAATTGAAGCATCAAATAGGTTGCTGGACTTAACAATCCATATTTTTAGATACATATGCTTGATTATTCTTGGTTAGCTATCAGCAAAAGCTTGTTTAACTATCACCAATAGGTGAAGATTGATTGTTTTGGAACCATTTTCTCACTTAAGAAACAAAACAAGGGTGTTCTTG
Source organism: Ceratopteris richardii (assembly GCA_020310875.1). Lineage (NCBI taxonomy): Eukaryota > Viridiplantae > Streptophyta > Polypodiopsida > Polypodiales > Pteridaceae > Ceratopteris > Ceratopteris richardii. The sequence continues at coordinate 55,867,197 of CM035434.1, forward strand.
GTCAACCATTACACTTTTGAGATCACAAAAAATAGTACAAATGAGTAGCTAAGTAATGATGCACATGATTAGCATGTGATTAATGCAAAGGTTTTGAAACTCCTAGTTAGCTTGCATCAATCTTTTTATGGATCCTTGAGAGCGTTTCGGAGCACTGAACAATGCCATTGGTATTCTATAATAGATCTGATTATATCTAAATTGTGAAATATTTGGTCCTTGATAAGTGGTAGGTTCTTTTGTGTGATATATATGTTTTTAATTTATTGTGTTGTCTTTTGAGTATGTGTGCGAGTTTGTATGTGTGTATGCATCTCTGTATTTATGCATATATGTATGTGTATATGCATTTATGTATATGTGTGTATGTATATGTATGTATTCAACAAACAATATTTATCATGATCCACATTAATTCCCACCTTTTGGCACATCTATTATTAGATATATTTATACATCTTTTAAATAACATATATTTTTTATGCCTCTTGAATTTTATCATACTGAAGTTTTGCTACCTTTTGTCAAACCATAAAAATACTTAGATGGCAACAAAGCGAGTGACAAATATGTATCATGATCCACGTTGATTCTCATCTTTTGGCACATCTAATATCAGATATATTTACGCATCTTTTATATAAAATATATTTTGTATGCCTTTTCAATCCAATAATAATCGAGATTTTGTACCCTTTGTGCAGCCATAGAAATACTCAAATGGCAAAAAAATTATTTAATAATATCTATCATGATCTACATTGATTTCCACCTTCCACCACATCTAATATGAGATATACTTATACATCTTTTATATAAGACATATTTTGCCTCTTGAATCGAATAATAATTGAGATTATGTGCCCCTTGTGAAATCATACAAACATTGCGACTATGATCAAATCATTGAAGAATATTTATCATGATCCACATTGATTCCCATCTAATATTAGATATATTTATTACATCTTTTGTATAACATATATTTTGTATGCCTCGTCAATCCAATAATAATTAAGATTTTGTACACCTTGTGAGACCATAAAAATACTCAGATAAACACAAAGTCAGTAAAGACTATCATTATGCACATTGATTTCCACCTTTCGTTACATCTAATATCATATATATTTTATACGTCTTTATATAATACATATTTTTGTAGGCCTCTTCAGTCCAATAATAATCAAGATTCCTTGCCTCTTATGAAACAAAAAAAATACTGAGACTATGACAAAGTCAGTAAACACTATCATTATGCACATTGATTTCCACCTTTCGTTACATCTAATATCATATATATTTTATACGTCTTTATTTAATACATATTTTGTAGGCCTCTTCAATCCAATAATAATCAAGATTCCTTGCCTCTTATGAAAAAAAAAACTCAGACTATGACAAAGGCATAAAAAAATATCTATCACGATGGATGTTGATACCCACATTTTGGCATATTCAATATCAGATATATTTATACATCTTTTTATATAGCACATTTTTTATGTCGCTTCAATCCAATAATAATCTAGATTGCATGCCACTTGTGAAACCATAAAAATATTGAGATGGCGAAAAAGTCATTAAACAGTATATATCATGTATCTTCAATCGAATAATAATCAATATACGGCCCCTTGTGCGACAATAAAAATACTCAGATGCCAACAAAGTCATTACGGATAATATCATATATATTTATACATATTTTATGTAACACATATTTTATATGCCTCTTCAATCCTACAATAATTCAGATTTTGTGCCCCTTGTGAAGCCATAAAAATAATCATATGGAGACAAAGCAATTAAAGAATATCCATCATATATCATATATTTTGTATGCCATTTCAATCCAATAATAATAAAAAATAAAGCTATATACAAAATTGTAGGCATACAAAAAAGGGGAAAATAACAGAATTGAGAATTGGCATCCGATTATGATGCTTCAAATGGGATATAAGATCATTGCCAAAGTCATTGCCAATAGAATCTCTAGCCATCTGACAGCATGGTTAAGCAAGGACCAAAAAGGATTCATCAAAGAGAGTTCAATATTGGAAGCCCTTATTCATATTTGGGAAGGTCTCGACTTCGCAAATGAGTCAAGACAAGATGTGGTTTTCCTCAAGATCAACTTTAACAAAGCTTACGACAAGTTGGAATGGGACTATACTCTGCAGTCACTTAAAGATCTTGGATGCAATAAAAAAATCACTAAGATGATCTCGACCCTCCTGGGAAACGCATTGACTCAAATTAATGTTAATGGCCAACTCTCGAAGGTGATAAAACTAAGAATATTGATTAGATAAGGGTGCCCATTGGCTCCCCTTCTCTTTGCCATTGCCAGAGAAGGGCTTAGCCGACTCGTGGAACAACAGGTGGAAGCAGGTAATATCAATGGCCTCTATTTGCCCTGTGACCACAACCAGATCACCATGAGACTTTTTGTCGATGATAGGAACACATTTTTTCACAATGATAGTATGAGCTTGGGGACATTTTGGAGGTTCCTGAATACCTTCTATGAAGCCTCTGGATCCAAAATAACCACTCGAAGGCCGCTTTCAAAGCTATTTTCGAGATCTAGCTTGACCTTCTATTTGATCATGGCTGTCAAAATATTCCTCAAGGTCAAAATTTTCAGCTGCTTGGGATCCCCTTGGGTTTTGGTATCTCGATGGAGCAACGGTGGAAATGGGTCCCAAACTGAAAGCAAGTTAGACTATTGGAGAGGTATGCAAATCAATCTTGTTGGTCACCCAATGGTTATCAACATGTTCCTCATTTAATCGACCATTTACTTCCTCTCTTGCTCGATGCTAAAAGAGCAAGAGTTTGCCAAACCGGAAAGTATTTGTAGAAACTTCCTTTGGACCGGCGACCACAATAGGAGGGGATGCCTAAAATCAAGTGGTCCATGTGCACCAGCCAAAGAGATAGTGGGGGCCTTGGCATTCTGGACATTGCGTGCATGAATAACAAACTTGCGATAAACTGGGTGATTAAGGCATGGTGCAACAGGGAGGCCTCGTGGTCCAAGTTGATCTTTAGAAACAAGAACGCTTTGATCCTTTTGTTTTCCCCGATCTTGATTTTCTCGAAAGGCTTGAATCTTGTGTGCTCCCTATGGAGGAGTTTGAATAAAGTCAAATGCTTCATAAGAATAAGTGAAGATTGGAAGTGGGCAGTCGGTATCAGACAAAACGGCTCTATCTGGTTTCCGATCCATGGCATCTAGATTGTGGAATCTCAAAACATTTGTAATGCCAAGAGGCTATGGAACAAAGGCTTCGAAAAATTGAAACATCTCTAGAAACAAGACAACAACTAGTGGATCACCTTTGTGGATATTGACCTTAGCATCAACATTACCTATGAAGAATGGAATACTTTGCAAAGTAGACGTCTTGCCTGGGACCGATCTAAAGTTCATCTTCTCATGGGGCATGATGAGAGTCTGTTTGGTCTCAGATGGCACAATGGCAATTGCTTATAAAAAATCCCAAATATCAAAGAAACCATTGATTATCAGGTTAACCTCAACAAGAAGTGGTGCATGTCGTGGGCACGGCTACGGTGGGACATGAAGTTCATGATTATCTGGCACCCTCTCATAAAAATCAAAAAGTTTTTGCTCTTATGGAAAATTCTTCATCATGGAATCTGGACCAACCTGAAGGCTAGAAAAATCTGTGGGGTGCCTCCCTTGTGTAAGTGCTACTACTGATCCTTTGAAGATGTTTCTCACATCTTCTTTACATGTCCCAACTCCAATAAGCTCTTTTAGATTGTTGGAAAGAAAATTAGACTTCAGAAATATATCAGTTGGAAACAAGCGTTGATGGGTGAGGCTATCGAATTCTTCACAACTCTCTGGAATGCCATTAGAGGGGAGGTCCTATGGAAGATCTAGTGGGAGAGATGTGCTTATAACTTTGGCGACTCCCCCAAAGAGTGGTCAATTGAGAAATCCCTTTTTCTCCTTGGCAAAAGAATCACTAAGTGTAAGAAATCCCCCCCCCCCTTTAGGCATCATCATGTTCTCCTTTTGATCAACAACAAGCTCAAACCCAAGTGGGCCCCGCACAAGGGTGATGAGAGGGTGATCAACCTTCTTTGTAATGCCATCTAAACTCTGTAAAAGCTACAACTACTCTGTGGGATTAAGGGGATCCCATGGACACTAGTCCCCTTCACTTGTACTTTCCTTTTCTTTTAATTAATACAAGTCTGGAAGAGTAGGCCAAGGCCGAACTTCCTTTACTTAAAAAAAACATATAGGCATACCCCCGAGCTTCATGTTCTAACTTAAAAGAACATGTCTTCATTTCTAAGGTGGGATTCATGTGTATTCCATTTGAATAAAGGAGAATCTATTGTCTGATACCCATTCAAATGATTCAAGTTAATGATCATTAACTCAAGTTAGAAAGATATAGAGTGCTTTGGGAAAACTTAAGCTCTTTCCTTGAGCATAATGTTCTAACCTACAAGACTATAAATTCATCTATATGGTGGGATTCAAATTTTGCATTCCAAAAGAATAGAGTGGGATGTACTGTCTAATCTAGTCATGTGTTTTCAATATTACCATCATTTTGGTAAGACACCAATATAGTCTCCTCTTCATTATCTTATTTATTTCTATTATTTCTTCTATTGTTAAATGTGTGTTATCATAAATGACATCATCTCTTGATGGACTAATATGGATTTGTGGTAATTCCTCTTCATTATCAGTAGAACCAACACGTAGAGAATTATTGTTCCCATCAATTAGATTATTATTGTTGTTATGTAGAATGATTCTAATTTCTCTCTGAGATGCCGATATATCAATATCTGATGATGAATCATCAAGATGACTTTCTTTGATCTCTCTAACAATAAAGTTGTCAAAAATGATTGATCTCTAGGTTGAACATGAATGACTTGCCACAAAGGATGAGAATCAAGATTTTAATAAAAAAATGCTTGCTCAATATCCCTAGGAAGAATATATGGTTCTCTAGTAATCGTATTACTTTTTTAAAATCAACTACCCAAACCCTAGGTAGTTTACCTACTCAATGTAGAATTATTACCTTTATACTCGGCTCAAAACCAATCAACCTTCAAAATAACCTATCAAAATTTAAAAAAAAAATCTATTATTATTTGCTTAAAAAAATAGTATATTGTGTCATAAAAAATACAATTTTTTAAATGTATTTGAAGATACAAAATTATATTTTGTAGATATCAACAACGATTCCTACGTAGCCAAGTTCACTATCTATAAGGATCATATCTTTTGAATAGTAACATGCGATAGTTGGCTGAAAGAAGCTAGAATGCCAAAATCCTCTATTTTATGTAAAGAATCAATCACTTTAACTCTAGTATGTTGTCCATAGGCCCACATATTGGTGATCATTTAGGCTTGCAATAAAAAATAAATTATTAGAAGAGAAAATAATATACATGTATGTGAAGAAATAGAATATTAATAAAATCAAATTACCTTTTTTCACAACCTATCATTGACTCACTTTGCTCATCTAAGTTTCATTCATTATTTGCATTGGCACATTGCATACGAGTATATAGCCAATCCTTGAAAGAAGATATATTTGTATTCTCATTACTATCAAGATTGCATCTATATATTTGTTTCTTCATCTTTTACTTTGCATATTTAAACATTCATGTTCATACTCACTAACGAATGCTTGCATGCATTTGCTATTATATGCAATAAAAGTAGAAATATCACTTTTTTCTTACAACGTAAATTCGAATGGAACTCCCTACCTTTTTTGTTAATTTTGAAGAATACTTGTTAGTCCATGCACTTGGAGATTCTTCATGAACTCTTCCAAGGTATTCACTAACATATTACATGCACTCCTCAAGCATCCACCCCTTTACCATAACCCATTTTTGTTTGGCTCTTTGTTGCACATAAAATTTTAAAATGCCCATGATTACCTCAACCCAAAACATCCATTGAGTGTTTACAACTCTTGCAATCTCAATTTCATCCACAATATGGATCAATAAATGAACCTAAATATCAAAAAATGATGTTGGAAGATATTTCTCCATTAGACATAGTAGCTCCCTGCTAGTCTTTATCAATCTCTTTTGATGTTATCCACCTATTATCATTCATAAGTTAAACTAGAAAGAAATGAATTCATAAATAAAAGATATCAAATAGTCTTATATATTAAAAATAAAAGTATGATAACTACCTTACAAGTTGTCCAAGATGATAGATCACATCCTATACTCCTTTCATTGTACATCCATCGATAATAAGAGGTAGAATGTGCTTCAAAAATATGTGAAAATCATGTGTCTTTAACCTAAATAAGCTCTTATCATCCAAAATAAACATGTTTTGGAAAGATGCTCCATATCCTATAGGTGTTCAAATTGGTGTTCATAGTTTGCATCTACTTTGTTGTAAGTATCCAAAGAGAAGGTTCATAAGTTGTTTCTTGTCTATTTTTATAAAAAATTATCCATAAATTTGGTTTTTAGTTTTGATCCTTTAAACCATTTCTTGATGTTGTTGTGTCTTTAGTTCCAAAAAGATGTTGCCATAATGAGTAACAAATATTCTTGAATATATGCATAAGATCAAGAAGATGACAGGTCTTTAACTCTCTCCAATACTCCAATGAATACCATATCAAAATATTCTCTAATAGTTACAACTTTTCTTTAACTCTAATCTTCACATTCTCATCATCTTCACCATTAGTGAAGATCTTGGACTATGGATCTATAAGAGGCTCATCTGTCCATTATCGATACCAATCCACAAGTGTCATTGGTTTTGGACAGTGAATTGTTTCAATCTTTTCATTAAAATGTATCGCTTCTCTTTTGCATCATAATGGATGATCATCAGGCAAGAACTGTCGATGTTGAAGATAAATATTTATATTAAGATTATTACTATAAATTGATCTCAACCAATCACCACAATTAGGACAAGCCTTATATCCCTTAGAATTTGCGCATGCATTAGAACCATAAAAATAAAATTAGATTAACTCACATACAAATGTATACATATTAACTGAAAAAATTTATAGTATTACCTAAACAGATGTCATATCCTAGAAAATTGTGTATAGTCCAAGCCAAATTTCACAAAGCATAATGCATCTTTGATTAATGCTTTTGATACATCAATGAAATTAAAACATCTCCATAACTCTTGGAGATTGTCATGCAAAGGAGGAAGATATACATTCATGTCTATAACTTGTCTTTTTCTTGGGATTACAACTGAAAGCACTAAATGTTGCATTTTGATGCTAAGGTATGGTGGGAGATTGTAGTTGATGATTACTAATGGTTATCTTCACCATTTACTAGATTTCATCAGAAATGTATTAATCCCATCTAATGCAAATCCTTACTTTATATTATGTGGCTCTTATGCAATATTAGGCCATCTAGAATCAATACGTTGAAAATTTGTAATATCAACTAAAATTCTCATTACTCCATCAATACTTTTATGATAAAATCCCCATGTCAAAAGCTTTGATAATTTAGGGATTTGAAACATATGTTTAATTTGTGGAGCGAATGGTAAATGTCTTAATACCTTTTTTCGGATTTTATCCCTCTTCATCCTTATATCGAGGAGATTCACATCTTGCACATGTCAAAGACTCTAGATATTCACCTCACATGTATAAAATGATAATATATACCAAGATTGTTGATTATCTTCTTCATTTAATTAGGCAATGTAGGAACAATATGGTTCCTTGGTAATAACATCTCAAATAGGAAACTGCAAGTTCATGAAAAAATGTGTTATGAATGAAAAAATGTTAGAAAGTGTATAATTGTATGTGTGTGTATATGTGTATGTGTATGTGTATATGCATGTGTATGTGTATGTGTATGTGTATGTGTATGTGTATGTGTATGTGTATGTGTATGTGTATGTGTATGTGTATGTGTATGTGTATGTGTATGTGTATGTGTATGTGTATGTGTATGTGTATGTGTATGTGTATGTGTATGTGTATGTGTATGTGTATGTGTATGTGTATGTGTATGTGTATGTGTATGTGTATGTGTATGTGTATGTGTATGTGTATGTGTATGTGTATGTGTATGTGTATGTGTATGTGTATGTGTATGTGTATGTGTATGTGTATGTGTATGTGTATGTGTATGTGTATGTGTATGTTGTATGTGCATGTGCATGTGTATGTGTATGTGTATGTGTATGTGTATGTGTATGTGTATGTGTATGTGTATGTGTATGTGTATGTGTATGTGTATGTGTATGTGTATGTGTATGTGTATGTGTATGTGTATGTGTATGTGTATGTGTATGTGTATGTGTATGTGTATGTGTATGTGTATGTGTATGTGTATGTGTATGTGTATGTGTATGTGTATGTGTATGTGTATGTGTATGTGTATGTGTATGTGTATGTGTATGTGTATGTGTATGTGTATGTGTATGTGTATGTGTATGTGTATGTGTATGTGTATGTGTATGTGTATGTGTATGTGTATGTGTATGTGTATGTGTATGTGTATGTGTATGTGTATGTGTATGTGTATGTGTATGTGTATGTGTATGTGTATGTGTATGTGTATGTGTATGTGTATGTGTATGTGTAGGTGTATGTGTATGTGTATGTATATGCATATGTGTATGAGTATGTATGTGTATGTGCATGTGTATTTATGTGTATCTGTATGTGTATGTGTATGCATGTATGTATATATGTATGTGTGTGTAAATTATTCATTTCATTTATAATTCTTTTTTGTTTATTGAGGCATGCATGCTATTGCTTGTCTGTCTGGGCTACTAAATCACTTTGCTATCTCCCATTTTATAGATGACTTAGTACCAACTTTGGTAACTAAGACTTACATATTTTCTTGCAAAGTGCAAGTCTAAGTTAGCTATGTGGGTATTAGGTTATTTGGAAAGTGGGGGAAGCATATTTATATGTAAAATTCTAAAGGTTTCCAAATCAAATATGGAAAAAGATTGGATGCCAAAGAGCCAATTATGATTCTGGTGTTTGGCCCTTTGGCATCGAATATTTTTCCATATTTGATTTGGAAACCTTAGGAATCTTCTAGATAAATTTGGTTCCCCCATTTTTGTATGACCTAATATCTGCCTTACTAACATAGACTTACACATTTGTCACAAATTTTGCAAAGAAGTTAGCAACGTAGGTATTCAATCTTGCACATTCCACAAGATCTCTTTTGCATAGCCTCCTCATGGATGATTTTGATAAATGAGGTCTTACTAACAACTCTGAGTGGTGTGGTGGAAGATCATCGATATCATACATCGGAATCTAGATACATGAATAAAAATCATTAGTATTCCATAAATTAATGAAAAAATAAATTTAAATATGTTAATTAAAATGTAGGATAGGTGGATACAAAGTTTTTATTGCTCTCTAGCAAAAAGATGCTCTTGGAGGTCTACGCGATCCATAATTCACTAATAATTCATCACCAGCATGTAATGAAGTTATATCATTAACAATTATGTATCTTGCTACATCTCTACTCATGTATGGTGATTCATGACTATTTTCATGCTCCTCAAATGTGCAATTATTCATTGAACTATTATATCCTTGACTACTGTTTATTAAATCTATTACATTTCCATGCATGTAAGGTCTTTCATCAATATATAATCTTAGATTTTGTGCATGTGTAATCCCTCTACTAGGAAGAGCAGGTGCATTTAGGCATAATCTATAAGTACTCATGCTTTGAATGTAATATGTAAGCCGATGTCAATCTTCCCATGTATATATAGGACCACAAAATGACATAAGAGTGACTTTAGAGTTCGGAGGCACATATAAATCCTCTATAATAAAGAGACCATGACCAACATCAGTGATAATGGAGGCAGCAATTATATAGTGATAACCTCAAAAGTTAAAAACCGCTCCATCTAAAGGAAGTGGTCCTCTATACCATCCTCCATATATTCTTCTATTATATGTTTCTACTAGAGAACGATGATGAGTTGGCAATGGATAATCTCCAATGGTTTCAATATGTAAACTAGGAGGTAGAGGATTTTGAGAAACCTTGGCTTGTAATTGAGAATCTACGTCTGTGGTCTGTACGAGGTATATTAGCATTATTATTAGGAGCTTGTATATTAAGTATAATTTATTTTTTTATATTATTTTCAAATAAGATAATGGCATTAATTTATGCAATCAATACATACCCAAACATTATCACATTGACCAAGTGGTGATGCATGCTCAAAAATACCATAATTTGCCCCATGTTCAATACATTCCAATTGTGGTATTCGATACGTATCACAACAATAATTACACCAACATATAATATGCTCTTGATAGTAAAAATCATCATAACTCCTATCCGATGGCACATGTGTTGTTGTATGGATAGAAGGTGGTGGAATACCCTCTTATTGATCAAAATATGACTATAATATAAGAATAAAAAACATATATCAATCATGTATGTATCTATCAAATATCATAATTATAAGTTTGATATAAGTAGAGTAAGTAGTCCTTGCACACTTTGGAGATAGTGGTGCAATTTCCTCTGATTGATCAAAACCTAGTAGTGTAGAAAAAGAAGGTACTAGATATTAATAATCTGATTATTTGCATGCATACACATTCACATGTACACATCTACACATACACATACATTCACATATAAACAAATACACTTTCTGACATATAAATACACATACAAAATCATAAATGTTTGACATGTGTATGTATGCTTGTGCATATGTTTGTGTATGTGTCTGTGTATGTATATATGTGTGTGTGTATGTTTGTATGTTATCTATGTGTGTATGCATGTGTATCTCTGTATGTGAATTTGTGTGTATGAGAGTATGTGTATGTGTGCATTTGTATTTATGTGTATGTGTATATGTACATGTATCTATAAGTAGTATGTGTAAGTATATGTATGTATGTGTAAGTGTGTGTATGTGTGTATGCATGTTTATAAATGTGCATGTATTTATTATGTATGTGTGAATGCAAATGATCCATGGTACTCTAAGTTATATGGTCCCCATAATGAGGAGAAGCCATTATGAGAGACTTGACATTTGTGATGATTTCTACATGAGACATGCAAAGGTACTTGCTGATCTATGTGTCTCTAGTTAGTAGGCTAATCATCATTGTATATACATTACTATTGGCAATTTAAGAATCTCAATTCTCTATCTCTCTTTTTGTGTATATTTGTTTTAGTGGGTTTTGCTTCTCACTACTCTACCTATCAACCATATTCCACTCTGTCACTATTCTTGGTTATTTTTTTACATGGTATCAAAGCTTAGGAGATTTTGAGTGTTGTATAAGTGAAAATGCAAAAGTCAGAGAAGTCTTTGAACAACTTAAGGGAGAAGATGTCAAGTAGTGTGTCATCATCTACTATTGGGAATCAAGGTGGTTCATTAGTAGGAGTATGTGGAACACAAATGAGAGTAGTAATCATGCCATTCATGCAAACATTGTGGATAGGACCACCAGCCTTCAGGAAAGGTAAACTTGACAGTACTAGTTACACCTTGTGGAATTTTAAGATCACAGGTATAATTGTCTCTTATAAGCTTCTTGAGACTATACTTGGAACTAATTGTGAGCCCCAAGAAACATCTGAATCAAATGATCCTAACCGAGTGATTCCTCTCAATGTTGATCTTTTATGTGCTTGGAAGCATAGGTATGCATATGCACTCTATAATCTAGTTACAAGTACTTCTGATAGTGTTCTGACTCTTATTCAGCACACCACAAAGGCGTGTGAGGCATGAAACATATTGAGAAATGAATATGAAACTTGACATCAAACACAAATTCAGAACTTGGAGAATCAATTAGCAGTGGAGAGGTTTGTTGATGGAGAGATTGATGAAGTGTTTATCACTCTCATAAAGAATCTACAAGATCAAATGGCAGGAGTAGGTGTACCAAAGTCAAGTGAGGAGCTATCTCGATGTTGTCTTTGAGTTTTTCTACCAAAGTTTGATGGTTATGTAATTGCCCTCAATACCTAGATCATACCACAACCACTAACCTTTGAAGAATTTAGTGCCTTACTCATGGAGGAGGAGCTCCAGCTCAAGGAAGGGAATGACAACGACAAAGGAGAAGCTTCATTACTGGTAAATGCCAAAGGTGGCAAACCCGATTCTTCAAAAGATGGGGAAAAAGAAGAAGGACAAGATGAAGTTCAAGGAAGAGTGTTTCCACTACAACATGAAAGGCCATAGAATCAAAGATTTTCAGACTAAGAAGGTAGAGGAAAAGAGTGGCCCTTCAAAAAGTGGTAAGGGAAAGGAGTTTTCCAATAGCGTCGAATCCGAGCATGATTTGTTTATTATAGTAGAGGAAATGTGTTTCCTCAGCTAAAGATTCAACTAAAGATGACTCATGGGTATTGGAAAGTGGTGCCTCTCATCACATGGTGAGCAAAAAAGACCTTTACACTTTCCTACAACCTCTAAATGAACCCATCATGGTAAAGGTAGGCAACAATGCAAGATGTCGTGTTAAGGAAAAAGGTATGATGTCTTTCACTAACTATAAAAGGGACATTAGAAAGCTTTCAAACATGTTGTATGTTCCACAAATCAAATGAAATTTACTTTCAGTAGCTTCTATAACTGATCAAGGTCATCAAGTGTCTTTCAACAAGACAAGAGTTGAAATTTTGGATCAGAACAATAATGTTATCAAGACCAAAATAAGGAGAAATAACCTATGTGAGTTGTCTGCTCTTACAACCACAAAAAGTGTGGGCACAAGTAAGATCTAGCATGAGAGATTCAGCCACATCGGGTACTCGGTACTAAAAGAGATGCACCTAAAAGGTATGGTTGCTCACCTGCCTTTGTTGCACAGATGAAAGAACCATGTGAAGCTTGTATGATGGCAAGTAGTAGAGGAAGAAATTTCCATAGGTAAGCAAGAATAGATCAAGCCATCCTCTAGACTTGGTGCATGTTGACTTGTAGAATGCATACACAAGCCTTGGGAGGATCTTCCTACTTCATGTTAGTCATCGACGACTATAGCAAGAAGATGTAGGTGTATTTTGTTTGTGAAGGCCCAAGCTTTTGGTAAGTTTAAAGAATGGCTTTAGCTTGTTGAAACTGAAACAGGGAAGAAGATGAAGAAATTCAAGATGGATGGTGGTGGTGAGTCCACATCAATAGAGTTTGATGATTTAAAAGGAATCAAGCATGAACTCACAGTGGGGCATAGCCCTCAACAAATTGGTGTTTCTGAATGTTGGAATCAAATGATCATGGAGATTGCAAGGTGTTATTGGAGGGCAAAGGATTGCCTAATCATTTTTGGGTAGAGGCTATCAACACTACCCTTTGCATCTTGAATTGATGCTACACTAAGGCACTTGATGAAAAGACTCCACAAGAGGCATACACTGGTAGAAAAGAAGAAATCTTACAAGATTTATGACCCGATGGGAAAGAAGATCATAGTGAGTTGCGATGTGGTGTTTAAGGAGGAGCAACCACATGTGGTTGAATAGGAAAAGAGATTTTCCGTTCTATCAGCGAATGAAGAAGTAATGCAATGTGAACCTGGCCCAAGAGATAGCCCTTCTATAGAAGAGAAGGAAGCATCATCCTGAGATGATGAGATAGAAAATCACCAACCTATTGTCACTCAAGTGGAAAAGCCATTTCCATTTTGGGTGAGGCAACTCTATGATTCTGCAAATCCCATCCCATAATCATTAGAAAAAGTTGACGATGGTCCAAAGTGGTCATAGAGAATAGATGAATAGAGATAGGCAAAGGGCCATATTGTAAACTTAGCATTGATGGATGAGATTATTGGCGGACAAGCAAACGAGCTGACTAGTGTGGAAGAAGCACTCCAAGATCTTAATTGGAGAACTGCTATGCAAACAAAATACAACAATATCATGAAGAATGGAACTTGGGAGCTAGTGGAGCGACCTCCAAAGAAGAAGTTTATTGGCATTAAGTGGATTTAGAAGCTAAAATACAAGGTTGATGGTACTTTGGAGAAATACAAGCTAGAGTTGTTGTAGAGGGCTATTGCAGATTCGAAGACATTGATTTCGGTGAATCATTTGCCCCAACAGCAAGGATGACTACTATTCGGCTAGTATTAGTTGTGGCTGCACATAAACAATAGGAAGTTTACCACATGGATGTCAAATCAGTGTTCCTAAATGGAAACCTCAAGGAGGAGGTATATGTGTCTTTGCCACTAGTGTTTGAGGCTCCCCATTCAGAGAATAAAATATGTAAGCTAAAAAAGGCATTCTATGGGCTGAAACAGGCCCGAAGAGCATCATACCTGTGGATAGATAGGTATGTTTTGGATATCAGATTCAAAAGATGTGCTTTTATGCTAATTTGTATGTTTTAAAGATAGGATGGAAGACAATTGTGCTCGTACTCTATGTAGACAACCTTGTGATGACCAGAAATGATGATGCACTTCTTAAACACACAAAAGATGCCTTGAATTTATAATTTGAAACGATGGATTTGGGATTAATATATTACTACTTAGGTCTTGAAATCCAATGTGAACTAGGGAAGATCTTTATTTCACAACAAACATATGCAAGGTAGGTGTTGAAGGCATTCAACATGGGGGATTGCAAGGAAATTGCTACACTGATGGAGGTCAACACAAAATTATCTATCAGAGATACTTCACCTCCGGTGGATGTTGGAAGACACAAGAGATTAGTTGGAAGTCTCATCTACTTGTGTAATAGCAGATCAGATATCTCGTATGTTGTTCGTGTAGTAAGCAGCTTTTCTAATAAGCCATGTCTAACTCATTGCAAGGCATGCACCTGGGTAGTCAAGTACCTCAAAGGAACCATTAAGTATGATATTCTTTACAATGAAGGATCATCTCTAAGCGGATATTGTGACTCAGATTGGGGAGGAGATATTGATTCTAAGAAAATAGTTTTTGGATATTTCTTTTCTTTACGTTTGGGGATTATTTCTTAGATCAATAAGAATCAACTGATCATAGCACTATCTTCTACTAAAGTTGACTACAAAGCAGCATGTATTGCTGCATGTGAAGCACTATGGTTGAGAAGGATCCTATGGCATATAGGAATTCAAGGACAAGAGGCTAGAAGGTTGAAATGTGAGAACCAGAGTTGCATAGCCATTGGCAAGAATCCTATTTGTCATGCACAGACTAAACACATAGAAATCTAGTATCACTATGTGCAAGGATTGATCGAGGACAGAGTCATGTAGATGAGTTATTGTCAAAGAGATGAAAATGGAGCACACATTTTGACTAAGGCTCTAAAAAGAGGGCAACTATATGGAAATCTTTCGAAGCTTGGCGTTGGACCAAGAAGGTACTTCACTATAGGGGGACATTGAGGGGGGGTGTTAGTATACCCAATACTCCACCCACATGGGACTAAAAATGATCCATGATACTCTAAGTTGTACGGCCCCCATTATGAGGAGAATCCATTATAAGAGAGACTAGACATTTTTTATGAGGTGTGCATGAGAGCAACAAAGGTACTAAATGATCCATGTGAGTCTAGTTAGTAGGCTAGGCAGGCTATATACTCCAATAACACCAGAATTTTGGAGACAGTTCGATAGTCAATGAGTTTGGAATTTATGGTGACTCTGATAGTCTGGTAGTTTGGTGGTTCATTCCGATGGTTTACCCAATCCGATAGCTAGATAATTCATTAAGTTTCGAATTATAGCTGATCCAGGCAAGCTTGATGATCATGTCTAAATCATAGGATCAGGTGCCCCGACTACTATGGTGAAATCTCAACTATAAGCACTATAAAGCCCTTTGTCTAGAGTCTCTCGAGAGTGCCATTGAAGCTCCATAGTGAGAGTGCATGGGTGGACAATGTCATCATTGTATATACATTACTGTTGGTAATTTAAGAATTTGACTTCTCTATCTCTCTTTCTCTATACATTTCCTTTAGTGTGTTATGCTTTTCACTACTCTGCCTACCGATCATATTCTGTTGTCTCACTATTCTTGGTTACTTTCTTACATGTGTATGTATGTGTATGTATGTGTATGTGTTAGTGTGTATGTGTATCTATGTATATGTGCATGTATGTGTATGTGTAAGTATGCATGTGTAATTGTATGCATGTATGCATAAGTTTATGTATGGGTGTATAGGTATTTTTATAAACGTGTATGTATTTATTATCTATGTGTGTATATGTATATGTGTGTGTATGTGTATGCATGTATGTGTATGTGTGTATACATGTATGTGTTAGTATGTATGTGTTAGTGTATGCATGTATGTGTAAGTGTATGTATGTGTAAGTGTATGTGTACTATATGCATGTTTATAAATGTGTATGTATTTACTATGTATGTGTGTGTGTATGTATATATGTGTGCATGTGTATGTGTGTGTGTATGTATGTCTACATGTATATGTAGGTATGTATGTGTAAATGTGTGGATGTATGTGTAAGTTTATGTATGTATGTGTAAGTATATGTATGGATGTGTAAGTGTATGTATGTGTGTATGCATGTTTATGAATTTAATTTTTTTTATTTATTGATCTTTTTTTTGTTTGAGATTAAAATAACAAGAGATAATGTATGTTAAAAAAGAAACAAGAGAAAAGCTAACATACCACCTCAAATGTGGCAATATTTTTGTAGACAGCTACGTCTTCAAGAATCATTTCCTCAACAAAAGATATACAAAATATTTTATATTACTATGAGTTATGATTCACATATGTTTTACAAATATTTTACATTTAATCTATGTACTATTGTTTCATTAAATACACACAAGTTTCTACAAAGAAGAGAGTTGAGATAGGTCAAATGTCACACTTAGGCCAAATGCGCCATCATGGTTTTGTTGCTACATTTGTAAGTATATGTATTATTGAAACTATATTTTTTATTTTATTTAAAACACTAATCATTAATCATTTTTATTTGTTACAATATTGCAAAAGGATTATGGTTGATATCTTAAAAAAAAGGAACTCAAATTCGGTACACATTGTGGATATTAATCTCTAAGTAAGTACATGCAAGATCGTCCAAATGCTTTTGTGCGTATTATTAAATTTCAGATAATTTAATTTATTTTGATGTTAAAGTTTTATTTATTTGTTTTTGTTATAGGAAATACAGGAGGACTATGGAGAGATAGATATGGATGAGGTGGAGAGATGCACACACGAGGGAACCTCTCTACCCATGATGTCTTTTAACATGATCATGATGATTGATGATGATCATGATGATGAGGATGCTCTTGATGAAGCAGATGATCATGATGATGTGGACGATCATGATGAGGGAGGGAATTTAGATGATTGACTGTGACCATGGTACTAATTAATGTAAAAAATGTACTAATGATTTTTATTATAGTTTATGTTTAACATGTGATTTATTACTTTAATTGTATAATTCATTCGAATTATGTGTGTTTGTGTGTATATGTATGTATGGGTATGTGTATATGTATGTATGCACATGTATGTATATATCTATATGTGGGTAAGTGTGTATATGTATGTATGCACATATAAGAGAGAGAGAGAGAGAATGAGAAAGAGAGGCTAGAAAAGAGAGAGATTGAGAAAGAGAGAGCCAAGCTTGTATGTGTAGCCCATATATGAACATTAGATCGGTCTTTAATGAGATGCATGCAAAACGATGATCGAAAGAGCAATCCAAATTTTTTTGTTTTGGTCAAACGTAATCATCACATTAGCATTTTACAAACTTCATATATGTGGTTCTGCAAATCATCCCTCTTAGCTTCTCATATGTGATGGTAAGAAACATTGCATATGCAATGTTCACTTTAACGATGCTTCAAGTAATGTTATAAAGAGCCTCAGAAATAGCACCGATTGGAGCATTGTTTAAATGATGGTGTGCGCTCAATGTTGAATGTGAGAATGTGCAATCACATAGCAACAGAAATGTGTCCTCTCAACGGTCACTATGCCTCCATATTCCTTGTAGTGTTGAGGGTGGCAATAAATGTGGAGCATGAACTTGCCTCAATTATTTACCAGATCAGTTTCAAGTGGAGTCGCACATTTTTTGCATGTTGTGTGCATACATACATTGAAAATGCATACAAATTATATGTTATACAAAAGATGTATAGATATATATCCGATATTTATAAAGATATAAAGAAAATGTACCATAAGAAAGGTCCACTCCGGATTTACATTTGATGACTCTGCACATTTGATTCTTTGCAGCTTTTGCATAAGAGATCCGCTTCATTATGCACAGAGCTGTCCAGCAAATGGGAGGGAAATGGGATATCCATGATACACAGTTTGGACCATTGGTTCTTTGTGGAACCCTCCAATGAGAACCCTCGAATCGTTGGACATTTTTTAATTAATTTAAAGTAGAATTACAATATATGAATAAGCACTCCATACACGTCATCTGTCATGTGAGGACCGAATACTCGAATATGCAGTGCACTCTTTATTCCTCACTAGAACAAACCACATGAATATCAACCCTCCGAAGACATCTTAGTATATGTGGTTCCCAGATCCAAAGGACGCAAGGACACATGAATATCAACCCTCCCTTTCATGTTTCTTGATAGAAAATGAAGAGGAATGAAGTTGGAAGGGTTGACGTAAGGCCAGGCACCGAGATTGATACGCGTTTACTTATCTCTCTCAAAACTATGGGATTATCTCAAAAGTAAAAGGTCTTGATCATTGGAAATATCAATGGGTTTATGAAGGGATTAAATAAAACTATTATGGCGGTCCTGTAAGGGGATTAGATCAAACTATCAAGATGGATAAAAAGTACATAATACAAATTTTATGTTTTTTTAATTAAAATAAAGTTTAGCATTAGCCTACTCTCCCGGAGTTGTATTAAATAAAGGAAAAGAAAAGTACAAGTGAACGGACTAGTTTCCCACAGGACCCCCAAGTTCCATAGAGCAAGGGAATATCTTACAAAGGTTAGATGGCATTACAAAGAAGGTTAATCACCCTCTTGTCACCTTCATGAGGGGCCCACTTGTGTTTAAGCTTGTTGTTGATCAGAAGGAGCACTTGATGATGTCTGAAGGTGGGGGATTTCTTGTAGTTCGTGATTCTTTTATCAAGGAGGAATAATGATTTCTCAATCGACCACTCTTGGGGGGGGGGTCGCCAAAGTTATAAGCACATCTTTTCCTCCAGATCTTCCATAGGACTTCCCCTCTGATGGCATTTGAAAGATTAGCGGAGCTTCCGATCGCTTCTCCCAATAGAGCTTGTTTCCAACTGATATGTTCCTAAGGTTTAATTTTCTTTTCGACAATTTGCCAGAGCCTATTGAAGCTCGGGCATGTAAAGAAGATGTGAGAAACATCTTCAATGGACCGGTAGCAACTCTTGCACCAGGGAGACACCCCACATATTTTATTAGCCTTCAGGTTGATCTAGATTTCGTGATGAAGAATTTTCATAAGAGAAACAAATTTTATGTTAAAAAGATACATATCCTTCATCATAAATAATCTATTATGATAGAAAGGCTTTTGGAAAATAGTCTTATACGTAATATTCAAGAGACATATATATTATATGTTGTATACTAGGTAGATAAATGTATCTTATTTTTATTTAGATAAGAAAATGTGCCACCTTTAAGCTCCAAAGCAATTTAACATGTCATAAAAGATGATCCTAGCATATTGATTCTTTGTATCTATTGATCCATTATGTATAAGAGAGGTTTCAAGCAAAAAGAAGGAAGAGTGTGTGTACCTGAGCATCGACTTAAGGACTTGTGGAGAAAGAGACTATATCTCAATCCTCTTCAAGTGCATATAGTGGGTATTCACACTTTGATTATCAATCCAAGGAGTATCAAAACCTAGCCGAGTGTATGAGGACATGTATTCAAATGATGGTCAATGCAAATGAAGTTTAACAAGGTACATGCAAGTATAAGTCCACCACATTCAAACTTTCAAGATCGGTTATGGTGTCGTGACACTTGGAACAATAATCAACAGTAAATCAAGCTTTTCTCTCAACTCCAGACTCCGAATATAGCGAATACAAGTTCTTTTTGAAGTTCTCGAGAAGATGCATACAATACTGGTCTTTCCACTCGATTTTCATGCTTGTGCTTCAAGTTATGAGCAAAATACTGAGTAACGGGAATGGTCTTCCTATGCTTCAGCACTTACTACACTTGACACACACCTTACCAACAACAACATTAGGGGAAAAAATGAACCCTCCTTGGGCCTTTTAGATTAAGGGGTGATTAGTGATGGACCAATGAGAAAAGGGTGGTGGCCACAGTCTACGGTCCATATTCTTGCAGAGAGTTTCAAAAAAAAATGCGTAGAGAATCTTCAAGTTATTACGCATGTCAGAGTCTCTCTCTAGACGGTTCAAGTCATTTCATCTAGGCCATTAAAATCAAGCATCCAATGACTCAAAAAAAAAAACCGATTTTATAATTCAAACATCATATTCTAGGAAACATTATTTTATTGTAGAATACCACTAGTGGTTTTTTATGGTCCCTTAATCACTTGGATTAAGCTTTTTAATTCTTGAAAATTAGGAATCCTTACAAGGCCCATACAGGGCTCATTTTTTCCCCTAATGAGCAAGCACTTTCATGGATAGACAACACTTCTATGCACTCTTTTCAAGCATCACACATGCATGCAAGCTCACAAGGAAGAAGATACAGAGAGGAGAAGACACAAATTCAAAATTCTATGCTCATGATTCTCACAATGGCAAAAAATCCCCTACAAAGAGTCACAAAATGACTTATATACTTGTGCCCTGAATTTGGTCCTTTCACACAAGAGACTGGCACTTTATTGACTAAAAGACTAATTCCCTAATAATTTACAAAAGTAATGATACAAATCTCTATGGGTATGCATCTAGAGGACTCCTCTAGTGCATTTACATCGAAAAATATATTACAAAATGACAATGGTATGAAAATAAAGTGTCCAAATCAGAAAAATTTTGGGGCCCTTCTTTTTTTGTTCATCTTTGCTCTTCTTTGCTCTGCAACACTCTCCCCCTCTTTGTCTCTGTCATCCCTTGACAGGCTTTGCTTTGTCTCTAGTTTTGTGCCTGTAGTTGCTTTGGTTCCTTATTAACTGATAGCCCTTTTATAGTTGACCACTACCAGCTTATGTGGAGGTTGTAATGATATAGTTCTACCAGTGGTCAAGGAACTGATCATAACTCGGGACTTGTTGCATTGGTTTTGGCCTCTTTTTTTCTTTCCACTACACACAACCAGTGAAAGGTATGAAGGTCTGGATCTTCAGCCTTCAATCTGGACCTCTTGAAGATCAAGAGGTTGAAGCACATTCATGGGGCTTTGGATTTGCCAGATATCTTCTTGCACTTCTTCATGGATAATTGCTGGCCTTGATCCATCCTTGCCTGTTGCATACTTCCCACTATTGTATGCCCCTACAAGGCTCTATGTAGAGGTGGGTGTTGTGTGTGTGCCCGTGCGGGGCTTCCTACAGAGATATGTCTTTAGATATATTGTCTTTTAGTGAAGCTTCTTCCTTGATTTCCTTCTTCTTTTTCCTTGGTTTCCTTCTACCCCCCCTCTTGAACTCTATCATCCTCGATAGGCTTTGGAATTCAGCAAGAGTATGTTTTATATACTTTTTGTTCTGTTTCATTAAGTAGATTTGCTTCACGTATCATGAGTTGTTTCCATTGTTTTGGTTTTACACCATCATGTGGTGGCTTTCTATGGTCTGTAAAGAAGCTTAATTCATAAGCCACAATTCTGGCATTCAGACTAGTTGACATCTTCAAGAAAATCTCTGAGTCAATCTCAAAAAATCTTGTAAAAAATGTTTCCTCAAAAGTTTGCATGTATTGACTTGGCAAAAACATAAGTTTGGAATAATATGCCATAATTGTAGGACAACTAGGCATAATTTGATAAATAAAAAATGAGGATATCTGTGCCTTGGTCAATGCCGATGAAATTCAAAAATGTATATGCTGCATGCTTAAAAATTTTGAGTACTGTAAGTATCATACTTAAGATTTTGTTGGTCATTTTTATAGTGAGATTTGGTACTGTCGCATAACAATGTAGCCAAAATTCGATTGATTTCACCATGTAGTCTTCAGTCGATAAATAATTGTGCAGTGGACTTGGAAGTAGCGGGTAATTCTACCATTGTTTATTGAGCTTACCACTTTTTTGCATTTCCAAAAATTCTTGTGCATCACATCGGCGAGGCATTGGGCAAAAAGAGGGATTTGTGTGTAATAAATATGGTGCTGCTTGCCAGTGCACCCGCAAAGTAGGATTCTTTTCCAAAAATTTCCTTCTCCAAAGTGGTTGAGCTGCCTCAAATTCCTCTTGAGTGTAAGTTAAGGTGTTTGCTTTGAAGTCCAACTGCTCATCTGGATCTTTTTGCGTGGTCTGTTTTATATACCGATGTGTTTGCTCTTTCAAAAGCCCATAAGGTATGCTGAATGGCTTTATGATCTGATCCAAGTCTTTAACTTTAATATTTGCTTCCTTCATTACTTTGAGAACTTCATTTTCAAAATTTTCTATCAACTAGGACACCTATAGTGCCTCCTTCAGACCTATTCCTACAGTATATGGCATGGGATGATCATCACAAGGTTCCACCGCCTGTTCTTTTACTAGTGAATGATAGATCGGGGGAGACAGAGGATGTACCTCTACCTCATGAGTAGGATTTCCTTGTTGTGGATCTACTAGCATCCAATTGTGTCCTGTTGTTTTATTTGAGCTTCTAATTATGCAATGAGTGTTTTCTTTTCTTTGATTTCATTGAGGGCCATTGTTAGCACATCTTTGGCCATCAAAAGTTCTTGGTCGATGGCTACTAATTGGTCGGCGTCTTCATTATAGACCACTAAAATCTTGTCTTTAGTAGCTTTCCATTGTGTTCTGAGTTCATTCGTATCATGTATATACCTGTTTTCCCATTCTTCTTTGATGGCTTGCTCTTGTTTTAGCTGAGTTTCATACCTTGCAATTTGGTCTTCCAAATCCTTCATGTCAGTTGTTGTTGTCTCTCGTGCTTCTATAGGTTGGTTGTACAATAGAGCATTTATCAGTTCTTTTTTCCTATTGCATAAATTGTTGGTTTCTTCCATGTATACTTTGTTCTGCATCTCTAATAGATTGCTTCTAGCCTTTATTCTTTCCCTTTCTGCTTCACTAGATTTGTACTGTCTCTGTAGCTCTATAAGTTGATCCTATATTTTTTGGTTCTGCTCAGTTAGTGTGGTGCACTGTTCCCTGGCTTCTTTAACTTTTGATTCCTTGTCCGAGAGTGCCTGTTGAACTTAAATTAATTGTGTAAAAAAATTTTCACTCATTACTTGGAATTCGCTTTTCACTCTCATGGCCTTGTCATAGTCTGCATCTGTTTTGAGCATTTTTTGTTGCATATCCATCATTTTCTGTATCATTTGTTTCACTACTAGTTTTAGTTGAGTAACATCCATGTTTAACCACATTGTAGGTATACTAGGTTCTTCACCTGTTGAAACATCTTTCCCTTGTGCCACATGTAATGTTGTGTTGTGAGGCTGCCGAATATGGAGTTGTATCATTGGCTCAGCCACTTTGGTTATTGTCTTACCTTGTGGCATATCATCAGGGATTTCAATCATAGTTTTGTCCATATTTTGTTGTGATAGGCTTTCTTTTTCTAGGTTCATTTGTAATTCTTCCTTGATTGGTGGTAGCACATCTTTTTGTGTTGTAGATGCTTCCTTTATGCTGATTTGGGATTGTGCATTTAACTGGATGAGTATTCCTTCAGATGATGCTTTGTGATTCTGTACTTGTGAGTGTTGATTGTCGGGGGTGGTTTTGACCTGGTGAATCTTCGCCCATTCTTCATTATTCATCTCTGTCCTTATATCTGTGTCCAATGTGTCATGCTCACGACTAGATTCTTCATTAGTACTTGAATCATCCAGTCCCAATTCCTTGTATCTGGCAGCTAGTGATGGGTTGTGTTCCTTGTGATCCTTTTTCTACACTGGCCTTGACTGCCGGTATTGATGTCCTTGGACAATGAGGTTTACTTGGCCCCGCATGTAAGTATGTGTTTCGTCTAGTACCACTAAGAGATCTCTTTGTGTGATAGGAGGTTGGGTCAACAAAATCTTTTGCAGCATATGTGCCCACTTCAATTGTGGGGTTTCTTGTGTTTCTTCTTCTCTGACTCGCTTAGCTCCCTGCATTGGCTTTTAAGAACTTGTTCCCACTTCCTCTTTGGATATGAATGTTTTCTTTTTCTTTAAAATTTTGGCCGACTTCACATATTTTGCCATCTCAATGGAGGTTGGCATCAATCGTAGGCATTCCTTCATTTCAAGGGCTTCATAGATCAATAAGGTCAATGCAGAACTTCCATTTAAAAACTTCTTATGACTCCATTTCTTCTTAGCTTCAAATAAGCGTTCTTGTATGTATAGTGTAAGGTTGACTTGGTTCAAAATTTTCCTCATAGCATGAGATAGCAATTGAACTAGAATCTTTTGAGGTGTTGTATATCTGTTCATGCTTGGGAAACAAAAATGTGGATGCACCAACTAGACTAATTCTTCAATATCTATTCTGTTAATTTTTAGAAAGGTCTTCTTTTTAGCATCATGACATTCATCTTTGAGATTTGTGAGAGCGTTGTGACTCCATCCAAAAGCTTTGTTGATGAGTTCATGTGTCGAATAGTTTTCCATGCACCTGTTTTGTTAAGAACTTTAGCTTTGGGGATTGAGGGCTTCTCGTCGTAAAAAAATGTTGTCTTCGTTGAGTACTTCTATTTTTGCAATTTCGAGTCATCATGTCTTTCTTGCTCCTTTGTCTTCATTTCATATTGATCCTTCTTTCGTACTGATGTTTTCAGCTTAGCGGTCTTCGTTGGTGCATTTGATTTGGGGACCCATATTTGTGTCCTTAAGGGTTGGGCAGCAATCAATTTCTTGGGGATCCATAATTGGATAATCTTCTGTAAACCTCGAGATCCAGCTTGTCTTGAAGTCTTTACCTATTGTTGGTTCCCTGGTAGGCGATGGCGAGAGTTTTTGTTGCATTGAATTATTTCCTAGGTTCAATGATAAGGTAATCACGCCTATGCATTCAGTAACTTTTCATCCTATTCCAATCAGATGTGCTTTGGTTGGACGTAATTGTGCTTTGAGCTCATGAGTCAAAAAAGATCTAATGTAGGAGTCACTTGGTGTCCTAGGTTTTCTGAGGCTCTAAAATTAGTCATTGGAATGGGCTCCTCTCCTAGCCAATATCTTTCATCCCTCTCTTTCATCCATTCCTTTTGTTTCCTTATTCGTTCGAGGGCCTCCTGCCTTGCTTCCTCACGTATTTTTCCATCCTCTTCTCGTCTATTTCTGGATGTTAGAAGTCTTGACAGTATTTCCTCTATCAATGGCTCTAAATACTTTTTTACTCGACATCCACTTATATAGTTAGGTAGTACTTCTCTGTCTAGGGTTGCTAAATTGATGGCCCCACTAGTTGATATGCGATTGATCACCAAGGGTCCATATCCTCTCTTCTGCAGCTTCTTTACGTGTTGCTTTAAGGTATATACCAAGACTAAATCTCCTTCCTTCAAATTTTTATTCTTAATCTGAGCATTGAAATATGCCTTTTATCACCTTTTTGCAGCATAAATGCATGCCACTGCTTGTAACCTAGTTTCATGTAGCTTCTTGATTTGGTCCAATTATTTAGATAACTCATGTCCAGTCCATTCGTAGTTCAAGGCTACTCTAAGAGTAGGCACTAGGAAATCAATTGGTAGGATGGCATTCTGACCGTACACTAGGTTAAATGGAGTAGTTCCTATAGTTGTTTTGTATGCTACTCCGAATGCCCATAAAGCGTGATGCAACTGATTGTCACAATCGGATCTTCCATTGTTAACCATCTTTGTGAGAACTCTACAAAAAATTTTGTTTGAACTTTCAGCTTGTCCATTGGCTTGTGGGTGATAGGGAGCTGATTTCTTTGAATCACTAAGAATTCATTCATTAAGGCTTCTATCACTTCACTGACGAAGTGTGTGCCTCTATGAGCCATTTCTAAGACTAATACATACTCGTCTTCATGAATGTACATTCTTAAATGATTGTCCCTTCCTCTCTTGAAAAGTTGTTTGCCTATGAGTACATAATCTTTGCTTTGTTCCTCGAGGGCACGTTTTCTTGCCAAATTATCTCCTTCTAGGTACTCCTGAGTCTTCAAGGATTTTATCAGAGGCATACTCCACCTTGGTGATACTGTAGAGTAACATAGAGTAGAGTTCTCTTCAGGCGTTCTTTCTTGACAGGTGGGTCATGTAGATACATAGTTATGGGTATCCCTGTGCATGGTTGGACAGTATATGCCTAATCTCTTTAGTGTTTCTCAGGTTCCATTCACACTTCGATGAGTTTTCCATTGATTCACATGTGCTTTTTAAAGCCACATCTCTTGCTCCTCTTCTTCCACACATCTCATAAGCAGTCCACTTGGATCTTGGGGGTATAGGCTTCCAACTATGATGTGGAGATTTTTAGTCTTCCATAGCTCTTGGATTTTGTTTTCAGTGATCCTATGTTGAGGTCCACGCATGAGGATGGGAATCATTTTTTCTGCCCATTGTGGACATACTTCTAGGTTGAAAAGATAAGTATCTGATAGATCATCTAGCACTCCTATGGGAGGTTCTCCATGTGTCATTCTCGATAGGTGATCTGCACGGATGTGTGTATTCCCTTTCTTGACTACTACTTCAAAATCAAATTCCATTAACAATTGAAACCATCACACTAGTCGTCCGGTATTGCAAGGCTTATTGACTAGGTACAATAGAGCTTGATGATCAATGAAGAATTTGAATTTGTTCCCCAATAAGTAGTGTCAGAATTTCTTTATAGCATATACAATTCCTAAGCCTTCTCGCTCTATAGTGGTATAATTATGCTCTGCTTGGTTTAATTGTCTACTCGCATAGGTTATAGGGTGATCTAGCTTTCCTATATCTACTGGCTATGCTAAGATGCAACGAATACAATAGAGCTTGATGATCAATGAAGAATTTGAATTTGTTCCCCAATAAGTAGTGTCAGAATTTCTTTATAGCATATACAATTCCTAAGACATCTCGCTCTATAGTGGTATAATTATGCTCTACTTGGTTTAATTGTCTACTCGCATAGGTTATAGGGTGATCTAGCTTTCCTATATCTACTGGCTTTGCTAAGATGCAACAAATGGAAAACTTGGAGGCATCTACATAAATATGAAATGGTCTATTCCAATCAGGTACTCTCAGGATTGGTGTTGAACTCAAGCGACTCTTCAATTTGTTGAAAGCCTTTTCACATTCTTCAGCCCAGATAAATTGAGTCACTAATCCGTAAAGGGGCCTAGCAATTATGGCATTCATGTGAATGAATCTACGATAATATCCACAATGTCCCATAAATGCTTGCACTTCCTTAGCGGTCTTTGGTCTTGGCAAATCCAGAATCACTTTGATTTTGTCTTCATCCATGGAAATTCCATTCTTAGAGACAATGTGTCCTAATATTTTCCCTTGTTGAACCATGAAGACACATTTTTCTGGGTTAAGGCGTACTCTATACTGACGACATTTTGCAAATATTTTTCTTAGTTCTGGAATGTGTTCTGAACATATCATTGAATAGGTACATCAATCATCTACATATACCTCCATACTTTTTCTCTAGAATTCCTTGAACACATGGGACATTAATCTTTGGAAAGTGGATGGGGCATTAGTTAAACCAAAAGGCATAACCCTAAATGCATAGACTCCCCATTCGGTTGTAAAGGTTGTCTTATGTTGGTCTTTAGGGGCAATGGTTACCTGATTATACCCTGAAAATCCATCAAGGAAGCTATAGACTTCCTTACCTGCAACCCTTTCCAATAGATGATCCGTGATGGGTAATGGATAACTATCCCATATGGTGGCAACATTCACTTTTTTTAGATTAATGCACATCCTTAATTTTCCATTCTTTTTCAGCACTACCACTGAAGGTGACACCCATTCGGTGTGTTCAATTTCATAAATGAAGCCCACATCCAATAACTTATCTATCTCTTCCTTAATCTTGGTTGAATAAACATCATTATAAGTGTATGGTCTTTGTTTGGAGGGCTTGGCTTCTGTCGTCATAGGGATTCTATGAGCACAGATAGAAGGGTCTACACCTTTTAAATCCTTATATGTCCATGCAAAGACATCTCCATATTCTCTTATGAGTTGTATTAACTCTTGTTCTTCCTCAAATGAGACATCCTATCCTAGAAAAGTTCATCTCTCTTCTCCTTCCTCCAGAGCTACTGCTATCTTCTTGGTCTGCTCTTTATTATCGTATGCTATTCCTGGTCGCGCTTCCCATTTTGGCATCTGAATAGCAATCTTCCTCTCCTCTACCTCGTATTTCTTGAAGTGCTCGGGTACCTTAAATAGGTCTTGAGGTATGTTTTCTTCTTCTTCGTTTTCTTTGTCTGGTTCATTTTCTTTCCTTTGTGTCATTCCTTGATTTGACTCATTAGTCACGATGCTTACTCCTTGATTTTCATTTTCTTCCTCAATAGGTTCCTGTTCCATTTCAATGCTCTCATAATATCCCTTCCATTCTTTTTCAATTACCTCTCCTTCATCTGCTTCTTGGAGAACAACCATGTAAAAGCTTACATCCTTCCTCATCTATGCATTCATTCATAGTTATTACTTCTTCATTTACGCATACGTCAAGAGTGGCTAAAATCTCCATCCAACCATGGGGTTCGAATTCTTTGTCTAAAAATATTTGAGGCATGTAAGCAAGATCTTCTACATGTCTAGATACTCCTTGTCTTACCTGCCATCCTTGCCTCCTTTCTTCTTCCCTTTTAGCTACTTGGCACATCCATAGGTGAGTGTCTTCATTCATCCATGTTTGGCTACTCGATCCTACACTATGAATCGATAGATCGTCGTCTTCCTTATGTATCACGTTCCATTGCAGAAGAGGGACATCTTGATATGTATGAGTATGGATGTTTATTCTAGTTGCGGTTCCCCCATGCTGCAAGTATACTGTGTCTTTTCCCCAATCTTGCACTAACTTAAGCTGTCTCATGAAAGGCCTTCCAAGTATCATCTCATAATTTCTTGCCTTTTCGAACTGATAGATTGTTAAGGTGTGCTCAAATTCGACTCCACAAGTGGTAAATAATACGCTTTCCAATAATCCTAGGGGTCGTTCTGTGTGCCCATCAGCCATTTGAATCTTCATCCTAGTGGGTCGTAGGGCTGGTTTTCCCCATTTCTCCCATATTTCTTTGGTAGCGATTCCTACCCCGGCTCCTAAATCTAATATGGCTTTAGTGGTATAACCTTTGTAAGTGATAGGGAGGCATGTTTTTCCTTCATCTCCCTCATTAAAATCTCCAACCTTATCGATTGGGATTTTAACTGTGGCTACTTCATCCTGCATCTCGATTTTGTCTGACTTTGTCTCTAACTGACTGGTGAGCTTCTCTCTCAACTGAGGCTACACTTTTAAGAGCTTCCAAAGTCAGAGTAAAAGGTATTTTTACTTTTTTAAGATGTTGTATTATGTATGAGGTTTGAATTGATGGATTATGCTCCTTTCTCCTCACTGAGGGAATACGATATAATTCAGAGTTATGTTCATATTCTCCCATATAGTCTGGCAATACGTTCACACTATCTTCGTCATTTCTGTTGTCATAAAATTATAACAATCCTTTTGAGTTTAATTCATGCATTGACACTTCAAGCTCGCCTCTCGCTTCTAACTCCTCAAAAGGAGGTTCAACTCCTTCTGTTTTCTTCCATCTATCTTCTTGGAATCTGGCCCACAAATCTCTAGGCCATTCTGCGTCTACTTCAAGGATGACTGATCCTTCTTTTTCACTTTCGCAGTAATTTTCTCCATGGTTCTCGCTTTTCTTCCCTTCCCTAGAAGGACTAGGTGCCACACATTCCTCAAAATCCTTTTTGGGAATTTAGGTGCTGGGTATGGGTTGGACAAGTTTTTCTAAGGTTTGTTGAGCCACTTCAATTAACTTCTTACATATCTCTGATCTTTCTTTCTCTAAGTCACCTCTTGGGTATTCCCTTTTGTGTTGTTCAATGGTTGGGCCTACTTTTATTCGTGCTTGATATGCCTCAATCCGCATGGCTAATTGTGGACAACTCTCGCATTGGGCATCTCTTGATGTACTATCTCAACCTACGTCTAGCTACTTTGATTGTCTCCTGGTGAGTTTGTTTGACACTGTGAATCAAAGAAGAGGTGTTGTGCCTAATCCCATTTTTAGAGAAATCGGTGATAAATGATTCTAGTAAGTAATGGATGCCTCTAAATTGTCTTTGTTGGCCATGTGGTCATAGGGATCTCTTGTCCCATTTTTCATGGATTTCACTAGTTGGGTAGGTCTTAATATTCTTGGGTGCTCTCTGGGTCTAAGTAGAGGAAAGTCATCTCTACCATAGTGGGTCTCGGTTCTCTTGGTCTCTTCATCCTATCTATTTCTACTGCAGATCAGTCTCTCCCTACCGTGCTAGCGAAACTCCCTTCGGGTCTCTCCTTACCTTTTGCTCTTTGGGAACCATGTGCCATGGATGTACTTGCCCCTTGGTGGCCAAAGGAGACATTAGTTCAAGGTGGGGGAAATACCAATTCACCCTTGCACTCATAGATTGAACTCATAGATCCTTGAACTCATAGATTGTGATTGTTCCTACTTCACATGGTTGCCCATAGCTATACTCTAATGCCTTGTTTGTATCTTTATTGAGGAATAACTCAATACTCTTGTTATCTTAAGGAATCCATTTTGGTTTGAGCATCCATCAACACTGATTTTCCTCTTCTTGTTCTAGGTTCACCATCTAACTATTCATGTTCTAAGTCACCCCTTTTTGCTTTGGTAATTACTACCCCAAACTCATTGGTATTGTTAGGTTGAATAGAAATTATGTACATTTTTCCCTCCATATCAATGTATGCATCTCTCTCAAATTTAACCATTGGATGCTCCAATCCAACGAGTTGATTAGGGTTTCTCAATTGAACTACAAACCTCCTCAAATAGTCCTCATAGATGTGAGCACCTAATTGGTTGGTTTGAATGTACTCTAACTGAGTTTCGTATGGTCTTTTGGGTCTTTCTAAGCATGCTAATCTCCTTCTAGTCTCTCTATGTTGTAGGACATTTTTGATTTGCTTGTTTTTTATCTTAGTTCATAAGGGTAACCACTTAGTTGTTGAGCGCAAGATTGTGTTGTGGTTCTAACACTCGCTTTAGATGGCCTAACACTTTGTCAATTGGCCTTTCCTATGTGCTTTCTTGATCTGAGGTTCATGAGTTGCAGCTCCTTCAGACTCTCGATGTGAATTGTCATCACACGAATTCTTTCATTCTCAATTACTTGACTCATGTTTATTTTACTTAGTCTCTTGTCTTGTCCACTTATGTACATCATGTATGATTTTTCATTGTGTGTTTAAGTTATCACACCATTGAATTCAAGTTCCTTTTCCTTTGGGTTTGTCGCCACAATACCTTAATTTGAGCTTGAACTTGAGTAATTAATGTTTCTTGTAGTTATATCGTTCCTAGTGTGGCCCTAATTAATCAATGACACTAATTGTGCTTAGCCTATACTATCAATTGATTGAGGGGGTTAGTTCTTCCAACCTCAAGTCTGATGCTTCATTGATTCCTCTTAAGCCCAAGAAGATATGCTTCCCAAGGGTTGCTTTGCTCCACACCTCACCTTGCTCTAGATGCCTTAATAGACATGTGGAGTGCTCTAATCTTGTATTGAAGCGATTTCTTGCAAAGAAAACTCAAAAACACATGCAAACACACTATCTCACTTGCTCTCTCTCTCTCTCTATCATTCTCTCACAAATGAGGGAAAATGAGAAGAGAAGGGTGGATATGGTGAATTTTGGTGAATTTTTGCGATGTGTGGAGAAGATGTGGGGGTGAAGAATGGGTGTAGGGAAGGTGAAAGAAGATGAAAACAACACAAAAACAACAACAAATTACTAGTTAATTACCTTCTAACACTAATCTCTCAACACTCTTACCATCACAAGTTCCTCTTAGAGATCATTCCCAACAAGGATGCTAAATTTTGTGTTGTTCTAGGCAATGGCAAGTACCATGTCAAGAAGCTCCACCTCCTTAATTGTCAATCCACGAAAGAGGTAGGGTGATGTGAAGATCCTGAACAAGTGATGTGCACGAAGGTGAAGGTGAGAAGCACACAAGTGCACACACACATACAAGTTAGAGACAAGGGGAGACACAATGGAAGGCGAGAATCACACTTGCATTACTCAAAATAGCCCACATTCTTACAGTGTAAATTTTTCTAATCCTTCGAACATCTCAAAATGATCCCTCTAGCTCTCTTCATAGTTTTTTCACTAGTTTTGGCCAGTTGCAAACCTCACATCTGGCCTAGTTAAGAAATAGGTTGTAAGGCTCATTTGGAGGTATCCAAATGAAGTCCAAAAATTATAAAATTGGTGTGAGTACTCTATCGAGGCTCCTCAAGCTCGAGGTCTCCTTTGGCTTGCACAAAATGGAGCAGCTCCTTGGCTCAAGGACTCCTCAAATACAATCGAATGAACTCTAAATCCATAAGAGGTTTAGGGAATATCATAGGCATTGCAACCATCAAGATACTCAAGAAATGGGGAAAACTAATCTTACGACCAAAATGGATGAAATTTAACTTGGTAGATGCACATATGACAAGATTGATTGGTATTCTTGAGACAATAACTTTCACCACATGTGGCATTAAGTTTAAAGCACACGGTTTCAAAATCTATCAATTTGATAAAGCCAATGCTTACAAGCTAGTATTATGATCACCATTTCTAAGAAAACTACAGATAATAAAAGATTGGGATCATAATTCTCTGTACCTGCAAGATGCAGGTGAAATCATGAAAGTCAATCTATATGAATTTTCTTAAAGAGACATTCCTCCTTTGCAATGGAATCCCCATACATAGTGAGAACAATGAGGAAAAAAGTGCTTAGATTAGTGATTTTGATTGGATGAACAAGGATACATGTATCTGGTTATGTTGGGATGCTACAAAATATGGTAAATGTGCAAGCAGTAATGAGCTTTCTATTCTCAACAAGAGTGCACATAATGCAGAGGATCATGCTTACATTAAACAAGTCTTTAATAGTGTGGAATTCGAGCCAAAATCATGGACTCAAAACCTTTACTACTATGGATGTGTGCATCAACAAAAAAGGGGAAGAGGAATTTTGCAATGAAGATGGATATGATCTTCTTATGATAGACATATTTAGGTCAAAGGGCCCAATATTAGATCAAGGCCTAAATGAGCTACAATATAAATAAACGAACTATGAATATATAGAGATGGACCAATGATCATTTTTTAGCCTAGCATTAGATAGAACTACATAATTGAGGTAGTTCAAGAGACCCCTACAAAAGATCAATACTTTAGTGTAGATGAAGATCTTCTAGAAAACTTAGAGGCAAGTGTGATCCCAAAGGAGCAGGCGACTTCATATAAAGTACAAGAAAAAGAGTTGGTTAATGAACAAAATAGCAATCACAAAGATGATGTTCAAAGCACTAAACAAGGGAATATTGGATTTGAAGCACTTAAAAATTTGAGAAATATGAAGTGGAGCATAGAATAATAAACCGTTCAAAATCCCAAGCAAGAGGCCACCTCACACATAGCTTATGACAATAAGGAACAAATCAAACCAATGTTAGTGGCAATAGAAAATGATGAAGAACTTTGAACCATACATAGGAAATGACATCTCCATGGAAGAAGAGAGAGACTTAATTATTCTATTATGTAAATAACAAGTCTTATTTGCATGGTCTTACAATGATTTGATAGGTCTAGATCTAGAACTTTTGATGCATAGGATCCCAATGAAAAATTGTGTAAATCCCACAAAACAAACACTTTGGACCTATAATGATTCTTATTCTAGCAAAATCAAAGAAGAGATCAATAAATTGTTTGCAGTAGGATTTATCTATAAGACCAAACAAACAGAGTAGATGATACCCATCGTTGTAGTCATGAAGAAGAATAGAAAGTTATGAATATGTATAACTATCTAGAAGGTCAATACATCAACAATCCATGAAAACTACCCTTTTCTAATCATTGGTCATTTGCTCAAACTTATAGTTTCTTGGATGGCTTTGCAAGCCATAATCATGTGGAATTTTGTCTTTAGGAGCAACATAAAACAACCTTGTCCATTGAATGGGGTATCTTTACATTTCTTGTCATGCCCTTTGGCTTGGCCAATGCTCCAACTACCTTCAAATGCATAATGTTCCATGTGTTCAAAGAGTATATGAAATTTCTTGGAGTTGCATCTAAATGACCTCTCTCCATATGCAAAGCAACAAACTATGAATATTCTTGACATGGATCAAATATAAGCAAAGTGTAGATGGAATTGTGTGTGTGTGCCTAAACCTAGGAAAACACCTCTTCATTGTGTCGTAAGGGAAAATTTTTAGACACATTTTCTCCAAAAGTGGAATCTCGATAGATGAAGGAGAAATTAGAGTCATAATAAATCTTCCACGGCCCATGAACATAAATGTACTTCAAGATTTTATGGGCCGTTGCAACTACTATCATAGGTTCATACATTTTTTGAAGTCATTTTCAAACCACTATTTGAACTATTGAAGAAATTTGAATGGACTAATGATGGTGAGAGAACATTTTGGGAGCTTAGAATTTTCATGATTTCATCACCCACCTTGAAAGATCTAGATTGGACTAAGCCATTCCATGTGAATATAAATGCAACAAACAATGCCAAGAGTTGTGTTCTAGCCAAAGCAATTGATTAAGGAACATGGAATTTCTGATTTCTTATGCCAAAAAGAAATTGAATAGTGCTTAATGAGATTATATGACCACAGAATGCGATGGGCTTGGAATATCATGTGCAATAAAGAAGTTTCACCATATTTGTTTGAAAACAAGTTGAAATTCTTTCTTGATCATCAAACCTTGTTCTATTTGTTCAACAAGCCTTGTGCTACATGCAAAATTGTGTGTGGATTTTTATTGCTCATGAAAATTAGCATGGACATCCTAGTAAAGAAAGGTAAGACACACCTTAGATATCACCATTTATCATGAATGCTAAAAAATGGTCCCATTTTTTTTTAAATAGTGATCAGATTTTTTATGATATGTTGTGATAGTACTCTTGAAGAGCTAACCATAGGTGGGAGTGCGAGATGTTCTGCTTAACTCCCATTTGCTCAATATAGAAGTAGTTTCAAAGTGGGAAGAATTGATTGTTCCCACTCTTAAAAAGTATTTTCCCAAATATCATAATGGATTTCTTGCTTCTAGAAGGCTTGATATATTGGTAGCATTATCAAGTCCCCAATGATGTCTTGCTCTAATGGAAGGATGATCATCAGAGAATGAAAGTAATAGCCCAAGCACGTGAAGGTGTTTTGGGATGACATTTTCCCAAAAACCCAAACCTTATAGAATCTATAGAGATTAGGATCCTATTGGCCTTTATGAAAAGGGATGTACACACATATATGCACAATGTGCCAAATGCCAAGTCTTGGCTTCAACTAAACATTCTACCCTATACCATTTTACAAAATTGCTTATCTAGATCAAGCACATCATTGCAAATCTACATGATCATAAGTTTGTTGGACAATCTGATAGAGTGGAACGAAATACCTTAGAGGAAAAATCTCAAGGCTATGCAATGATTGGAAATCAAATATATATATGAGGTAAAGAGAATTTACTAAGATTGCTTGTACATGAAGATGAGTACCTACTATTTCTAGAGATGGAACATGTAGACATAGCTAGATGCCATTTTCCATTCAGAGATGTGCAAAAATTGTCCTCGTTGTGGGACTTTGATGGATCACCTTGTATGAAGATGCAAAATACTTTTTCAAGCAATGAGAGACTTGCCAATGAGGATATGAACAAATGACATGCCATCACGACTCATGACTAATAGTAGAGCCTTTTTTAGGTGAGGCATAGACTTTGTAGATATAATTAGTCCACCACCAAGTAGGTCTCATACAGAATACATAACTGTTGCAACACAAATGGGCCTACGCTAAGGAAAGTACAAAGAATATGTTAGATGTACTCAACAATCCATCCTAAAATGACCATAAATGATCCATGAAGCTCTAAGTTGAAAGGCCTCCGTTATGCGGAAAAGCCATTGTGATTTCCTATATATTTGAGGAACCACACCTCCACATTTGATGAGTTTTGTGTATGACCATTGATGGTAATAGATGGTCTTTGTGGTCCTAGCCATGCAATAGGGCATTAACATTTGGGCTATCGGGTTTCCAATCAAGGAAAAAATAAGGGCTTAATGGGGGCATGCAATTTCACCATAGAACCTGAAATGGGGGAGTTGAGAGAAGGGCTTTCCCCATTTTGTGGGGTCTAGGAGCCTATCCCTTGGCCCACAAGGCTAAGATGATAGGAGTTCTACTCATGGAGATATTTTAGGATTGTTTATTTTGTTGATAATTTTTTTTTTTAACTACATTTATCTATACAGACTCCCATTGTAAAAGCAATATAATCATGGCCTATGTGAAACTCTATATACCAATTGTGCACTAGTAAGCCCTTCATCTAGATGGTTTCTAGATTTCCATCTAAGCTCCATATTGGGAGTGCATAGGTGTACAACACCGTCTTTTTAGCGGCACTACTCTTGACAATTTGAGAATTCGAGTTCTCTATCTCTAAGTGTGCATCTCTCTTTGTGTGAATTTTTCTAAACTCTATATATTGATCTATTTCACTCTACTATTATTACTTACATTGTATTAGAGCTCAAGAGGATTTGAGTGGTGAAGAAGAAGAAATGCAGAGGTTTCAATAACAAAGGAGAGAAGATATCAAGTAGTGCATCATCATTCATTATTGGGAATCAAGGTGGTTCCTCAACAAGAGTAGGTGGGCACAAGTAGGAGTGGCAATGATGCTAGCCATCCCAGCATTGTGGTACAAACACCAACCTTCATAGAAGGTAATCTTGATGGTAGGAATTACATTGTGTGGAATTTTAAAATCACTTCTATACTTGATTAATATGAGCTTCTAGAGACCATTTTTGGGACTAATCATGACTCCCAAGAAACACCTTATCCAAATATCATGATCAAATAATTTTTCCTAATGTTGATCTCTTACATGCTTGGAGATGTATAAATGAACAAGACCTATGTGCTCTAGCTACAAGTACTATTGATACTGTTCTCACTCTGATTCAACTGAATACCAAGGCTTGTGAAGCATGAAAATTATTGAGAAATTAATATGAAACTTTTAGCCAAAAATGTACTCAAAACTTGGAGAATCAATCACCAATATAAATGTTTGTTGACGGTGAGATTGTAGAGATTCCCATCACTTGCATAAAACAATCTATAGGGCAAATGCTTAGAGAAGCTATACAAAAGTCAATTAAGGATCTAGCTTAGTGTTTTTTTTGAATCTACCCACTCATGTTTGATGGTTTAGTAATTGCTCTTAATACTTAAACCAAATCTAAACCTATTACTTTTGAAGAACTCTACTCATTATGGAGGATCTATAGATCAATGCAAGGAGTGGTGAAAAAAGGGCATGCCACATTCACAACATATCCCAAAGGAGGCAAATTAGATTCTTCAAAAGATGTAGAGAAAAAGAAGAAGGACAAAAAAAAGTTCAAGGGAGAATGCCTCCACCAAGAAGAAATGCCCGAGAATTCAAGAGAGTTGCATCAAGAGGATAGATGAGAAGAATGGTTCTTCAAAAGGTGGAAAGAGCAAGGAGTTTTCCAAACTCCAACATTATAGAAATAGATCTTTAATGATTTGTTACAATAGAGTGGTATGCTCGTTAATTAAAGATTGAAGAATGAATGACACACATGTGTTGGAGAGTGGTGCCTCTTGTCACATGAGAATAAAAAAAGACCTTTACAATTCCTTACAACATTTAAAGGAGTTGATCATAGTAAAGGTACATAATAATGCAAGATGTCCTATAGAAGGTGAAGGTATGGTTTCTTTCAATAATTTTAATGGGGGTATTAGAAAGATTCCAAATATGTTTTATGATCTTAAATTCAAAAGAAACTTGCTTTCATTAACTTCTATAATTGATTCTGGATGGTAATAAAAACATTTTTGGGACATTCATAAGGAGGAATAGGCTCTATGAGTTGCATACTCTTATAGCCACTATGAGGCCTAGGAACAAATAAGTTATGGAATGAGAGATTTGGCCATATAAAATACTTTATAATAAAGGAGATGCATCACAAGGGTATGGTTGCACACCTACCATCGATTGCAGACATGAAGAAACCATGTGAAGTTTGCATGGTGGGCAAGAAATAGATGAAGGCATTTCCACAAGAAAGTAAGAACAAAACAAGTCATCCTCTAGAGTTAGTGCATGCTGAATTGTGCAAAAATATGCCTACACAAGCCTTCGGGGGATCCTTTTACTTCATGTTACTTGTTGATGACTATAGTAGAAAGATCTTGTGGATCCCTAAGTCCAAAATTTTGTTTGTAAAGGAAATTACATACTTTTGGAGGTGTAAACAATAGTGATAAAAAGAAAACAATCCCAATCTCTTAAAAGCCCACCCATGACAAAGACCATAACAATGCAAGGTGGCTCCATCTTAGATTTGAAGCACATATTTTATAGTCCTAATCTAATTTTATTTGGTTTTTCAAATGCATGGGTCCTTTTGGTAAGAGAAAAGAGCAATTCACATCATCATTAAAGATGTTGTTTATCCATATGTTAGCAGTGGACAAGGGAGAGAAGGCACAAGCAGACAAGGGAGTCAACGAAGATCTGGCAAGTAGGCCAACAATTTTCTTCAGGAAGAAGCACTTATGAACATTCACGCAGATTTAGCACTAAGGCAACCTTAATTTTTCAAAACCTCTACACCAATTAAAAGTGATTCTCATCACTAAGCACCATTGTAAATATCATTTCATCTTTTTGTAGCTCCATTTTTGTGCAAGCCAAGGAGTCCTTGAGCTTGAGGAGCATTAGAAGTATCTACCTGCCAATTTTCGTAATTTTTGGATCTCATTTGAGCCCCCAAATAAGCCCTGGAACCTAATTTTTAACTAGGCCGGACACTAGGTCTGAACAGGGCCAAAGCTAGTCAAAAACTATAAAAGGAGCTAGAGAGCTCATTTTTGGGGTTAGATTGTAATTGAAACAAACTTGTAAGAGCTTTTGAAAGTAATCTAAAGAACTCCATTGATTCTCTCTCTTTGTCTTGCCATGTGTGCGCGTGTGTGTGTATGTGTGTGCATGCTTGTGTGCTTCTCACTCACGCACTTGTGCCGCCACTTGCTCGAGGTCTTCATACCATCCTCACGTCTTCCCGGATTGACATTAAAGGAGGTGCTACTCATCACTGAGCTACACCAAATTTTGGCGCCGTTGCCGGGGATCGAGCTTTGAGGACGAGCGTGTGATGGTAAGACGTAGAGTTGACGCGTTGGAGTTGTAGGTATTTTCTTCACTCTCATCGACTTTCTTTTACCTTCTTCACCATCTTCACCACCATCATCATCATCACCATCTCCCACCTCCATCTCCATCATCGCGAAAATTTTCAGTTTTGATCATATCACCATCTCCACCTCATTTCCTCCATTCCACTTGTGAGAGAGAGCGAGAGAGCGATATTGCTTGCACTGTTTTTGCATGTTGTTGTGATTCTTGCAGGTACTGCCATCATCATCATCCCCAGCACGCTGCGCGCAGGTACGAAAATCTCAGAAACTGTCTCGCGGTCGCAGGTCTCTGTCGATCGCGATTGACAGAAAATTTCAACTTTTGACAAAACTAAGTGCACCATGAGAATAAGCACAAGGTGCACATCCTAGATCACTAAAAAGTTTGCAAAAATTCAGTGTTTTCCTGTCAATCGCGATCGACACTGTCGATCGCGATCGACAGCCACGATCGACAGATTCTGTCAATCGCGACCGACAGACCCTGTCAATTGCGACCGACAGACCCTGTCAATCGCGATCGACAGACCCCTGCGACCGACTGACTGCCACGTAAGACCCTGTCAATCGCGATTGATACTGTCGATCGCGACTGACAGCCACGACCGACACCCCTGTCGATCGCGATTGACACCGTCGATCGCGATTGACTGAAATTCCACGATTGATTGACTTTTACGCGTAGCCACGTGTCCATCGCGACTGATAGACCCCCGATTGACTGAAATCTCGGCGAAAAATCCGGAAAACGTGTCGATCGCGATTGATACTGTCGATCGCGATTGACAGCCACGATCGACTCTGTCGATCGCGATTGACACCGTCGATCGCGATTGACACCGTCGATCGCGATTGACAGCCCCGACGAACACCTCTGTCAATCGCGATTGACAGACCTGTCGATCGCGATTGACAGGCTTTTCGGCCAAAAAAATTAGGGTTTTTTATTTCAAAATTTGGGGCAATTTTTGGGCACAATAGTCAATCCCTTAGCATTTTTGAGGTTCCTACACTTGTGAATTGGGAGGAAACTCTAGGATCTGTCAGCCAGTTTGGATCCTGTTTTAACCCCCTAAACCCTGAACAGTCATAACTTTTCCATACGAAATCCATTTTTTGAGCTCTTGGGCTTGTCGGAAAGCTCGTGGCATATACGAAATCCATTTATAAAGATATTGCGTTGATTTTCAGATAGGGTATTTTGAAGTGGACCATACCCAGGGGGATCAAAGTCAGGGATCTCTAGAATTATTTTCCAAAAAAATTCATAGTGAAAATTGGTGTTGTGCTACCTGAATGAAAATCATTGGTTCTGTCTTTGGAGTTTAAGTCTTGAGCTAACTTTGGAACTCTTACAGATCTATTGAGAGCATCGCAAGGCGTTTTGAGCAAGTGTAAGTGCAAGCTTGGGAACACATTCCCTAGGCACTCAAGGGCAACCGAGCAGGAAGCCAAAGGTTGGAAACTTTTAACCCCCTCTGTCAATTCATAGCCTAGGCTAAGAACGACTAGAGGTAGGAGTAAGTTAGGGCGACGATAGGCAGTTATCAAGTTGAAGACTACCTAAAAACTCAAGTTCAAGCTAAAAACTTAATCTCTGTACTGTCGATAACATAAAGGAAAAGAACCTAACGTGGAACGATCAACCTGGAAGCACGAAGAACATTCAAGTATTCCTGACGACGTAATATCAGACAAGACACTAAACACGAGAAATAACTAAAAAGAATCAAGTGACTGATACCAAGTGATCGGCAACGAGGTTGTACTCTGGGCAAAGAATTGGGCTACTTAGATAGGCATATGAACCTTAGATCAGGACGACATCTAGTAAGGGAGAGACAAAGCCTTAGGTCTTCAGAGGCTAGTGTTAACCACACTGCTAGGTCTTGGGCCCAGCAATTGAGCCACCACTCGTACTACCCTAGCTCTGAGACCAGTGAGTCAGAGATGTCTCAAGGCATGGACAGACCTACAGGAAGTTCAGGTGTGCCATACTTGTACAGGGTAGAAGGCCCTTACAAAACACAGTTGGAATACCTTAGGACCAACCGACTAGGTGCTAGCATCTATGAGGACGGCTTAGGAAGATCTGTGGTACAGATCAAGAATCCTGATCAATCCATAGGACTAGAGCACCCAGCTGTCAAGTTTGAAAACGGTGCATACCTGGACAAAGAAGGAACCATATACGTAGTCACCAGTCACCCAGATAGGACAGATGAATTTGGGAACGTACTCTCAGAAGCGGACTTAGGTGACTTGGAACAAGGGAACATGGGTGCGGAACCAAGAACCCCTCGAGGTAAATCAGTTCTCACTAGGATTATCACACCGGAATGGGTACCCCAAGATAACAAGAGCATAGAGTTGCTCCTCAATCGAGAAACCGACGAAGCCTTCTGGA
Organism: Ceratopteris richardii; assembly: GCA_020310875.1. Taxonomy (NCBI): domain Eukaryota; kingdom Viridiplantae; phylum Streptophyta; class Polypodiopsida; order Polypodiales; family Pteridaceae; genus Ceratopteris; species Ceratopteris richardii. The sequence goes on from CM035434.1 coordinate 55,909,398, forward strand.
GGTATAAATCTAATCAGCCAACTGATATAGGAAACATCATGATCTATGAGTTTAAGGATCCGGATAGCCCAGGTAGAGTGACCTACTTAGATCACACTTCAGAACGGATCTTTGCGGTTACGGAAAATGATAGGCATGCTTACACTTGGAAGGGTGAATTTATTTTCCCCCAACCAAGATCAAATGTATCCTATGGTCACCCTGGGGCTGGAACTTCCCAAGCTCATGGTATGCAAAGAGACAGAAGTAGAGATAGACCAGAAGTAAGTTTTGCCAACCCAGTGGGCAGAGAAAGAACGAGAACGGAGACGAATAGGGCAGAACCTGAGATGCTTAGAGCTCACAGGAACCAAAGAAATGTGGATGGATTTCCTCTGCCGAGACCTAGAGAGCATACAAGAACGTTGAGACCAACCCAGCTAGTTAAGTCCATGAAGAATTACTTTGATGGCACAGGAGATCCCTATGATCATGTGGCGGAGTTCAAGCAAGTCTTGAGAGCTGAACAAGTGGAGGATCTATTCACGCAGTACAATGCCTTCGGTCTAACCCTTAGGAACACAGCACTTACATGGTTTCAGCCATTGGATGAGCGACAGTTCAGGAGCATAGACCAACTCCTAGAGGCTTTCATTGTAGAGTTCTCTAAGAGCGGCATAAGACACAATACCTCCTCATTGATTCACAGCTTTAAACAGACTCCCCAAGAGACTGTAAGACTGACAGGAAGAAGATTTAGACAATACCTTGAAAGGTGCCCTGTTTCGGAGCTACCCACACCTGCCAAACAAGTAGCCTTATTCCTTGATGGATTGCTGAGTACGAAATTGAGATCCTACGTGTATCTGAAGGACCCTAGGACTATAGAAGAGTGTGTACGCATGTGCATTGACATTGAAGATAACCTAGGGGAAGAACTAGAGCTTTCCAAAATCTACAAAGATTCAGATAGTGCATCTAGTCATTCTTCCACGCAATCCACATCAATTGAGGAACTCGCAGAGAAAGTAGCTCAGAAATTGGGTGTAACTAGCAAACAAATCCCAAGGTTTGCTCCTGTGAAAAGGTGCTATACATGCGGTGGTGACCATATGGCGAATGTCTGCCCCATTATGGCTCAGCCCCAAGTAAATCCTAGTAGCTAGTAATGCACCATAGAACGGAGATACACCAATCACACCGCACAAGATTGCCCATACAACAAGCAGGCAGTTAGGCAACCCTACCCTCAGCCCTACCAACAAGGCAGATACCAGAACCAGTACCCTCCACAGCCATATGGCAGGCCACAGCAACCCTATCAGCAACCATATCAGGCCCAACAGAGACCCCAACCGGTGCTAGCTCAACAGCCTCCAAACCCCGCTAACGTGATCCCGGTAAAGTATACTACTGCAGAAGAGAACCTGAATAGAGCCTTAGTCCCAGTAACATCCTTGCTTTCTGAAAGTGATCCAAGTGACCATAGCTTTGATTCTACACATGTCGATAGTCCCCAGGCTTACTACATGCAGTCTCCAGAACATGGTGAGTCCTACTATAGTGAAGAACCGAGCGAACCTAGTTGGGAGTCAGATTACACGAACGTCATGTATGCAAACCCCAACCCTAGGCCTCAACCTAGGCAAGTAAGACCTCCATTCCCAAGAGGACCGTGCTACAGGTGCCAAGGAGATCACCTCATTCGTGATTGTCCCTTGCCTCCACCTACACAACCCCAGTCAGTGACGATCCAAGGCTTTTGCCAAGACTGTGGAAAAGAGCATCTCTTACGAGATTGCTCAAAGAACCCCAATAATATGCCAAAAATCACTCCTATCAATGTGATTGGATTGGTTGTAGATTCCTCAGGAAGTGTCACTTCCACTGCACCGATACAGGTAGTCACTAGAGCTCAGGCATTGCAGCAAAACCAAGAGGCAAGCCAGGAAAAGGGCCCAGAGGCTAGTGAAACCGAGAGTGTGACAAAGAAAAGGACTAGAGCATGGAAAGATAGTCGAGAAAGAATGAAAAGACAATGGGCTAAAAAGATGAGTGAACTCGAGGAAAGCGTAAGGGAAACAAGAGCCAGAATAACCGAACTCACAACTCAAACTCCCTCTCACATGACCCCGCCTCCACCACTCCCAACTCCATCCGTACCACCACCTTCCCTACCGCCTCATCAAATCACACCACCCCCTAGAGTAGGATCAGTCCTAGCTGATCCCACTCCCGAAGACCTAAACATGATGCTTAAAGCATATCAGGCCAGAATCCAAGAAGGGCCAACCATAACCGATCATGAAAAATGCTACCCTAGAGCCGAGCTAGAGCTTGAACGAACAAAAATTTGCGCAAAGATGGTGGAATTGGCCCAAGCCATGTTCGAAGCTAGCCGCCTCTTTAATATCTCTAGCTCAGCTAAGACGCGGTTACATTTTGATGGACTACTAGAAAGAATAGAGAGGCTAATTGCACAATCAGAGAAGGAACCTGCCCCTCAAAGAAAGGAAAGGGCGAGAGAACGGACAAGCCAGCCTCTTCAGGAAGCCCACGTGCCTCCTCAAGAAGCTTATCGTCCCCCCCAAAAGGCACATGAGCCTCCCTCGGAAGCTTACGTACCTCCACAGGTTGCCTACATTCCTTCTCAGGGAGCGTATGAGCCTGATCGGAAGAGTAATAGAATAAGTAATCCTCCCCAGGAAGCTTGTGCTCCAGCCATCTATGAGAACAAGGAGAGAGTCAACGATAGAATAAGCCCTCCTTCCCAGGTTGCTTATGTGCCTAATTCTACGGAGCCAGACACTTCTTCTTCTATGAATCGGTTTGCACCAGACTTCCTACGAGAGATTCAAGAAGACAAATGGGATAACGAAAGTGAAGTCGCCCCTCCCTTTGAACTTGTGGATGATGCACACGACCAATTCCCACAAGACATCCCATCTATTTACAGGGAACATGAGAGTACTCAGTCTCATGAGAGATTGGACTTTGAGTCTAATTCCATACAGGAGCTACCCCACTTCACAGGCCCATGGGAAGCAAAGTCCACATGTATGAGAGCACCCACAGTCATGGTAAGGAACGACGACTCAGTCATACCTAGGAACACGGAGGTAGTAAAGAACGCCAGGGAGCAGCGAGATCTCACTTTGGAAGAACTGCCTAAGAATAGACCAAAAGCGCGGAAATGTGTAGCCAGTCAAGTGACTAAAGTTGCAGAACCACGTTCCCGAGTAGGATCCCATAGGACAGTGCCAGAAATTCCCTTGGATAAGATAGGAGATATGTGTGAAGGTGAAGAGGGGAACACCTATCTTCCCATCACCTACCAGGAGTACACAACCAAGGCAATTTTGGACTCAGGCGCAGGAGTTGCAATTGCCACCACTTCCCTATGGAAGCGTTGGGGCAAGCCAGCACTCAGGCCAACGAGGATGAAATTGCAAATGGCCGATGGTCACATAGAGAGACCCTTAGGATTGCTAGAAGGAATAACTCTCACCACTTGTGGTGTCGAGTTTGAGCATAGTTTTGCTATATGTGACTTCAGCAAAAATCATGCCTATGAGATGATTTTGGGAAGACCATTTATGCGACAGTTGCAAGTGGTACAGGATTGGGGAACCAACTCCTTGTATTTGCAACACTTGGGTGTTACGACCAAAGTCAATCTCAAGGATTATTCTCATAGAGATGTCCCTCCTATCCAATGGAATCCCATCCATAGAGCCAAAGATGATACAGAATCGGTGCATTCCATAGGGTCTGGATCCTCATGGATGCATGAAGACACTCACTTATGGATGTGCAAAGTGGCAGTAGAGGAAGAGAAGAGAGAAAAGGCCAGAGAAATAGGTGCAAAAGAAACACATAGAGCAATTCAAGACCCAGCCTATGCACCTGTAGTTTTTCCTGATGAGGAATTCGAACCCCATGGCTGGGCAGAAATTTTAGCAACAATGGATGTAGCCATCAATGAAGAACAATGGACACCTCACTGTGATGAGGATGGCTATGACATTTCAGTCTTCTCCATAGAGCCAATCATGGGAGAGGCAGTTCTAGAAGAATGCGAACCTAGCCCTGATGCATATGAGGATGCAAGTGACTCCGATCTCGAGTCTATCATTATGGACCCACCATTTGCATCAGATGAAGAATACTTCCATGAAGTAGAATTTCAACCCCAAAGGCATGGAGAGCTTACAAACGATGTAAGATTAGCAACACATGTGAGCTCAAAGGAAGAAGGAAAGAAACGAAAAAAGAGAGAAGTCTCACCAGAAGAGGAAGAATCTTTGTTTGAGGTCCCAGAAAATTTTAAGAAGTATGAGATAGATGACAGGAGAGTCATGATTAGAATGCCTAAACGAGAGGCACAATCAGGAGAGGCCTATGATAACAAAGAAACCACCAAGAAAATAGTAGTGGCCATAGAAGAAGGAGAGGAGAGATGCACGTATATAGGCCATGACCTGACAGAAGAAGAAGAGCACGAATTGATTGCCTTGCTAAGAGAATACAGAGATGTATTCGCTTGGAGTTACAAGGATTTGAAAGGGGTTGACCCGGACATATGCTCGCACACTATCCCCATGACTTCAGATGCCAAACCCTCTAAGCAAAAGCCTTATACATATAACGATAATTACGCTGCTAAGATCAAAGAAGAGATAGATAGACTGGTCGAAGCTGGATTTATCTATGAAATTGAGCACACTGAGTGGGTATCACCCATCGTAGTGGTGCCCAAGAAGAATGGAAAACTGCGTGTGTGCATTAACTTGAAAAAGGTTAATGCAGCCACAATTCGAGATAACTATCCGCTTCCCATCACAGAACATCTCTTAGAAAGAGTGGCAGGCAAGGAAGTATACAGCTTCCTTGATGGATTTTCGGGTTACAATCAAGTAGCCATAGCTCCAGAGGATCAGCATAAGACAGCCTTTGCCACAGAATGGGGCATTTTTGCCTTTAGAGTAATGCCATTTGGGCTTACCAATGCACCGGCTACCTTCCAGAGGCTGATGTGCCATGTGTTTAAGGGGTTCCTGAGAAAGAGTTTAGAAGTCTACGTTGATGATCTTTGTGCTCATTCCAACATTAGACAAACCCATATCCCTGAACTCAGACAAATCTTTGACAAATGTAGAGAATATCAAGTGTGCCTGAACCCAGAAAAGTGCGTTTTTATGGTTAGGCAAGGCAAGATTCTAGGACACATAGTGTCAAAGAATGGCATATCTACCGACGAAGAAAAAGTGAGAGCCATAGCAGAGCTACCTAGGCCAAAGAATGTCAAGGAAGTCCAAGCTTTCATGGGGCATTGTGGTTATTACCGACGATTTATACACATGTATGCTGTCATTGCAAAGCCCATGTACGGACTTCTGACAAACTTTGAGTGGACGGATGAATGTGAGAATTCCTTCCAGGAGCTTAAATGAAGATTATGTTCAGCACCAATCTTGACCACACCAGATTGGAATAAGCCATTCCACGTTCACGTGGATGCATCCAATTATGCCATTGGATGTGTGCTGGCACAACCTACTGGTGAAGGTAATATGGATCTTCCAATTGCCTATGCCAGTAGACAATTGAATGCGGCTGAACGGAATTACACCACTACAGAGCGAGAAGGATTAGGCATGGTATATGCAGTTAAGAAATTTAGACACTATTTGCTTGCAAATAAGTTTAAATTTTTTACTGATCATCAGGCATTGTTATATCTCGTAAACAAGCCATGCAATACAGGAAGATTAGTAAGATGGTTTCTCTTGCTAATGGAATATGATTTTGAGGTTGTGGTAAGAAAAGGGAGGACCCATTTGGGAGCTGATCATCTTTCTAGGCTCACATCGGGAGAAGCCCCACAAGGAGTATCAGATGACCTTCCTGATGCTTACTTGTTTAATTTGGAAGTTGTACCGCATTGGGCTAAGCCATTGGTACCAGTATTGACATACGGGCCTAATCATCCAGTGGTAAACACACGGAATAGAGAGGTTGTAAAAGCCCAAAAGTACCACATCATGGCAGGAAGTATGTACAAGCACACAGATCAAGGGATCTTGGCTTGTTGCGTAGAAGAGGATGAGTACTCTAAATGGTTGCAATTAGCACATGTAGGTGCACTAGAGCAACACCATTCAAAACAACGAACTTTACAGACCCTAAAGAGACTCGGAGTACATTGGCCAACTATGGAAGCTGATGTCCAAAAGTTGTGCAAGGAATGCCCAATCTGCTGCACTAAACCACCTGTGGAACATGCTACTCTTTATCAAGTATCTATTGTGCCAGACTGGAGCGAACCTCTAGTATCCTTCCTGAGGACAAACACATTCCCTCCAGACATGACTCTGGCTAGGAAAAGGAGTTTAGAACAAGAAGCCCTGGATTACTCACTCATTGGTGATAATCTATACAAACGCGGTAAAGATGGTTACCTGAGGCTATGTGTCCATGAGAGTGAATATCTTAAGATCTTGGAAACTGCTCACCAAGGTGTAGCAGGAGGACACTTTGGACCAGATCGGGTGATCAAGGCGATACTATTTGCGGGCTTCTGGTGGCCTACCCTTCACATGGATGCACATACCTATGTGAAACGGTGTGATGTCTGTCAGAGGACTCAGTATCCTATACGCAAAGATGAGATGCCACTGAAACCTATGATGGGTGGACGTGCATTCTCTAAGTGGGGAATAGACTTCGTAGGTCCTATTAATCCCCCAGCTAAAGGTTCTCATGCGGAATACATCATTGTTGCAACAGATTATCTCACCAAGTGGGTAGAGGTAAAGGCTACGACAAAGAACGATGCTCAAACAACTACCAAATTCTTGTTGAGAATGTATTCACGAGATATGGGCTACCTATAGAGCTTGTAAGTGATAGAGGCACTCATTTCTTGAATGAAGTGATTGAAAATCTACTCCAAGAATTCTTGGTAATACACAAGAAGTCTGCCCCTTATCACCCTCAGGCTAATGGACAAGCTGAGAGCACTAATAAAATCTTATGCAATGTACTGACAAAATTAGTGAACACTAAACGCTCTGATTGGGACAAACAGCTACACCATGCTGTTTGGGCATACCGAGTTGCCTACAAAACGGTACTCCAAGCCACCCCTTTTCAGATGGTATTCGGCCAAAACACTGTGCTGCCCTTGGACTTCCTGATCCCTACATTGAGAGTAGCACAAGAGCATGAATGGACAGGTCATGAGCTCTCCTCTAGGATCTTTGACCTTGAACGAATAGGAGAAACAAGACTGAGAGCAGCTGCAGGAATATATGCAGCCAAGAAGAGACAGAAGGCATACTTTGATGCCCATGTGAAGGATAAAGGCTTGAAAGCAGGAGATCTAGTCTTAGTCTATACACTGAAACAACACGCAAGGAAACTAGAAAAGAGAGGCTACGGACCTATGATCATCAATAGGATCTCCACGAGTGGAGCAGTACAACTGGCCACGTTAGAGGGTGATGTTCTCCCTAACTATATCAGCGGTTGCAGAGTCAAGTTGTATCAAGAACCCCTCACAGAGGAAATGCTTAGCCGACTCAACACTGCTAAGAAACGCAAAGAGGAAGAAAAGCGAGTTCGAGAAGAAGCTCAAGCAGAAGCTTTAGAACGCATCAGAAGGATGAAGTTACGAAGGCAAGGTAGAGATCAGCCTAGAGCGAATGACTATGCAGATCAAGGATATCCTATGGCCATGTGTGAAGTTGCAGGAACAAGCTCACATAGGATAATTGATAGACGTCCTTTCATAACCCTAGATATAGGACAAGGAAAGAGTGCAAGGAATGTAAGAGCCTTGATTGACTCAGGCGCAGCCACTAGTGCTGTTAGAGTGTCTTACTGTCAAGAATTACAGTTAACTGTCAATCCTGTGGAAGCATACCTCATAGGATTGGGTGGAGTGGAAACCCCTTGCATGGGCGAGGTGGAACTTCCCCTCTACATTCATGATGAGACAATGACAGTTAAAGTACTAGTGTGTCAAGATGAGGACCTCACGGACCCCTTGTCTTGGGTCAAGACTGGATCTATGACCAAGCAGTCAACTTGAACCTAAGAAGTGGACTTCTTCAGGTATGGGTCAATCATAGTCGAATTACAGTAGAGTTAGATAATGGAGCACTCAAGGAACTAGGAAAGGCACAGACTCCTGGTCCTTCCAGGAGTACACATGAAGATGACCATGTTGTTCTTGTCCAAAACTATGTGTTGCAGAGGAATGATGGATGCAAAAAAGGAGTCAAGGATGCAACGGAACTCCCCTCTTTTCCAAAGGTCAGAAGGAGGCAGCAACCAAAAGTGGATCAAAGGCAGAAGAAGCAGAGTACTACCTATGCTGGAAATCAAAAGTACCTGCGTAGCAAAATGTCTCAGCAAGTGAACCAAGTGTGGGTGCGGAAAGGCGAACACCCGGTTGCACTCAAGCCAACCACACGGGCAAAGCCTCTTATTAGTAACCAACAACACGACACTAATAAGAAGTCTTTCGGAAATTCTTATGCTAACGTGAAATCTATTTGGGTGCCCAAAAAGTCGATGAAGGCTAGCCCACAATCCAGACAAATTTGGGTGCCTAAGGCTTGTTTGCGGGCTCAAATAGCTACACCAAGAACACACCCTACACAACATGATCCATTCACTCGCACAGCCTACATCCACTCATTTTTAACACCAAGGCACATGAGCACGAACAGAATCAGTTGTAAATGGGTCCCTAAAAGGCCTCATTTTCAAACGGATCCCCCTATAATGCTCTCCAGAGTCTCTACGAAACCAGGAGCCACACCCATCCACTGCATTTGGCAGCCTAAGACCTGTAATAAACCCCCCGACCCCAATTTGTAAATTCATCCCCACTTACTAACTTCATTAGTCTCCTAGGACTACCCAAGCATTAACTACACACACGTGCACCGAACACTTACTAACCCATTATTCGCTCCCGACCCTCATGTTAATATTGTGATGGGAACAACAACGGTCCTCCCTTGTCCTGTACAATATTAACACATGTTTGTATCTTCTCACAGAGACAGACAACAAGAAGTAAAATGGCAGATACAATAGGAACTAGCTCCCAGGTAGGCACCAGCCCCCAAGTGGTGGACATCGAAAGCCTTCCGGTCGAGGAAGAATTAAAGGAAAGACCAGCGGCATTACGGGCATTACATGCCATACCAATCCAGAATCCTCCACAGGGTCATACCATGCCGGTGGGCAAAACCTCACACTAGTTCAGTGACGTTGCTGGACCTCTGGGTGAAGGCACATATATGTGGGAATCCGAGGTCGAATTCAATGGACGATGGGGCAGATACCATTTCTTTACCAGGGAGTTTGAAAAGCTCCAGAACAACGAAGGACTGAAGCCGATATGGAAGAAGGCTGGGCTTTATGACTACTTCAAGTTCCAACTACCAAAGCCAGATTTCCTAAGATGCTCATATCTAATTAGTACCCTCACCCCCAGCAAAGACAAGAAAGGATACAGCTCCTTTGTGCTCCCATCACTCACAAGGGGCAACGAGCTGAAGCGTTTCCGCTTGACTATCAACCTGGTAAGAGAAGCACTCGACATGACTGGTATGCACATTCCAACAGAGAAAGAGACTATGGTTCCAGACAACATGAAGAACCGGAACCTGACGAAGCTGAAGGACATGGTTGCAATGACGCCCACGATCGCCATCCACTTACGTATGGTCATGCAACATTTCGCCTTCCCCGCGCAGGAGAGGTTCACAATGCCTCCCAAAAAGATCTGGTTTAGCCTCTACCTGGCAGATGCTTTTGAGTTGACCATCAATATGCCCCACTGGATTATCGACCAGATTCATATGGCCCATCAGAGATGGTATAAAAAGCAAAAATCTATGTTGTATGGTTGCTGTGCACTCACAAGAATTGTATACAGATGTCTCGCATATGATGTACCGGTGCAGAGGGCTCTGATCTGGTCCAGAGCACAGGAATTTCAACGCAGATTGTCAGCTGTGGGGCCTCCCTCAAAGAAGATGAGAGGCTCCGTCCAGATGCCTTGCGCACAAGCTCGCGGTGCTACCCTAACGCCTGAGACCACCCCAAGACTCCCCCGACGAGTGCAACCATTTACAATCAGGTTACCCAGGCACAGCACAGATGGCCCTAATCTTGTGTTTCCACCAGTACCGACTGATCTGGAATTCCCGCATGGGTTCACTCTGGAGGATCTCACGGACGAAGAAGTTGCAAGAATCATTGAAGCTATAAATGCAGAAGTTGAAGAAGAGCAAGCCAGTGGACAGCAAACGGCCCCAGACCAAGCACAGCCCAGCCAACCGGACGTAGTCAACGTGGACGATGAAGAAGAAGCTCAGGAGGAGGCGCAGGGTGGACAATCAGAAGCAGAAGAACAAGAATATGATCAAGAAGCCCTACAAGTACTGGAAGGCGCCCCCGCCTACACTAGCACGTTAAAAAAGCTTTACGATACAATGAACCGAGTTCAAGAGCAACACAGGCTCTCATTAGCTGCAGGTAAAGCTCTCATGAACCAGATTTTGGAGGAGGAAGGTGTGGACGAGCAATACCGTGCCACCTTGGAAATGATATCAGATGCTTTGGGAGTACCGGAAACAGTGCATACCGCACTAGCGCAATCTCGAAGGACAGAGAGAAGATATGGAAGACGCCCCCCACGAATAGGAAAATGAATGAATGTATTAGGTTCAGGACCACAAGGCACCCCCACAACCACTGGCACAGCACACACAGTTCACGACACCGAGGAAGCCCACACATCGAGTGCACCCCCATCACCTCCCTTGCCACCTTCCCCCCCACATCCACCTCACTCACCTCCCTCTACCACTGTAACCTCCACTGTCACCACCTCTGAAACCACTACACACACCAACGCACAAACCATCAGCCAACCCCCACACTCTACTTCCACTGAAAACACGAGTCTAACTACAGCCACGGTACACCTCACTACCCCGAGCACACTTCCTAGAAGTTCACAATTACACACACCTCTATACACATTCACCACCCTCACCGCTACCACAATCCCCATGTTCACAGTCACTCCCACCACGATCCCCACTTTCATGGAGGTGTCACCCACCTCTGCACCTCTCCCATCCCCCATGTACCCACAATCTCCCATTCCCCCACCTCCCCCCTCACCCGTCCCCAGTACTGCATTCACAACCCCCTTTCCCTTTCCCTACCCCTCTGCATTCAATACTATTCCTCTCGGTAACTTATTTAATAATATGCATCAATGCATGGCCCAACTTCAGCAACATTACCAACACTTGGACAACCAACATACAAGGCTCTTCCGAAGCCACGAGGATCTCCAAGCAAGATGTAGGGATCTTGAAGAGCAGAAGCAGCAACTAGAACAGCAGCACGCGACATTACAGGAGCAATACGCACAATTAGAAGCCAACCCACCTCAAGCAGATGATGAAGAACGACGACATATGGACGAGCTGCTACATTCTCAGATCACGGAAAACCTGAAACTTCGGCGGAACTTGGGCCTCCTCCGCAAGCATATGTCGACCGCGTTAGAAGAGAATAAAAGATTACAGAAACAGAACGAAGAAAACCTGGAAGCGGCCATGGAGGGTTCCCCACAAGAGATTGACCCAGAACGATTCAAGGCAATTCCCTCTGAGAATATGCAGGTGGTGTTAGAAACTCATGCAGATCTAATGGAGGCCCATGCCGCTTTAGAAAAAGAAAGAGATGAGTTACGAAGACAGTTGGCCAACCGACAGACAGAACCCAGCGAGAGCATAACCGCAGAAGAAACAGCTGAAGAGGTCACTAAACTCCGGGCCGAACTTGAGGAATTACGCAGCAAGGTTATGCAATATGAGCGTCAGCCCTCCCCTCTGGTAGAGCCCGAGCCTGACGATCTTGTGCCAATTGAAGTGGAAGAAACATTCGAGGATCCCTATGTACCAATGCCAACACCGGGCGGTAATCGCACAGAACAGGGCATGGACACAATTGAGATCGAGGCACCGGAATGGATGCAAAAGTTAGAGAAAGTAGCCACGACGCATGATGACAGGGTGGCAGTCCAAATCGCATTGATGTCAAAACTGGAAGAGGTGGTAATAAAATCTGATTATTTTCAGAATCTTTCACACCATAGGTGGATCGGCCCATCGGATGATCTGTATGTACCTTTTTGCGTGCTAATGGCAGATTATAATGCGGAGATCAAGCGCCACACCTCAAGGGAACCCACCTCTGCCACCCAATTTGCACCCGATGACATCCCAGAGAGTGCCAAGCAAGGACATATCCGCCAACCAACGTGGAGAATTCGGCTGCTCGAAACCTACCCGGAAATGGTAAGAACATGGAACAACATGCCATTGTACATCAAATATAATCCATGTTATTGCCCTGTGTTTCGAAGGAGATCCTGGCCGGAGTACACACATACAGTGCTGACGATTAAAGGATGTGAGAAGTGGCTAAATTACGTGTACTTCGCACCCCCTAAAGGCGCACCTACAATTGGCTATATGATTTCAACGATCCGACATTGGGGGGTCCGTTTCAAGAATGTTCCTGATATCATGACTCAGATGTGCCTGAAAATTTTCGAACTTATGCTGGTCACCTTCAGGACCTTCAAAAATGTCAAGGAACCGCATCTCTCAGCACTAGGATTTAATGAAGGGAACCAGGACCTTGTATACGACATGAGCACCACTCCATCGATCAATGTGGTGTATGCATGGCACACTCGCATCAAATATCTACCGGCCTGCTTCAAACAAACGTTCGAAGAGATGTTTGTCACGGGATTCTGGGAATATCACTCCGAGATATTCATTCCCAGACCATCCCATCTCTTGCAGTTGTTTGCAGTGGAACAAGCTCTCCACTCCGAAAAGCTACGTATGCCACATCCAGAGGTTCCTGGGCCGGTAGACTGGGATGCTCTTCTGACAGACTTGGCCAAAGGGTTGCGAATTGCTGAACATCATTTAGCGCAGGACGTCGTCGAGTACTACATCCAGAAACCCTCTCAACAAGGGTCTGTCAGGGACGACAGACGCGAGAGAGGGGGGGGGGTGTTAGCAGTGGACAAGGGAGAGAAGGCACAAGCAGACAAGGGAGTCAACGAAGATCTGGCAAGTAGGCCAACAATTTTCTTCAGGAAGAAGCACTTATGAACATTCACGTAGATTTAGCACTAAGGCAACCTTAATTTTTCAAAACCTGTACACCAATTAAAAGTGATTCTCATCACTAAGCACCATTGTAAATATCATTTCATCTTTTTGTAGCTCCATTTTGTGCAAGCCAAGGAGTCCTTGAGCTTGAGGAGCATTAGAAGTATCTACCTACCAATTTTCGTAATTTTTGGATCTCATTTGAGCCCCCAAATAAGCCCTGGAACCTAATTTTTAACTAGGCCGGACACTAGGTCTGAACAGGGCCAAAGCTAGTCAAAAACTATAAAAGGAGCTAGAGAGCTCATTTTTGGGGTTAGATTGTAATTGAAACAAACTTGTAAGAGCTTTTGAAAGTAATCTAAAGAACTCCATTGATTCTCTCTCTTTGTCTTGCCATGTGTGCGCGTGTGTGTGTATGTGTGTGCATGCTTGTGTGCTTCTCACTCACGCACTTGTGCCGCCACTTGCTCGAGGTCTTCATACCATCCTCACGTCTTCCCGGATTGACATTAAAGGAGGTGCTACTCATCACTGAGCTACACCATATGACCTATAATATCCTCCAGAACCTCCACCACCAGGAGATAAGAAGACTCAAGATAAGAAGAAAGCACCTCTCGTCCATTCTCCATTCAAGAATGTACCAAAGAAAAAGCACAAAGGTGAAGGATCCAAAAAGGGGAAGCATAAAAAGAAATGGTAGATGTGTACTTTTCCATATCTATGATTACCTCTTGATAGTAAGCCCACGTATTTCCAATGTTTGTTGGAAGATATTTATTTGCTCTATTTTTATTGTAAACACTAATTTGTATAGAAGGAACCCTTCAAATCATTGTATGTATTATATCCTTATCTAGAAGATAGTGTATTTCCAATGTGTGTTGGAAGATATTTATTTGCTCTATTTTTTTTGTACACACTAATTTGTACAGAAAGGAACCCTTCAAATCATTGTATGTATTATATCCTTATCTAGAAGATAGTGTATGTAGACGTCTACCCATTTGGTCAGATAATTAGTGGCTACAATAATGTATTCAGCATGGGAACCCTCGGCTGGGGGGTTAATAGAAACAACAAAATCTATTCCCCACTTAGAGCAGGCACGTCCACCCATCATAGGTTTCAATGGCATCTCATCTTTTCGCATAGGATACTGAGTTCTGTGGCAAACATCACACCTCTTCACATAGGTATGTGCGTCCATGTGAAGTGTGGGCCACCAAAGACCTGCAAAAAGTACTGCCTTGATCACTCAATCTAGTCCAAAGTGTCCCCCTGCAACACCTTGGTGAGTAGTTTCCAAGATATTCAGATATTCGCTCTCGTGGACACATAATCGAAGATACCCATCCTTTCCTCGTCTGTATAGATTTTCTCCAATGAGAGTATAGTCTAATGCTTCTTGATCTAAGCTCCTTTGTCTAGCTAATGTCATATCTTGGGGAAAGGTTCTCGTCCTCAAAAAAGCTACTAATGGTTCACCTCAATCTGGTACTAAAGACATTCGATAAAGAGTGGCATGTTCCATTGGTGGTTTCGTACAACAAATTGGGCATTCCTTGCACATCCTATGGACATCTGCTTCCATAGTTGGCCAGTGCACTCCAAGTCTCTTCAATGTCAGTAAAGTTCTTTGCTTCGAGTAGTGCTGCTCTAATGCACCTACATGTGCTAACTGCAACCATTTGGCATACTCATCCTCTTCCACGCAACAAGCTAATATTCCTTGATCGGTGTGTTTGTACATGCTTCCTGCCATGATATGGTACTTCTGGGCTTTTACTATCTCCTTATCTCAGGTGTTTGCTACTAGATGTTTAGGCCCATATGTCAATATTGGCACTAAGGTCTTGGCCCACTATGGTACAACTTCCAGATTAAATAAGTAAGCATCAGGAAGGTCATCTGATACTCCTTGTGGGGCCTCTCCGGATGTGAGCCTTGAGAGATGATCTGCTCTCAAGTGAGTCTTTCCTTTCCTCACCACTACCTCAAAGTCATACTCCATTAGTAAGAGGAACCATGTTACTAATTTGCCTGTATTGCATGGCTTGTTTACCAAGTATAGTAGAGCTTGATGATCAGTAAAAAATTTAAACTTATTTGCAAGCAAATAGTGTCTAAACTTTTTAACCGCATATACCATGCCTAATCCTTCTCTCTGAGTAGTGGTATAATTCCGTTCAGCAGCATTTAGCTATCTGCTAGGCAATTAGAAGATCCATATTGCCTTCACCCGTAGGTTGTGCAAGCACACACCCAATAGCATAATTGGATGCATCCACATGGACATGGAATGGCTTGTTCCAATCTCGTGTAGTCAAGATTGGTGGTGAACACAATCACCACTTTAGCTCATCGAAGGATTTCTCACACTCATCTGTCCACTCAAAATTGGTCAAGAGTCCGTACAGAGGCTTTGCAATGATGGCATACATGTGTATGAAATGTCGGTAATAACCACAATGCCCCATGAAAGCTTGCACTTCCTTGACATTCTTCAGCCTAGGCAGTTCTGCAATAGCTCTTACTTTCTCTTCGTCAGTGGATATACCATTCTTTGACACTATGTGTCCTAGAATCTTGCCTTGCGTGACCATGAAAACACACTTTTCTAGGTTCAAGCAGACTTGATACTCTCTACATTTGTCAAAGATTTTCCTGAGTTCCGATATATGTGTCTGTCTAATGTCAGAATGAGCACAGAGATCATCAACATAGACTTCCAAACTCTTCCTCAAGAATTCTTTAAACACATGGCACATCAATCTCTCGAAGGTTGCAGGAGCATTGGTTAGACCGAATGGCAAGTGGCTGCATTAACCTTCTTGAAGTTAATGCACACACGTAATTTGCCATTCTTTTTGGGCACCAGTATAATGGGGGATACCCATTCAATGTGCTCAATTTCATAGATAAATCCGGCTTCAACCAAGGGATCTATTTCTTCTTTGATCTTGGCAGCATAGTTGTCATTGTATGTGTATGGCTTTTGTTTAGAGGGTTTGGCATCTGAGGTCATGGGGATCGTATGTGAGCAAATGTCAGGGTCTACACCTTTCAGGTCCTTGTAACTCCATGCAAAGACGTCTCTATATTCCCATAGTAAGGCTATCAACTCCTGCTCCTCATCCTCACTTAGATCGTGTCCTATGTATGTGCATCGCTCTTCACCTTCCTCTATGATCACTATGATTTTCTTTGTAGTTTCTTTGTTATCATAGGCCTCTCCTATGGGGGCTTCACGTTTAGGCATTCTTACCATGACTCCTATCTTCTATTTCATATTTTCTGAAATTTTCAGGGACCTCAAACAAAGATTCTTGTACTTCTGGTGTGAATTCTTTCTTCTTCCTTTTTTTTACCTTCGTTCATAGTGGTCACTTGTGTGGTTAATCTCACCTCATTGGTAGTTTCTTCGTATCTCTGAGGGTGAGCTTCTACTTTGTAAAAGTATTCCTCATCTGATGCAAAGGGTGGGTCCATAATGATTGACTCTAAATCAGAGTCACTTGCATCCTCGAATGCATCCATGCTAGGCTCACATTCTTCAATAATTGGATCACACATGATTGGCTGCATTGTGAAGACTGAAATTTCATAGCCATCCTTGTCACAATGAGGTGTCCATTGTTCTTCATTGATGGCTACATCCATAGTTGCTAAAATTTTTGCCCAACCATGAGGCTCAAACTCTTCATCGGGAAATACTACAAGTGCATAGGCTGGGTCTTGTATTGGTCTATGTGTTTCCTTAGCACCCATCTCTCTGGATTTTTCTCTTTGCTCTTCTTCTACTGCCACTTTGCACATCCATAAGTGGGTGTCTTCATGCATCCATGAGGATCCTGATCCTATGGAATGCACAGATTTTGTTTCATCCTTAGCTCTATGGATGGGATTCCCCTGAATAGGGGGCACGTCTCTATGAGAGAAGTCTTTGAGATTCACTTTGGTAGTGACACCCAAGTGTTGCAAATACAAAGAATTGGTCCCCCAATCTTTTACCACTTGCAACTGTCTCAAGAAAGGTCTTCCCAAAATCATCTCATAGGCTTGATTTTTGCTAAAGTCATAGATAGCAAATGTGTGCTCAAACTCTACACCACAAGTAGTGAGAGTTATCCCTTCTAGTAGCCCTAAGGGTCTTTCTATGTGACCATCAGCCATCTGTAATTTCATTCTCGTTGGCCTGAGTGCTAGTTTGCCCCAACCTTTCCATAGGGAAGTGGTAGCAATTGCAATTCCTGCACATGAGTCCAAAATTGCTTTGGTGGTGTAATTGTGATGAGTAATGGGAAGATAAGTGTTCCCTTCTTCTCCTTCACTCATGTCCCCTATCTTGTCCAAGGGTATCTCAGACACTGTTCTATGAGAACCTACCTAGGAACGAGGTTCTGCTATTTCTGGCACTTGTTTGGCTACATGTTTCCACCCTTATGGTTTAACTTTAAGTAGTTCTTCTAAAGTGAGATTGCACTGCACTTTAGCGTTCCTTACTACATCTGTGTTCCTAGGTATGATTGAGTCTTCATTTCTTACCATGACCGTGGGTGCTCTCATGCATGTGGACTTTGCTTCCCAAGGACCTGTGAAATGTGGTAGTTCCTGTCAAGAATTAGATTCGTTGTCTAACCTCTCATGAGATTGGGTATTCTCCTCCTCTCCATAAATGGAAGGAATGTCTTGTGGGAATTGATCATGCACATCATCCACAAGTTCAATGCGAGGAGGATTCTCACTTTCTTTAGCCCATTTCTCTTCTTGAATCTCTCTTAGAAATTCTGGAGAGTATCTATTCATGGACGAGGATGTGTCTGGTTCTGTGGAATTGGGCACATAAGCATCCTTAGGAGGAATGCTCATTCTTTCACACATCTTGTCCTTACCCTCGGAGGTGGCTTCCTTTCCTAATTTTGCAATTAAGCTCTCCAATCTGTCTAGCAATCCATCAAAATGCAATTGGGGCCTAGTTGAACTAGAGCAATGGAAGGGGCGGCTGGCTTCAAACATGGTTTGAGCCAACTCTACCATCTTAGCACAGAGCTTCGTTCATTCCATCTCTAGGTCAGCTCTAGGGTAACACTTTTCATGATATGTTACATTTGGCCCTTCTTGGATTCTGGCCTGATATGCTCTAAGCATCATATCTATGTCCTCGGTAGTGGGATCTGCGAAGATTGATCCGACTCGGGGTGGTGGGTGGGTTACGTGTGGTAGATTAGAAGGTTGAGGAATAGAAGGTGATGGGGATGGTAGTGGAGGTGAGGTGTGAGAGTGCATTTGAGATGTGATTTCTATTATCTTGGCTTTTGTTTCCCTCAGACTTTCCTCGAGTTTGCTCATCTTCTTTGCCCATTGCCTTTTCATATGTTCACGACTATCTCTCCAACCTCTTGTTCTCTTCTTATTCTGGCTCTCAGTCTCGCTAACCTCCACATTATTTTCTTAGCCCAAGTCTTGGTTTTGTTTAAGTGTCTGAGCCCTCGTGATGACTTGCACTAGGCCGTGGATGTCACACTTCCCGTGGAGTCTACCACCAACCCAATAACATTGATAGGAGTGATTTTTGGCATATTGACGGGGTTCTTGGGACACTCTCGTAACAAATGCTCCTTTCCACAATCTGGACAAAAACCTTGAATTGTCACAGATTGGGTTTGGGTGGGTGTAGGTAGAGGGTAATCACAAATGAGGTGATCTCCCTGACATCGATAGCATGGTCCTCTAGGAAAAGGAGGTCTTATCTGCCTAGGTTGAGGCCTAGAATTAGGATTTGCATACATGACATTCGCGTACTCTGACTCCCAACTAGATTCACTTGGCTCTTCATAATAGTATGACTCATTATGCTCGGGTGACTGCATGTAGTAAGCCTCAGGGCTATCAATATGGGTAGAGTCAAAGCTATGGTTACTTGGATCACTTTGTGAAAGCAATGGTGTCAATGGTACTAAAGCTCTATTTGGATTTTCTTCTGCAGCAACATACTTCACAGGAATCACATTGGCTGGAGGAGGGGGTTGCTACACTAGGACTGGTTGAGGTCTTTGCTGCCCTTGATAGGGTGGTTGGTAGGGTTGTTGGGGTCTACTATACTGCTGTTGTGGGTACTGACTCTGGTATTTTCCTTGCTGTGGGTAAGTCTGGGGATAATTTTGTCTAGCCGCTTGTTTTTTATAAGGGCAGTCTTGTGTAGTGTGATTGGTGTATCTCCTTTCTATGGTGCAGTATTGGGTGTTAGGTTTCACTTGGGGTTGAGCCATGATGGGGCACACATTAGCCATATGGTCTCCTCCACAGGTGTAGCATCGTTTTCCTAGGGCAAATCTAGGAATCTGCTTGCGAGAGACGCCTAATTTTTGAGCTACCTTTTCTGCGAGATCCTCAATTATGGATTGTGAGGAAGTGACGCTAATAGAACTATATGAATCTTTGTAGATCTTTGACAGCTCCAATTCCTCCCCTAGATTATCCTCAATGTCTATGCACATGCGTACACACTCCTCAATGGATCTAGGGTCCTTTAAGTACACGTATGATTTGAGTTTGGTACTTAACAATCCATCTAGAAATAAGGCCACTTGCTTGGCTAGAGTGGGTAACTCTGGAGCAGGGCATCTCTCTAGGTATTGCCTAAACCTTCTTCCTGCAAGCCTTACTGTCTCTTGAGGTGTTTGCTTGAAGCTGTCTATCAGGGAGGATGTGTCATGCCTAATACCACTTTTGGAGAATTCAGTGATGAATGCTTCAAGAAGTTGGTCTATATTTCTATATTGATCCTGGTGGTGGTTGAAACCAAGTCAACACAGTGTTCTTGGGAGTTAGGCCAAAAGCATTGTATTGAGTGAACAAGTCTTCAACTTGTTCAGCTCTCAAAACTTGCCTAAACTCTGCTACATGGTCATATGGGTCTCCTGTGCCATCGAAACAATTCTTCATGGAATTAACTAATTGTGTAGGCCACAAGGTTCTAGCATGTTCCTAGCCCTTGGCAGGGGGAAGTCATCTACATTTCTAGGATTCATTGGGTCCCTATGTCTCTCCCTATCCATTCTATCAGTCTCTGTCCTCGTTCTCTCTCTTCCAAGTGGATTAGCAAAGCTCACCTCAGGTCTATCTCTACTCGTCTCTCTTTGTGTTCCATGAGCCTGAGATGTTCCAGCTCCTGGGTGACCATAAGACACAGTAGATCGAGGTTTGGGGAAAACAAATTCACCCTTCCAAGTGTATGTGTCTCTTCCATGCTCTAAGACCACAAAGATCCTCTCCGAAGTATCATCTAAGTAGGTCACTTTGCCTGGACTATCAGGATCTTTGAATTCATAGATGGTAAGTGCTCCCAGTTCGTTGGGCTTTTCAGGCTTATACCTCCAAAAAGCCTCATCTGTCTCTTGATTCATGAGCAAATCTATGCGCCTATTGTCCTAGGGAACCCATTCCGATGTGATTATTCTTGTCAGAACCGACTTGCCTTGAGGGGTTTTTGGTTCCCTTGCTCTATGTCACCTATTCGGCCTCTGAGATTATGTTGCCAAATTCATCTGTTCTTTCTGGTTGGCTCGTGACCACATACATTGTTCCTTCTTTATCAATGTAGGAGCCATTTTCGAACTTGACTACAGGGTATTCTAGTCCAATGGGCTGATTCGGGTTCTTAATTAGGACAACAGATCTTGTCAGACCATCCTCATAGATATGAGCACCTAAGCGATTGGTCTGTATATATTCTAGTTGAGTTTTGTAGGGACCTTCAGGTCTTTCTAGGTATGCCACTTCTGAGCTACCTACAGGTATTTCCATGTTATAAGACATCTCAGAGTCACTAGTTTCTGAGTCTAGAGCGTAGGGGTAATCACTCAATTGTTGGGCCCAAGATCTGGCTGTATGGTTGACGGTAGCCTCGGATGATCTAACACTTTGAGGGTCTCTCCCTAGGTGTCTTCCCCATCTCAAGTTCATATGCCCTTACAATTAACCCAATGATCCTTGTACAACCACGTTGCTGATTCTTTGATACCAATCACTTGTTCCTTTTGGGTTCCTTTGTATGTGTTTTCTTGTCTTTAATTAAGCGTCGTCAGGAGCACTTAAGTGTGTCGTATTTGATGTTTTTCATCCACTTAGTTTAAGTCCTTTTCCCTTAAGTTGTCCCTTAACTGCACTTTAGCCTATTCTTAGACTTGAGAAATTAGAAGCTCTTAGAACTTGAGTATTCCTATCGTACCCCTAGTCAATCAAGACAACTACTCGCACTTAGCCTAAGCTAAGAATGAACTGAGGGGGTTAGAGATATTCCAACCTCAAGTCGTCTCTCTTTGCTATGCTTGCCTACCCAGGAAGAATGTTCCCAAGCCTGCACACAATGGCACTTGCCCTGCTTTCTCCAAAAGCTCTCCTTGATCCTGTAAAAATTCCAAGTTTAGTTCCAGTTTGAACCTTCAATTGAGAGACAATTTCTTAGGGTTTAAGGGGTTAAAACAGACAATCAAGACCTTTCATGAGTTTAGTGCATTTTTCTAAGGCCTTTGTAGGTGTAAGAGTAATTGAGTATGCAGATATGCCCAAAATTTAGCATAATTCTCAAAAAATTACCCCTTATTTTTTGCCGAAAATGCCTATCTATCGTGATAGACGGTGTCTGTCGCGATAGACACTGACTATCGCGTGGGTCTGTCTATCACGATAGATGGTGTCAGTCGCGATAGACGAGGTCTATCGTGGGGCTCTGTCTGTCGCGATAGACGGTTGTCTGTCACGATAAACGTTGTCTATCGTCTGTCATGGGCATGTCTGTCATGATAGACTGTGTCTGTCATAATAGACGAGGTCTATCGTCCATCGTGGTTCGGTCTGTTGCGATAGACGATGTCTGTCGTGATAGATGGTCTCTATCGTGGGTCTCTGTCTGTCGCGATCGCGGGCTCTGTCTGTCCCGATAGACAGCCTCTATCGCGGGGTGCTGTCTGTCGCGATAGATGGTATCTTTCGCGATAGACTGAGTCTGTCTTCTGTCGTGATTTCGGCCTGTCGCAATAGACGGTGTCTGTCATGATAGACGGTCTCTGTCGTGGGGCCTATGTGTCGTGATAGATGGTGTCTGTTGCAATAGACGTTGTCTGCCATGATAGATGGTGTTTGTCGCAATAGACTGAAAAAACGTAAATTTTTTAGAATTTTTTAGTGATTTGGAGTGCTCTCATGGTGTAGGTTATCGTGCCAAACATGCATTCAAAAAATACTAAGTTTTTCTGTCTGTCGCGATAGACAGAGGTCGTCTTCCCGGGACCTGTGTAGAGTTCTATCGTACCTACGCAAGCTGCTGGAGATGGTGGTACATCTATAACCTATAGCAAAAGCTCAAAAAAACACACAAAAACAGATAGCATGCAAGCTCTATCTCGCTCTCTCTCAGAAGTGAAATGAGGTGGGGAGTGGAATATGACCAAAAACTGAATTTTTTGTGAAGATGGAGATGGAGGTGGGAGATGGTGAGGATGATGATGGTGATGCAAAAACAAGAGAAATTGAAGAAAAATAAGGAAAAGAAAGGATATTACCTATGACTCCAATGTCTCAACTCTACGTCTTACCATCACACGCTCGTCCTCGAAGCTCTCTCCCCAGCAACGGCGCCAAATTTGGTATCACTCTATCACAATGGTGACTACCAACGTGAGGAGATCCACCTCATAAATGTCAATCCGTGGAGACATGAGGATTAGTATGAAGACTATGAGCAAGTGAAGGCACAAGTGCGTAAGTGAGAAGCACTCGAGCATGCACACACATACACGCACATGCACACACAAGGCAAGAACAAGGAGAGGAACAATGGACTTCTATGCATTAGTCAAAAAGTCTCTTACATAAGCTCTAACCCCAATAATGAGCTCTCTATCTCTTTTTATAGTTTTTTGACTAACTTTGGCCTTGTTCAGACCTAATGTCCGACTTAGTTAAAAATTAGGTTCTAGAGCTTATTTGAGGGCTCAAACGAAATCTAAAAATTATGAAAATTGGTATGAAGTTACTTCTAATACTCCTCAAGCTCGAGGACTCCCCATCTTGAAAAAAATGGAGTCCATTCTACCAAAAACGGGATTTACAATGTGTGTGTAGTGATGAAAATCACTTGAGTTGGAAATACTTTATGGAAAAAATGATTGGGCTTTGTTGCCGTATTTTGCATGACTGCTCCATTGTGCCTGTATGCTCTTCATCTGACTTGTATGCCAACAACAACCAAAGACATGCAAGTGAGTAATAGATGGATTGCAACCATGCCAAGCCTCATATGGAGTGATAGAATGCAATGCTTTAGTGGGACACCTATTAAGTACATATGCTGCACACATGATAGCCTCAAGCCAAAAACTATGTGGTAGAGCCTAACTCTTGACCATACACCTCACCACCTCCATGAGTGACTTGTTCTTCCTTTTAGAAAATCCATTTTGTTGAGGTTTATATGGCATGATAAACTGATGTTTTATCCCATATTTAGCGAGAAATGTATTGAAATTAGAATACATATATTTCCCCCTTGATCAAAACAAATGGTGCCCATTTTATATGCTGATAGGTTTTCAGCCAAAACCAAAAACTCTTAAAATCACAAAAACACTTCAGCCTTTGCTTTCAATGGATATACCCATGAATGCCTTGAAAAATCAACAACGAAAGTCACGAAGTACAAATAGTTCCCAAAAGAAGGTGTTTGCAAACGACCAAAAACATCACTATGAACAAGCTGCAATTTCTGAGTAGCTTGTATTGAACCATCTTTGGTAAGGAGGAATGTTGCATTTTCCAAAATTATAGCCTTCACAAACATGTTTATTGGGTGCCTCAAGTTTGGGCAAAGAGGACATCATTTTAGATTTCTACAAGCATAACAAACTAGCAAAATTCGAATGACCAAAGCACGCATGCCAAAGCTTTGCATCTGACATAGCCTAAGAGTCTTGAACAGCACATGTTGAATCATTCACAGATTTTGTATAATCTATGAGCTTATACAACCCATGACTTAAAATGCCAAAATCAATAATGATGTCACCATTTGACATATCATGAACTGTACATCTGTCATTAATAAGTTTCACAACCAAGCCGATCTTGGCTAATGCTAAAATTGATCATAGATTTTTGTTGATCCCTGGAACAAATAAAGCATAGACAATGTAAAAGAACTATCATTAGCAGTAGTCAAAATGATCTTGCCAACTCCCATGATAAGATAAGAGGAGTTGTTGGTGCATGTGACAGTATTCCCTATAGGGCAAGCTCAACTAAAGTGAAGAAATTGTGTTGGGAGGTATTATGTTTGGTTGCTCCTCTATCAAAGTACCAAACACCTGAGTCATGTTCTTCATTTTACGCAAGATTAGCAAGCTCTATTTTGGGTGTAGAGGCCTCTCCAACAACCATTCCAGCCTCTTTTGCAGCCAATTTTGGATAGCTCTTTATGACATGATCATTTCCTTTCCATTATTTGCAAAATAGATTTTGCTTTTTTGTTTCCTTCTCATCTCTATCATCCTTCTTTGATTGTGCAGATTTAGCAAATTTTTGCTTACTAGTAGAAGAGCTCCATTTACCTTTGCCCTTCTAACTAGCTAGGAAAGCTTGATATGCAACATGCATAATGGACCTATTCTACCTAGTCCAATCTTCTTGCAACATAATAGAAACTAACTCCTCAAATGTTAAGGCATTTGGATTGCCTTTCATAATCAATCAGAGAGTAAAAGCAAAACTCTGATATGAATCTAGAAACCATTCAGAAAAGTCTACGCAAGTGAACTATCAAGCAAGACTTCATCAATAGAAATCAATTGATCCTTCAACTCTTTGATCTTTGTCAAAAAAATGTCCATGGAATATCCTTCATTCATGTGCTCACTCTCCAATTGTTTTCGGAGGTAAGCAACATGAGCCTCATTCCTTGCCTAGTATAAAGTGCTAAGTGTATCCCAAGCATCCTTTCCTGTTTTGTAGGAGCAAATGTGAGGAATAATGGCACATTTGCTAGACAAGGTTATCAGTGCATGTGCCTGAGCATCTTTGCCATCCCAACGAAGTTGCTCTATAGTAGGTGCAGCATGAACCGTAGCATGAACAAGAACCTAAAGAATATCACCATCTTCAATGCCATCTACATCAGCTTCATTAACTATATTTGTAAGCAACATGCTGAACATCCTTTTTGGCCCTCTTTGTAGGAAGAACAATGAAAAACAAGGTCGAGGGACGAGCACGATCGCCCTCTTTATAGGAAGAACAGTGATAAGTAGGATCACCCTCTTTGTAGAAAGCATCAAATAATCTCCACTCAACTAGAAGTCGTTTGTTGAGAGATTTGAGTTTAGTAGGTGTCGTGGAGAGGTTTTTTAGCCTTCTCTCCCTCCCATTTGGGTCAAGGGATCGAGAGGTAGTGCCCTTGAGTGTTGGCTCAACTCTCGAGCCACTAGCTTGGCATAGATAGTATCGTTTCTAGAGATGTTGCTAAGCAATGAGGTGGCTAGGTTTGGTCAAATTTTGAGTTTGCGGCTTTGCAGGTGTCACGTATCATTTTGTTTCTTCTGTGTCCGATGGTATTTGTATCGTGACCTAGTTGTTATTGTATAGTCACTAGCAAGAGTCTCGTCTCTAGTTTTGTTTTGGTTGCAACTTGCCAGTATCGTCTCTCGGGTGTCGAGGAGTGTGTTTGGGGTAGGTAGTCAGCCTCGTTTCGGGGTGAATTTAGTTAGTATCACGGAGTTAGCTCCTGTGTTAGGTATCGTATCGTTTAGCAGTTTTCGTATCATAGATTTCGGGGGGAAGTAATATCGTGTTGTTTTGGTATTGGCTTGGTCTTGTATCACGTTTTTGCTTCTGCTATTGGTGGCTTTTATCCCATGTGTTTGGCTTGGCTTTCCTCTCTCATTTCCTCTTGCTTGTGTGTAGGTTGGGAGTGTTTGGTGGCAGCAGTTGAGCGGACTAAAGAAGTTAGAATTTAGACCGCAGTTTTTTGTTGGAGTTCTAAAGAGGCCAATGGATATTAAATGATAGGAAAAAGAGCTATATAAGGAAAAGAGAAATTTAAAGATACTCACGATGGCATGCCTGAAAAAGATAAGTTTGGTTTAAAGTGGGTATCAAGAAGTTTTTTTAACTCTGGCATGCTCCCGACTCCCATGGCCGGTGTACTCCATTCCTTAGTGGTCAGCAATGTGGGACCCGCGATGGTGTTGGGTTCTTGCGAGGCTACATGAAATCCTCCTAGTTGCGCTCCTGAGTGGTCTCCTTAAGTAGGGAGTTTGTCTTGGTGAAGCAAGAAGAACTATTGAAAACATGCCTTATTGGCCAACTGTTATGACCAAGGCCCCACTTAGAGTTCATGCATCTTTGGCTTCGGAAAGAGTGGTTCCCACATGGCTTGATAGTGAGCAAATGCGAGTTTCTATCGGTGACTTTTAGTCTTTGAGAATGAGGAGATGGCATTTCAAGTGCTAGAAGTGGGCACCTGACAAGTTTGGTCTACCTTATGCCTGTTAAAGTGGTTCCTAGATTTTGTCCCAAACAAGTCTAAACATCTGCCCTACCCACTCTCGGTTGAGCTTTCCAACCTTCACTTTTTCCTATAGGACTTCTTGTGGGATATTGTTGCACTTATTCACTGGCCGCTAGCCTCAAGGGAGGATGTGGGGGGCTTCATCTATCAAGGCATGAAGTATTCATTCAATGCACAATGGAACCCGCAGATCTACATCGAGATTGATCTTAACAAAGATCTCTCCTCAAAGATTTCCATTGACTTAGGGGAACGGAAAATTTGGGAGCAAGAAATCACTTACAAGAATTTTCCAAATGCATGCTTTCATTGTGGTCTTCAAGGACATAGGATTAAAGAGTGTTCCTAGAAATAGAACACCTCTCAAAACAAATAGAACTAAGAAGTGGAAAAAGAAGATCAAATAAGTTCTAGGTCACAAGAACATCTGCCTATCGCTGAGGAAGAGAAAGATACTAGGGTCTTAGAGATAGACTCAGAAGGGTCCACAAAACTTATACGTAGAAGGAAAAGAAGCCCTTGGGATCCTCTAAGAGGAACACCATGGTTGTGGCTCCTCTAAATAATCTATACTTGGAATCTGAAAAAGGAGATCAATGAGTTGGGATTTTTCGGAGGGAATTTGTATGAAGTAGACAACGAAGGTAAAACCCTGGAGACTACCACCAACAAAGAAGATAACCAAGAGGGTTATACCACTAGTAAAGAGGACAATATGGCTTTCGATCTCGAGTATCAAGGGTGTGGCATCTTGGGATTGCCAAAATGCTAAGAGGCTCTAGAACAAGGATTTCAGACAATGGAGGCACCTCTAGAAACAAGAAACTGGCTAGTGGATCATATTTGAAGACATAAACCCAAAAACAAGAGTGAACTATGAAGAATGGACTCTCCTTCATACCACATGCGTCACTTGGGAGCATTTGAAAACCAAACTCCTCGGTGGGTGAGATCCGCCATGCCATGAGGGTCTAATGTGGCACAATGGCAGTCACCTGGCCAAAATTCCTAGAATCAAGGTGAACACAAACTATCATACCACACTTAATAAGAAGTGGTGCATGACTTGTACAAGGCTGTGTTGGGATGTGAAGTTCACGTCTATATGGCACCCCCTCATCGAGATAAAAAAATTGTTCCTCATGTGGAAAATTCTCCAGAGTGGTATTTGGACCAAACTAAAGGCTAAAAACATTTGTGGGGACTCCACCATGGTGCAAGCGATGCTCCTGTAGCATGGAGAATCTGGGGCACATCTACTTTGCTTGCCCCAAGTCTCTCTTGCTCTGATAGACCCTTTGGAATATTTTGAGACTACAGGCACAAATCACCTGGAAGCAAGTGCTTCTTGGCGAAGCGATTGGATTCTCAGCAGCACTCTGGAATGCCAAATGAGGGGACAACCTCTGGAAGATCTAGAGGGAGCAGTATGCCAGCAATTTTGGACACCCTCCTAAAGAGTGCTCAATCAAGAAGTCTCTATTTCTCCTTGGCAAAAGAATCCCCAACTACAAGAGGTCCCCACCTTTTAGGCATCATAAAGTGTTTCTCATCAAGAACAACAAGCTTACACCCAAGTGGGCCCCCATGAGGGGGACAAGAGGGTCGTTAACATCCTTTGTAACACTCTCTAGATCTGCAAGTTCTATCCCTACTTTGTGGGATTCGGAGGATCCTAAAGGCACTAGTCCCTTTCACTTGTAACTTGTTCTTTCTTTTTATTTAATTAAAGTTGGGGAGAGTAGGCCAAGGAAGAGCTTCCTTTTCAAAAAAGAAACTAAATTTGCAAGTGTAATAGGATGTTTTTTAACACCCTACACAATATTCCATAGTCCTTTTGCAACTAATACATGATGCATCATATAAGCCCATAATGGGTAATTGGTACCCTCCAACTTATCCTCAATATCCAACATATGGAATACATCACTTCTTTTAGCCATGGCCACTAACTAAAATACCTTGATGCAAAAAAATGATTGTATCTCAAAAAGTTGAATAGAACTCCCTATCGAGTTCTACTAAACTTGTGTACTAGCAAATTGAAACCTGTATATATCTTTGGACAAAAAGATGAAATTTGTTGCACAAGCACTATGATAGTGCATTCAGAGGCCGACATGAGCTCATATCACGATTTTAACACCAAAAAATGAAGATGCTTTGAACTCCTAATCACCCTGAGTTTCTCACCAGTTTTCATGCAATTTTGAGATTGTGATTAGAGGGGTGTTGATGGGGCCCTAGATGCAGTGGCAATCTACTCTGATACCAATTATTGGAGTTTGAGGTATGTGGAAGCATGCGAATAGCACAAGGAAGAAAAAGAATCGTGGATCACAACACACAATACTAAATCTGTTACCAAGACAATGTACAAAGATAACTCACCCTTAGGGTTATAAGCATATATACAAGCAGCAAAAAAAACCCCCTAAAGAGGGAAAAAAGTGCCCCAATGGTCCTAGTGTGTTCACACACATCACTATGTAAATATATCAACAGCAAACCCCATTGCATGCAAATCAAGAAGTATACACGAGAGAAATTGGAGCACGAGCTAGGAGAAATAGAAGTCTTTCTCGAAAAATTGTGGAAGCCACTTCTACCATTGGTTGAATGTGAGATCCACAACAATGTAGCAAGCCCTAGTGAGTGGAGATCAATAGTTAAGAGGAAAGCTTTCTAAAGATGAAACAATGGTGATGAAGACATCCCAACCATTTTCTATGTTTCACGAAAACCCATGAAGTCCGACATGGATGAGAAAGAAGAAGAGGGAGAGAGTCTTGCAGAGAATCAAAGACGAGAGAGAAAAAAGAGAAAAGAGGAGAAGAGAGGAAGAGGAGGCCCATTTTCAAAGAAATTGCGATTTCTCTTTTCGTACATCCCATCATGGAACACTTGAAAGCCTTGTAAATGCACTAGAAGAGTTCTCTAGTTGCATATTCCCTCAAGCATGTAACAATATCCATGTACAATAGTTGGATTTTAGGGATTTCTAGAGTTAGTGTTGGTCTCTTGTGTGAAAGGAATAAACTTAGGGCACTTGCATATGAGTCACTTGGTGACACAATTGTAAAGAATTTTTTCCATAATACAGAGACTAAATATCATATGTTTGTGAAGCGTAGGAAATTGTTAGGTGTAGGTAGGGGATTCCTGACACTTAGTTACTATCTGATGTGGATTTCAACTTATATACCCATTCACACGGTAAAGATTCCCTTCTAGGGTAAAAAATAAGACCATCCCTCTCACTCAAAGGTATAAATATGGGCGAATTTATCAAAGTATCTCACATAACAATTATAAATATTTTGGTGACTTCATGTGATAACTTCCATTTGTAATATAGAAAAATTGGCAAATTTGGATGATAACTTCCATTTGAAATATAAAATTTAGGCAATTTATGTGATAATGTCCCCTAAAACTATAGATATGTTTGAGTATTTGATATCATTCACTACGTTAAATCACCTATTCTATTATCTTTCCTTTGTAAACCTTGTTAATTGCAATGTCTCTGTTGACAAGTTACAGCGAGAAAAGAGGGATTACAGAAGGGGTTCTTGGATGGTAGTCATACAAATAACTGTAGACTAGTTTTTTTCTAGTATACCTTACATATTGCAAGTGAACAACATTAATGTTATACTTGCAAAATTTTACACACAATAAATTGAATACCTTCGAGAAATCCATCACTTCCATGTAGTATTATGAAGAATGGAATCACTTATGATCTCACTAAGTGTACACAATCACTTCAACGAAATTTATAATCTCATTGAGTGTACAAAGTCACTTGCAAAAGGAATTAACCATAACATTAACTTCACTTATATCACAAAGCTTACATTATCAATTAACAAAAAAACAAAAGGAACAAAAGCACTTAGTTGAGGAAGAATGTCACTACATCGAGAATCTGCAAGCTAACCAAGTCACACTGACTTGTCGCCTCTCTTCTTCTCTTGTCAAAATGCTTGTTTCATTAATAGATATATGAAAGGTAATGTTGATTTGGTAAATCCTTTCAATGAAAACTCAAGAATTACAAAGAGAATTATTGTCTCATTGTGTTGCCTAACAGTAGCATGCACGATGGACTTGAACCCTAAGTAAAACAATCTTCTATCAGTTATTCCTTGTAAGTAAAAAGCACAGTCTTCTTCAAAACTCTGCTTAATTTTATTCTACAAGGCCTCTAATAGCTTCCTGACTATATCTGCATCCAGGAGCTATGCTTCAGAACTTGAATTGCTATCTTTTATGGCCTACATAAGCCACTATTGACTTTGCACTTCCAAAAATGCTTCATAGAGGTAAAAATCATTTTGAGTGGCTAGTAAACACAAAACTCTATTTTGTTTGGCAATAGCTTCCACCTACTTCATTTTAGATGCCTAGTTATTTTAGATATCCTCCATGCACTGTATTTGGGTAGCTTGTCAATTGGTCATGGTGAAAAAATGATGCTTTGTCTCTGTCGCTTCTAACTCCTTTCCTAAAGTAATGGTCTGTCTCATGGTGTTGTGCAGTTTTTTGTCAAGGTAAAAGTTTAGCCTCTACTTGTTCAAGATCTTTATCCATTTGTTGCACAATAGTGGCAAGTAGGGGTTGGTGGGCATACTATGGGAGCCTGTATATTTGAAAGTACTCGAGGAAATCTAGGGCCATGGAGTCTCGGAAACTAGCCAAATGAGGCAAGGTCTCCATTACAAGCTAAGCGAGCAAAAAACAAACAAACGGGGAGCAATGGCAAGCTAGTGAATACCCATGCAGATAGTGTAGAACACTAGTGAAAGCAATCAAAACATTAAGTGCCCTCAGCAATAACATATCATAATGCAAACCATTACACTTTCCAATTATGGAATGGAATACATAGAATAGAGCTCAAAGATAAAAAGTTGAGGGTAGGCACGTTAAGTAGCCACCAAAAAGTGGTTATTAATTAGTGTGGACACCAAACGTTCATAACTTAGACCCATTGATGTGACTGCCTAAAGATTCCCCTATGATAGTTTCCAATAAAAAAGTCGCCGGACCAATTTGAGCCAAAATGCTAAGGCCCAAACCAACAAACCTTAAATTTTCTGGCCATATGATTGACTTTAGAATTGTAAACTAGAACCGATTGTCCCACCATAAAAACAAGGGTTTTCAAGAGTTGTTCATGGGTGCGAGCCTCCTGAATTTGTGACTCTTGCAAAAGGAGAATACTGGTAAACTGATTTTCATCCAAAGCTTGAATGGCATCCAAGCGATTGTAGATCAAATGTTGAGGAAGGATTTTAAGGCCCATAGCAATGCACAAACTAGGAACAACTAATTCCATGGGTGTTCAAATGGGGTAAATCCAATGGTGACTTTATAGATTGTATGATAAACCCATAACACAGAGGGTAGGAATTGGTCCCATCTCTCCAGTGAAAACTGAATTAACTTCTTCAACATGGTTAATAGTGATTTGTTAGTACTCTCAAAGAGACTGTTGGCATGCAGATAATAGGAGTACTAAAATTATGGAGGATATTAAATCAGTCTTTTATGAGGTCATTAACAAAGTGGGTACCACGATCAAAAATAATTTCTAGTAGTAGACCAAAATGAGGAACAACATCTTGTGTTAAACATTGGGCTATCAAATTTGTAGTGGCCCAATTTTAAAAAAGCATAGTAGATTGGGTGGTACCATTTATCAATGACTTGTGTAAGAACACTACCAATCGCTATGTTTGAGGGATCTACAAAAACATGAAATAATAGTTCCCAATTTGGTGCTTGCAGAATTCGAGCTTGGGTGAATAAGACTTTAACACAATCAAAACTTGTCTAGTACTCTTCAATCCATCAATTTTTTTTTTGTAGAACATTAATTAATTTATTTGAAGGGACAATAAGGTGTGCTTACCATCGTAAATGTCGTCCATTCCATGGATTTGACATAGAAAGCAAAGAACTTCTTTTGTTGAATGAGGAGAGGGTGCCTCTATGATGGCTTTAACTTTATGAGGATAAACTTGAATTCCTTAGGTCGAAATGATATGTCCAAGGAGCTCACCACATTGTACAAGAAACATAAATTTTTGCTAGGTTTAAGCAC
This sequence comes from Ceratopteris richardii, assembly GCA_020310875.1. Classification (NCBI taxonomy): domain Eukaryota; kingdom Viridiplantae; phylum Streptophyta; class Polypodiopsida; order Polypodiales; family Pteridaceae; genus Ceratopteris; species Ceratopteris richardii. The sequence goes on from CM035434.1 coordinate 55,942,294, forward strand.
TAGATATCATGATAAGTACACATGACACTCTATGTACAATGTACCAAGCAAAAACTTATGATTACAACATTCGCATTTGGAATCCAAACCTTTTATTCATAGTCATATGTCGATCCAAGAATGCCACTACTACTACAAATGCTTGAGGAGGAGAAAATTGTGCTTCGAAGCTTATACATTACAAAGTTTGAGTGAGCTTGAAATCTTTGCAAGAGTGAGTGTCAAGTGCTTAAAAACACTTCCAAAGACACTTTTGTGCTAAGAAATTACTCGAAAATAATCGCAAACTTTGGAAAGAAATTGAATCGCTTGGCACCTCACTAAAATTCCTTGGGGGGGGCGTGGAATAGCCCTACACATTGGACACTTTGGAGAAGTGAGACAAGTCGATGTGAGAGGGTGCTTAGATTAGCCTGTTGCCACCAATTGAGCTTTAGAGTAGGTGAGAAAATTTGAAAGAGCTTGTGGGTGGGCTTGGATTAGCCTCTAACCCACAGGTGCACACACAAAAGATCCTTTTTGTTTATATTTGTTCTACAAAGATGGGCACCATAAAAGATCCTCTTTGTTTATATTTGTTGTACAAAGATGGGCACTTACTGCCAAATAGAGTCAAAGGTGAGGGTTCAATCCTTTAGAAAATACAAAGTCTACACTGAGTGTGAAAATGTAAGGGTTACAAAATACAAGAGTACCAATATAGATGCCAAATATGAGGTGTGGTACTAAAAATTTGGAGAGTACAACGTGAACTTACAAGGATTGGTGTTGGGACCACTAAATGCAAAGTGTGTGGAAAAAATACTATTGCCCTTATACCAAAATTTTGACGTGATAGGAAGACACCAAAGATGATGATTTTAGATCAAGGAGCTATAACTTGAAGTCATCCTTTATATAGGATGGAGAAAATTATTGCATGTATCCTATGTAAAGGTGTCGAAAGCCTTGGAAGAAAAATAACACCACATCATTAAAACTATGTGTTGCACGAATGAAGCTAGATGATCAATAAACTCGTTGGACCAAGTGTAGTATGAACTTTACATCAGTGATAGAGTTGGCAACCGAGCTTAATGTCATATGCATTTGCAAGCAAAGTATATGGTTCAAAGTTGACTTAATCTATCTGTGCCAACACGGTCATCCGTTGACTTAATCTATTTGTGCCAACTTATGTATGCAGACAAATCTGTTCCATTTTTCAATAGCATTCAATTATGTATCTACTTAGCAACTTATGAGGTAAACTGATAATTTCAAGTTTTTTGTGCAAGATAAAAGATGAAATTCAAAGGGCAATGTCAACAAGTTAAATTTCTTGAAGGATAAAGATTCAGTTGTTCTCTTGAAGGATAAAGATTCAGTTGTTTTCTCGAAGGATAAAGATTCATTTCTTTTTGCCTCTTCATGTTTTTGTAACATGTTTTAAAAACAGGTTATTACAGAAAACAAGAACAATGTGATTAAATAGGAGAGTTTAAATTTCAAAGATTGATGGTGTTTTAGGTATGGAATGGGATAAAAAATAAGGTTAAAGCTAGTGACATCATTTTATGTAAAGTTAGTCCAAATTCTATTTCAATTTCATATCAGATATCTTGGCAAACTCTTGTTTTAGGATATGACTACAGAAGGTGGGAAAAAAAGCTTAGAGTCTAGAAACCCTTGGATTCCGAGGAGAACTATCTAGAATTTGAGTTAGAAATAGTGATGCATCCAGATTTTTTCAATCGAGACAACTAATTCTCATTGCAAATTGGAAACTCAAAAATGTTAGAGAGCTTCTAGAGTACCTTGATGAGTTTTCACCACAATTCAAATTCTCAATTGAGGGTACAATGGCAAACATTAGATCAGAGAAAAGGTTATCTTGCATTACTTGGCTACCAACCAAGGTGATCAAGTTCTAGCCTTTAAGAATATAACCAATCTTGCCTCGTTTTTTCTTCCACCAAAAATTTTGAATGGAAAAAAAGACATTTAGTTCTAAATTATTTCATCTCTTTTTTTTTTAATGTATGCACTCTTCATATTCATATTGGCATTGTGATGGTTTATATTATTATGGTTAGAAAGCTTCTATAAGAATTTCTCCCAAACAATAATTGGTAAAGATAAGGATAAAAGTTCATCATTTTAATGATTAAAATAAATAGAGTACTAAGGGTAGGAATATTACAAGAAGAAGAAGATTGGAGGACACGACCAATTCAAGCACTAAGGGCCATTGAAGGTTTTCCAATTGCCCTAATCATTTGAATTGGTTGTGTCCCTTTTTTTAAATCTTTATGGACTATTTATCAAAAGGCATGACCGATTTGAGCGAATTGTACCATTTTAAGTTCCTAGATTACTTCTCTTTGCTTTAATAGATTGTGGATTTTTTTCTTCTCAAAATATTAATTAGTGATACAAGGTATAATGAAAGGAGCACTAAAAAATGGAAAATGTTGGAGGAAAGGACAGATTCAAGAGATAATGGCCATTGTAGGTTTTCGAACTACCCTAATTGCTTAAATTGGTTGTCCTTTTTTTTATCTTTATGGACCATTGACCAATGGCATGGCCGATTCAAGCTAATAGGGCCATTGAAAGTTCCCTGATTGCTCTCTTCACTTGAATTGATTGTGGCTTTTTAATTCTCAAAATATTTGTTATGCAAGCCCAAGACTTCAGTTCAAAGATAAAAAAATCAAGATATAACATTAAAGGTAAGAAATAAATGGTAAACAAGTTATCATGTCAATTGATCTCATAAATAGTAGGCACACCACAAATCCTTTCTCTATTTGAAATAAAGGCTACCAACATTAAGAATTTGAAACACTAATTTCTTTATAGAAACATTAGAAAATCATAAATGTTGACGTATGAGAGGACTTCCTCTTCAATATCAATGTGGTTTAAATCCAGAAATGTTCTTTTCTTCATAGCACGTTTTTCATCCTTCAAATCTACTATACCATCTTTTAACCATCCAAAAGCATCCTTAATAAGTTCATGAGTGAATTGAATAATTCTCAGCCTTTCCTAGCAAATCTGTGACTTGAGTTTCTGGAATAGATGGTGCGTTTGTGGTTGGGTGCAGTGTGTTCATGACTTGCATGCATCTCTCAAAATCTGGCTTGTAAATAGGTTACTTGAGATATGCATCAGTGATTGCTTTTCTCTATGTTCCAATTGTCATAGGCATCTGGTGGATAATATGAAAATCCGGACTCATGAGAAGGAACTGATGATCTTTGTACATTATTTGAATGGTAACTAGAAAGAGATGTTCAATCACTAGGTGACCATCTTTGAACGAATGTCCTCTAGATTTGATAGCACACTCCAAATGGAATTGGTCCAATCGAGGCATTTCAATATCTTTAAAAGCCATCTCCACTCACATCATTAAGTCTTCTTAATTAACATGAGAGAGTATGAAAGTCATAAGAGTTTCATAGTGCTCATGCATGAATCATCCTTCCTTCAAGTGGTTCCCCTATTGCATTAATTAGAGCACCACCTTGTTGTTCCCTAAGACTTGAATACCATTTTTTTAATTTTTTGATGAGAAAGAAAACATATGGATTAGTAATAGGTGAAGCAAAGAATTAATTATGGTTAGTGAAAGTCCTACACTAATAGATTACAACTGAAGATATATTCTCCATGTGATGAAATGTGCACCACTAAACAATCTTGGAGAAGTCATTTGCCGAATGCAAGGCCTTGTAGTGTGGTTCTATTATGCATACTCTAAATGCATTCAACTTAGCATGTGTGCAAGAATAACATCACCTATTAGGCTATTGTTTTAGTTGATTTGCCTTCTCTCTACACTTGATATGTCCTTGTAGCTTGATGTTGATCTTCATGTATTTTAGCTAGTTTTTGCTTGAGATTTGTTCTCTTTTTCTTGCTCCTCCATATGTGGTTTCTCCGATCATTTTCTTCATTTGCTTCCATGCCCTTGGTAATTTTTGGTAGTCATAAGTCCTTTGAATAGCTTTTGGATAGAGAACTATAGATGCTTGCATAGCTTTCTTTGTTACCTTTAGGGTTTTCCTTGAAATCCAAGCTTGTTGATGATGTCTTTGGGATTCAATGAGCTTCCTTGGTACCCAAGGAATAGTCCTTGAATTGATTGATTTCTTGTTGAATGCTATTTGGCTTGAATTCTTTGTTCTAGGGTTTCTCAATTGTGACCATCATTGAATTGATTGATACTCCTTAAGTTTCTCTTTGTGAATCCATGTTTGCTTGATTCTGTTGGCTTGTTATTTTTTGGTTCTTCTCAATGTTCTCCTTTACAATAATTCTCTACTCTCCTCTAGAGAGATGATAACCTCACTATTGATCTCCAAAAGACTTCCTTGGGAAGGCAGGATAGGTTTTGTAACTAAAGTAGAACAAGGGTTGTGGTGAATAGAGAATATGGATTGAACAATGGATTCATTTGGATAAGACTCCTCCTTAGGATCTATGTCATGCATAATTTTTACACATTAGGATTTTTTGTTTTGGTGATAAACAGAGGCTTTTCATCTAGGAGGCTAAAGACTTGTCTATGTTCTACTTTGGTAGCTATGTACCCTTCTGCTAGATTTATAGTAACTTCACATTCATACATCCAGTTTTGCCCTAGTATAAGCTGTTTCAATAAGCTAGAGTCTTGATAGACTAAGAGTTTATGTTGCATGGTGTTATTCCCTAGGTGCAAAGATAGGGTTACTTCTCTTAGCCACTTAATTGTAAGACAATAGTTATGCAATATAACACGGGAGTAGTAGCAGAGAATATAACAGATATAGAAGAATCTCAACAATTTTCTACTAACAACAAGTACAAAGATGATGGTGTTGTCCACCCATGCGCTTTCAAGGTAGAGCTTAAATGGTGATCTAGACAACTCTAGATAGGGAGATACAAGGTAAAGGTATGTTGGCTCAATTCAATGGCTTAGGTAGTGCAGAAGTCATGTATATATAGGATCATGGGTGGCCTTCCGTGGATGGCTACACATGGGTGGTAGAGCATGGGCAGTCATTGCCTGCGTAATTGCCATAGAGGACTTAGGCCGGCTGAACCGACCTAGCAAATATAAATGATTTTTGACCCTGGTAACTCCCTTTCCTTACAATACCTTACATGGTCCAATATGACCTTCATCCAACATGCAAGTTGGGATTCCCATCAATAGGGTAATGCACACTTGGCTTCTCTGCATAATGGAGGCCCTACAAAATGTGCATACAATCATTAGGGGTAGACATTGATCATATACTAACACCCCCCCTCAATGTTTACCAAATGATAAATCAAGTAGGTCTTGGTCTTTTGCCCATTTGTTGAAGATGTCTATTGAGCTGCTCTCTTCTAAGTGCTTTAGTGAATATGTCAGCAGAATTTGCCTTTCTTGGGCTATATTCTAGCTCCACAATTTCATCTTCAATTAGCTCACGAACATAATGGTACTATACTTCTATATGCTTTGTGCAAGCATGAAATATTGGGTTCTTTGCAATGGATACAACTTTGATTATCACACTTGAATACAGTCGCCATATTTGATGGAAAGGCTAGATCTTCAAGAATTCTCCTTAACCAGACTACCTCATAAGAAGCAAAACAAGCTGCTTTGTACTCTACTTTAGTGGAGGAGAGTGTAAGAGTTGGTTGCTTCCTACTTACCCAAGAAAATATTCCTAAACCAAGTGAGAAACAATATCCAAAAACTAATTTTCTTGAATCACAATCTCTAGCCCAATTCGAATCACAATATCCTTGAAGTGTATCACCTGTGTTATAAAAAATACCAAAATCCAAGGTTCGTGCAATGTACCTTAGAATTTGCATTCAAGCATTCCAGTGACTCTCCTTAGGGTTGTTGAAAAACCTACTTAACACTCCAACAACATAGCAAATGTCTGGTCTAGTGTTGCACAGAAAAATAAGACTTCCAACGAGCTTCGTATACTTCTTAGCATCTAGATCAGGCATGTTATCTTCCATAGATGGCTTATAATTTACCTCCATAGGTGTGCTAGTTGGTTTGCAATCCATCATTCCAAATGCCTTGAGAATTTCTTTTGCATATTATAGTTGTGAGATTAAAATGCCATCCTTGCTTTTCCATACTTCAATTCCTAGAAAAAAATGGAGTAGACCTAAGTCTGTCATTTCAAACTTAGTTCCCAAGCTTATCCGAGTTTGATTGATAAGTTCTTGATAATCTCCTGAAATGATCAAATCGTCTACATATACAATGACAACAACTATCTTGCTATCCCTTTTCGTTACATACAACTTAGCATCAGAAGTACTTCTTTCAAAACCCATATTCTTAAAAACATTATCTATCCGTTGGTACCAAGCCCATGGAGCTTGCTTAAGTGCGTACAAAGCTTTCTTCAACCTGCAAACTTTATTTTCTGAATTGGGCACCTCAAAACCTGGTGGTTGAAATACATATACCTTGAGGTGACCATTCAAAAATCTAGATTTGACATCGATCCAGAAAATAGGCTAGGCCTTTTGTGCAGTTACTGCAAGGATCGTTCGAATAGTTGGCATGCCTGTTGTTGGTGCAAAAGTTTCTTGAACATCGAATCCTTTTATTTGTCTATGCAACTAATCTTGCCTTATACTTTTCTAATGTTCCATTTGCTTTATACTTAGATTTCCAAATCCATTTAGTACCTATTACCTTCTTCTTTGGCGGCAAGTCAATTAGATCCCATGTATCATCTTTGAGTATACTATCGTAGAGTGCATTGCCGCTCTCCAACTTAGATCAGCAAAGGCTTCTTCAATGGTGTTAGGTTCCTTTATCGATCCCATGATATCTGTCATTAAAACCATATTAACAATAAGTTCTAAGTCTCTTCTTTGCTCCTCTATTCTCTTTGATCTTTGTAATCCATCTGAGGGTGGTTCTAGTACATCTACATGTGGATTGTGATCATCCAAGAGCTGTTGTTCCCACTTTGGTAGTGGCTTATGTTGTGCAACTACAACTAGTTGGCTTTTTACTGAGAAAATTTCTCCATCATATGTTTCCTCCTCCTCAACTTTAACCTGTCTTTGGATAGGCACAAGGTGAGATATTTGTCCGTTTGATGAGATAGTAGATTTACCTTTATCTTCTTCTAAGTGTGGTTGTTCATCAAACAACACATCTCGTAACTAAAATCTTCCTTGCCTTAGGATCCCACAACCTGTATGCTTTAGACTCTTCACTATATCCTAGGGAGACATACTTTTTACTTTTTCAATCCAACTCTGATCTTGTTGAATCAAGAATATGTGCATAACAGAAACAACCAAAAATTTTGAAATGCAAAACTAAAGGCTTTTTACCATAAGATGCTTCTTGAGGAGTCATCCCCTTTAGTGCTTTCATGTAGCTTCAATTAAGGATGTGGACTAGTGTATTGACTACTTGTGCCAGTTCAAGTACTGTCCTATTCCTATGCTCAACAACGCCATTTTGTTGAGGTGTATGAGATGTTGTAAGTTTCCTTTTGACACCATGCTCCTTACAGTAATTATTGAATTCTGTCGACAAGAGTTCACCTCCTCTATCTGTTCTAAATTTCTTCAGTTTCCTTCTTGACTCATTTTCCACATACTTATGCCATATTTTGAATTTTTCAAAAGCATCAGCCTTTTATTGAATGAAATAAACCCACATCTTTCTACTATAATCTTCGACTAACAACAAAAAGTAGGAAGATCCTCCTAAAGCAGGTATAGACATTTTACTTCAAAGATCAGCATGTACCAACTCTAGAGGAGCTTGAGATCGATTACTGGTCTCTCTTAGAAATGTCTTTCATTGTTGCTTGCCCATCATACAAGCTTCACAAGGTTCCTGCAACTCTGAAAATGCAGGCAAATGAGCAATCATCCTTGTTCTTTGCAGCTCCTTCAAAACTGCAAATTTGAGATGCCCAAATCATTGGTGCCATAACCTTCTTACATCTCTACTTATATAGCCGTTAAGGCACTTAAGTCATACAAGTTATCACATCTTACACCTTTACCTACAACATTACTTGATGAATCCATGATTTCTACACCACTCGTATTGAAGTGAACTTCGAGTCCACGATTTGTTATTGCAGAAACTGACAACAAATTTCTTTTAAGTGTAGGTACATAGAGAACATTGGATAACTTTTTCTCAACACCTAGGGAAGTGATAAAAGAGATGGTTCCAGATCCTTCTAGTGGACACTTGGAGTCATTTCCCACCACTACATTTATGGATTCCGGTAGAGGCACTAGGGAACTATACCAATCTTTTTTTACTCGTTATATGGCGAGAAGCTCCACTATCTAAAATCCATGGTTTATCAATATGAGCTTGAGCAGATGATCATACCTCTTCAATAGCTACCCATAACCAGTTCGGTGTTGTTTGTAGACTCTTTGATCTTGCACAATGATTTTACAGTCCCATTTCGCTCATCAGCTTGCTTCTTTCTGCAATCCTTGATGGCATGGCCTTTCTTTTGACAATAGAAACGATCTTGCATGTACTTACTTAGAGATTGATATCCACAATGTGTACCGAATTTGAGCTCTTTTTTCTTAAGATATCAACCATAATCCTTTTGCAATATTGTAACAAATAAAAATGATTAATGATTAGTGTTTTAGATAAAATAAAAAATATAGTTTCAATAATACATATACTTACAAATGTAACAACAAAACCATGATGGCACATTTGACCTAAGTGTGACATATGACCTATCTCAACTCTCTTCTTTGTAGCAACCTGTGTGTATTCAATGAAACAATAGTACATAGATTAAATGTAAAATATTTGTAAAACATATGTGAATCATAAATCATAGTAATATAAAATATTTTGTATATCTTTTGTTGAGGAAATGATTCTTGAAGACGTAGCTGTCTACAAAAATATTGCCACATTTGAGGTGGTATGTTAGCTTTTCTCTTCCCTTTTTTTTAACATACATTATCTCTTGTTATTTTAATCTCAAACAAAAAAAAAGATCACTAAATTAAAAAATTTTAATTCATAAACATGCATACACACATACATACACTTACACATCCATACATATACTTACACATACATACATAAACTTACACATACATCCACACACTTACACATACATACCTACATATACATGTAGACATACATACACATACACACACATACACATGCACACATATATACATACACACACATACATAGTACATACATACACATTTATAAACATGCATATAGTACACATACACTTACACATACATACACTTACACATACATACACTTACACATACATGCATACACTAACACATACATACTAACACATACATGTATACACACATAACATACATGCATACACATACACACACATATACATATACACACATAGATAATAAATATACACACATTTATAAACATACCTATACACCCATACATAAACTTATGCATACATGCATACAATTACACATGCATACTTACACATACACATACACATACACATACACATACACATACACATACACATACACATACACATACATACACATATATATACATACACATACACACTGACACATACACATACATACACATACACATAAATACACATACACATACATACACATGTAAGAAAGTAACCAAGAATAGTGAGACAACAAAATATGATCGGTAGGTAGAGTGGTGAAAAGCATAACACACTAAAAGAAATTTATAGAGAAAGAGAGATAGGGAAGTCAGATTCTTAAATTACTAACAGTAATCTATATACAATGATGACATTTTCCACCCGTGCACTCTCACTATGGAGCTTCAATGGCACTCTTGAGAGACTCTGAACAAAGGGCTTTATAGAGCTTATAGTTGAGATTTCACCATAGTAGTCGGGGCACCTAATCCTATGATTTAGACATGATCATCGAGCTGGCCTGATGCTATGATCTAGCCGTAACCATTAGGATCATCTGTAATTTGGAACTTAATGAATTAACTAGCTATCGGATTGGGTAAACCATCGGAATGAACCACCAAACTACCAGACTATCAGAGTCACCATAAATTCCAAACTCATTGACTACCGAACTGTCACATCTCCAAAATTCTAGTGTGATTGGAGTATACAACCTGCCTAGCCTACTGACTAGACTCACATGGATCATTTAGTACCTTTGTTGCTCTCATGCACACCTCATAAAAAATGTCCAATCTCTCTTAGAATGGCTTCTCCTCATAATGGGGGCCGTACAACTTTGAGCATCATGGATCATTTTTAGTCACATGTGGGTGGAATATTGGGTATATCTAACACCCGCCCTCAATGTCCCCCTATAGTGAAATACCTTCTTGGTCCAATGCCAAGCTTTGAAAGATTTCCATATAGTTTCCCTCTCTTTAGAGCCTTAGTGAAAATGTGTGCTCCATTTTCATCTCTTTGGCAATAGCTCACCTACATGACTCTGTCCTCGATCAATCCTTGCACATAGTCGATTTCTATGTGTTTAGTATGTGCATGACAAATAAGATTCTTGACAATGGCTATGCGACTCTGGCTCTCACAGTTCAACCTTCTAGCCTCTTTTCCTTGAATTCCTATATGCCATAGGATCCTTCTCAACCATAGTGCTTCACATGCAGCAATACATGCTACTTTGTACTCAACTTCGGTAGAAGATAGTGCTATGATCAGTTGATTCTTATTGATCTAAGAAATAATCCCCAAACCTAAAGAAAAGTAATATCCAAAAAATATTTTTTTTAGAATCAATATCTCCTCCCCAATCTGAGTCACAGTATCCGCTTAGAGATGATCCTTCACTATAAAGAATACCATACTCAATGGTTCCTTTGAGGTACTTGACTACCCACGTGCATGTCGTCCAATGCGTTAGACATGGATTATTAGAAAACCTGCTTACTACATGAACAACATACGAGATATCCGGTCTACTATTACACATATAGATGAGACTTCCAACTAATCTCTTGTATCTTCCAACATCCACCGGAGGTGAAGTATCTCTGATAGATAATTCTGTGTTGACCTCCATCAGTGTAGAAATTTCCTTGCAATCCCCCATGTTGAATGCCTTCAACACCTACCTTGCATATGTTTGTTGTGAAATAAAGATCTTCCCTAGTTCACATCGGATTTCAAGACCTAAGGAGTAATATATTAATCCCAAATCCATCATTTCATAAACTCAAGGCATCTTTTGTGTGTTTAAGAAGTGCATCATCATTTTTGGTCATCACAAGGTTGTGTACATAGAGTACGAGCACAATTGTCTTCCATCCTATCTTTAAAACATACAAATTAGCATCAAATGCACATCTTTTGAATTTGATATCCATAACATACCTATCTATCCACATGTATGATGCTCATCGGGCCTGTTTCAGCCCATACAATGCCTTTTTTAGCTTACGTATTTTATTCTCTAAATGGGGAGCCTCAAACCCTAGTGGCAAAGACACATATACCTCCTCCTTGAGGTTTCCATTTAGGAACACTGATTTGACATCCATGTGGTAAAGTTCCTATCGTTTATGTGCAGCCACAGCTAATACTAGCCAAGTGGTAGTCATCCTTGTTGTTGGGGCAAATGATTCACCGAAATCAATGTCTTCAAATCTCCAATAGCCCTCTACAACAACTCTAGCCTTGTATTTCTCCAAAGTACCATCAAACTTGTATTTTAGCTTCTAAATCCACTTAATGTTGATGACCTTCTTCTTTCGAGGTCGCTCCACTAGCTCCCAAGTCCCATTCTTCATGATATTGTTGCATTTTGTTTGCATAGGAGTTCTCCAATTAAGATCTTGGAGTGCTTCTTCCACACTAGTCAGCTCGCTTGCTTGTTCGCCAATAATCTCAGCCATCAATGCTAAGTTTACAATATGGCCCTCTCTCTGTCCCTATTCATCTATTCTCTATGACCACTTTGGACCATCGACAACTTTTTCTAATGATTGTGGGATGGGATTTGCAGAATCATAGAGTTGCCTCACCCAAAATGGCAATGGATTTTCCACTTGAGTGACAATAGGTTGGTGATTTTCTGTCTCATCATCTAAGGATGATGCTTCCTTCTCTTCTATAGAAGGGCTATCTCTTGGGCCAGGATCACATTGCATTACCTCTTCGTTCAATGATAGAATGGAAAATTCCTTTTCCTATTCAACCACATGTGGTTGCTCCTCCTTGAACACCACATCGCAACTCGCTATGATCTTCTTTCCCATCGGGTCATAAATCTTGTAAGATTTCTTCTCTTCATAGTACCCTAAGAAGATAAATTTGGTGCTTTTTGGTTGAAACTTGTTCCTCTCTTTATCTTTATTGTGTACATAACACTCACTTCCAAATACTTTGAAATGGGAAACAAAAAATTTTCTACAAGTGTATGCCTCTTGTGGGGTCTTTTCATCAAGTGCCTTAGTGTAGCTTCAATTCAAGATGCAAAGGGTAGTGTCGATAGCCTCTACCCAAAAATGATTAGGCGATCCTTTTCCCTCCAATAACACCTTGCGATCTCCATGATCATTTGATTCCACCATTCAGAAACACCAATTTGTTGAGGGCTATGCCCCACTGTGAGTTCATGCTTGATTCCTTTTAAATCATCAAACTCTATTGATGTGGACTCACCACCACCATCCATCTTGAATTTCTTCATCTTCTTCCTTGTTTCAGTTTCAACAAGCTAAAGCCATTCTTTAAACTTACCAAAAGCTTGACCCTTAGCACAAAAAAAGTACACCTACATCTTCTTGCTAAGTACAGGTACATCTTTTTGCTATAGTCGTCGATGACTAACATGAAGTAGGAAGATCCTCCCAAGGCTTGTGTATGCATTCTTCTACACAAGTCAACATGCACCAGATCTAGAGGACGGCTTGCTCTATTCTTGCTTACCTATGGAAATTTCTTCCTCCACTGCTTGCCATCATACAAGCTTCACATGGTTCTTTCATCTGTGCAACCAAAGGCAGGTGAGCAACCATACCTTTTAGGTTCATCTCTTTTAGTATCGAGTACCCGATGTGGCTGAATCTCTCATGATAGATCTTACTTGTGCCCACACTTTTTGTGGTTGTAAGAGCAGACAACTCGCATAGGTTATTTCTCCTTATTTTGGTCTCGATAACATTGTTGTTCCGATCCAAAATCTCAAAGTCTTGTCTTGTTGAAAGACACTTGATGACCTTGATCAGTTATAGAAGCTACTGAAAGTAAATTTCATTTGATTTGTGGAACATAAACATATTTGAAAGCTTTCTAATGTCCCTTTTATAGTTAATGAAAGACATCATACCTTTTTCCTTAACACGGCATCTTGCATTGTTGCCTACCTTTACCATGATGGGTTCCTTTAGAGGTTGTAGGAAACTATATAGGTCTTTTTTGCTCACCATGTGATGAGAGGCACCACCTTCCAATACCCATGAGTCATCTGTAGTTGAATCTTTAGCTGAGGAACACATTTCCTCTACTGTAATAAACAAGTCATGCTCGGATTCGACGCTATTGGAAAATTGCTTTCCCTTACCACTTTTTGAAGGGCCACTCTTTTCCTCTACCTTCTTAGTCTGACAATCTTTGATTCTATGGCCTTTCATCTTGTAGTGGAAACACTCTTCCTTGAACTTCATCTCGTCCTTCTTCTTTTTCCCCATCTTTTGGAGAATCGAGTTTGCCACCTTTGGCATTTACCAGTAATGAAGCTTCTCCTTTGTTGTTGTCATTCCCTTCCTTGAGCTGGAGCTCCTCCTCCATGAGTAAGGCACTAAATTCTTCAAAGGTTAGTGGTTGTGGTATGATCTAGGTATTGAGGGTAGTTACCTGACCATCAAACTTTGGTAGAAAAACTCAAAGACAACATCGAGATACCTCCTCACTTGACTTTAGTACACCTACTCCTATCATTTGATCTTGTAGATTCTTTATGAGAGTGATAAACACTTCATCAATCTTCCCATCAACAAACCTCTCCACTGCTAATTGATTCTCCAAGTTTTGAATTTGTGTTTGATGTCAAGTTTCATATTCATTTCTCAATATGTCATGCCTCACATGCCTTTGTGGTGTGCTGAATAAGAGTCAGAACACTATCAGAAGTACTTGTAACTGATTAAAGAGTGCATATGCATACATATGCTTCCAAGCACATAAAAGATCAACATTGAGAGGAATCACTCGGTTAGGATCATTTGATTCAGGTGTTTCTTGGGGCTCACAATTAGTTCCAAGTATAGTCTCGAGAAGCTTATAAGAGACAATTATACCAGTGATCTTAAACTTCCACAAGGTGTAACATGTACTGTCGAGTTTACCTTTCCTGAGGGATGGTGGTCCTATCCACAATGTTTGCATGATTGGCATGATTACTACTCTCATTTTTGTTCCACATACTCCTGCTAATGAACCACCTTGATTCCCAATAGTAGATGATGACACACTGCTTGACATCTTCTCTCTTAAGTTGTTCAAAGACTTCTCTGACTTTTGCATTTTCGCTTATACAACACTCAAAATCTCCTAAGCTTTGATACCATGTAAGAAAATAACCAAGAATAGTGACACAGTGGAATATGGTTGATAGGTAGAGCAGTGAGAAGCAAAACATACTAAAAGAAATATACACAAAAAGAGAGATAGAGAACTGTGATTCTTAAATTGCCAACAATAATGTATATACAATGATGATTAGCCTACTAACTAGACACACATATATCAGCGAGTACCTTTGCATGTCTCATGTAGACATCATCACAAATGTCAAGTCTCTCATAATGGCTTCTCCTCATTATGGGGACCATATAACTTAGAGTGCCATGGATCATTTGCATTCACACATACATAATAAATACATGCACCTTTATAAACATGCATACACACATACAGACACTTACACATACATACATATACTTACACATACATACATATACTTACACATACATACATATACTTACACATACATACTTATAGATACATGTACATATACACATACACATAAATACAAATGCACACATACACATACTCTCATACACACAAATTCACATACAGAGATACACATGCATACACACATAGATAACATACAAACATACACATACACATACACATATATACATACACAAACATATGCACAAACATACATACACATGTCGTACATTTATGATTTTGTACATGTATTTATATGTTAGAATGTGTATCTGTTTATATGTGAATCTAAGTGTATGTGTAGATGTGTACATGTGAATGTGTATGCATGCAAATAATCATATTATTAATATCTAGTACCTTCTTTTTCTACACTACTAGGTTCTGATCAATCAGAGGAAATTGCACCACTGTCTCCAAATTGTGCAAGGACTACTTACTTTACATATATCAAACTTATAATTCTAATATTTGATAGATACATACATGATTGATATATGTTGTTTGTTCTTATATTATAGTCATATTTTGATCAATAAGAGGGTATTCCACCACCTTCTATCCATACAACAACACATGTGCCATCGGATAGGAATTATAATGATTTTACTTTCAAGAGCATATTGGATGTTGGTGTAATTCTTGTTGTGATATGTATCGAATACCAAAATTGGAATGTATTGAGCATGAGGCA
The DNA here is from genome assembly GCA_020310875.1 of Ceratopteris richardii. NCBI lineage: Eukaryota > Viridiplantae > Streptophyta > Polypodiopsida > Polypodiales > Pteridaceae > Ceratopteris > Ceratopteris richardii. The sequence continues at coordinate 55,957,939 of CM035434.1, forward strand.
AATTACGGTATTTTTGAGCATGCATCACCACTTGGTCAATGTGATAATGTTTGGGTATGTATTGATTGCATAAATTAATGCCATTATTTTATTTGAAAATAATATAAAAAATTAAATTATACTTAATATAAAAGCTCCTAATAATAATGCTAATATACCTCGTACAGATCACAAACATGTAGATTATCAATTACAAGCCAAGGTTTCTCAAAATCCTCTACCTCTTAGTTTACATATTGAAACCATTGGAGATTATCCATTGCCAACTCATCATCGTCCTCTAGTAGAAACATATAATAGAAGAAGATATGGAGGATGGTATAGAGGACCATTTCCTTTAGATGGAGCGGATTTTAACTTTTGAGGTTATCACTATATAATTTCTCCCTAATATATCTAATATTAGATGGGAATCAATGTGTATCATGATAAATATTCTTTAATGACTTGATCATAGTTGCAATGTTTGTATGATTTCACAAGGGGCACATAATCTCAATTATTATTGGATTCAAGAGGCAAAATATGTCTTATATAAAAGATGTATAAGTATATCTCATATTAGATGTGCTGGAAGGTGAAAATCAATGTAGATCATGATAGATATTATTAAATAATTTTTTTGCCATTTGAGTATTTCTATGGCTGCACAAAGGGTACAAAATCTCGATTATTATTGGATTGAAAAGGCATACAAAATATATTTTATATAAAAGATGCGTAAATATATGTGTATTAGATGTGCCAAAAGATGAGAATCAACGTGGATCATGATACATATTTGTCACTCGCTTTGTTGCCATCTAAGTATTTTTATGGTTTGACAAAAGGTAGCAAAACTTCAGTGTGATAAAATTCAAGAGGCATAAAAAATATATGTTATTTAAAAGATGTATAAATATATCTAATAATAGATGTGCCAAACGGTGGGAATTCATGTGGATGATGATAAATATTGTTTGATGAATACATACATATACATACACACATATACATAAATGCATATACACATACATATATGCATAAATACAGAGATGCATACACACATACAAACTCGCACACATACTCAAAAGACAACACAATAAATTAAAAACATATATATCACACAAAAGAACCTACCACTTATCAAGGACCAAATATTTCACAATTTACATACAATCAAATCTATGATAGAGTACTAATGGCATTGTTCAGTGCTCCGAAACCCTCTCAAGGATCCATAAAAAGATTGATCCAAGCTAACTAGGAGTTTCAAAACCTTTGCATTAATCACATGCTAATCATGCGCATTACTTAGCTACTCATTTGTACTATTTTTTGTGATCTCAAAAGTGTAATGGTTGACCAAGAACACCCTTGTTTTGTTTCTTAAGTGAGAAAATGGTTCCAAAACAATCAATCTTCACCTATGGGTGATAGTTAAACAAGCTTTTGCTGATAGCTAACCAAGAAAGATCAAGCATATGTATCTAAAAATATGGACTGGTAAGTCTAGCAACCTATTTGATGCTTCAATTCAGGTTGTGAAGATGGCCATACACACTATTCACTCGCATGTGTTAGATAGTGTTTACCTCGTAGTTCTTTGTTGTGAGACCTCAAGGGAAGATTATGATATTACTTTTCTAATCTTTGGTATCCATCCATATACGAGAATGAATAATTTTGCAACCTTCAATCTTGGTACATATACCTCAATAAAGAATTTCCCATGGGAGGAAACCTTTTTTTCTCTATCCATCACTGTGTGCAAAAAGCTTTAAAGCTTAAAACCCAACCTAATACATGACCGTGACATGCACCACTTTTCATTGAACTTTGTAGATGGACTAATGTGATTATAAAGGAGAGAGGAGCCACTACAACAGAATTGGGGTCCTTCGAAATTCATGTCTAAATATATATCACTATGAGAACATGGGTTTTTTATGTGTTTTGTCGATATTATGATCACTATAAATATCTAAAAGTGAGTCGGCAGTTTTTGTAGTTTCCCGCAGGTAATGGTCACGATATTAGTCCATAGGTTAATTGGAAACAAAGGCGAGAAACTAATCATTTTAGGCAAGAAACTAATCATTAATTTTTTTGCTAAAACAAGTGGCAAATAAAAGTCAGTCACAATATCATGAGTCACAATAAGTCTTTATACTCTAAAGAAATGAAGAAACAATATTCATTCTCCCAAGCTTGTGCACGCTTATGTAGGCCTATGTATGCATAAGTTTTTACAACACGAATTTGCATATCCTACATTAAGAAAAATCATTGTGATGCTATGGAGATACAATATTGAAATGTGTGGTCTATAATGTAGGAAAATAGTATGAGGAGTTAGATGTGTGTTTCATTGGCTATGCTAGGGAAAACACACGCTTAAAAATCACATCATGTAAATAGATCAGCATAGGGATGTCTCTCCAATTCTTGATCGAGATACGATTCCATTATCAAAAGTCTATTATTGTTCTCCACAAGTATCAAATTTACGTCATCGTCTCCTCTACTATACTTTTCATGGGATGCTTGAGTATTCTCATGTTCTTGTTTAAAGCAATTTCTATCATATAATGCTCCATGGCATTTGAAGGAGTCATTAGATCTAAATCATGTATAATGTCTAGTATATCATGACCTTAAAATCTTTTTTCCTTCTTGGATCCACTTATATGACACATCAAAAATTTTTAGTAACATTATCTAGAACAAAAACTTTTTGTTTGCATTGTTCAAGAAATGCAAACATGTAAGAATCATCTTACCAAAAGTTTATTGAATCTATTTATACAAAACCACTAGCGTCTCTTCATATAATTGCATTTTGTCTAGCCATAATCACTTTAAACCATTTGACATCAAATTGAAACATATTAGACCATAAAAAATAAAGTGTCAAGATAGCTTTTATCATACCAAAATACTCTAAATTAGAGATTTGATCATTCTTATCTTGTGCACTTGCTCTGTTTGTTTGCATGAAGCTCACAAGTATACTACAATTAGTGGTATGACCTTTATGGTCCTCCTTAATTCAAAAAGGTTTTCCGTATGATCATAATGCATTGTATCTATGATAGCTCCAATCACAGTTAAAGTAGCTCATTTCCATCCTCAGATATGATTAGGCTTGATGCACATGCTTTAGAAATGGTTGTTTAAACCTATTCGTTAATTGGAACTTAAGGTAATATAGCTAATTGATCCAAATAAGGCAACACTCTTGTTCTCTGACATGTTGAAAAACAAGTCAACCTTGCTTATTGTAGCTCAAGCATAAGCACTACCTCCTTTACTTGTCAATCGGCGGAGATGTGAGGACCGGTATTAAGACCATGAGCAAGTGAAGGCACAAGTGCGTGAGTGAAAGCACACAAACATGCACACACATACACACACACACGCACATAAGGTAAGATCAAAGAGAGGAACAATGGAAGGACTTCGATTGCAAAAGAGTTCTCTTACAAAAGGTCTATTCTCTAAGATCTAACCTCAAAAATGAGCTCTCTATCTCTTTTTATAGTTTTTTTAGTAGTTTTGGCCCGGTCCAGAGCTAGTGTCCGGCCTAGTTAAAATTTAGGTTCTAGGGCTTATTTGAGGGCTCAAACTAAGTCTAAAAATTATGAAAATTGCTAGGACAATGCTTCTAATAGTCCTCAAGCTAAAGGACTCCTCGGCTTGAAATAAATGGAGTTATAAAAATATGAAATTGTATTTACAATGGCTTTTAGTGATGAAAATCACTATTTTTATAGGGATTTCTTCTGAAAATTTGACATACACTTCTTGGAGCTCCCCACTTGCTCCTTCTTCTTATGTGTCCACTTCTTTCATGTGCTTCTATGCTTTGTCCATAACCTTGAGCTTTAACACTCCCCCCCCCCTCTCGAGTATGTCGTCCCTAACAGACCCTTGTTGTAATGGTTGTTCTAGGTAGTGCTTTGAGAGGTAGTGTTCATTTTGTAGAAACAAGAGCCTTCTATCTTCCAAATGTGGCAAGATCAAGTGGCCAATTCTTCATTTGTCTCTTTGAGCCTGTGCAAGTTGTAGTCCCATGATATGTGCTTCATCCTCGGATTCCAGCATGAATGTGTCATTGTGAGTCTCCATTGATGGCCTCTAGATCTTCCAAAGGTGATGTTCATGGGAGTCATGCCAGGTACTTGTAACCCATAATGAATGATGGGTAAGTGTGTTTGTGCATGGGTTGAGTAAAATATGTGCCTTGTGCACGGCCTTATAATGTAGCCCTATGCATGCTTACTTGGAAAATTCATTGGAAGAAGTATGGTGCAAAAATTGGGGTTCTTGAGCTAAGTGCTCAAGGGTATGCTGACGAAGAGGTTTCCTAATCTATCATGGTTATGGTGTCGCCAGAGTAAGGATACTTACCAAGGTGAAGGGTCGATCGATGTTTATCTCTTCGTGTTGTACACCCGGCATTTGTGATGGAACATTGTCGATGAATGTTCGTGTTGATGGTCCACTGATGAAAAATGTTTTTGAGTGTCTAGTCCTATGTCCTCTTTGAAAAGCAACATTTGCCAAATACTGAGAATTGAATTTCTTTATATTCCTTGACAAACAACATTGGGTAACTACACCAAGCTTAGTTTCACATATTCTCTTTAGCTCATCATAAGCAAGAGTCTTCTCACCTAGTATACGTACAAGGATTTTCAGGGTACCAAATCACCCCTTGTAGATATCTCCTTGGATGCTCTCCTCATATATTAGTTAAGCATCACTCATGTTGCGGACCTTCAAGCTCCTCCCTCCTACCATGGTAAGGTGAAACAATAGTTGTGGATGCCATGTCCATGCCAAGTGCTTGACATCTACCAGATAAGGCAACAATAATATCATCTGCTTGTCAAGACACACTTCTATCCAAATTGATAAATACCCAGTAATCAATGGTTCCACCTTCAACTAAGCATGACTCATTCATGTTCCATGAGCCAAACCTGGGAACAAGTTCTTTCTCTCTCTTTTTTTCTTCTTCTTGTTTTTCTTTTTCTCTCTTTTTTTTTTAGGAACAATGTCACAAAACAAGAAGACAAAGGTTAGTATCAAAAAAATAGTTTACATGTGTCAATGTGCTCTTGTGCATGGGACTCACAATTGTGCCTATGTATGTAATGTGGCCCTATATTAATGCATACTTTGAAAATGCATGACCTGAATGGTGCAATAGAGAGGGTTGTGCAAGGAGCACATGGTTGTCGCTTGTTGAGGCTTTCGATGTTATTTGCGGATGTTGATGCCATCTCTCTTGGAGGTATCCATTGGATCTCGAGATGACAACTGATCCTTCCTCCTTATATAGATCCATTTGAGAATGATCTGCGACTATGTAGTGAGCACCTTTGGCCTATTCATCCTTGGAGGGTTTCTTGACTGTTGTGTCCCTTGTGGTTGGCTTTCGGCTTCCAAATCCATATCCGTGATGATTGTCTTCTGACTCTTGTTGAAGAGGTGAGTTGGTCTACTTTTGTTCTTGAAGTTGGGTTCGGACCCTTCGCTCGCCTGGCTTATTTGTTGAGACTTTTCTCATGTGGGAGAGCATAGGCCTATGTGCATGTAAGAGTTTCTTGGGTACCCACATGTGTGATTGCCCTTGTGGAGCTGCAGCTAATTTTTTCGACACACAAACTTGTCGGATAGCTTGTGGTTCAGCTTGTCCTAGCTTCTCTTGTTCGTCTTGTGGACTAGTTGTCTTGCCCAGATGGTAATTGTTGTGGCAAGGTTGGTGGTTGCTCTCCTTTTCGTACCCATATCTGCTTCATGCCCGGCACTACTTGCTTCTTGACATCTCTTTGTGTACTTGATATAGTTGTTGTCCTATATTGTGTTGCTTTCCTTTTTGGTTGAGTTGTGGTTGCGGCATTAGTCCTTGCACGAGAGGAGGGTTCTTAAGCCGGTTCTCCCATGATTGAGTTCTTCTGGAATACAGAGCTTTTGAAACATACAACATCTTGTTCGTGAAGATCATTCTTAGAGGGACTAAGAGAGTGTGTGGTCCCATGATTTGTGAGCATGTAATTCTCTAATTCTAATGTAATGCATTGTTCTTGTACCCAAACTTGAAGAACTTGAGTTCTTAGATTTAAGTTGACTGCATCGTCATAGATCCAATCTTGTCCCAAGACAAGTGGCTCTATAAGGTCATCATTGTGACACACTAGCATTTTGACTATCATTGGAACATCTTGAAGGTAGATGGGAAGTTCCACCTCACCCAAACAAGGGGTTTCCACACCTCCCAATCCTATGAGATAGACTTCTATGGGATTGATGTTCAACTGCAAGTCTTGGTAGTAGGAAAGTCTAATTGCACTCCTTGTTGCACCTGAGTCAATCAATGCTTTCACAATCTCCACACTCTTTCCTTGTCCTATCTCTATGGTCACAAAGGGACTTCGGTCAACTATTTGAGAAGTAGTTATGCTCAAGTTTTGGCACATGTCCATGTGATATTTTGGGGCTTTTGAGTTGACATCTAGGCCTAGTCACCTTAACTTGTTCTTCCTAATGCGCTCTCTGGCCTCTACCTGTGCTTCTTCTTTGACCCTCAACTCTTCTTCTTTTCGCTTCTTTGTAGTGCTGAGTCTCATTAACATATCCTGAGTAAGAGGTTCTTGATATAGCTTGACTCTACATCCACTGATATAGTTTGGCAAGATGTTACCTTCTAAAGTAGTCAATTGAACCACACCACTAGTGGAAACTCTATTAATGATCATGGGTCCATATCCTCTTTTTTCCAATTTACGATCATGTTGCTTTAGTGTATACACTAGCACTAAGTCTCCCTCTTTCAATCCCTTATCTTTGATGTGTGCATCAATGTAAGCCTTTTGTCTTTTCTTTGCCGCATAGATGCCTACTGCCGCTCGTAACCTCGTCTCACCTAAGCATTCTAGATCAAAGATCCTATAGGACAATTCATGTCCATTCCACTCATTCTCTTGTGCTACTTTTAAAGTTGGGATCAGAAAGTCCAATGGTAGCACTGCATTTTGTCCAAAGACCATTTAAAATGAGGTGGCATTGAGTACCATTTTGTAGGCAACTTGGTAAGCCCAAACAGCATGATGAAGTTGTTTGTCACAATCAGAGCGTTTATTATTGACCAGTTTTGTCAATACATTACATAGGATCTTATTCGTGCTCTCGGCTTGTCCGTTAGCTTGTGGATGATAGGGGGCAGACTTCTTATGAACTACCGAGAATTCTTGGAGAAGGTTTTCAATAACTTCGTTCAAGAAGTGTGTACCTCTATCACTTGCTAACTCTATTAGTAATCCATATCTCGTGAACAAAGTCTCAAATAAGAACTTAGCCATCGTCTGAGCATCATTCTTTGTAGTGGCTTTCACTTCTACCCACTTTGTAAGGTAATCTGTGGCTACAATAATGTATTCTGTTGGGGGGTTAATAGGACCTACAAATTCTATATCCCACTTTGAGAATGCACGTCCTCCCATCATTGGTTCCAAAGGCATATCATCTTTTCTGATAGGATATTTTGCACGTTGGCATGTGTCACATTTCTTCACATAGGTATGTGCATCCATATGAAGAGTGGGCCACCAAAGCCCTGAGAATAGAATGGTCTTGATTACTTGATTAGGACCAAAGTGTCCACTTGCAACACCATTGTGTGCAATTTCTAAGACTTTCAAATAGTCTGATTCGTGAACACACAATCTTAGGTAACCATCTTTGCCTTTTCGATATAGGTTGTCTCCTACTAAGGCATAGTCTTGAGCCTCTTGCTCCATGCTTCGTCTTCTTGCTAGGCTAGCCTCTTTGGATAAGGTTCGCGATCTCATAAATTCTACCAACGGAGCACTCCAATCTAGAATTAATGATACATGATAAAGGGTGACATGCTCCACCGGGGGTTTCTCATGGCACACGGGAAAATTCTTAATCCATTCATGTATTTCTTTATCCATGCTAGGCCAATACACTCCTAAATGTTTTAGATTTTGCAATGTTCGTTGTTTAAAATAGTGATTTCCTAGCACTCCTTCATGGGCTTGTTGCAACCAACTACCATGTTCTTCATCCTCAACACAACAAGCTAGTACACCTTCTGTATCTTGTTTGTACATGCTTCTTGCCAATATTTGATAGTTTTGTGATCTTACACTTTGATCTTAATTTGTTTTCACATTCTTATTCGCGGGTCCAAAGTTTAGGACAGGTACCAACTTATTTTCCCATTTAGGAACAACTTCTAAATTGAACAGATAAGTGTCAAGTAGTTCACCAGACACTCCTTGTGGTGGCTCTCTTGAAGTAATGCGAGAAAGGTGATCTGCTCTAAGATGGGTTCTACCTTTCCTAACAAAAACTTCAAAGTCATATTCCATTAGTAAGAGGAACCATCTTACTAAGGGTCCGGTATTGCAAGGTTTATTGACCAAATATAACAAAGCTTGATGATTAGTGAAAAACTTGAGCTTGTTGGCCAATAAATAGTGTCAAAACTTCTTCACAGCATATACCATGCCTAAGCCCTCTCACTGAGTGGTGGTATAGTTTTGTTCAGCTGCAGTTAGCTGTGTGCTAGGATATGCTATGGGTAAATCTAAATTTCCTTCACTTGTGGGTTGTCCTAGCACACATCCTAAGGCACGATTGGATGCATCTACATGGACATGAAATTGTTTATTCCAATTAGGAGTAGTCAGTATCAGTGTTGTGCACAAACGTCTCTTTAGTTCATTGAAGGAATTTTCGCATTCATCGTTCCACTCAAATTTTGTTAGCAAGGCATAAAGAGGTTTGGCTATGATTGCATACATGTGGATAAACCTGTGGTAATATCCACAATGGCCCATAAAGGCTTGTACCTCTTTAACATTCCTCGGCCTTGGTAGCTCTACTATGGCTCTAACTTTATCCTCATCTATTGATATTCCGTTCTCTGAAACAATGTGACCTAAGATTTTACATTGTCGTACCATGAAAACACACTTCTTTGGGTTCAGACACACTCGATATTCTCTGCACTTGTTGAAGATCTATCTGAGCTCAGGGATGTGGTATCTTTTTTCTTGGGAATAAGCACATAAATCATCCACATATACTTCTAAGCTGTTTTACAAGAACTCTTTGAAGACATGACACATGAGCCTTTGGAATGTTGCAAGTGCATTGGTGAGCCCAAATGGCATCACATAAAATGCAAAGATTCCCCATTATGTGGCAAATGATGTCTTCTGTTCATCTTCTAGAGCAATGGCTACTTGGTTGTAACCTGAAAATCCATCAGGAAAGCTATAAACTTCCTTGCCTGCCACATGCTCCAATAGGTGTTCCGTAATTGGAAGCAGATAACTATCTCTATTCGTAGCAACGTTAACTTTTTTAAGGTTAATACACGCTCGCAACTTCCCGTTGTTCTTGGGCACCACTACAATGATGGGACACCCATTCAGTATGCTCAATCTCATAGATAAATCCAGCTTCAATCAGCCTGTTAATTTCTTCTTTTATTTTAGCTGCATAGGTATCATTATATGTGTAGGGCTTTTGTTTGGTGGGCTTGGCATCAGCGGTCATGGGAATCGTATGAGAGTGTATGCTTGGATCTACCCCCTTCAAGTCTATATAGTGCCACGCAAAAACGTCCCTATATTCCCTTAATAGAGCTACAAGCTCTGCTTCTTCTTTTGCACTTAGGTCATCTCCTATGTACGTACATCTCTCTTCATTTCCTTCAACGGTTACTACAATTTTTTTGGTCTTTTCTTTGTTATCATATGCTTCTCCTATGATGGACTCTCTCTTAGGCATTCATACCAATTTTTCGATCGTCCACTTCATATTTCTTGAAGTTTTCCTGGTACTTCAAACAATTATTCCTCCTCTTCTTGTTTCACACCTTTTCTTTTCTTTTTCTTTTGGCCACTCTCACTTCCATCCTTTGAATTTACTGTTTTAATACTTGTGAGAGGTTCTTCTTCTTTTTGGGTAAACACCCGTATATCTTTTAGATAGTGCTTCTCTAAGTTAAAGCAACTATCCATCACAATGGACTCTAGATCGTCGTCATTCTCTTCTTCTTCTACGACATCATTAGGGTCACATTCTTCTAGCAAGGGCTAACACATGAACACTGAAATATCATAAGCCTCCTCATCACAATGCGGTGTCCATTGTTCTTCATTGACTGCAATGTCCATGGTAGCTAAGATTTCTGCCCAACCATGAAGCTCAAATTCCTCATCTGGAAAGATCATCGGTGTATAGGCTGGGTCTTTAATTGGTCTATCTCCTAGAGAATTTCCTTCTTTTCTTGCCTTTAAGCATTTTTCCTCTTCCTCCACAACCTTGCACATCCACAAAAGAGTATCTTCATGCAACCAGGATGGATCAGGTGAACTTCCAAAATGCACAGAGAGAGAATCTTCTCTCGCATTGTGGATAGGATTCCACTGTAGGGGTGGTACTCCTCTGAAGGTGTAATCCTTCAAATTGACCTTGGTGGTGACCTCTAAGTGTTGTAAGTACAAGGAGTTGGTTCCCCAATCCTATACTATTTGCAATTGTCGTAGGAAGGGTCTTCCTAGGATCATCTCAAAGACATTCTTTTTCTCAAAGTCACATATAGCAAATGTATGTTCAGACTCTACACCACAGGTGGTTAGAGTTATCCCTTCTAGCAATCCTAGAGGTCTTTCAAAATGACCGTCTGCCATTTGAAGCTTCATTCTAGTTGGTCTTAATGCTCTCATGAAAATCGTGATTTTGTGAAATCATGAAAATCGCAATGCCGAGCAACTGCAAAAATCACGATTTTGGGAAATCATGAAAATCACAATGTTGAGCAACTATGAAAATCGCGATTCTGGACACTTATGAAAATCGCAATTTTGACTAATCCCCTAAAAGGCAATTTTGATTGAAAATTGTGAAAAATGCGATTTTGAGTGAGCATCATGAAAAATATGATTTTGAGTGAGAATCATGAAAAACACAATTTTGAGTGAGAATCGTGAAAAACTCGATTATGAGAATGATCACAAAATCGCAATTTTGAATGAAAATCGTGTTTTTGACATGAAAATTGCGATTTTGAATGAAAATCATGTTTTATCAAAATCGTGCATGAAAATCGCGATTTTGAGAATGACCAAAAAATCACGATTTTGATTGAAAATCATGTTCTGAAAATCGCGATTTTGGATGAAAATCGTGATTTTGAAGCCACAACGAAGCGTGTTTTCACAAAATCATGTATTTTGCTGAAAATCGCCATTTTGAGCCCACTGAAAATCATGTCTTCTCAGAATCGTGTTTTTGAGAAATTGAGAGAATCACGATTTTGAGCACAACCAGAGAATTGCGATTCTCAGAATGAACCCAAAATCGTGTTCTTTTCAAAAAGATTTTAGGTGGGACATAGAAAATTGTATTTTTTTGAAAAAAATTGAATTTTATGAAGTCGTGATTTTCACTCAAAATCGTGTTTTTTGGTGGGAAATTCAAATTTCTGAGTACCGAGCAATGGCGAGCTCCGTATGTGTAGAAAATCATAAAAAACATAGGCACTTGCTCTCCCTTGCACCTCCTAACTCCTTCTCGCACAATAATGCATGAAAAATGGTATGAAAATGGCGAAAATGCACTAAAAGACAAGAAATTTCTATGAAGAAGAAGATGGATGAAGATGGTGATGATGATGATGAAGATGAAGAAGAAAAATCAGAAAATGAACAGAAATGACAGAGGTTTTATGTTCCAACGTCAAAAATCTACAATCTTACCATCACAATGCTTGTCCTCGAAGCTCTCTCCCCGGCAATGGTGCCAAAATTTGGTGTAGCTCAAGCATAAGCACTACCTCCTTTACTTGTCAATCCGCGAAGACGTGAGGATTGGTATGAAGACTGTGAGCAAGTGAAGGCACAAGTGTGTGAGTGAAAGCACACAGACATGCACACACATACACACACACACATAAGGTAAGATCAAAGAGAGGAACAATGGAAGGACTTCAATTGTAAAAGAGTTATCTTACAAAAGCTCTATTCTCTAAGAAGCTAACCTAATAAATGAGCTCTCTAGCTCTTTGTATAGTTTTTTGAGTACTTTTGGCCCTGTCTAGACCTAGTGTCCGGTCGAGTTTAAATTTAGATTCCAGGGCTTATTTGAGGGCTCAAATGAAGTCTAAAAATTATGAAAATTGGTAGGATGATACTTCTAATACTCCTCAAGCTCGAGGACTCCTTGGCTTGAACAAAATGGAGTTATAAAAATATGAAATGGTATTTACAATGGTTTTAGTGATGAAAATCACTATTTTAATAGGGATTTCTTCTGTAAGTTTGACATACACTTCTTAGAACTCCCCACTTGCTTCTTCTTCTTATGTGTCCATTTCTTTCATGTGCTTCTATGCTTTGTTCATAACCTTGAGCTTCAAAGCTTATGTTGTTTCTTCTCTTCTTCCTATAGATTGAAACATTTTTTATGCCTATACCTTGTGCCTCCTCTCTATATATTTCTCTACAATGCATACAATTCAAATTGAGTTTAGATGAGCATTTGCAATGGATTTTTCATCTATCTCTTTTGAAGAAATCTATTCAACAAAATTGAATCTCACTTGTTAGAAATCCCTTGAAAACAATTGAGAATATGAACTGAAGAAACTTGTGCCAACCATGATTTTTCATGGAAGATAACTCTTTTGTTCGAGTCAAAGCAATTTTATTTGATCAAATACATCTAGTTGGATTTCTAAAAGAGAAAATTATTGACTTTTACTCTTTGTAATTTCTCTTTTCATAGAACCCATGGTGACCATGAAAGTTTTTTATTATCCACAATACACCATAACTATGGCTATTTACCAATTGCTTTCAATCCCTCTCTTTATCCCCATGTATCTCTTTGTCCTTGAGCATTCTCAAAAAGAACTTGCCTATATTTTTAATAAGATGCATGGGATATATCAAGTGTTTGATCAATAATTGATCCAATATGCAGTCAAATGCAAAATAGATAGTCTGCTCATTCCTAAAATAGGCAAACATTTAACCCAACTTTGCATCACAGAAATGTTATCCATTTGGAAGGTAATGAATAGCACCTTGATATATCACTTTTGTTCAAAGACTTAGACCATCACACATCTAATGCAATATCACACATTGGAAATGCATTTTATCCAAAAAATTGTAATCTTGAACATTCATCATATCCATGTCATTGTCACTCAAGCATAAGAATCACCTCCTTTAATTGTCAATCCATGGAAGAGATAGGAGTGACATGAAGATCATGAATGCAAGAAGTAGTGAGAGTGAAGGTGAGAAGCATGGAGATGCACACACACATACACACACATTGTAGCTCAATGATGAGTAGCACCTCCTTTAATGTCAATCAGGGAAGACATGAGGATGGTATGAAGACCTCGAACAAGTGATGGCACAAGTGCGTGGGTGAGAAGAGCACTAACATGCACACACATACACACACACGCGCACACACGGCAAGACAAAGAGAAAGACAATGGAGTTCTTTTAGATTACTTCAAATGTGCTCATACAAGTTCAAATCTATTACAAGCTACCCTAAAAAATGAGCTCTCTAGCTCTATTTATAGTTTTTGAATAGTTTTTGGCCATGTCCAGACCTAGTGTCCGGCCTAGTTAAAAATTGGGTTCTAGGGCCTATTTGAGGGCTCATACAAAGTCTAAAAATCATGAAAATTGGTATGATGATACTTCTAACACTCCTCAAGCTCGAGGACTCCTTGACTTGCACAAAATGGAGTTACAAAAAGGTGAAATGGTATTTACAATGATTTTTAGTGATGAGAATCAATGTTATGAAGATGTTGATTTGGAAAAATTTGACTGGCCTACTTGCCAGATCTTCGTTGACTACTTTGTCTGCTTGTGCCGTCTCTCCACTCTGGCTCCCTTCTTTGGCTTCCTTGTCTTGTGAGTCCTTGGGTGCTTTGACTGCTGCCAACACCCCCCCTCTCTCGCATCTGTCGTCTCTAATAGACCCTTGTTTGTCTGAGCGTTTGACATAGAATTCTACCACATCTGAAGCTAGGTGGTGCTCTTCTAGCCGCAACCCTCGTGCTAAATCAGTTAGGAGGGCATCCCAATCCACTCGACCTGGAATGTCCGGATGTGGCACACACAGTTGTTCTGAATGTAGTGTTCGCTCTATTGCAAAGAGGTGGAGTAGATGGGAGGGTCTGGGAACAAAAACTTCAGAGTGGTATTCCCAGAATCCCATGATGAACATCTCTTCAAATGTTTGCTTGTAGCAAGCTGGGAGGTATCTGATTCGGGTGTGCCATGCATATATTACCTGGATGGAGGGGGTTGTACTCATATCATAGACCAAATCAAGGTTACCTGCGGTGAATCCGACTCCTGAGAAATGTGGATCTTTAATATTTTTGAAGGTCCTCAAGGTTACTAGCATCAACTCAAATATCTTCATGCACATCTGAGCCATTATATCTAGGATGTTTCGCATTCTGGCTCCCTAGTGGCAGATGGTAAAGAGCATGTAGCCCACTATAGCTTGTCCCCGTGGTGGTGCCAGGTATACGTAATTGAGCCACTTTGCACAGCCTTTGACCTCCTTCACAGCGGTGGCAAACTCATACCACGTGCGTCTTCTGAGTATGGGAGCATAACAGGGATTATATTTAATGAATAGTGGCACGTTGTTCCAAGTTCGAACCATCTTCGGGTAAGTTTCTAAGAGTCGTAGCCGCTAGGTAGGTTGATGAATGGATCCTTTTTTAGCACTCTCAGGGATATCATCACGATCGAATTGTGTGGCAAAGGTTGGAGCCTTGCCACATCGTTGTTGAATCTCTGCGTTGTAATCTGCCAAGAGTACACAATACGGCACATACTGATCATCATTGGTGCCTATCCATCTGTGAGGAGACATACTTCGGAAATATTCTAATTTGATAATGGTGTCCTCAATCTTACTCATGGACTCAATCTTGACCGCTACTCGATCATCATGTGTATTGGCTGCTTTTTTGAGTTTCTGCATCCATTCTGGGATTTCTACCTCTAGTGTGTCCAATCCCTTAGTGGTTTGTTACCCACCCGGCATTGGCATAGGAACATATGGCTCTTCATAGGACTCATCCACTTCCATGGGTACCAATTCTTCTGGTTCTGGCTCGATGACTCGGGAGGGTTGTCTTTCATGCTCAAGTAGCTTCTTTTGCAATTCTTCCACCTGCTCCTTTAATGCCTTTACCTCCTCTGAAGTCGATGCGGTCTCTATGACCTTGGGTTGTTCCTCTTGTTTCCTGAGTTGGTGGCGTAGTACATCTCATTCCTTTTCCATATCATCATGTGCCTCTAATAGATCAGCATAGCTTTCCAGGATTGTCTTCATTGTGTCCGAGGGGACTGCTTTTTCTTCGTTTTCTTTGTTTTGCTTCTGCAGACGCTTGTTCTCTTCAAGGGCGGTAGCCATGTGTTTTTTGAGGAGGGTCAAATTACGCCGGACTCTTAGATTATCTGTTTGGTAGACTTCAAGTAAAGCTTCGAGTTGTTTGATGTCTAGCAACTGTGATGGTTGGAGTGTCTCCAGGAGGGTTTGATGGGCCTGCTCGAGTGTGGTGTAGCGTTGATTGAGGTCATTGTTTTCGTCTTCTATAGTTGTAAGCCGCCTCTGTAATTGTTGGTGATTCATAGTTAGTTGACGATGACGATCTTCTAGAGCCTAATACTCACTCTGTAGTTGACGCACACATTGATGTAACGTCGAAAACACATTATTTACATTAAAGAATGCAGGGAAAGGAGAGGATGCAGGGGGAATGGGGAAGGGAAAGGGAGTCGTGAATGATGTGGAGTCAAGTGTTGATGTGGGTGGAGGGGGTATGGGAGATTGGGGTTGCGTGGGGGGAGGGAGTGGTGTTGTGGCTGGTGACGATTCCATGGTGTCAAACGTGTGTGTGACCGTGTAGATGGGGACAGTGGGTGGGGTGGATGTGACGTTCGTGAATAGTGTTGTGAAAGTGGGGATGGTAACTCCTCCGAATTGGATGCCGGGAGAGAGAGAAATTCCCATGACATATGTGGTGATGGTGGAAGTGGGGGTGGTAGTGCCATGTGGTGAAGTGAATTGTGTAGTGAGAGGTGAGGAGTGTGGTGAGAGTGGTGCAACTTGATGTTCTTCTGTTTGTGTGGTATCTCCTAGTGCTGATATATCAATGTGAATTTGCTTGCCGGATCGCATGGGACGGGTAGGTACTCGTTTCTCAAATCGATGAATATAAGCCATAGCTGAATGAATGGCCTCTGTTGAGAGTGATGGTTGGATGCACTCAAGAAATGAGTTGATGTTGCAAAACCTGCTTCACACCTGCCCTCCTTTGACTCCAGATATGCTTAGTACACTTGCTTAGCTTCCAAATGACACCAAAATATGCTATATGTACTTTGGAAATGAGTTGAGTAATGATTAGATCAAAACAGACTACTTGTGACTTCAAGAATCCAGAAATACTTGCTATTTTGGTATTGACACCTGCTCAGTGTTAAGCTCAGTGTGACCAGCACACTTGAAATTGAAATGATTCCTTTTTGGGAGTATTAAAGTACCTTAACAAGCTACCAATCACAAGTGGAATCACTCAAATTGATAAACCATACACTGAGAAATAAGTTTAGCAAAATTCTGATTACCCCCGACTTTTTAGGAACTCTGCAGACACAGACCAGTGTGCACTTCGAAGCGGATTTCTCCCAAATGGCTGAATGAAATCTTCTGAGATTTTGTATGCTTGTAGTAGACCTTGAGCTGGTTCCAATGAGCTATTAAACTCTTGATTTGGTTTAGTGAGCACTGAGAAATGCTCCTTGGAAGTTGACAGACTTGGAGTAGGAAACTCAGACAAAACAGAGATGATGAATGTAACTATTTGTATTATATCATATGAATGTACATTCCCATTGGCATGATAACCATAGCACAATGGTACTCAGAGGTGTAGGCTGTGGAGTAGGCCTTACACACTCAAGAATGGTACAGAATAGCCTCGGGATTTGAACTGAAGTAATCGCGACTTTTTGATTGCATCTTTTATAGAGAATGAGTTGAGATTTGAATTTGAATTCAAATTCAAATCTCCTATATTCTCTACTCTAAAAATAAGGAGATATTCTCTCCAATCATACCATCCAATTTCCACGACTCTAGTCAATTAAGTGTGTATACATAATGCCAAGTCATTTAGACTTTTACAAAGGAGTAAATGGTAAGAACATCTAAGCATATGTTCATATGAACCTTGCTTCAAGTGAAGCCTTGATAAAACACTTTGTCCAAGCTAGTCTTCCATGGTTCCAAAGTTCCAAGCCAATGTGTGAAGGCTTGATATGCACCAACAGCCTCATCCAAGCCCACCACGTCTGCATGCAAGTTCATGGATTCAATAAACATGTCATCCATGCCTTCCTCTCCTAACATTTGGCTCATTAGCACCTTTCCTGTTTTGAGGGACAGTTTGTGCTATTCCTGGACTAGCTTCATGGTTTGATACAATCTTTTTATTTGTGCCAAATATGCTGGGGCACTTGCTAGTTCTGAGATTTCGTCGTATTCTTGATCATATTCCTCATCTGCTTCCTCTTCTTCTGTCTCTTCTTCATCTTCCTCTACTTCCACTACTTCTGGTTGGGTCGGGGCTGAAGTTGTAGCGGTAGGTTGTGGTCCTTGGGTCTGATCTGCTTCTGTCTCCAGGTTAGACTCATTAATCATGCGAGCGATTTCTTCATCTATCAAATCGGCTAGGGTGTAGCCTTGTGGGAATTCCAAGTCTGATGGAATTGGAGGGAACACCAGATTGGGTCCTTCTGTACTTGGTTTGGGTAGACGAATAGTAAATGGTCGGACACGTCGCGTTTGTGGAGGGGTCACCTCTGGTATGGTGGTGGCTTCTCTTGCTTGGGCACACGGTAATTGGACTGCCCCTCTCATTTTCTTCGATGGAGGACCCACTGTTGATAGCCGTCTTTGGAATTCCTGGGCCCTGGACCATACTAGTGTTGTTTGAATACGCACGTCATAAGCTAAGCACCTGTAAATTATTTTTGTCAAGGCACAACACCCATGAAGCACGTTCTTTTGTTTCTTATTCCATCGGTGATGGGCGAGGTGGATTTGATCTATGATCCAGTGTGGTAGATTGATTGTGAGATCCTCTGTCTCTGCCAAGTACAAGCTGAACTAGATCTTTTTTGGTGGCATAGTGAAGCGTTCTTGGGTGGGGAAAGCGAAGTATTGCATGATTGTTTGTAGGTGGAGAGCGATGGTTGGTGTCATTGCTACCATGTCCTTCAATTTGTTGAGATCCTTGTGCTTCATCCTGCCTGGAATCATTGTTTCTTTCTCAGTGGGAATATGCATACCTTGCATGTTCAATGCTTCCCGTACTAGGTTGAGGATCAGTTTGAATCTTTTGAGCTCGTGGCCTGGCGTCAGTGAGGGTAGCACGAAAGTACTATCACCTCCCTTGGCTCTGCTAGGGGTGATGGTACTGATAAGGTAGGAGCAGCACAGGAAATCTGTCTTAGGTAAATGTGCCCAAAAATAGCTATCCAATCCCCCTTTGGTCCATACAGATCGCATTACTTTGGCATTCTAGTACTTCTCGAATTCACGGGTGAAGAAATGATATCAATCACTGAACCAATGTGCATGTTTCCCCACTTGAGAAGTGTGTCCCTGAGGAGGGTCCTGAATAGGAAGCACATGCACAGCTCTAAGTTCTTGAGGCCTCTCGGTGAGTTGTGGTTCGAGGAGGAGGGTTTCAATGTCCACTATCTGGGCGCTGGACCCTGCCTGGGAACTGGTGCCTCCTGCTTCTGCCATGTTACTGTTTGCTTGCTAGTTCTGTGAGAATATAGAATCATGCGTTAACATTGTAATGGACAAGATAGAACAATTTTTGTCCCCGTTACAACATTAACATGGGGTGAATGATGGGTTAGTATGTTAGCGAGTGCTCAGTGATTATGTGTGTAGTTAGTGCATGACTAGTCCTATGAGCTGAATGGAAAGATGCCATGTGAGAATGATGCTGTTAGTAGGTGGAGATGAATTTACAAATGGGGGTCGGGGGGTTTATTACAAGCTTTAGGCTACCAAACACAGTGGATGGTTTTTGGTTTTGACTTTGTGGGGACTTTGGAGGGCTTTATAAGAGAGTCTACTTGGAAATGAGGCTTTTTAGGGACCCATTTACAAGTGAGTCTGCTCGTGCCCGTGGGTAAACATGTGTTTGTGTGTATCGAGTAAGAGTGGGCATCGGTTGTTTGAGTGAGTGAACCATGTTGTGCATGGTGTGACCTGTGTGTAGCTATTTGAGCCCGCAAGCAAGCCTTAGGCACCCAAATTTGTCTTGATTGTGGGTCAACCTTAATTGACTTCTTGGGTACCTAGATAGACTTTACTTTCACAGAAGAATTTTTGGAGGACTTCTTATTAGTGTCTTGTCGTTGATCACTAATAGGAAGTTGAGCCAGTTGTTGAGGCTTGACCGAAATAGGATGCTTGCCTTTCCGCACCCACATTTGTTTTGATGGTTGAGACCCCGTGCTTCGTATTTTCTTTTGGCTTCGAGCATAAGTCGTTTGCTTCTTCTGCGTTTGATCTGCCTTTGGTTGCTACATCCCTGTGGCTTTTGGAAAAGAAGGGAGTTCCATCGTATCCTTGACTTCTTTATTGAGATAATCATCCCTCTGCATCACATAGTTTTGGACAAGAACAGCATGGTCATCTTCATGTGTACACTTGGAAGGACTAAGAGTTTGTGGCTTTCCTAGTTCCTTGAGTGCTTCATTTTCTAACTCAATTGTAATGCGATTCTGATTTACCCAAACCTGAAGAAGTCCACTTCTTAGGTTGAGGTTGATTGCATGATCATAAATCTAGTCTTGACCCAAGACAAGAGGCTCAGTGAGATCCTCATCTTGACACACTAGTACTTTAACTATCATTAAAACACCTTGAATGTAGAGGGGAAGTTCCACCTCACCTGTGCAAGGGGTTTCCACACCTCCCAATCCTATGAGATATGCTTCCGCAAAATTCACAATTAAGTTCAATTCTCGACAGTAAGAAAGTTTAACAGCACTAGTGGCTGCACCTGAGTCAATCAAGGCCCTTACAGTCCTTGCACTCTTTCCTTGTCCTATCTCTAAGGTTACAAAAGGACGTCGATCAACTATTCTATGGGGACTAATACTGGAAACTTCACACATAGCCTGTGTTCCAATGCTTCTGCCTGTGCTTCTTCTCGGATTCGCTTTTCCTCTTCTTTATGTTTCCTTGTCGTATTGAGTCGATTTAACATATCCTTCGTGAGGGGTTCCCGGTATAATTTGACTCTGCATCCACTAATGTAACTAGGAAGAACATCACCCTCCTTCGTTGATATCCTATTTATGATCATAGGTCCATAATCCTCGAAGAGAGTTCATGACCTGTCCACTCATGTTCTTGTGCTACTTTAAGTGTAGGTATTGGTTTAGTGTAGCAGATCGGGCACTCCTTGCACAACTTATGGACATCAGCCTCCATAGTCGGCCAATGCACCTCGAGTCTCCTTAGTGTCTGTAGGGTTCGATGTTTTGAGTAGTGTTGCTCTAATGCACCTACATGTGCTAATTGCAACCACTTAGCGTACTCATCCTCTTCCACACAACAAGCCAATATGCCTTGATCCGTATGCTTGTACATACTTCCAGCCATGATGTGGTACTTTTGGGCTTTTACTACCTCTCTATCTTGAGTGTTTATGACTGGGTTGTTAAGCTCGTATGTCAATACAGGCACCAATGTCTTAGCCCACTGCGGTACAACTTCCAAATTAAACAAGTAAGCATCAGGAAGGTCATCCGATACTCCTTGTGGGGCCTCTCCAGATGTGAGCCTAGAGAGATGGTCTGCTCTCAGGTGAGTCTTTCCTTTCCTCACTACAACCTCAAAGTCGTATTCCATTAGTAAGAGAAACCATCTTACTAATCTACCTGTATTGCATGGCTTGTTTACCAAGTACAACAATGCTTGATGGTCAGTAAAAAATTTAAACTTATTCGCAAGCAAATAGTGTCTAAAATTTTTAATTGCATATACCATGCCTAATCCTTCTCTCTCAGTACTAGTATAATTCCATTCAGCTGCATTTAGCTGTCTACTAGCATAGGCAATTGGAAGATCCATATTACCTTCACCTGTAGGTTGTGCTAACACACATCCAATAGCATAATTGGATGCATCCACGTGAACATGAAAGGGCTTATTCCAATCTCGTGTGGTCAAGATTGGTGTTGAACACAATCTTCTTTTGAGCTCATTGAAGGAGTTCTCACATTATTCAGTCCACTCAAAATTGGTTAAAAGTCCATACAAAGGCATTTCAATGATGGCATACATGTGTATGAAACATCGGTAATAACCACAATGCCCCATGAAAGCTTGTACTTCCTTGACATTCTTTGGCCTAGGTAGCTCTACTATAGCTTTCACTTTCTCCTCATCCGTGGATATGCCATTCTTTGACACTATGTGTCCTAGAATCTTGCCTTGCCTGACCATGAAAACACACTTTTTTGGGTTAAGGCAGACTTGATATTCTCTACATTTGTCAAAGATTTGCTTGAGTTTGGGTATGTGAGTCTGTCTAAAGTTGGAATGAGCATAAAGGTCATCATCATAGACTTCCAAATTCTTCCTCAAGAACTCTTTGAATACATGGCACATCAGTCTTTGAAAGGTAGCAGGAGCATTGGTAAGCCGGAATGGCATTACCCAAAAAGCAAATATGCCCCACTCAGTGGCAAAAGTTGTCTTATGTTGATCCTCTGGAGTGATGGCTACCTGATTGTAGCCCAAGAATCCATCAAGGAAGCTGTACACTTCCTTGCCTGCTACTCGTTCTAATAGATGCTCAGTGATAGGAAGTGGATAGTTATCTCGAATTGTGGCTGCATTAACCCTCTTCAAGTTAATGCACACACGCAACTTTCCATTCTTCTTGGGCACCACTATGATGGGGGATACCCACTCAGTGTGCTCAATTTCATAGACGAATCCAGCTTCTACCAGTCTATCTATCTACTCCTTGATCTTAGCAGCGTAGTTATCATTATAGGTGTATGGCTTCTGCTTGGATGGTTTGGCATCTGAGGTCATGGGGATAGTGTGTGAGCATATGTCAGGGTCCACACCTTTCAAGTCCTTGTAACTCCAAGCGAGTACATCTCTATATTCTCTTAGCAAGGCTATCAACTCATACTCCTCTTCCTCAGTGAGGTCACACCCTATGTAAGTGCATCTCTCTTCTCCTTCTTCTATGCCTACTACTACTTTCTTGGTGGTTTCTTTGTTTTCATATGCCTCTTCTTCTTGAGCATCCCGTTTAGGCATTCTCACCATGACTCTTCTATCATCTATTTCATACTTCTTAAAATTTTCAGGGAACTCAAACAAGGATTCTTCCTCTTGTGGTGTGACTTCTCTCTTCTTCCTTTTCTTGCCTTCACTCTTGGAAGTCACTTGTGTGGTTAATCTCACATCATTTGTGAGCTCTTCATGTTTCTGAGGGTGAACTCCCACTTCATAGAAGTATTCTTCATGTGATGCAAAAGGCGGGTCCATAATGATTGACTCTAAATCGGAGTCACTTGCATCTTCAAATGCATCAGGGTTAGGCTCGCATTCTTCTAAAACCGAATCACCCATGATTGGCTCTATTGAGAAAATTGAAATGTCATAGCCATCCTCGTCACAATGGGGTGTCCATTGTTCCTCATTGATGGCTACATCCATTGTTGCTTAAATCTCTGCCCAGCCGTGAGGTTCAAATTCTTCGTAAGGAAATAGTACACGTGCATAGGTTGGGTCTTGAGTTGATCTATGGTTTTCCTTCGCACCCATCTCTCTGGCCTTTTCTCTCTTCTCTTCTTCTACTACCACTTTGCTCATCCATAAGTGGGTGTCTTCATGCATCCATGAGGATCCTGATCCTATGGAATGCACTGACTCTGGGTCATCCTTGGCTCTATGGATGGGATTCCATTGAAGAGGCGGTACGTCTCTGTGAGAGTAATCCTTGAGATTAACTTTGGTTGTAACACCTAGGTGTTGTAAATACAAGGAATTGGTTTCCCAATCCTATAACACTTGCAACTGTCGCATAAATGGTCTTTCCAAAATCATCTCATAGGCCTGGTTTTTGCTAAAGTCACAGATAGCAAATGTGTGCTCAAACTCTACACTACAAGTACTGAGAGTTATTCCTTCTAATAGCCCTAAGGGTCTCTCTATGTGACCGTCAGCCATCTGCAATTTCATCCTCGTGGGCCTGAGTGCTCGCTTGCCCCAACGCTTCCATAGGGAAGTGGTAGCAATGGCAACTCCTACACCTAAGTCCAAAATTGCCTTGGTTGTGTACCCCTGATGGGTAATGGGAAGATAGTTGTTTCCTTCTTCTCCTTCACTCATGTCTCCTATCTTGTCCAAGGGTATTTCTGGCACTGTCCTATGAGAATCTACCTGGGAACGCGGTTTAGCTATATCTAGTACTTGTTTAACTACATGTTTTCACAGTTCTGGTCTAACCTTGAGTAGCTCTTCTAAAAGTGAGATTGCACTGCACTTTAGTATTCTTTACTACCTCCGTATTCCTAGGTATGATTGATTGTTTGTTTTGTACCATGACCGTGGGTGCTCTGTTGGAGCAAGTCTATGACAAGCCTAAGTATTGGCTTGAGTCCCACAAAGTCTTAGAAGAAGCTTTAAAAAGAAGACTATGTAAAGTTCACTTGTGAACAACCTCTTGTAATTTTTTGAAGAGTTTACTTAATGTAAAAGTAAGAGAATCTTAAGTGGTTGAGTCCACATGATCAAAAAGGGAAAGAGGAGCCACGAATTCATGATTTGTGGTAGGTAGAGAATCAAATCAATCATTGATTGATTGGAGAGTGATTGAGGGAAGTTAGCCTCCCAAACTCAACTATAAATAGATGGCAGTTTTAGTCGTGGTTAGAGAGACCTATGTGAAGACCTCCAAGAGCTGAGCTTTATGCCATATCAAGGTGTGATTACAAGGCACACATATGTATCAGTAAGTCCATTGTATTGTACAAGCAATATACTTTCATTTTCATCATTATTTGAGTTCATGTTTCCATGTTCTTGTGAAGTGTACTACTCACTGCCATTACTCTCAGTTTTCTCAGTCAGTTTGCAGAGATGTTTTCTCTCAGCTTGGTGCATTATTTTCAGTGATTTAACTTGGTAAAGTTATCTCTATCAGTCTACTATATTCTCACAAATTTTCATGTCATTTGGATGTTGCAATATTCAGTTATGTTCATTTGAAGTCAACAGGGTCTGTTCATCTTCACTTCTCTGTCAGGTACCCGATTTTTTCACTCATCTTCTCAGAGCCATTTCTCAGGGGTTACTCATTCAAATTCAATGATTTAAAGCTTTTTAGATTCCTCTTATTATCTAGTATAACCATACAAATTTTCATAATCATTGGATTCCTACATTTTGAGTTATATTAATTTTTCTGCTCACTGGTCTCAAATTATAGCAGCCCGTGAAAATCGGGATGATGTCATCAGTTGTTAAAACTCATTCTCAGTGTGTGGTTCATTATTTTTTATGAGATTACTCTTGAAAGCTAGCTCTTTAAGCTACCTAGACTTCCCCAAGAGGAATTAAGCTAATTGCTGCTGTGCTCAGAGAATTATGTAAAACACTGGACAGGTGTATGAACCAAGAATAGCAAGTTTTCACCTATGAGCTAACTCCAACTTATCCGTTTTGATCTATCTTTTTGAGAGTGATCTTCCAAGGTACATAGGGTGTCTAATACATCCATTGGCAAGCTAAAAGGTCCCACCATATACTCCTGGAGTTCAATTGGCTGGTGTAGATCAAGGATTTTGCAACACCTCTTCATCTTCAAGCACATACCTATCCATCTCTTCACAGTGGTATCAGAGCAAGGTTGGACAACATGGCAGATGGATTTCCTTCATCAATTGACAAATTAGATAGAGGTAACTACTCAGCTTGGTCATTAAGGATGGAAGCTTATCTCCAAGGTAGAAGTTTATATGGTTATGTGGCTGGAGATGAAGTTATGCCAAGTTTCAGGAACAAAAGTCAACCAACACAATAAGAGCAAGAAAGATTGAGCACATGGTGCTCCAAGGATGCACTTGCAAAGTCTTATCTCCTCAACTCTATCTCAGATTTTTTGTTGCCTCACATTAGAAGTTGTAAGACATCTCAGGAAGTGTGGGATGCACTTGAAGCTTTCTTTTCTTCAAGTACTAAAGCTAGGAAGCATCAACTATGGCTGGATTTCACAACTCTCAAGAAGGCTCCCAAACAAAATGTGATTTTGTCACAAAGCTCAAGGACATAGCAGATCAGTTGGGAAGCATTGGAGAGGTAATAGATGAAGAGCAAATTGTAAGGCAGGTCATCAATGGCTTGAAGGCAGATGACAAGTGGGAAGCATTCAACACAGCTATGGATTTGTACATGGACATGCATGTACCTGATTTCAATACACTCATTGGACAACTACTTACTCAAGAGGCAAAGCTTATCAAAAATGGAGAAAGCTCTAAAGGTAATCAATCTTCAGCTTTATACACTGATAAAAGCAAGTCGAAAGATAACAAAGGAAAGGCAAAGAAAGTGGATGATGAAGCAGGTACATATCAAGCTAACTATGCAGGTAGAGGAAGACATGGCAGAGGTAGAGGAAAAGGAGGTAGACAAGGCAGGGGGAGATCCCAAGACTCCAGCTCATGTTCTATTTGTGGATTAACTAATCATACAACTGAAAATTGCTTTAGGAATTCCAGGAATCAAAGAGGCAGAGGATACAAAGAGGAAGTTATGGCTACTGAAGAGGAAGGTTCAACAACTACCATGGCAACTACAACAACTACAATCATTCAAACTATCAAGGAGGCTGCAAAGGAAGGAGAGACTACAGTAACTACACAGAATACTCAAACAAAGAGGATTCATTATTGATCATGAACATGGCTATGCCAAACATGTTTTCTACATAGATTCAGGTTGTTCAAATCATGTGACAGGAAATGTGGCACTCCTATCAGATTTAGAAGATCCAAGGAATAAGCATGAGGTACAAACAGGAGATGGTACAAAACATCCTGTGGAGAAAATAGGTAATGTCAAAGCACCTGATGGAAACATCAACCTACTCAGTAAGGTACTCTATGTCCCTACCATTACAAAGAATTTGATAAGTGTTGGGCAGATAGTAGAGAAAGGGTTGCAAGTCAGGTTCACAAAAGCAGGAGCATTTGTTGAAGATCCAACTCAAGGATTCAGAAGAATTGCAAAAGGTGAAAAGACAGGTAGATTGTTCACATTTGAATTACAGGACACTAGAAACATTGCTCTCTTTAATTATGGTAGTCAGACACTCACAGAATTGGAAGTATGGCACAAAAGGTTAGCACATATTGGTGAAAGGTCATTAAAGCAAATTTGCAGGGACCAAAGTGTACTTGGACTTCCTAATTTGTCAAAACAACATATGATTTATAAGTGTAGTGCATGTCAATTTGGAAAGTCTCACAAGTTACCATTCATGAAGAAAGGTTATATGCATGGAGATCTCTTAGAGTTGGTTCATACAGATGTATGGGGACCTAGCAAGGAAGCTTCAATATCCGGATCAAGGTATTATGTTTCCTTTATTGATGATTGCAGCAGATGGACTATCCTATTCTTTATGAAACACAAAGATGAAGTTTTTTCATGTTTCAAAAGATATTTGGCTCTTGTGGAGAATCAAACAGGTAAATCACTAAGAAGGCTAAGGTCAGATGGAGGGAGAATACTTCTCCCATGAGTTTGATTCTTTTCTTCAAGAAAGAGGAATCAAAAGAGAGGTAACTACAAGGTACACTCCTGAGCAAAATGGAGTGGCAGAAAGGAGGAATAGGACAATTGTTGAAGCTGCAAGGTCTATGTTAAATGAAAAGCATTTACCTAATTACTTATGGGCTGAGGCTGTATCTACAGCCACTTACTTGACTAACAGGTTGCCTTCAAAATCCCTTGATGGGATGACTCCATATGAGGCTTGGAATGGAAGAAGACCAAGCTTAGATCATTGTAAAATTTTTGGATGTATTGCTTTTGCTCATGTTCCTTCACAGGTTAGAGGCAAGATGGATCCAAAGGCAGAAAGGTGTGTATTTATTGGATATGACAACAATCAAAAGGGCTACAGGTTATACAACCCTACCAACAAAGGATTATTGGTAAGCAGAGATGTAGTTTTTGATGAGAACAATTCATGGTATGAAGATTCATGCAGGAAGATCAATGTACCATATGATCTTGAAGAAGATTTTCCAAAGCTTGGTAGAGAACAATCAAAGATTGAAGAACAAGACACCTCAGAGGATGATGAAGAATCTCACATGGAAAAGATCAAAGCATGGAAGTCTAAAGGTAAAGCAAAATTGCAGGAACTTGGACATGAGACAAAATCATCACATCATGGCCTAAGAAGATCTATGAGGGAAAAAAAAAACTAGAAAGGTATGGGTTTGACACCTCATTAGTAACTAAACATTCTATCTACATAGCACAGGACATAAACCAAGAGGAGCCATCATCATTTGAAGAGGCCAAAGCAAAAACAGAATGGAAGCATGCAATGAAGGAAGAGATTGAAGCACTTGAGGAAAACAACACTTGGGATTTGGTGCCCAAGACTTCATCCATGAAGGTAATAGGCTCAAGATGGCTCAAGAATTCTGATGGTTCAATTAACAGGTATAAGGCAAGGCTTGTAGCAAAAGGCTTTGCACAAACTCAGGGAATTGATTATGAGGAGACCTTCTCTCCTGTGGCAAAGATGCCTATTATTAGGGTTTTGCTTAGTATTGCTTCTTCCAAGAATTGGAAGATACTTCAACTAGATGTAAAGAATGCATTCTTGAATGGTTGGATAACAGAAGAGGTATATATGGCACGACCACGTGGTTTTGAGAATCAAGTTTATCCTGATTATGTGTGTAAACTTAACAAAGCATTGTATGGTCTCAAGCAAGCTCCAAGAGCTTGGAATTTCAGGCTTGTTTCATTCTTGCAGGACAAAGGCTTTCAACCAAGCAAGGCAGATCCTTCACTCTTTATTAAAAAGAGTAATTCTGAGGTCATCTACTTATGTGTATATGTAGATGATATTATATTGACAGGAAATGATGCAGATGGTATGAAGAAGATCAAAGATCAGATGAGAGAAGAGTTCAAGATAAGTGATTTGGGTTCACTTACCTACTTCCTAGGTTTGGAAGTTGTCTACAAAGATCATGGTTTGTTTCTCACTCAAAGAAAGTACATTAAGGACATGTTGGCAAAATTCAAGATGCAAGATTGTAAGATTGCAGGTACTCCAATGGAGGTCAATCACAAATTGAGCTCACATGAAGGAGAACTCATAGAGGACATCACATCATATCAAAGTCTAGTGGGTAGTCTCAACTATGCCACATTGACAAGAGTAGATATATGTTACAGTGTGAGTGTGCCAAGTCAATTTATTCACACACCAAGGAAACCACATATGGATGCTGCCAAAAGGATTCTCAAGTATCTCAAAGGAATCATAAATGAAGGACTTTATTATCCTTATGTATCTGATTTAGGTTTGAAGCTATTTTCTGATGCAGATTGGGCTGGCTCCAAGGAAGATAGAAGGAGCACTTCAGGTTATCTTACCTTTGTAGGTTCAAAGCTTATTTCATGGTCATCCAAGAAGCAACCCACAGTTGCTCTCTCTTCTACTGAAGCTGAATATAGAGGTCTTGCCATAGCTGGACAAGAAGCTATGTGGATGAAGACATTATTCAAAGATCTTGGATTGGAGTTTGGAACTCCAACTATTTTTGGTGACAATATGAGTTCTATTCATTTGGCTGCTAATCCTATTTTTCATGCAAGGAGTAAACATATTGAAGTTCATTATCACTATGTATGAGAGAAGGTTCTAAGCAAAGAGATTCAAATATCATATGTGTCCACTCATCAACAATGTGCAGATATTCTAACCAAAGCATTGGATGGTACAAAGCTTCTCAAATTCAAGGCTATGATAGGTTTGCAGGTAATCTTGGAAGATTGAAGACCTCAAGCATACTTGGCTTGAGGGGGAGCTGTTGGAGAAAGTCTATGACAAGCCTAAGTATTGGCTTGAGTCCCACAAAGTCTTAGAAGAAGCTTTAAAAAGAAGACTATGTAAAGTTCACTTGTGAACAACCTCTTGTAATTTTTTGAAGAGTTTACTTAATGTAAAAGTAAGAGAATCTTAAGTGGTTGAGTCCACATGATCAAAAAGGGAAAGAGGAGCCACGAATTTGTGATTTTTGGTAGGTAGAGAATCAAATCAATCATTGATTGATTGGAGAGTGATTGAGGGAAGTTAGCCTCCCAAACTCAACTATAAATAGATGGCAGTTTTAGTCGTGGTTAGAGAGACCTATGTGAAGACCTCCAAGAGCTGAGCTTTATGCCATATCAAGGTGTGATTACAAGGCACACATATGTATCAGTAAGTCCATTGTATTTTACAAGCAATATACTTTCATTTTCATGATTATTTGAGTTCATCTTTCCATGTTCTTGTGAAGTTTACTACTCACTGCCATTACTCTCGGTTTTCTCAGTCAGTTTGCAGAGATGTTTTCTCTCAGCTTGGTGCATTATTTTTAGTGATTTAACTTGGTAAAGTTAGCTCTATAAGTCTACTAAATTCTCACAAATTTTCATGTCATTTGGATGTTGCAATCTTCAATTATGTTCATTTGAAGTCAACAGGGTCTGTTCATCTTCACTTCTCTGTCAGGTACCCGACTTTTTCAATCATCGTGTCAGAGCCATTTCTCAGTGGTTACTTATCCAAATTCAGTGATTTAAAGCTTGTTGTATTCAAACTACTGTCTAGTATAACCATATAAATTTTCATAATCATTGGATTCCTACATTTTGAGTTATGTTTATTTTTCTGCTCACTGGTCTCAAACTATAGCAGCCCGTGAAAATCGGGATGATGTCATCAGTTGTTAAAACTCATTCTCAGTGTGTGGTTCATTATTTTTAATGAGATTACTCTTGAAAGTTAGCTCTTTAAGCTACCTAAACTTCCCCAAGAGGAATTAAGCTAATTGCTGCTGTGCTCAGAGAATTATGTAAAACACTGGACAGGTGTATGAACCAAGAATAGCAAGTTTTCACCTCTGAGCTAACTCCAACTTATCTGTTTTGATCTATCTTTTTGAGAGTGATCTTCCAAGGTACATAGGTTGTCTAATACATCCATTGGCAAGCTAAAAGGGCCCACCATATACTCCTGGAGTTCAATTGGCTGGTGTAGATCAAGGATTTTGCAACACCTCTTCATCTTCAAGCACATACCTATCCATCTCTTCACATGCTCTCATACAAGTTGACTTAGCTTCCCATGGGCCTGTGAAGTGGGGTAATTCATGTAAAGAATTAGACTCGAAGTCTAGCCTCTCCTAAGATTGTGCACTCTCTTGTTCTTCATAAATGGAAGGGATGTCTTGTAAGAATTGATCATGTGCGTCATCCACAAGTTCAATGGGAGGAGGGACTTCACTCTCTTTAGCCCATTTCTCTTCTTGAATCTCTCGCAAGAACTCTCGTGTGTACGGATTCATAGAAGAAGATGTGTATAGCTCTATGGAGTTAGGCACATAAGCTTCATGGGCGGGGAGGCTTAGCCTTTCACTTGGATTGCCCTTATTTGGAGGGGTGGTTTCCTTTTCTTATTGTGCAATTTGCCTCTCCAATCTTTCTAGCAGTCCATCAAAGTGCAACTGCATCTTAGCTGAACTAGAGATGTTAAAGAGGCGACTGGCTTCAAACATGGTTTGAGCCAATGCTACCATTTTTGTACAAAGCTTGGGTCTTTCTATCTCTAGATCAGCTCTAGGGTAGCACTTGTCGTGATCTGTCACGTTTGGCCATTCTTGGATTCTAGCCTGATATGCCTTAAGCATCATGTCTATGTCTTCACGAGTGGGGTCAGCTAAGACTGATCTTGCTCTAGGGGGTGGTGGAATGGTATGAGGTGGGTTAGGTAGTGATAGGGATGAAGGTAAGGGTGGTCTGTGAGAGTTTTTTAGAGAGGTGAGCTCGACAATTTTGGCTCTTGTTTCCCTTATGCTTTCTTCTAAGTCACTCATCTTCTTAGACCATTGTCTTTTCATTCTCTCTCGGCTATCTTTCCATGCTCTCATCCGTTTCTTGGCTATGCTCTCAGTTTCGCTAACCTCAGCACTCTTTTCTTGGCCTAAGCCTAGGTTCTGCTGCAATGCCTGAGCTCTGGTGACCACTTGCACTGGTGCAGTGGAAGTTACACTTCCTGTAGAGTCTACTACTAACCCAATAACATTAATAGGAGTAATTTTTGGCATATTATTGGGATTATTTGGGAAATCTCGTAAGAGATGCTCCTTTCCACAATCTTGACAAAAGCCTTGAATTGTCATTGATTGGGTTTGTGTAGGGGCAGGCATTGGACAATCACGAATGAGATGATCTCCCTGACATATGTAGCATGGTCCTCTAGGGAATGGGGGTCTTACTTGCCTAGGTTGAGGTCTAGGATTGGGATTTGTGTACATGATATTTTTATACTCTAGGTCCCAACTAGGTTCGCTCGGTTCTTCACTATAATAGGATTCACCATGTTCAGGAGACTGCATGTAGTAAGCCTAGAGGCTATCAATATGTGTAGAATCAAAGCTATGGTCACTGGGGTCACTTTCTGAAAGTAATGGTGTTACTAGCACTATGGCTTTATTCAGGTTCTCTTCTACAACTGCATACTTTACTGGGATCACATTGGCTGGAGGAGGAGGTTGTTGTGCTAGCACTGGTTGAGGTCTCTGCTGGGCCTGATATTGTGGTTGATAGGTTTGTTGAGGCCTGGCATACGATTGTTGTGGATATTGGTTTTGGTATCTTCCCTATTGAGGGTAGGGCTGTGGATATGTTTGCCTCACTGCTTGCTTATTGTAGGGGCAATCTTGTGCGGTATGATTGGTGTACCTCCGTTCTATGGTGCAATACTGGTTACTAGGATTCACTTGGGGCTGAGCCATAATGGGACATACATTCGCCATATGGTCACCACCACATGTATAGCACCGCTTAACTGGGGCAAATCTTGGGATTTGTTTGCTAGAGACACCCAGCTTCTGAGCTACTTTCTCAGCGAGTTCCTCAATAGATGTGGATTGCGTGGAAGAAAGGCTAGTAGAACTATCTGAATCCTTGTAGATTTTTGAAAGCTCCAATTCCTCCCCTAGGTTATCTTCGAAAACATTGCACATGCATACACACTCTTCTATGGTCCTAGGGTATTTCAAGTACACATATGATCTCAACTTTGTACTTAGCAGTCCATCTAGGAATAAAGCCACTTGTTTGGCTGGTGTGGGTAGCTTAGAAACAGGACATCTCTCTAGATATTGCCTAAAACTTCTTCTTGCAAGTCTAACCATCTCTTGAGGGGTTTGCTTGAAGCTATGAATCAGTGAGGAAGTGTTATGCCTGATGACACTCTTAGAGAATTCAATAATGAAAGCCTCTAGAAGTTGGTCTATGTTCCTGAAGTGTCTCTCATTCAGTGGTTGAAACCACGTAAGAGCGGTGTTCCTAAGGGTTAGACCAAAGGCATTGTACTGCGTGAATAGGTCCTAAACTTGTTCAGCTCTCAAGACTTGCCTAAACTCGACCACATGATCCTATGGGTCTCTTGTACCATTAAAATAGTTCTTCATGGATTTAACCAGCTGTGTAGGTCTCAAAGTCCTAGTGTGTTCTCTAGGCCTTGGCAAAGGAAACTCATCTGCATTTCTTAGGTTTCTTGGGACTCTAGTTCTCTCAGTTTCCTCTCTATCCTTCTTTGTTCATGTTCGTTCTCTTCCTATTGGGTTGGCAAAGCTTACCTCAGGTCTATCTCTATTCCTAACTCTTTGAGTTCCATGAGCTTGGGATGTTCCATCTCCTTGGTGGCCAAAAGAGACATTAGATCTTGGTTGTGGAAAGATAAATTCACCCTTCCAAGTGTAGGCATGCCTACCGTGCTCATTGACCACAAAGATCTGCTCTGAGGCATTGTCCAAATAGGTCACTTTGCCTAGGTTGTCAGGATCTTTGAACTCGTAGATTGTGATTGTTCCTACCTCATTTGGTTGATCAGGCTTATACCTCCAAAAGGCTTCATCGGTCTCTCGGTTTAAGAGCAGGTCTATGCTCTTATTGTCCTGGGGAATCCACTCTGGCATGATAATTCTAGTAAGAACTGATTTGCCTCGAGGGGTTTTAGGCTCTACACCCATGTTCCCTTGCTTTAGGTCTCCTAAGTCCATTTCTGGGATCACATTTCCGAATTCATCTGTCCTATCTCGGTGACTAGTGACTACATATATGGTTCCTTCTTTGTCCAAGTATGCTCCATTTTCAAACTTGACTGCTGGACGTTCTAGTCCAATGGGTTGATCTGGGTTTTTTATCTGGACCACAGATCTTCCTAAGCCATCCTCATAGATGCTAGCACCTAACCGGTTGGTCCTAAGGTATTCCAGCTGCGTCTTGTAGGGGCCTTCTACCCTATGTAAATATGGCACATGTGAACTTCCTGTAGGTCTCTCCATGCCGTGGGACATCTCAGACTCGCTAGTTTCAGAGCTAGGGTAGTGAGAATGGTAGCTCAACTTATGGGCCCAAGACCTAGTAGTATGATTGACACTAGCCTCTAAAGACCTAAGACTCTGTCTATCTCTTCCTAGGTGTCGTCCTGATCTCAGGTTCATATGCCTAATTGAGTACTCCCAAATTTCCCAAGTACAATTTCGTTGCTGAGTTCTTTTGTATTAGTCACTTGTTCTTTTTAATTTCTCTTGGAATGTCACTTCTTGTCCAATCAATCGTCGTTTACAAGGAACACTTGAGTTTTCTCGTACTAGAGGTTGGTCACTTTAGTTAAATTCTTTTCTCTTGGTTTGTTTCGCAAATATAATCTCTTGGTACTTGCACTTAAGTGATTAGAGTGCTTGGACCTGGTCGTGCTTAACGTAACCCTAATTGATCAAAACCTCTATCCATGCTTAGCCTATGCTAGGAATTGACAGAGGGTGTTGAGAATGTCCAACCTTAGTTTCTCTCCTTGGTTGCACTTGTGTGCCCAGGAAGTGTATTCCCAAGCTTGCACTTACTCTTTCTTCGAGTACGCTTCAATGCTCTCAAAGGACCTGAAAAAGTCCCAAAGTTAGCTCAAGACTTAGATTCATTTGACACAATAAACCATGTTCATTCATGCAATTCAGAGATCAAACTGTCCTTTTGACTTTATGGAGACAATCCTAAAGATCCCTTAGTTTTTCTTCCCCCTAGGTATGGTCACTTCCAATTAATATATCTAATAATCCTGAGAAAGTTATGACTGTTCAGAGTTCTAGGGTTAAAACAGGGTTCAAACAGGCTAACAAGCAAATAGGACTTCTCGAAATACTTTGTGCACAATGCTCTAACAAATTTCTATGTTGCCCAAATAATACCCCAAAATAGACCAACTATCTTTGCCCTAGAAAATGGCCGAATTTGCCCGTCAATCGCGATCGAGTGGTCTGTCAATCGCGATTGATATGTTAGTCGCGATCGACGTGTCGGTCGCGATTGACAGGTCCGTCGTGGCTGTCAGTCGTGATTGATGGGTCAATCGTGATTGACACGTGGCCCGAAGTTTCAGTCAGTCATGGTCAAAGGATCGTTGACTCTGTCGATCGCGATTGATGGGTCGATCGCGATTGACAGGTCCGTCGTGAGGGTTCTGTGGGTCATGGTCAAATAGTCGTTCACTGGGTTGGTCGCGATTAATAGGTCCGTCGGGGCTGTCAGTCGCGATTGACGAGTCGATCGCGATTGACACGTGTCAAGCGTAGGTTCTGTCAGTCGTGGTTAGTCGGTCTTTGAATCTGTCGATCCCGATTGGCAGGTCGATCGGCAAGTGTCCGTCATGGTTTGTCGATCACGATTGATGTGTTGATCGCGATTGACAGAAAACTGAGGAATTTTAAAATTTCAAACACATATTCATGAAGTTCTAGGCCTACACATCACATTTATGCACTTAGTTTTGCAAAAAGGTCAATTTTTTTGTCGGTCGCGATTGATAGAGGTCAATGCCTTGGGACATGCACAGTCAAATTCTTTACTTGTTGGAGCTGGTGCAGCTGCTGGGGATGTTGATTCCTGAAGAAAATCTCAAAAACACAGCAAAGCACAAGCATGCAATCGCTCTCTCGCTCTCTCTCACAAGTGAAATGAGGGGAATGGTATGGGAATCGGGATATGACCAAAAGTGAAAATGTCGCGATGATGGAGATGGAGGTGGGAGATGGTGATGATGATGATGATGGTAATGAAGATGGAGAAGAAACCAAAAGAAAAATAGATGAAAGTGAAGAAAATACCTATGACTCCAACGCCTTAACTCTACGTCTTACCATCACATGCTCGTCCTCAAAGCTCGATCCCCGGCAACGGCGCCAAAATTTGGTGTAGCTCAGTGATGAGTAGCACCTCCTTTAATGTCAATCCGGGAAGACGTGAGGATGGTATGAAGACCTCGAACAAGTGATGGCACAAGTGCGTGGGTGAGAAGCACACTAACATGCACACACATACACACACACGCGCACACATGGCAAGACAAAGAGAAAGACAATGGAATTCTTTTAGATTACTTCAAATGTGCTCATACAAGTTCAAATCTATTACAAGGTACCCTCAAAAATGAGCTCTCTAGCTCTATTTATAGTTTTTGACTAGTTTTTGGCCATGTCCGGACCTAGTGTCCGGCCTAGTTAAAAATTAGGTTCTAGGGCCTATTTGAGGGCTCATACGAAGTCTAAAAATCATGAAAATTGGTACGATGATACTTCTAACACTCCTCAAGCTCGGGCACTCCTCGGCTTGCACAAAATGGAGTTACAAAAAGGTGAAATGGTATTTGCAATGATTTTTAGTGATGAGAATCACTGTTATGAAGATGTTGATTTGGAAAAATTTGACTGGCCTACTTGCCAGATCTTCGTTGACTACTTTGATTGCTTGTGCCTTCTCTCCGCTCTGGCTCCCTTCTTTGGCTTCCTTGTCTTGTGAGTCCTTGCGTGCTTTGACTACTGCCAACACACATGGAAGAGACAAGCAAGACACAATGGAATGTAGAAAGTAGACTCTATTGCTCAATAACACTCTTGGAAGCTCAAAGCTCACACTAACTAATATCCAACACTAGCTAACCTCAAAAATGAGCTCTCTAGCTCTTTTTATAGATTTTAGACTAGCTTTGGCCGGTTTCACATCTAGTGACCGATCTAAACAAAATCTAAAAATAGTCAAAATTGGTATGCTCATTCTACCTAATGTCCTCAAGCTTGTGGAATCCTTGAGCTACTAAATACAAAATTGGGTATGTTTATAATACATATCTTACAAAAGTGATGAAAATCACTATTTGGAGTTTCGAAAATGTAATATTAAGTATATTTCTTTGAAAATAATGATTGTTTGGCTCCCCACAACTCTTTCCAGTCCACCTCTACATGCCTCCTCTACATCTATGGCTTTGGCTACTACCAATACCCCCTCACTCTTGCATCTATCATCCCCGATAGATCCTTATTGCGGGGTCTACATAATGTAGTAAAGAGGACTTGTGTGAGGGTGTGCTCTGCAATTCGAATTCCTCGCACAAGATTAGCTTCAAGTTTTTCCCAATCTATCACCTAAGTTTCATGGGGAGGTGGAAACTAGTAATGTGTTGAATATACAAGTTTTTTGCAAGCGAATAATTGAATTAGATGAGTAGGTTGGCTGATGAAGATTTCAAAGTGGTACTCCCAAAAGCCCATCATGAACATCTCTTCAAAAGTCATCTTATAACATGCGGGTAGCTACTTCATATGGCAGCGCCATGCGTAGCAGACCTGTACCAAAGGCGTAGTGCTCATGTCATATGCTAAGTCTTGGTTTCCATGCTCAAAGCCTGGGGTATTAACATGTGGTGCCTTGACTTGAAAACCGTTTGCATCATATCAAAGATCTTAATACTCATATATGCTACAATGTTGTCCATGCGGTGTAAGCATGGGAGCCAATGGTGGATGGTCGCCATCATATATCCAACGATTGCGGGGCCACATGGTGGTGCTAGATAGGGGTAGTTTAACCAGTCTTAGCATTGCTCGTTATTTTGAACCTTGATGGCAAATACCTTCCAAGAGAAGCATCGTGGTATAGGAACCCTGCATGGATTGTACTTTAAGTGCAGTGGTGCTTTTGTCCTAGTGTGCATCATTTTTGGGTATTCTTGTAATAGCTTCATGTGCCAATTTTGTTGAAAGATCTTTCCTTTCTTCACTTCAGGAGACAGATCTTCGGCAACAAATTGTGTAGCATGAGTTGGTTTCTTCCCCATCTCTTTTTCAATAGCTAATTGATATTGTGCCATGTATAAAAAGTATGGTTTGTACTGAAGCTCATTAATGGAGATATACCTTCGAGAGGCCAGCTAAGCAAAATAGGGTGATTGTAAAATGTGTTCCTCGATCATGGCCATGGCATGTAGTTATGCTTCAACACGTGTAGAATGAGTCTTAGCAAGTTCTTCTACTGACTTAAGCCATGGTGGAATGGGAAGTTCAAATGTGTCATGGCCTTCTGTCATGACACGTTTGACTGGGATAGGTTGTGGTTCATATGCCTCTTCGTATGTGTCCTCCACTAGTATAGAAATAATTTCTTCAGCAGGAATTTTTGGTGGGTGTTGACCTAAGTATCAACTTAGGGACTTGCGGAGAAAGAGACTATACCTCAATCCCCTCACAAGTGCATATAGTGGGGATACACACCTTTAATTATCAATCCAAAGAGTATACAAACCTAGCCGAGTGTATGAAGACATGCAATCATGTAATGGTCAATGCAAATGAACTACTCAAAGAAGATAAATGAGGCATAGACTTATCCAAACAAGCTCCAACTGTTGGTCAAGGCGAAACGATACTTGGTGCAGCAGCCGTCAGTATTTTGGACTTTTCTCCCAGCTCCGAACTCTAAATATAGCAAATAGCATATGCGTTTCGAAGCTCTCAAGAAGACGCATCCAATGGAAGTGGCTTCACTCAATTCTGACGCTCCTACTTCAAGTTATGAGCGAAATACTGAGTCGCGGGAATACTTTCCTACACTTCAGCACTTCCTACACTTCGCACACACCTTTCCTACAGCAAAGAAACACTTTCATGGATAGACAACACTCACAAGCACTCTTTCCAAGCAATACACCTGCATACAAGCTCACGAAGAAGAAGATAAGGAGGGAAGAAGACACAAATTTGAATTTCTGTGCTCTCTCTTCTCACAATGGCAAAAAGTTCTTTACAAAGAGTCACATTTGACTTATATACTAGTGCCCTAAAAAATGGTCCTTTCACACAAGAGACCGGCACTTTATTCACTAAAAGACTAAATTTCTACTATTTTACATGGGTAAGCTTCTAATCTTCTGTGGGGATGCATCTAGAGGACTCCTCTAGTGCCTTTACAACGGAAAATAT
The DNA here is from genome assembly GCA_020310875.1 of Ceratopteris richardii. Classification (NCBI taxonomy): domain Eukaryota; kingdom Viridiplantae; phylum Streptophyta; class Polypodiopsida; order Polypodiales; family Pteridaceae; genus Ceratopteris; species Ceratopteris richardii. The sequence continues at coordinate 55,996,707 of CM035434.1, forward strand.
ATTACAAGAATGATTATGGTACAAAAATATGAAGTCCAAATCGGAAAAATTTTGGGGCCCGTCTTTTTTCTCTGCTTTGTGCGCTCTTTAGCTCTGCAACACTCTCCCCCTCTTCGTCTCTGTCGTCCCTTGACAGACTTTGCTTCGCGCACGCGTCCAGTGGTCCGTGTTGCCTGATTCTTGATCTTGCATTATGTTTTAGAGGTGCTTCTGCTTTTCTTCGCACGCTCCCCTTGGTCAGTATTGTCTGCAGTTAAACAGACATGCAGATTCGATGGCCTTCTTGATTCAAGCTCTACTACTCGAGAGCCTGTTGCACTTGTCTTGCCTGTTGACTTGGGTTGCCACGCACGCCACCAGTGACTAGGAATGTGCTGTTCTTAGTCACCCTCTTAAACTTTTCAGCCTCTACCCCTTTGTAACTTTTGGTCCTCTGATTTGTCCTGGTTGCACACATCTGACCCTGTTGTATTGCTTTGAGGCTGTTTACTTCTTTCCACCGTGCATGACTTGGCTGATTTCTCTTTTCACCTGATGCGTGCCCCTGCGGGGCTCTGTGCAGAGATGGGTAATGCGCCCCTGCGGGGCTTCCTGCAGAGATGTATCTTCAAATCTTACCTTTTAGTGAAGCTGTTTCTTTCGTTGTTTTCTTCTTTCTTCTTTTTACTTGTCTCTCCCTCGACACTGCCCCCCTCCTGGACTCTGTCGTCCCCGACAGGCTTTGGTAAGCGACGGGCATATGTTCGATATACTGTTTGCTCTTTATCATTTAGCAGATTAGCTTCACGTATCATCAGTTGTTTCCACTGTTCTGCCTTCACGCCATCATGTGGTGGCTGTCTGTGATCTGCGAAGAAGCTTAGTTCATATGCTACTAATCTAGCATTGAGATTAGATGACATCTTCAAAAATATCTCAGAATCAATCTCAAAAAATCCTGTAAAAAACGCTTCTTCAAATGTCTGCATATATGGACTTGGCAAGAACATAAGCCTGGAGTAGTAAGCCATTATAGTTGGTCTGCTTGGCATCACTGATAGATCAAAAATAAGTATATCTATGCCCTGATTAATTCCAATAAAATTCAAAAAGGTGTATGCCGCATGTTTGAAAACTTTCAATACAGTGAGTAGCATACTAAGTATTTTATTTGTCATTTTGACAGCTAAATCTGGTACTATCGCATAATTTTGTAGCCAAAATTCTATGGTCTTGACCATATAATCTTCTTTTGGCAAATAATTATGTGGAGGGCTTGGAAGTAGCGGATAATTCAGCCACTGATTATTTAGTGTACCTTGCCTTTGCATGTCCAAAAATGTTCTAGCTTCTCTTCTACGAGGTACAGGACAAAATGTAGGGTTTACCTGCAATAGATATGGTGCTGCTTACCAATGCACCCGTAATGTGGGATGTTTCTCCAAAAATTTCCTTCTCCACACTGGTTGTGCAGCTTCAAACTCTTCTTGAGAGTAAGTGAATGTGTCGTGTTTGAAATTCAGCTGCTCATCTGGACTCTTCTGGGTAATTCTTTTTATATAGCGTCTTGTTTTCTCTTTCAAAAGTCCGTATGGAACGTTGAAAGGCTTCATGATCTTTTCTAAGTCTTTACCTTTGATCTTAGCTTCCTTCATGACCTTGATTACTTCATTTTCAAAATTTTCCGTCAATCGGGACACCACTAGTGCCCGTTCCTTCTGACTTATTTCTGCAGTGTATGGCATTGGATGTTCGTCATGTATGTCGGCCAACTGCTCATGTATTGGAGAATGATAGATCGGGTGAGATAGTCCCGATCGGTGCTTTTTCTTTTATTTGCGTCTTCAATTGTGCTATGCACTTATCTTTCTCTTTGACTTCTTGCATGGCTGCCCTGAGTGCTTCTTTAGCCGCTAGCAATTCATTTCCTACTTCAGCGACATTATCCATGTTTTCGCTGTAACTCTGTACCAGTTTGGCATTTACCTTGTGTAATTGACTTTTGAGTTCGTTGGTTTCATTTGTGTATTTGCTTTTCCATTCTTCTGTCAGGGCTCGTTCTTGCTTTAGCAAATCTTCATAATGTGCGATCTGATCCCTCAATTCTTTTTCTTTGATTTCTGAGGATTCCTGTTGCTCGATTGGTTGATCATACAATAATGACTTCATTAACTCTTTATTCCTGCCTCGTAATGTGTCATTTTCTTCCATGTATAACTTGAGTTGTGTCTCGAGCAAACTACTTCTAGTTCTCATTCTTTCTTTGTTAGCTTCGCTTGCATCGTGTAATTTCTGTAATGTCGCGAGCTGTGTTTGTAGTTGATGATGCTGAGTGATTAATGATTCATATTTTGTTTTGGCCTCCATCATCTCCGTGTCTTTTATTACTATTTTATGATAGTTGTTCACTCATTATTTGGAACTGACTTCGTTCTCTCATGGCCTTCTCGTAGTCCGCATCTATGTCCATCATTTGCTGTTGTGTTTCCATGGCTGTCTGAATCATCTGTTTGACTACAGGCTTCAATTGAGCAACATCCACATTTAGCCATGTTTTTGGTATGCTCGGTTCTGCGCCTGTTGTGACATCTTTTCCCTGTGCGATATGCAATGTAGTGTCATGGGGCTGCCTAATCTGAAGTTGAATCCTTGGCTCAGCCTCCATGTCTCCCTTGTTTCCTTGCGGTGTGTCATCTGGCACTTCTATCACAAATTGTTCTTGGTTTTGTGACTCCTCTGCTTTCTTGTGAAGAGAGATGGTGGATGCAATCCAAAGATGAGTAGGTGCCGCTACAACCAGCTTCACACCAGCCAACTGAGACTTCAGAGTTGATTAGTAGACCCTTTGAGCTTCCTAAATCCACCAAAATATCAGCCAAGTACTTTGGAACATGTATCCCAAAAGTTTAAGTCAAGACAGGCTAGTTGCGAAATGACTAGCTCCCAAAACTTGCTATTTTTGGACATACACCTGCTGGAAAAAATGAACAGTGCTCTCAACCTGGAAGGAATTAGAAAAATTCCTTTTGGGCATAGCAAATAGACTTAGCAAGCTTCCTATTCCAAGTTAAAACACTTCAAATGATGGACTGAGCACTGAGAACAAGTTTCATCAAGTTCTGGAACATTCCCACAATTCTCGGGGCTCTGCAGAGATAGACCAGTAAGCAGTAAAATGCAGATATCTCCAAAAGTATAAATCCAATGACCTTGAAAATTTATAGGTAGAAACTAGACAGTAAGAGCTATCCAACGCACTTTAAAACACTGAAAAAGGTTCAGTAAAACTCGAGATATGACCTTCTGAAGTTACTGCTCTGAGTGAGTATAGCAGAGAACAAAACAGAGAGGTAGATGATAATAAATGTATAGATTCACATATGATTACAACCACATTGGCAATGAATCTTTGCACAATGGGAGTAGAATGATAGAGCTATGGAGTAAGCTCTTCAATCTCTACAAAATGACATGAAGTGGTCACGTACAAGGCTTGCTAATCGCCTCTTCCTTCTTGCTCCTTTTATAGCTATTCTTGGAGGGAGTTTTGAATTCGAATTCGAATGGCTCCACCTAAAAGTGATCCCCAAAGTTAGGAGAGATTCCCTCAGCTCAAAAATTCGTGATTTTGGTAGTTGGAGCCACGAATTTGCTTTTACATCATGGATGAGGTAAGCCATCCTTTTACTTTTTTCTTTTTCCATTTACAAGAGATAAAATGTACTCTTTTACAAGAGGTGTTCACATGACTACTCATGTGACTTACAAATGAGGATAATATCAAGCATATCAAGCATGTAGGCTTGGGCAAAATGCACCAACAGCTCCCCCTCAAGCCTAACATGCTTGGCCTCCAAATAAGTCTTCAATTGTCCTTGATTTCCTGCAAACCAATCATCAACTTGAATCTACTTAACTTCGTACCATCAAGAGCTTTCGTCAACATGTCTGCACATTGCATATCTGTAGAGACGTAGGATAGTTGAATATCCTTGCTCATTAGCTTCTCTCTTACATAATGGTAGTGGACTTCAATATGCTTGGTTCTAGCATGGTATACCGGATTAGCTGCTAGATGTAGTGAGCTTGTGTTGTCACCAAAAATGTGAGGTGTTGAAGAATGAAGTCCAAGATCTGTGTACAAAGATTTTAACCACATGATTTCTTGAGTTGCATTAGCCAAACCTCTATATTCAGCTTCAGTAGAAGATAATGCCACGGTTGGTTGCTTCTTCGATGACCAAGAAATGATTTTTGAACCTGCAAATGATATATACCCTGATGTGCTTCTTCTATCATCTTTAGATCCGGCCCAATCTGCATCTGAGTAGACCTTTAGCTCAATATCTGAAGTAAATGAATAAAACAAACCTTCATTCATGGTCCCCTTTAGGTACTTGAGGACTCGCTTGGCCGCTTCCATATGTGGTCTTCTCGGCTTATGCATAAACTGACTCAATATGCTAACACTATAGCATATATCCACCCTTGTGAGTGTTGCATAGTTCAAACTTCCAACCAAGCTTTGATAGCTTGTGATGTCTTCAATTGGCTCTCCTTCATAAGCACTAAGCTTATGATTTTGCTCCATAGGTGTACCTGCACACTTTGTATTTTCCATCTTGAACTTGACGAGCATGTCATGGACATACTTCCTTTGTGTGATGTATATACCTGAATCTGTGTAGATCAACTCCAATCCAAGAAAATAAGTGAGTGGTCCGAGGTCACTTATTTTGAACTCCTCCTTCATTTGACTCTTTACCTGTTTGATTCCTTCAAGATCATTGCCTGTGATAATAATATCATCAACATACACACATAAATAGATCACTTCAGATCCATTCCTCTTTATGAACAAAGAGGTATCCGCCTTGCTAGCTTTGAATCCTTGGTCCTGCAAATAAGTAACCAATCTGAAATTCCAAGCTCTTGGAGCTTGCTTCAATCCATACAAAGCTTTCTTTAGTTTGCATACATAGTTAGGATGATGTGCATCCTCATATCCAGGAGGTTGTGCCATATACACTTCCTCAGAAATCCATCCATTCAAGAAAGCATTCTTTACATCAAGTTGATAAAGATTCCAATTTCTAGATGCAGCAAGACTTATGAGAACCCTAATTGTAGGCATTTTTGCAACAGGAGAGAAAGTCTCCTCATAATCAATACCATGGGTTTGAGCAAACCCTTTAGCAACTAACCTTGCTTTGTGTCTATTTATACTTCCATCTGAATTCCTCTTGATTTTGTATATCCATCGAGATCCAATTATCTTCATAGATGGCTTGTTAGGTACAAGCTCCCAAGTGTCATTCTCCTTCAAGGCTTCCATTTCTTCATCCATTGCATCTCTCCAAGCTTTCTTGCTTTGTGCTTCTTCAAATGTGGTAGGTTCTTCATTGGTTGAATCCTTTGCAATGTAGATTGAGTGCTTGGTGACCAAAGAAGTATCATAACCAAACCTCTCTGGTTTCTTCTTCTCCCTCGAAGACCTTCTAAGTGGTTGATGTGAGCTCTCGGGTCCATATGTAGCATCCTGCATCTTTGCTTTACCTTTGTTCTTCCATAGCTTTAGTCTTTCCAAGTCTTCTAGGTCAATCTCCAAATCACTTTCTTCAATCTGTTTTGGCTCCTTTGGTTGAAGTGATGGAAAATCTTCATCCAAATCATATGGCAGCTTCACTTTCCTGTCATCATCAAACCATGATTTGTTTTCATCAAAAATTACATCTCTACTCACAGAAAATCCTTTATTGGTTGGATTGTACAATCTATATCCTTTTTGGTTTTGATCATAACCAATGAATACACACTTCTCTGCCTTGGGATCCAATTTCCCTCTTACTTGAGAAGGAATGTGAGCATAGGCTAAGCATCCAAAGATTTTACAATGCTCTAGACTAGGTCTTCTTCCATTCCACACTTCATATGGAGTGGTTCCATCTAGTGACTTAGATGGAAGTCTATTTATGAGATATGTGGCTGTCGACACAGCCTCTGCCCATAGGTAGTTCGGCAATCCCTTTTCGTTGAGCATGGACCTTGCAGCTTCGACGATAGCTCTATTCCTCCTCTCTGCTACACCATTGAGTTCAGGTGTATACCTTGTAGTGACTTCCCTTTTAATGCCTCTTTCATGCAAAAAGGCATCAAATTCAGAAGAGAAGTATTCTCCTCCACCATCTGATCTGAGTCTTTTCAAAGTCCTACCTGTTTGATTTTCAACAAGAGCAATATACTTCTTAAAGCAATTAAACACTTCATCCTTGTGCTTCATGAAAAACAGAATGGTCCACCTGCTACAATCATCTATGAAAGACACATAATATCTTGAGCCTGATATAGATGGCTCCTTACTTGGACCCCACACATCCGTGTGCACTAGATCCAAAGGATTTTGATACATATATCCTTTCTTATTGAAAGGTTGTCTATGAGCCTTGCCGAGTTGACAAGCTTCACACTTATAAATCATGTGTTGCCTTGTGATATTAGGCAAACCAAGTACACTTTGGTCCCTGCAAATCTGTTTGAGTGTCCTCTCACCAATGTGAGCAAGCCTTTTGTGCCATATCTCCAACTCTGTTAGAGTTTGAGATCCATAGCTAAACAAAGCTATGTTCTTTGTATCTTCCACTTCAAAAGTGAAAAGCCTTCCTGTCTTTTCTCCTTTGGCAATCCTTTGAAAGCCTTGCCTTGGGTCTTCAACATATGCTCCAAATCGATTGAATCTAACCTGCAATCCTTTTTCAACAATCTGTCCAACACTTATTAAATTTTTGGTAATTGTAGGGACATACAAGACTTTGCTTAAGAGGTTCATATTCCCATCTGATGTCTTCACATTACCTATCTTCTCCACTGAGTGCTTTGTGTCATCTCCTGTCTGCACTTCATGCTTGTTATGAGGATCTTCCAAATCAGAAAGTAAAGCCACATTTCCTGCTACATGGTTTGAGCATCCCGAATCGATGTAAAATATGTGATCATCATCCTTACCCTTCTTCGTTGATAGATTCATAATCAATAATGAATCTTCTTGACTTTGGTCCTCTGCATAGTTATTGTAATCTCTTCTTCCTCTATGGCCACTTTGATAGTTGTTGTTGTTGTTGTAATTGTTGTTGTAGTAGTTGTTGTTGTAGCCTCCATTGTACCTGCCTCTATTTGATCCATAGCCACCTCTATTGAATCCTCTTCCTCTTGAGTTCCTCGGGTTCCTGAAACATTCTTCAGTAGTATGGTTAGATAAGCCACATATGTTGCAAGGTTGAGACGATTGGAATCTCCCCCTGCCTTGCTTTCCACCTCTGCCTCTTCCTCTAGCTCTTCCTCTACCTGCAAAGTTTGCTTGGAAAGAGCTTCCTTCATCTTCATTCTTCCTATTCTTTGACTTGTCCTTGACCTTAGCTTTATCAGAATATAAGGCAGAAGTTTGATTACCTCTTGAGGACTCACCACCTTTGCTAATCTTTGCTTCATGAGTGAAGAGTTGGCCCATGAGTGTGTTGAGGTCGGGTACATGCATATCCATGTATAAATCCATGGCTGTTGTGAATGACTCCCACTTGTCGTCTGCTTTGATTCCATTCATGATTTGTCTTATGATTTGCTCCTCTTCAATTACCTCTCCAATGCTTCCAAGTTGGTCGGAAATCTCCTTCATCTTTGTGACATAATCAGTCACATTTTGCTTCGGGCTTTTCTTCATTGTTGTGAACTCCATCCACAATTGGTTCTTCCTTGCTCGAGTGTTGGAAGAGAAGAAAGAAGCAAGTGCATTCCAGGTTTCTCTTGATGTCTTGCATCCCTTGACATGAGGTAAAAGAAAATCAGAGATTGAGTTTAGAATATAAGACCTTGCAAGTGCATCCTTCGAACACCAATTCGAAAGTCCTTCCACTTCTTCATGTGATGGTTGCCCTTTGTTCCTCATGGTTGGCATTGCTTCATCTCCGGATATGAATCCATATAGATTCCTTCCTTGAAGGTAAGCCTCCATCCTTAGAGACCATGCCGGGTAGTTGTTTCGATCCAATTTGTCAATTGTTGATGGAAATCCATCTCCCATGTTGCTTGACTATGCTCTGATACCACTGTGAAGAGAGATGGTGGATGCAATCCAAAGATGAGTAGGTGCCGCTACAACCAGCTTCACACCAGCCAACTGAGACTTCAGAGTTGATTAGTAGACCCTTTGAGCTTCCTAAATCCACCAAAATATCAGCCAAGTACTTTGGAACATGTATCCCAAAAGTTTAAGTCAAGACAGGCTAGTTGCGAAATGACTAGCTCCCAAAACTTGCTATTTTTGGACATACACCTGCTGGAAAAAATGAACAGTGCTCTCAACCTGGAAGGAATTAGAAAAATTCCTTTTGGGCATAGCAAATAGACTTAGCAAGCTTCCTATTCCAAGTTAAAACACTTCAAATGATGGACTGAGCACTGAGAACAAGTTTCATCAAGTTCTGGAACATTCCCACAATTCTCGGGGCTCTGCAGAGATAGACCAGTAAGCAGTAAAATGCAGATATCTCCAAAAGTATAAATCCAATGACCTTGAAAATTTATAGGTAGAAACTAGACAGTAAGAGCTATCCAACGCACTTTAAAACACTGAAAAAGGTTCAGTAAAACTCGAGATATGACCTTCTGAAGTTACTGCTCTGAGTGAGTATAGCAGAGAACAAAACAGAGAGGTAGATGATAATAAATGTATAGATTCACATATGATTACAACCACATTGGCAATGAATCTTTGCACAATGGGAGTAGAATGATAGAGCTATGGAGTAAGCTCTTCAATCTCTACAAAATGACATGAAGTGGTCACGTACAAGGCTTGCTAATCGCCTCTTCCTTCTTGCTCCTTTTATAGCTATTCTTGGAGGGAGTTTTGAATTCGAATTCGAATGGCTCCACCTAAAAGTGATCCCCAAAGTTAGGAGAGATTCCCTCAGCTCAAAAATTCGTGATTTTGGTAGTTGGAGCCACGAATTTGCTTTTACATCATGGATGAGGTAAGCCATCCTTTTACTTTTTTCTTTTTCCATTTACAAGAGATAAAATGTACTCTTTTACAAGAGGTGTTCACATGACTACTCATGTGACTTACAAATGAGGATAATATCAAGCATATCAAGCATGTAGGCTTGGGCAAAATGCACCAACATTTCTTACTCACAGGAGTTTGCTCTTCCTCTTTAATAGGTGGTTTTGCATATGTAGCCCTGTTTGTATCTTCCTTGATGCTGAGCTTTGTAGTGTCATTTAATTGAATGACGTGTTCAGGTTCGTTAGCATCATTTACCTTCTGTATCTTTTCTTCGTGGTTGTCTGGTGTCACTTCCACTTGATTCATTTCTGATCCTTCTCCTTCATAAGCTTCTGTCCTGATATCAGTATCTAGAGTATCTTTCTCCGGACTGGATTCCGTATTTGTACTAGAATCATCGATGCCCAATTCTTTGTATCTTCCCGGTGTTTTTAGGGTCTTCTCTTGATGCTTTGGTGCTGCTTGACTGGCCTGTCTATAATGATGACCTTGGACGTTGAGATTCACTTGTCCTTGCATATATTGATGTGTTTCTTCAAGGGCAGCAGATAAATCTCTTTTTGTAATTGGCATTTGTACTACGGGGATTGTGGGTAACACATGTGTGCGTTTGGATTGGGGTGTAGCCTGAGCTTCCTCTTCCCGTAGACGCTTTGTACCTCTCATTTTTGGTTGAGAACTGGTCCCTGCCTCTTCAATACCTGTAGCAATTTTCTTCTTTTTGGGAACTGTGGCGGATTTCACGTATTTAGCCAGCCCTTCTGAGGTTGGCATCTCCCTTAAGCAGTTCTTCATATCTAAAGCTTCATATATTAGCAATGTTAAAGCGGAACTGCCATTCAGGAACTTCTTCTGGCCCCATTTCTTCTGGGCTTCAAATAATCTTTCTTGTACATAACTTGTTAGATTCACTTTGTTGCCTATCTGTCTCATGGCATGGGATAACAGTTGTACTACGATCTTTTGTGGAGCTGTGTATCTGTGCATACTGGGGAAACAGAAGTGTTGATGCACCAATCAGACTGCATCTTCGATGTCTATTCTGTTGATCTCTAGGAATGATCTTTTCTTTGGGTCGTGGCATTCATCCTTAATGTTAGTAATGCCCTCCTGACTCCATCCAAAAGCTTTATTGATCAATTCATGTGTGAATTGAATCGTCTTCCATGTACCTACTTTATCCAATACCTGTGCTTCTGGAATCGATATCTTTGTTGCAGCAGGTTGCATAGTATTCATTACTTGAGTGCACCGCTGAAAGTCTGGTACATAAATAGGCAATTTGAGAAATGCCTCTAGTCCTGCCTGGGTCCATACGTCTTCAATATGTGGTAATCCTTGTACTATCGTTTTGAAATCCTGAGACATGATAGGGAAACAGTGATCCCTGTCCATAATCTTTATTGTTGCCATGAAGAGAAGTTCTGACACTGGTTGGTCATCCCGGAACCAATGGCCTCTTACTCTTGTGATCGACTCTAATGGAAAAAGTTGGACTTCTTCCTCTTGAGTGGCTTCAAAATTTGTTGATGACATCTGCACTCAATATAGAGTGTGAATTAGTGGCCATATATTATCAGAAATGTTCCTTTATTTGTCTTAAGCTTGACATTGCTCCGAGTGAATGGTGTCGTCCCTTTCCCGTGGGTGTGAGAAAGGTAATACCTGGATTGTTTTTTATGTATTTTTATATTTTTTTTGCTGAAAAGAAAACATAACTGTTAGTCCATAGCCGAAGCGGTTAGTAATTTTTTTGGAGTATTCTCTTAAGATATGTACAAGTGCTCTCCTATTTCCAAAGGGAAAATGTGCGTGACTATCCGGAAGTAGAAGGACATTGTGCCGAATGCTTGGCCTTGTAATGTGGCCCTATCATGCATACTTTGGGTCCTGATAACTCCTCATGTGTGCAATTGGATTTTGTAGCTCTATGCATACAAGTTGCGGGATCCTTCGGCACCCAATTCTGCTTCATTTGGTGGGGATGTATTTCCTTCGGAACCTTCTTGATAAATGTGATTCTTCCCTTATAGTGCGTTTGCTCTATCTGCTTTTGGAATTTCGGTCTTCCTTGTGTTGCAGCTGCAGACTCCTTCTTTTTCCAATAGGTCTTCTTTTTTGGCTGGTGTGCCTGTTGACCATGTTGATGGTGATTGCCCTTCTGAGGATGCTCACTGTTTTGGTTGGTCATCCTTGAAATACATGACTTTGGGATCCATATTTGTGTTCGATCCGGTTGTGCAGTTATAAGTTTCTTTGGGATCCATCTGCTAGTGAGTCGAGGTTGCCCGTGGTGCTCAAAATTCTTTGTCTTCTTATTCGATTTGACATGCTGATGTCGAAGACTTTTCTGTTGTTGAAAATATGCCTTCTTTTGATCCTTCCTTATCCAAGCTAGTGAAGAATGTGGAATAGGGTATACTTTCATAGGTGTAGACTTCAATTCTTGCAAAGGAGTATTCTCTCTTGTGCATTGTGCGTCACTAGGCTTGGTTTCAGGTTCATATGCACTCTTGAGACTCTCTATACTCGAAGATGGAAAGCACACAGAATTTACAGTATTCTCACGAGAAATACTAGAGGAAGGAACTTCTATAGTGCTATTGGGTATGTACTCATGATTCTGGTCATTTGGTTGGATTTTTGGCTCTATTTTCAAGTATTTGATTGGTCGTTCATCTAACAGACTAAATACCTCACGATGTCCTATTCTGGCTGAGATATATCCTAATGCCAATTGAATGGTCACCTCATATTCGTAGATCCAATCTTGACCTAACACAACCTCTTCAAGTAAATCTTGGTCGTGACACACTAACAGTTTTTGTTCCATGGTGTTGTTACCAAGATGCAACGGTAAGGTGATCTCTCCTATGCACTGAGTAATAGTTCCTCCTATTCCTATCAACTGAGCCATTGATGGGCGGATTGTCTCTTTGAGTTTTTGGGTCAAAGAAAACTTAATGCAACTTACAGAGGCACCTGTATCAATAAGCGCATTTACCAAGTGATACTCCGTTTTTCCGGCTCCCAAATTTAGATAGGGTTGTGTTCTTTGCGATCCTAGGTTTTGAGTGGCTCTAAAATTAGCCATCGGGATGAGTTCTTCTCCTTGACGATATCTTTCATCTCGCTCTCTCATCCACTCTTTTCGTTTCTTTATCCTTTCCAAAGCTTCTTGTCTCGCTTCTTCTCGTATTCTTTCCTCTTCTACGCGTCTATTCTTACCTTTGAGTAATCGAGACAAAGCTTCTTCTGTTAATGGTTCTAGGTATTTTTTTACTCTACACCCACTGATGTAGTTTGGTAACACATCTCCATCTAGAGTTGCTAAGCTGATGGCTCCACCTGTAGATATACGATTAATGATTAATGGGCCATATCCTCTCTTTTGCAATTTCTTAGCATGTTGCTTCAAAGTGTATACCAAAACTAAATCTCCTTCCTTCAATTGTTTGTCCTTGATATGCGCATCAAAATAGGCCTTTTGTCGTCTTTTAGCAGCATAAATACCCGCTACTGCTTGTAACCTAGTTTCATGAAGTTTTTCTATTTGGTCCAATTGTGCTGATAATTCATGTCCGATCCACTCATAAGTAGTTGCAACTCTAAGAGTGGGAATCAAGAAATCAATTGGCAAAATAGCATTTTGTCCATATACTAAGTTAAAAGGAGTAGTGCCTATGGCGGTTTTATAGGCTACTCGGAATGCCCATAAAGCATGGTGTAACTGCTTATCCCAATCTGATCTACCGTTGTTAACGATTTTGGTAAGAACAGTACACAAGATTTTATTTGAACTTTCTGCTTGTCCATTTGCTTGTGGGTGATAAGGAGCAGATTTCTTATGAATTACTAAGAATTCATTCAATAAGGCTTCTATCACTTCATTAACAAAGTGCGTACCTCTATCACTCACGATCTCTATAGGTAGTCCAAATCTAGTGAAGACGTTCTCGAAGAGAAACTTGGCTGTAGTTCTTGCGTCATTTTTCTTTGTTGCTTTTGCTTCAACCCATTTGGTCAGGTAATCTGTGGCTACAATTATGTATTCGGCATGTGAACCTTTTGCTGGTGGGCTAATAGGTCCTATGAAGTCTATTCCCCACTTCGTGAAAGCTCTAGCACTCATCATGGGTCTAAGTGGCATCTCATCTCTTCTAATAGGATATTTCGTTCGTTGACAAGTATCACACCGTTGCACATATGTTATGGCGTCTTGATGTAGAGTTGGCCACCACATTCCAGCAAAGAGGATCATTTTTGCTGTTTTGTCTGCAGAGAAGTGTCCTCCTGCAGCTCCTGTATGGGCCATCTCCAAGACAGATAGATATTCATTTTCATGTATGCACATTCTTAATTGGTTATCTTTCCCGCGTTTAAAGAGTTGTTTTCCTATGATGGCATAATCCTTACTCTGTTCTTCAAGAGCACGCTTCCTTGCTAAAGTAGCTCCGTCAGGGTACTCTCGAGTTTTCAAGAACTTTACTAGAGGCATGCTCCACCTTGGTGCTATTGTGGAATAGCATAACGTAGAGTTCTCATCTGGGGTTTGTTCTTGACAGGTTTGACAGGTTGACACATAGTTATGTGCATCTCGTTGCATAGTTGGCCAATATATGCCAAATCTCTTGAGTGTCTGCCACGTTCCATTTGCATTCAAATGAGTGTTCCATTGGTTTATGTGGGCTTTCTGAAGCCACATTCCTTGTTCCTCTTCTTCTACGCATCTCATTAGTAATCCGCTTGAATCCTGGTGGTACAAACTTCCCGCAATGATGTGAAGGTTTTTGGTTCTCCAGAGATCTTGCGTTTGGTTTGGTGTGATCCCGTCTTTAGGTCCATGTGTAAGTATAGGGATCAATTTTTCTGCCCACTGGGGACATACTTCCAGGTTAAAAAGGTAAGTATCTAGCAGATCATCAGGTACTCCTATGGGTGGTTCTCCATGGGTCATACGAGATAAGTGGTCTGCTCTGATGTGGGTGTTTCCTTTCTTGACTATTACCTCAAAATCAAACTCCATTAGCAATAAAAACCATCGTACTAGTCGTCCTGTATTGCAAGGCTTGTTGACTAAGTACAATAGGGCTTGATGATCAATGAAGAATTTGAATTTGTTTGCCAGTAAGTAATGTCTGAATTTCTTGACTGCGTATACCATCCCTAGGCCTTCTCTCTCCGTAGTAGTATAATTGCGTTCTGCTTGATTTAACTGTCTACTGGCATAGGCTATCGGGTGGTCTAATTTTCCTGTGTCAGCTGGTTGAGCTAAGATGCAACCAATGGCAAACTTGGAAGCATCCACATGAATGTGAAACGGTTTATTCCAGTTGGGAACTCGAAGGATGGGTGCTGAACTCAATCGATTCTTTAACTCATTAAAAGCTTTTTCGCATTCTTCGGTCCAATTGAATAGAGTCAATAATGCATAAAGAGGTCTAGCAATTATGGCGTACATATGTATGAATCTTCGATAGTATCCACAATGTCCCATAAATGCTTGAACTTCTTTAGCAGTTTTAGGTCTTGGTAAATCTAAAATTACTTTAATTTTGTCTTCATCTGTTGAAATTCCATTCTTAGAGACAATATGTCCTAAGATTTTCCCTTGTCGCACCATGAAGACACATTTTTCAGGATTGAGGCATACTCGATATTGTCGACATTTAGCAAAAATCTTTTTAAGTTCATGATGTGCTCTGATCGTATAGCTGAATATGTACAAAGATCGTCCACGTATACCTCCATACTTTTTCTCAGAAACTCCTTGAACACATGACACATCAATCTTTGGAAAGTAGTTGGGGCATTCGTTAAACCAAAAGGCATGACTCTAAAAGCGTATACTCTCCATTCAGTTGCAAATGCAGTCTTATGTTGGTCCTCAGGAGCAATGGCTACCTGATTATACCCTGAAAAGCCATCCAGAAAACTATAGACTTCCTTCCCTGCTACCCTTTCCAAGAGATGATCAGTGATTGGTAAGGGATAACTATCCCTTATGGTTGCGGCGTTCACTTTCTTCAAATTGATGCACACTCTTAACTTTCCATTCTTCTTTGGTACAACCACCAAGGGTGATACCCATTCCGTGTGCTCAATTTCGTAGATGAATCCAGCATCTAACAACTTATCTATTTCTTCTTTTATCTTGGCTGAATACACATCATTATAGGTATATGGTCTCTGTTTTGAAGGTTTGGCTTCGGATGTCATGGGGATTCTATGCGCACATATAGATGGATCCACTCCCTTTAACTCTCTATAAGTCCAAGCAAAGACATCCCGGTATTCTCTTATGAGTCGAATTAACTCTTGTTCTTCTTCTAATGAGACATCCTGTCCTATGAAGGTACATCGTTCTTCTCCTCCTTCCATGGTTACCACTATTTTCTTGGTTTGTTCCTTATTATCATATGCTATTCCAGGTTGTGCTTCTCTTTTAGGCATTTGAATAGCAATTTTCCTCTCTTCCACTTCATATTTTTTAAAATGGGCTGGTACCTCAAATTGGTCTTGGGGTTTTTTTTCTTCATCTTCTAATTCCCTTTCAACTTCTAATTCCCCTTTTTGTGTGGGTTCTTTATGTTTTTCATTGTCAGTGATATCTATGTTGGTGGTACTAATCCCTAGATCCATGGGTTCCGGTTCCATTTCAATGCTCTCGTAGTCCTCCTTCCAGTCTTTCTCGATCACTTCTCCTTCTTCTGCCTCCTGAAGGACTACCATATACAGACTAACATCATAACCCTCCTCGTCGATACATTCGTTCATGGTCACTACTTCTTCGTTTACACAGACATCGAGTGTAGCTAAGATTTTCATCCAACCGTGAGGTTCGAATTCTTCGTCCGGAAATACTTGTGGCATATAGGCTGGATCTTGTACAGATCTCACTATTCCTTGTTTCTGCTGCCATCCTTTTCTTCTCTCCTCTTCCTTCTTTGCAGCTTGACATATCCACAGATGAGTGTCCTCGTTCATCCAGGATTGATCACTAGAACCTGCACTATGGACCGATTGATCGTCTTCCTCTTTATGGATTTGATTCCATTGTAGAGGTGGCACATCTTGATAAGTGTACGTATGTAGGTTTATCCTAGTGGTGGTTCCTGCGTGTTGTAGATATACTGCATCTTTTCCCCAATCTTGTACGACCTTTAGCTGTCTCATGAAAGGCCTTCCCAAGATCATTTCATAATTGCTTGGCCTTTCGAAGTGACTAATTGCTAAAGTGTGTTCAAATTCCACTCCACATGTAGTGAAGACTACTCGTTCCAACAATCCTAAGGGTCTCTCCGTGTGTCCATCTGCCATTTGTATTTTCATGCGCGTTGGTCTTAATGCTGGTTGTCCCCATTTCTCCCAAATTTCTTTGGTAGCAATGCCAACACCAGCTCCTGAATCTAGTATGGCTTTGGTAGTGTAACCCCTATAGGTGATTGGAAGACAGGTATTTCCTTCATCTCCTTCACTAAAGTCTCCTACCTTATCCACTGGAATTTTCACTGTTTTCACTTCGTCAGCTATCTCTTTCTTTTCCTCCTTGACTTCCCATTGATTGATCAATTTCTCTTTTAAGTGTGGTTTTACCTTTAACAGTTCCTCGAATGTTAGGGTACATGGGATTTTCACCTCCCTAAGACGTTGTATGATCTCAGATGTTTGAACTGATGGGTTCATTTCCCGTCTCCTTATTGATGGAATGCGGTACAATTCTGAGTTGTGCTCGTACTCCCCGGTGTAGTTGGGTAGTTCCTTTACATCTTCCTTGTCACTTGCATCCATCGGAAAAACTTCTTCTGAATTTAGTTCAGGTATTGACCCCTCTATTTCATTTTCTGCTTCTAATTCTTCAAAGGGCGGTTCCATTCCTTCTACCTTTTTCCATTTGTCCTCTTGCACTCGTGCCCATAAATCCTTAGTCCAGTCTCCTTCTACTTCAGGGACTATGGATCCTTCCTTTCCCTCAACACCATGTTCTTCATTTTGTGGTCTATATACTTCAGGCTTTTCCTGAGCGTTTAGGCACTCTTGGAATTTTTCTTCGGAAATTCGGGTATTTGGTAGAGGCGATGCAGGTTTTTCTAAGGTTTGTTGCGCAATCTCTATCAACTTCTTGCATATTTCTAACCTTTCTTTCTCTAAGTCGCCTCTTGGATATTCTCTATCATGTTGCTCTATGGTAGGTCCTGCTTTTATTCTCGCCTTGTATGCCTGAATCCACATGGCTAATTCTTCAGGCATTGGGTCTGCTAGGACTGATCCTACCTCCTTCCTTTTATTCTCATTTTTATTTTCTTCTTCCACTTGGGGTTCCTTCGTTGGTTTCTGTTTACTCTTTTCGTTTTCCTTTTTTTGTAATAACTTTTTTTCTTTTATCCTGTCTCTCCGGTTCTTCCATCTTTGTGACCTTTTACTGGCAATACTTTTCTCTGGTTCTTCAGAGTCTTCTACTCTGTGAGGGATGGGTGCGTCCCTCTCTTTGTCACTTTGATTACTCTCGTCTGTTTTATCAGGGTTCTCTCTGGCTTTGGCTCTTGTTATGGCCTTCAAAGGTATGGTGTACTCTTTATCGCTCCCTGATGATTCAATCACTTCTATCACATTAATCTGCACGTTAGATGTGACTTTGTTGGGGTTCTTAGAACAATCTCTGAAAAGATGTTCCTTACCACAATCGCTACAGTAGCCTTCCCAATTTCGTTGTGGTGGTGGTGGGTTTGGGAATGTACATTCTCTGATATAGTGGTCACCTCCACATCTGTAACATGGTCCTCTGGATACAGGCTGTCTATTCATTGGTCGAGGTGGTATGGTTGCTCTAGGAGCTGTGTACATTAAGGATACGTAATCCTGCTCATAATTGTATGAACCATCTGGTATTTCCATGCCATAAGCATATGGTTCATATTGTTGTCCATATTCCATCATTGAGCTTTCATAACTAGGGTATGCTCCTTGACTAGGGTCATAAAATGAGTCATATGGTTCACTACTAGTCAAAGGTGTGGCTGGCACTATAGCCCTTTCTAGGTTTTCCTCTGGTTGTGCAATCTTGACTGGGACAACGTTCTGAGGGTGGGGCGGTTGTTGTCCTAGTACTGGTTGTGGTTGCGTATATCCCTGATATGCGTATGGTCGTGGTACTGGTGTCTGCGGCTGATAAGAGGGATATCTAGAGGCTTCTCCTCCTTGATCTCTTTGGGGATATCCATACGGTCTCACATAAGGCTGGGTGGGCCTGGTTTGCCTATGGTAAGGGCAGTTCTCGGTGCTATGGTTTGTGTATCTCTGCTCTATACTGCAATATTGTAGGGGTCCGGAAATAGAGGGTCTATGAGGAGCATAGGCAGGTGGTGGGACTACTCCCCTAGTACACAAATGAGAAGGATGATCTCCTCCGCACTGCATACATCTTCTAAGCATAGGCATCCTCATGGGATTAGTGGGATAATTCCTCTGTCCTTGAACGTTCAGTTTTTTTGCTACTAAATCTGCTATTTCTTCCACATTGTTTTTGGAGTTTGATGTGCTACTGGCTGATTCTTCACTTTTCAAACTACCTTGAGGTATTTTCAAGTCTTCTGCAAGGTTGTCTTCTAGGTCTATACATTCCTTCATACACTCTTGCAAAGTTTGAACTCTCTTTACATATACTAATGACCTCAAAGTTCCGTTCAACAATCCTTCCAAGAATAATGATACCATTTTATTCTGCGTCGGTCTCTCTTCCACTGGGCATCTATCCACATACTGCTTGAATCTCCTTGCTGCCAATCTCATTGACTCGGTAGGGACTTGTTTGAAGCTGTGGATTAATGATGAAGAATTATTTTTAATCCCTGATTTGGTAAATTCTTCAATCATTTCTTGATATACCTGCTCCATGTTCTGAAAGGTATTCGGGTCCAATGGCTGAAACCAGGCCAAAGCTGTGTCTGACAAGGTAAGGCCAAAAGACTCATACTGAATCAGAAAGTCATCTACCTGCTCGGCTCTAACTACTTGTTTAAATTCTGCTATGTGGTTGTAAGGTTCACTAGAGCCATCATAGTGATTTCTCATGCACTTGGCAACTTGGATCGGCCTTAGTCGTCTTCCTGCTTCCGGTTGTCTAGGCATTACTGGGAAAATGGGTCTTCCTATTGGTATGCCTGGTCCTCTTACTACCTGTGGTCTGACTGGAGTATGAACTCCATGTCTTGGATCAATAGCTGGTTGTGGCCGGTAGTTAGGGTTAATGGCAGGCATTGCAAATTGCACATGTGGTCTGACTGGGACCTGGGTTTGTTGTGTTTGCTGTGTTTGTCCCGACTGTTGATATGAATCGTTCTGTGATGTTCCAAGCGGGTTCCTTGAAGTGGTGGCTTGGTCCCTAGGGGGAAACACTGGGATATTCTGATATTTCAACTCAGCTCTCTCCAATTCTGTTAACGGCCAATATTTTCTCTGATTTTTATCCAAATATGTGATGATGGTGGGGAACTCAGGGTCTTGTAACTCATAGATGGTAATTGGATTAGGAGCAGCTTCCCATATAGAGGAATGGGCTCTGAGCAGGTGCTCCATTCCGTTGATCAAATACACATCTATTAGAGTATCATCCTGGGGAATTAGGTCTCCTCTCCAAATTTTTGTAATCGTAGACCTCCCTCTAGGAGTGGTTACTTGCTCTTCGTTTCCACCGCCATTTAAGCTTGAAGCATTATTTTCCTCACCACGCTCATTAATGATTTCCGGGTGTTCTATGACCACGTATTGAATATCTTGTTTGTCCATGTACAGTCCTCCTATGTACTTAACTGCTGGTCTAGGTACTATGTAGGCTTCTGATGCTTTCTGTAACCTGGCCACAGATCTGTTTAAGCCATCCAAATAGATAGGGATCTCGTTGCGGTTGGTGTTCACATACTCCAAGGAGGTTCTGTATTCTCCCTCAATGATTGACATCATGCCAATCATGGGTACAGTGTTTTGCATATCCTCTGAAGCCATGGGAATTTCTCCTTCTGACTCACTGGAGGTCTCAGAATAGTGTGAACGGCTACTTGGCTCGGTTACGCTCCCTACGGAAGAAATTACACTTCTTCGGCTTCCTAGGGTTCTTCCGGATCTCAGGTTCATCCACCTAAGAGCTCTGATCAGATCTTGTCAACCTCTAGCCTCTAGAATTCTAAACTGTAACTTAGGAGTCTAGAGAAATTTGGCTGGAAAAAGACTGGAAAATGACTTTTTCCTTGGTCACGATACTTGACTTCTCAAAATATACGATACACGATCTCTAGAATCGACGATACTTGATGTATGTTCAGACGATGCACGATCTCTGACAAGTATCGCGATACCGGCTAGACGATACCGATACTTGACCAATATCGCGACACCTGATAAACGATACCGATCGCTGAGTGAAACGATACCGATACTTAGAGGTACACGATACACGATATTTGAGTCTTAGACGATACACGATACTCGAAGGGAGACGATACTTGGAAGTAGACGATACCCGATATGTGGGAAGTATCACGATCTTTGCTCTAGACGATCTCTGAGCCAAACGATACTTGGCTGAAAACGATCGACGATACTTGGAATCCCACGATACACGATCTCTAAATCTGAGACGATCGACGATACACGATATCTGGCAAATATCGCGATCTCTGAAGATCAGACGATACACGATATTTGAGCCAAACGATACTTGGTTAAAAACGATCGACGATACTTCAGCACCACGATACTTGATCCCTCGAAAACGATCGCTGATCCAACGATACACGATACTTGTCAGGTATCGCGACCTTTGACCAAACGATACTTCTCAAGTATCGCGATCGGCACGAAACGATACTCAATCCACGATACACGATCAACGATCGCTGGAGAAACGATCTCTGACCAAATATCGCGATCGGTATGAAACGATACACGATCGATGGGAAATATCGCGATACTCAACCACAGGAGCAAAACGATACTTGTGAAGTATCGCGATACTCGACCGCGGGAGTAAAACGATACTTGACCCTTAGACAAATTTTAACCAAAGTTTTTGAGGTTTGATTTTGCCCCCTTGATCACCTAGCTCCTCTCTCCTATCCTCACTCTCTGTATCAATCAAAACACAACTTTTTGCCCCCTATACCTCTCAGACGATACTCAGCGCAGATCGTTTTGCACAGATGATGAATTTTTTGAATGATTAAAAGGATCTAGCACTGAAGGGACTCACCTCTGAAGCTCAAACACACTCTTCTAGCACCTTTCCTAGCTCAAAGGCACTCCACAAGCTCTGCCACGATATTCAGCTGCTCACGATACTCGACGCTCGTTCTCACGATACTTGTTCAAACAAGTGATTTTTCAAATGACTTTTTTTGGCTTTTATACTTGGAGTTTTCTAGCTTACAAAAAGGAAACTTTTCTGAACAACACTAAAATCTACTCTAATGACTTGGTCCACTCTCTACTCACTCCTACTCTACTCCTTCTACTCACTTCCCTAAACTAACAACTCACTACACACACTCCAAGAATGAGAAGTAGCAAGTGCGGCTGAAAATGACTTACCAAAGAAGAGAAGATTTCCACTCCTCCACTTACTTCAACGCAAAAAGCTACTTACCATCACACGAATGCCTCGGTTTGATTCGTCACTCCCCGGCAACGGCGCCAAAAAGTGTGTTGACCTAAGTATCAACTTAGGGACTTGCGGAGAAAGAGACTATACCTCAATCCCCTCACAAGTGCATATAGTGGGGATACACACCTTTAATTATCAATCCAAAGAGTATACAAACCTAGCCGAGTGTATGAAGACATGCAATCATGTAATGGTCAATGCAAATGAACTACTCAAAGAAGATAAATGAGGCATAGACTTATCCAAACAAGCTCCAACTGTTGGTCAAGGCGAAACGATACTTGGTGCAGAAGCCGTCAGTATTTTGGACTTTTCTCCCAGCTCCAAACTCCAAATATAGCGAATAGCATATGCATTTCGAAGCTCTCGAGAAGACGCATCCAATGGCAGTGGTTTCACTCAATTCTGACGCTCCTACTTGAAGTTATGAGCGAAATACTGAGTCGCGGGAATACTTTCCTACACTTCAGCACTTCCTACACTTCGCACACACCTTTCCTACAGCAAAGAAACACTTTCATGGATAGACAACACTCACAAGCACTCTTTCCAAGCAATACACCTGCATACAAGCTCACGAAGAAGAAGATAAGAAGGGAAGAAGACACAAATTCGAATTTCTGTGCTCTCTCTTCTCACAATGGCAAAAAGTTCTTTACAAAGAGTCACATTTGACTTATATACTAGTGCCCTAAAAAATGGTCCTTTCACACAAGAGACCGGCACTTTATTCACTAAAAGACTAAATTTCTACTATTTTACATGGGTAAGCTTCTAATCTTCTGTGGGGATGCATCTAGAGGACTCCTCTAGTGCCTTTACAACGGAAAATATATTACAAGAATGATTATGGTACAAAAATATGAAGTCCAAATCGGAAAAATTTTGGGGCCCGTCTTTTTTCTCTGCTTTGTGCGCTCTTTAGCTCTGCAACAGTGGGGAATTTGGCCTCGAAGGCTCTGATTGAGCTACAATTTGTGCTTGAAGATCAAGTACACATGCCCCTAAAGTAGTTAATTCATCGAGGATTTCTAGGGGCTAACTTAACTGGTTGGGGCTGTGGAGGTTCCTTCAAGAGTAAGGTTCTATGATCTACCTGTAACTTCTGATATTCTTCATTGCATAGTCCTCGTGTAATCGTGCGTGATCTTGCAATAATACTTGCATCGTTTCATAGGGGACTGCCTTGAATTGGCTAGGACTTAATGTTTCATCTGGTCGATCCATCACCACTTTAAAGTTCTTGTGATTCTACTCTTGTAGCCTCTGATTCTCTTCTTTGGCTCCTATGAGATGGCATCTTAATAGTCCCATATTGCATGTGAGCATTGCATTCCATATTGTCTGAGCATGTAAAAGATTTTCTACATCGGTGAGGGCTTCTTTAGTCTTTTTTTTTATTCTAACTCTAACTAGTGGTAAGCCTCATGTAATTCCTGATTGTGTACATTCAGGGAAGCATTCTCAATGGTTAAACAACTTAACTGTGTCCACAGTTGTGTAGTAGTCTGTTGCAATGTTTGGTAATTGTTTTTAAGAGATGCAAATTCTTCTCTACCTTGAGTCTACAAGCTAAAATGTGATGGAATGCAGTGTCAATGGTGGGTGATAATAACAATGGAGTGGTGTGTGAGGATGATGCTAGTGCAGGTGTAGATACAAGGGGAAAGGGAAAGGGGAATGGGAGGGTGGATACACTGGTGACCGTAGAAAACTGTGGTGTGCCTAGATGTGGTGGTGACATGGTGGATGTGAGTGGTGGTGCGGTAGGTGGTGAAATGTCCATATCGTTGGATGTGGCATCTAGTGTAGTAACAGTGAATATTGGTGTAATGGTGGATGCATGCGTGGGTGTGAAAACAGGATTAACAAAAGAGGACGAATATATAACTTCTTGAGTGTCACGGATGGTTTGAAGTAAAGGAGAAGGTAAAGGTGATATAGTAGGACGGGAAGATGAAACTGGGGAGAAGGTCATGGCTGGTGGAAATGGAAACATAGGCCTTGGAGGGAGAGGAAAGGAAAGAAAGGATGGGTTGAGGAACGAATTAATTGGGGTGGGGGAATTAGGTTTTATGTACTAGGGGTAAGGGTTTCAGGTATTCTTTGGGTGACTAGAGGTGCTATGGCTTTTGTGTGGCACTTATTCTAAATGAGGATATGGGGGGTGAGCAAGGGTGGACAGGGGAAGTTGAATTTATAGGTGAAGGGGAAGTTTTGGTGGGAGTGGAGGTGATTTTGATGGGCATGGCATGTAAGGAGGTTTCTGGTCGGGGTGGAGAGTCGATGATGACTATAGCTTCTACTATGGGTGATTCGAGTGGGGGGTCCAGGATTAGTCATGCTTCTTCCGGATGTCTAGAGGACTAGCCTTCTCTGGGCACATGGATGTACTGATTGGTTTTGGATATTAAATGGATTCTTCGAGGGTCAAATTGTGGTAAAGGTTTTCTCTTCAAAAAATGGAGTGCTTCAACAGTTCCCATAGACTTTACTACTTCCTTGAAACCTTGAATGAAAGAGTCTTCAAATCCACTGCTAGCAAGTTCTTGCTCTAGTATTTCCTGACTTTGTTCTTCAAATAGTTGTCTGTGTGCCCACACTGCTTGCATATTTTGATATAATTTCTGGATGGCCAATGTATAAGCAGCTACTTTGAATGTGTCATCTTCATGGGTACTTGTATCACCTTTAGCTTTCATTTGCGGTTGTTGTTGTTCCTGTTGATCATCTTCTTGCGATTCAAGACTAGCTTGACTAGCTTCATCATTGCCTTCTTCATCATGATTCATTGTTTTATCTTCAACATCTAGGCTGGATACTACATGTTCTTTTGGCTGGTCTGGAGGTGTAGTAGGAAAATTCTTGAGAGAGAAACTACCCTTCTGAAAATTGAAACTCGCTAGAAAAGGTGTCATGCATTTCAAAATCAAAAGTCATAGTAGAGGGCTTTGCCTCGAGATTAGGTATGGGGAAAGTAAGAGCATCCACACTAATGGTGGTGGGAATTTCTCCGACTTCAATAGTAGTTGCTTGGGTGGCGGCTTCGTAGTGTGTTACTACACTAATAGTGCCTTCTGTGATTACAGGGCATGAGAGTCGGATGCATATCGATTGTATAGGTGCAGGAGGTTCCATTCAAGATTATTGAAGGGATGGTTGTGGCAAGGGTGATTCCGGTATCTGTAGACATGGGATTGAACCTCTCATGCACTTTCTTGCTCTACTTTTGTTTGACTTTCTTTCCTTCTTGGTGGTTCCCTTGAATCATTTTCAATTCCTCACTGGTCATGGCATGTTCTACTAGCAAGTCATATGCCAAACACATGCAAACAATTCTGGTGAGTGCAGCACAACCATGGATGACGTGCTTGCATTCCCATCTTTGTTGTGCTAAGTATAGTTGATCTATAATCTAGCTAGTGAGATCTATAGTCTGAGGTCCTATAGTGACCAAATATAAACCAAAACAAATACATTTATGTGGAATAATAAAGCCATCTTGTGTAGGGAATGTGAAATTTTGCATGCAAATGTGTAATGGCTTTGACAATTTTGGAGTGATGGCCGATATATCAATCCATTTCAAGACATCACCTCTTTTCATAGGCTCAGGAATAATCCTTTCTCATTCTGTTGGTGTGCGAGTCCCATGGATCTTAAGAGCAGCTCGAATGAGGTCCTTTAGATAAAACTTCTTATATGGTGGATCATTTACAAGAGAGGGTAGGATGAAAGTGCTTGGTAATTCTTTCCTCTCACGAGCTTCAAGAGTGGTTACCAAATAGTAGCACCGATAAAAATCACGTTTTGGCAAAGGGTCACTAAAATACTCGGTGAAACCAGGTTTGATCCAAATGTGTCATAACTCCTCTGAATTCTAAAGCTCTTCGAATTCTCATGAGAAAAACTGATATCTGCTCCACTTGCTACCATCAAAACAAAGCATGGCATCATAGATAAAGTTTGTGTCCGCTAAGGGTCCTGCTAGACCTTGACACTAGTGTGAGTTGCTATGAACTTTTTCAGTGCCTCCTAGAGGAGGATCATCTATGGGCATCGATCCCGTGAATCGGTGAAATTTCGGTGGTTGCAATGTAGGGTAAGATTCAGCTAGCAAAGTACCCAGATTGACCACTCACGCACTGGGGCCAGCCTTGGAAGTGCCTTTTGCTTGCATGAAGATTGAAATGAGTGCTTTGGTGATGTGCTACAAAAGGATAACACATTAGTATGGAAATTAATTATGATCCCAATAAAGTGAGACCGCAATCCCTTTCTATAGCCGATGTGTAACCCATGTAGCGGAGTGTTGTAATGTGGTTTATGGAGTGATTTCTCATAAACTAATGCAAGTCACTAGACACCTACATGCTTTAGATATTGCATACATTTCTTGATGAGATTTGATTACAAGTGACGAGGTGTTAGTGTGGGTAAAATTGTACAAGGTTTAGTTGTGAATGAATTGTTACAAGGGTAAGGGTTAGTCATGATGGGTGTTATATTATACAACGGATCGTGTGAAGACTGCTAGATGCATTTTAATATCCATTTCCTAAGAGTTTTTGTATGGGTGGTGTTCTTTGGCTGAGGTACAAAAGATGAATCGGGAAGTAATGGTGTTGATGGGTGAAGTGATTTCAAAGGGGTATATATTACATGGCTTGGGTTTTGAGCAAAGATACAATTCTTGGGTACCCAAATCTATGTGGGCATGGGTTGGTTGGTTAAGTACTACTTGGCAATGCAAATTTGTCGAGTCCTCGTTGATGTAGAACAAGGTCAATGGGATTTCACATGTAGACTCTAATTTTGCCTTTTCTTCTTCTTGTCACTTTCTGTGTTGTTGAAAATGGTTGGCATGTTTTGTCCTTTTGGCACCCATACTTGTTTTGTGCCATTTGTCTTGATCTGCTGATATTGATTCCACTTTTGGGTTGTCTGGTAGGATTGTTGGTTGGGGTTCCCTCGTCTTGGTTGACTTCTTGGAGGTCATGGTTGAAAGGTTTGGTTGATGATCTGCTTTTGAAAAGAAGGAAGGTTCAACACTTGCATGACATACCGAACAGGAAGTGAGCATTATGTACAACAGATCTACGTTGGTCTGCGTGAAGTGTGGAGGAGGGGGCACCAGAGATGATGGTCCCCATCTATCCATTGATGCAACCCACCTGATTGCTGATGTAATCCCCTTCCTATGCAAAGGAAGACTAGGGGAAGATCTCTTGACATCCTCCTGATTGACAATTATCCATCAAGCTCTCATGGGTTGACTTTGGAAGGAGCATGCTTTCTTCATGGATTTGACCAAAAATCATCGAGTTTGTCTTTGCAATCATTTCATATGGTCTGGTTTTACATTCCTCAGGTGGGGTATTGTTAGGGAATTCAAGTGGTATCACTCGTTGCTGGTCTAAGGTCCTGATATGCAAGAAGCCTTGTCTAAGAGTTAGGTCCACTAAGTGATCCTATAGCCAATCTTGGCCAAGGATTAGGGATTCTATCAAGTAATCATCATGGCACACTAGGAGTTTATAGTCATGGTTTTCTCGTGTATGAGGATAGGAAGGTCCACCTCACCCATGCAAGTGTTTTTTATGCGTCCTAGCCCTATGAGGTATGCCTCAATTGGCTGCATTTCTATGCCTGAATCCTTATAGTGAGACCAGCTAATCACACTAGTCACAGCACCTAAATCAATTAAATCCCTAAGCTCATGGCAAGTGTTGCCTTGGTCTAGCATGACTGTAATGAAGGGTCTCCTATTCACTATGCTATGATGAGCAATTGACTTTGTTTGACACATATCCATGGGTTATCTCAGTGTTTCTGTAAGATGGTTATCATGTTCTCTCCCTAGTCCTTGTCTTCTTAATTTCATGCACTTAATGCATTCTAGAGCTTTTGCCTGATCTTCTGTGCGTATTCTCCTTTCTTCCTCCTTATGTTGCTTTGCCAATGGGATTTTTCTAAGCATATCCTCAATAAGAGACTCCTGATAAAGCTTGACTCTATAGCCACTAATGTAATTAGGCATTATCTCTCCTTCTAGTGTGGCTAATTGTATCGCTCCACTTGTCGATAGTCTGTTAATTATCATAGGTCCATAACCACGTTTCTCTAACTTGCATGCATGATATTTTAGTGTATATAATAGGACTAAGTCACCTTTCTTTAATCCTTTATCTTTCACATGTGCATCGAAATAGGCTTTCTATCTTTTCTTTGATGCAAATATGCTTGCTGCTGCTTTCAGCCTGGTTTCTCCTAATCGTTCCAAGTACATTATTCTTGATGATAATTCATGGCCGATCCACTGATATTCTTGTGCAACCTTAAGGGTGGGTATCAAAAAGTCCAAAGGGAGCATAGTGTTTTGACCAAAAACCATATGAAAGGGAGCTGCATTGAGTACGGTCTTGTAGGCCACTCAATATGCCCAAACAGTGTGATGCAACTGTTTGTCCCAATTTGAACAATTGTTGTTCATGAGTTTCGTCAATACATTACAAAGGATCTTGTTAGTACTTTCTGCCTGACCATTGGCCTGAGGATGATATGGTGCAGATTTCTTATGAATCACCATAAAATCCTGTAACAAATATTCAATGTCCTAGTTTAGAAAGTGAGTTCCTCGATTGCTCACTAGTTCTATAGGCAATCCATATCTCATAAATACATTTTCAAATAAGAATTTTGCACTTGTGTGTCCATCATTCTTTTTTGTGGCTTAAGCTTCTAGCCATTTGGTCAGATAATCTATCGCGACTATGATGTATTCAGCATGAGTACCTTTTGTAAGGGGGTTAATGGGTCCTACAAAATCTATACCCCACTTAGAGAATGCATGTCCTCCCATCATGGGTTTCAATGGCATTTCATCTCTGAAAGTAGGAAACTATGTTCTTTGGCACACATCACATCTCTTAACATAGGTATGAGCATCCATGTGAAGAGTGGGCCACCATAATCCTGCAAATAATATGGCTTTGATTACTCTATCAGGACCAAAATGACCTCCTACAACACCTTTGTGTGTGTCACTAATATGCTCAAGTAATCATTATCATGAACACATTGTCTTAGGTGTCCGTCTCTTCCTCGTTTATATAGGTTATCACCAATAAGTGAGTAGCCTTGAGCTTCCTGCTCTAGACTTCATTGTCGTGCTAAATTCATTCCTTGAGGGAAATTTTCATCCTCAAATATGTCACTATCAGTTCACTCCATTCTAGTGTGAGAGACACATGATACAAAGTGGCATGTTCCACTAGGGGTTTTTCACAACAAACTAGGCATTCTTTACATAGACTATAGACATCTGCTTCCATAGAAGGCCAATACACTCCTAATATGTGCAAAGTCTGCAATGTACGGTGTTTCAAATGATGTTGCTTCAATGCACCTACATGTGCTAATTGCAAACAATTATTGTGTTATGATTCATCTACACAACAAGCAAGAATTTTCTGATTATCTTGTTTATATAGGCTTCCTACTAGTACCCAGTATCTTTGTGACTTAGTGATTTATCCTTCCCTGATCCTAATCCTAGGATTTATGGGTCCAAATGTGAGAATAGGGACAATAGCCTTGGCTCATTCAGGTACTATCTCAAGATTTAATAGATATGCATTTGGTAGCTCATCTGCTATTCCTTGGGGAGCTTCTCCCCTCGTTAATCCTGAAATTCAGTTAGCTCTAAGGTGGGTCTTTCCCTTCCTAACTATTACCTCAAAGTCGTATTCCATTAGTAGTAGAAACAAATGTATCAATCATCCTATGTTACAAGGTTTATTGACTAAATACAACAATGTCTGATGATCCGTGAAGAATTTGAACTTATTTGTCAATTAGTGCCTGAATTTCTTTACCGCATAAATCATTCCTAATCCTTCGCGGTCAGTTGTGGTGGAATTTCTTTCTACTATGTTTAACCATCTACTTGTGTAATCTATGGGAAGATCCATATTACCTTCATTCGTGGGTTGTGCCAACACACATCCTATAGCATAATTGGATGAATCCACATGTACATGGAATGGCTTACTCCAATCTGGTGTTGTTAATATAGGTGCTCAACACAAGCATTGTTTAAGTTCATTGAATGATTTCTCCCATTCATATGTCCATTCAAACTTGGTCAAAAGAGAGTACAAAGGCTTTGCTATGATAGCATACATGTGTATAAATCATCGATAGTAGCCACAATGGCCCATGAAAGCTTGTACTTCCTTTACATTCTTTGGTCTAGGCAAGTCTACAATTACCTCCACCTTCTCTTTGTCCATAGATATTCCATTCTTTAACACAATGTCCTAAAATTTCACCTTGCCTGACCATGAAAATGCACTTTTTTGGGTTCAAGAAAACTTGATATTCTCGACATTTGTCAAATACTTGTCGTAATTCAGGGATATGAGTTTGCCTCATTTTAGAATGAGCACATAAGTCGTCCACATAAACTTCCAAATTCTTGCTAAATAATTCCTTGAAAACATGGCACATGAGTCCTTGAAAAGTGACGGGTGCATTTGTTAGCCTAAATGCCATTACATGAAATGCAAATATGCCCCATTCCATGGCAAAAGTTGTCTTATGTTGATCTTTAGGAGCAATGGCTACTTGATTATAGCCTAAGAATCCGTCAAGGAAGTTGTAAACTTCCTTGCCCAGAACTCTTTCTAGCAAATGTTCCATGATAGGAAGAGGATAACTATCTCTAATTGTGGTGGCATTAACTTTTTTAAGGTTAATACACACATGCAATTTCCCATTCTTCTTTGGTACAACCACAATGGGAGATACCCATTCGGTATGATCAATTTCATAAATGAATCCTACTTCTATCAAGCGATCTATCTCCTCTTTAATCTTGGTAGCATAATCATCATAGGTGTATTGTCTTTGCTTAGAAGGTTGGGCCTCGGGGGTCATATGGATTCTATGGGAGCATATATCTGGGTCAATGTCTTTCAAGTCCTTGTAGCTCCATGCAAACACATCTCTATATTCCCGCAATAGGGCAGTTAACTCGCCTTCTTCTTCTTTTGTCAAATCATGCCCTATGTATGTGCATTTTTCTTCTCCTTCTTCAATGGTGACTATGATTTTTTTGGTTTTTTTCTATTTTTGTACACTTCTCTAATGTCTGCTTCTGTTTTAGGCATCGATACCATGATTCTTCTATCTTCTATTGCGTACTTTTTAAAGTTCTTTGGTACTTCCATGAGTGGTTCTTCTTCTTCTTCTGACTTAGGTGATTTCTTTCTCTTCTTTTGCTTATTTCTGTACATTCGCTGAGTGACTTGGGTTGTTCACTTTGACTTATCTTGTCCATTTCAAGGGTCTTTGCTTCTACAAAGTAAAGATATTCATTTTCTATTGAATAGAAAGGTTCCATAATAATGGACTCTAGGTCCTCATCGCTAGTATCATCTGATTCTTGAGCCACTTCCATGCATTCTTCTAGGATAAAGTCTTTCTCTAAGGGCTCTATGATAAAGATGGAAATATCATAACCATCTTCATCGCAATGAGGGGTCCATTGTTCTTCATTTACTGTTATATCCATCATAACTAAGATCTCTGTCCAACCATGAGGCTCAAATTCCTCGTCTAGAAACACTATTGGTGCATAAGCGGGGTCTTGAAGGGTTCTTGGATGTTGTTCTAAACCTAAAGCTCTAGCTTCTAATCATTCTTCCTCTTGTTTGGCTGCCTTACACATCCATAAATGAGTGTCCTCATGGAACCATGATGGGTTTGATTCTAATGAGTGCACAGACTTTTCTTCAGGTGTCTTATGGATGGTATTCCACTAAATTGGGGTTAAATCTTGATGGGAATAATCCTTGAGATTAATTTTGGCGATTACTCCTAAATGTTGCATGTAAAATGAATTAGTTCCCCAATCTTGTACAATTTGCAATTGACGCATGAGTGGTCTTCCTAGGATCATCTTTTATGCATGATTTTTCCCAAAGTCACAAATGGCAAAAGTGTGCTCAAATTCTACACCATAAGTGGTGAGAGATATGGTTTTTAGTAATCCTAACAGCTTCTCTATATGTATGTCAGCCATTTGTAGCTTCATTCTAGTGGGTCTTAATGTTGTCTTACCCCAACGTTTCCATAGAGCACTGGTATCAACGGCTATGCCGGCTCTTGAATCTAGGATGGCTTTAGTCGTGTATCCTTTGTGGGTTATTTCCCTTAGAGTGAATGAAAGTGGTCTCTGGGAATTGATTTGCTATGTGCTTCCACAACTCTGGCTTAATTTTCAACAAATCTTCTAAAGTGAGATGACACTGCACTTTAGTGTTCTTGATCACTTCCTTGTTTATAGGGATTACTAACTCTTCATTTCTGACTATTATGGTGGGTGCTCTCATACTAATAGACTTAGCTTCCTAAGGTCCTGTGAACTGAGGTAACTCTTGTAAGGAGTTAGATTCAAAATTCGTTTGTTCACTAAGTTTCTCTTCCTCTACATCATCATAGATGGAGGGTATGTTTTGCAGAAATTGTTCCTGCAAGTCATCTATCCTTTGAATAGGGGATGGGTTTCTTGCTCTTGTCTCCACTTTTCCTCTTGGATTTCTCTTAGAAACCCTTGTGAGTACTTGTGTATGGAAGAAAGGTTTTCTTCACACACCATGTTCGACACTTGAGATAGGGATGGTGCATTACCTTCCTGTGTCTCAGGAACAATAGGGTTCTTTTGTAGATTCTTCTTCTCATTGCTAGCAATCAAATATTCTAGCCTCTCCAATAGTCCTTGAAAGTGTAACTCTAGTTTTTCTATATTACTGCAATTGATGTATCAAGAAGTTTTGAACATGGTTTGTGCTCATTCTACCATCTTCATGCAAAGCTTGGTTCTCTCAATTTCTAACTTCACTCTTGGATAGTTCTTACTCAATTCAACTACTTGGGGTCCTTCTCTTAACCTTCTCGGGTATGCTCGAAACATCATGTTCACATTTTCCAGTATCGGTTCAACTAAAACTCATCCTGATCTCTGAGTTGGATTCTCCTGATTTGACTCTTTTGAAGTTAGCTCTAGGATTTTTGCTCTAGTTTCCTTAAGGCTTCCTTCCAACTCATTTATCTTTTTACTCCACTTTCTCTTGATTCTCTCTCGTGAGTCCTTCCAAGACTTCATCTTTTTACTGCTAGATTCTCCAACTTCACTAGCCTCGGCTATCTCTTTTGGATTAGGCTTTTGATTTTGCAACAGTGCTTGGGCTCTTGTTATTGCTTGGATAGGCACATATGTAGGATGGATCCATCTGAGGTGTGCACAATACCTATCATGTTAATGGGTGTCACTTTTCAGGCAATATCAAGGTTCTTTGGGCAATCCCTTATGATATGCTCTTTACCACATTCTACACAAAAACCTTGAATGTTATAATATTGTGACTGTGCTGCTATCAGATGATGTGGGCAATCCTTTATGAAGTGATCTCCTTGGCACCTAAAACATGGTCCTTTAGGGCCCTCTGGTCTTGGCTATCCCAACTCTGGTTGTGGGTTAGGATTAGCATACATAACATTGGCATAGTGGGGCTCCCAAAGATCGACATATGACTCTCTTGGACTTCAAAAAACATCACGAATTCTCTTCTCTTATTATAGCATGAAAACCTAACCAAAAACCTTACTAATGTATATAACCTCGTGGTAGTAGACACTTTGGTGGATATATTCCATTTAAGTTCTCAAATAATCAAAATATGGTTGGACTTTGAGAACTAGTCACATTGACCTTCCACTAGGGCACCATAACAACTCCCTTGTGACTCACTCATTTGAGTCAACATGTTCTAGATATCATGTGGTATTTTAACCATCCTTTATTATTTATTTGAGACTACTTGAAGCATTTTAAGACCTCCCAAAGTTATTTTCATCTTTTGGAACTTGTACCTTAACCTATACACAAAAACAATGTTCTCAAAATTCTCCCACTCATGTTCTAAAGGGTATTTCCTTCATGCCAAAAATATAATTGAATCTTTGAAGTTTTGGTCCATCTAAGGATTTGGTGAAGATATCTAGAACTTGATCCTTTTTTCCAACAAAAGAAAATGTCACTTCATCGTTTATGGCCTTCTCTCGAACATAATGATAGTGTACCTATATATGCTTTGTTCTAGCATGAAAAATACAATTTTAGGTCATATGAATGCTACTCAAGTTATCCCCATATATGAATGGTACATCAACCTACACATTCAATTCATGAAAAAACTTTATAAGCCACATAATCTCAGTATTAGCTAATGCTAAACCTCTATATATAGCCTCTGTAAATGATAAAGTAACTATAGGTTGTTTCTTTGAGCTCCATGTTAATGCCCTGTTTCTCCCTATTATCACATATCCATTGTGGATCTTCTTTACATCCTCATCTTTACATCCTCATCAAATCTGGATCACTAAAGACGTTAAGAGTTGGATCAACATCATGACTATAAAATAATCCTTCACTCATGGTACCTTTCAAATACCTAACCACTCTTTTGGCTACATGCATATGTCGAGGTACTCTAGGTTCACGCATAAACTATGATAATACTCCCATTGCATATCATATATCAAGTCTAGCTTTTGTTGCATAAACCAAAGATTGTACCATTGATCCATAATCATTCATATCATGCAACTCATCGCCTTCTTTAGCACTTAAATTTACATTACATTCTAATGGAGTAGAAACAAACTTACATTCTTGCATACCAATCCTTTTCAACATATCACATATATACTTTATTTCTATCAACCACATACCTTCATCTCCATACACAATATCAATCCCAAGCAAGTATCTAAGCAAACCAATATCTGAAATTTTAAATTCCTTTCCCAAATTACCTTTGATCCATTCAATTGCCTTTGCATCATTTCGTATAATCAACAAGTCATCTACATAAATGCATACATATATACACATGTCATCTACATGTTTTACATGAAGTGAAGGATTAGTAGGACTCATTGTGTATTTTTGGAGCATATGATACTTTACAAACCTTGTAATCCATGGCATTGGTGCTTTTTTAAGACCATACAATGCCTTCTTCAACCTACATACATGATTAGGACATCTAGCATCCACATAACCATTTGGTTGAGACATATACACATCTTCACTTAACTCACCATTGAGAAAGACATTCTTTATGTCTAATTGATATATATTCCATCTTTTACTCGCACCGAAAGCCAAAAAACTTCTCAATATGGCCATATTTGCATCTTGGCTAAAGTTTTCCTCAGTGTCTCCTTGATTATTATTCCATTGCTCCTCATTGAGAATTTAATAACCAAAGTAATAGGACGCCTCATCACTCCCTTAATAAGCTGATGATTCAAGTAGCACTAGTGCCCTTTTAAGGTTTTCTTCCACAATATATTTGAGTGGAATGACTTGGTCTAGTTGACAGTAATAAGGGTTTGACCCTTGAGAAAAATGAGCTTTCCTTTGGCCATAGGAGAGCTCCCTATCCTAATCTAGTCTTTGTGCTTATATATTGTACTATGGGTTTTTATTCATCTAGATATGTATTGTTTGAAATGTCTCCCTTTTAATCTCAATGTTTCCAAACCCAATGGTTTCAAGCTATGGATTAGAGAAGAGATGTCATGTCTGACTCCTCGTTTTCAAATTTTTCTAATAAGTTCATCAATTAACCCATGAGATCCACAAATGTCTCAATCTATAGGGGTTAGAAATATGCCATATCAAATCCTTTGAGCATTAAACCCAATCCTTCATATTCAATTATAAAATCATCTCCTTGCTTAGCATGGGAAATCTCCTTGATTTTTTTCACATGACTGCAAAGATATGTGTGTCCCTCATGTAAATATATCATGAAATTGGAAACCTATGTAACCGTTGACCTCCTACCAAAATTAGTTCTTTTGATTTGTATTTGTGGATCTAGCATATCTTGGCTATGCATATTAGGTCTCCTTGCACCTTGAATTTGCATGTTGAAAACATTATGTCTTGCTTGATTGAATCTTGAATGTCCAATATTTTGAGGAGTTCCTGCTTCTTGATTGGGGAATGTAGAACCGATACTATCAGCTCTATGCACGCCATTTGTGAAAAAAATTTGGCATATATAGACATATTTGTCTTGGTTATCACAGAATAAGACCCCGAAGGTGTTTCATTGGATGCTCATAGACTACGATGTTTGGAACTTTGGAGTACTAAGGTCCACTAATTTTGAGAAATGATGCATTCAATTCACATATGAGAGGAAGGATCTAAATTACTTCATTAGTCTCTTATGAACTGTATGCCTTAGTAGTACTTGAATCCGATAAATGTTTAGTCAAGAAAAAGGTTCTTGCCATGTATATTTGTTCTTAGTCATATGCCCCTAATGCCTTAGGATAGGTTGCATGTGAATCCACTAGGACCTCCACTAGAGACTACTCGTTATTCATTGGGTACTTTGCTCCCATTTTAGCCAATTTATCCAGACGCTCATGATAGATGCAAAAAGATCCCTTCTTATCCACATATGCATTTCCCTTTTTCTTTATAGGGTGGTGAATCAAAGTAACGTTAGCATTGGAGTTCTTGATATTTATGAGTGCATAAGCCCATGGGTCCATGAACAAATGAGCTCCTACCCAATCCCATTCATAAGCCAGATTAAAATCATATTTTCCCTTGGTTTTGGCAAACAAGGTAAGATCTTTCTAAATCTCATCTACATTGATTGAGTTAGAAGTGACTTCATACTCATTGTCTAACTCACATAGATTATCAAATAGAGATTTAGGGAGTAGATGAGCTTAAACTCTCTCTAATCGAAGCTTTATAGTGGATGATGCTTCTATCATGTGCTTCATGGTTGTGCCCCTATGCACTAGTAGTTTGTTATCATCCTAATGTACTTCCTGACATTAGAATCATAAATGTGATGCTTTCAATGCACACTCATGTGAGTCATCCACAAGCATTTGAAATAATTACGTTCAATGATCACAAGCAAACTTATGCACAAACTATCCTTACGTTCTTGTTATAATTGAAAGATGAGAATTCAAAAAAGAAAGTTGAGGTACATACCAAGTACTTCTCCGTATAGCTTTAAAGAAGATAGGTCTCCACTCTAAGTAATCTCCTAGGATATGATCAAGGTTAGACCCGAAGGAACACTTCTTTATACACACATACACCCAAAGATGTAAGGCACACAAGATTTCTTTTGTATTAGGTCCAACTTAAGCTTTTTTTTATGTCTTGACTTTAGAGATGAACATGATTCTCTCTAGGGACTCTTCAAATGTTCTAACAAATCCAATAGAAAATAGCGCTTTTGTCAAGAAATTTATGGCCTCCATTAGCCATAAAATTAGTTGAGAAAAATTTGTGGGCCCCATTAGCCCTTTAATTTTCTTAGACACATCTTTCATTCTCCTATGTTGTGATTCTTCACAACATTGAACATTTTTTCTCTCTTTTAACTTCAAGAACTTCTTCAATGAGCCTCTACCTCTAATGGTTCCTACCTCCTAGAGTTTATCATTGACA
The DNA here is from genome assembly GCA_020310875.1 of Ceratopteris richardii. Lineage (NCBI taxonomy): Eukaryota > Viridiplantae > Streptophyta > Polypodiopsida > Polypodiales > Pteridaceae > Ceratopteris > Ceratopteris richardii. The sequence continues at coordinate 56,033,973 of CM035434.1, forward strand.
TAGGATCACCACATGAGTTCAGTGTGGGGAAGTCTGGGCATGGATATACACCTTGGATTTTGAGATCTTGAGTAAAATTATATGATAGATTGGGCAAGTGATGTTTCTAAGATTTTTGTTTTACAAGAGTACATGCATACTACTTAGTGTAGTGCATGGGTGAATAATAAAGAAAAAGTGCACGTGCATGAACTTGTAGGGTTGCATATGCATGCCTACTCTACAAATGAAAAGGAGAAAAAAAGACATGCAAAAGAAAGATGTTTGATGCATGATACTCTAAGGTAAGTTGTTGACAAGCAATCCTATTCTAAAAATGGGAAGGATCTAACCTCTGGATGATGGAGCTAACATTCACAAAATAATGGAGGCTCCCTTGAATGTGTGGTCAAGGTAGCTAAATCCTAGAAGTTATTTCTTTACATAGTAATAATGTATCACTTTATGGTTGTGCTCTCTATCATATTCAGATATAGCCATGAGCTGTGTACATGTTTTGTGATATGAAAGTGGACACTTAAAATACTAGCATTACCAAACACATGTTGAAGAGGATTGTTTCATTGTTCAAACAAGGGACCCTTGATAGGCCATTACCCTTTTGAATCAATTCCTTCACGGCCTATGCATCCTACAAATTGCATGGCAAAGATAGATATCTTGTATTTGAATTTTCCAAGGCATTCCTATCAAGAGCCTAGTTACAATTATCTATAGATAATCCAAGATTACTTCATGAATAGCTTGTTCTTGGAACCTTAAATACATGTATGTGACAAGCATGATTGCTAATCACCAAAAGAAACATTGCAAAAAGAAATGAAGGTATGCAATTGATTTTGACCTCACATCATTCTTGTCCATTGTGCATGATGCAAGCTCATGCAATATGGCCCTAAATGGATGGATAATTGAAGTGAACATGATCTTAAAATGTGTAGAAGAGACAAAGTTATGCAATGATCACATGGATCCTACACAAAGAAGCTAGTCATGATCTCTTAGGGTTTCTTTAGAGAAGATAGCTAATTCTATTTTAATGTGAATTCTGGAGTGCTAGGTGTCAAAGGTATAGTTCTAAAGTATTAAACAGCTTTGATAGCCCATAATTGGTGAGTCACAGTATGTGAATAAGTGTGACATCCATAAAAGGGTTGATTGGCATGTCCACTCTAGAGTTTGCTTGTGTTTTGAATCCACATGGCATTGTTCTAGTCTTTGTTATGGTCGGACTTTGGAAACCTTGGGCGTAATTGGTCTGATCCTTTGGAGTTTATGATTCCAAAAGTATGTGGCACCCTCAATAAGGAGAATCAAGAACTTGGGTATCCATATATACTTAACGAGCCTCAGAGCTTTGTGATATTTGAGCACTATTGTGGAGGCTTTCTCTTGATATAGATGAGGTTCACTGGTCTTGGGGTCCCCAATGTATTTTAAGACATTTGCAGAATGTATTTGGGATTTGAGGACCCGAATTTACATAGTTTGAATAGGCTTCTTTGCATGTTTTCTTTGTGCTTTCCTTCATCTTTTTTGGTGGAGAGATTTTGATTGCTCTCATTGAGGTGGCTAATTTTGAGGTCTTTTCTCAGTATATCTGATTCATATGTGCCCTTCTTGAAGATATGTAATTATGTGGGTCTTAGGAACTCAATTTGAGCTTGATTATCTTGATCTTTAAGGATTATCTTTAGAAATCATATGTTCTTGATTGATGGATGCTGATGTCAAAGTGTCCATGGGACTTGTTTGAGCCTTTTGAGGTGTGGAGAAGTTATTTGTTACTGTGATTTTTTTTTGTGGAATCTTTTTTTCCCTTCCATGAGATGTACCTACCTTCTTGGATACTTGAGGAGTTGTATGATAGCTTGTCCCTTTTCAAACCCAAATCTGAGTGGTGATTTGAAGAATGACCTTACATCCTCACCGATTTCTCTACGTGAGGTTGGAGTTGAGTGTTGAATCCCCCTCCTTTGACCTTGTAAATATTGGAAACATGTTTTTTAGGTGAATCCTTAGCTATAATATGACCACTCAGGTGAATAATGGATGCTCAATCTTTGGACTCATACCTAGATGTGTATTCGTGATCCATGTAATCAAGATCTACATCAAGCCTTGAATCATCTACATTACAAAAATAGATATTTTTTAATTAACTAGGCTAGAACTAGATGTTTGTAGAGATTTATGTCCAATGTTGTATATTCTTTAGTTAGCTATGATTTGGATTTGGTACGCAACACATTTGAAATAGAAATTTGATCATAATCCAAAAGTTTATATTCTCCACGTAGCAAAGGTTCTACCACTAATCATGGGTGTTAGCGGCATGTCATCTCACCATACCAAATCATTTGCTCTTTGGCACATGTCACATCTCTTGAAAAGTTCTTTGATATTTTGATGTGAGGTGCACCACCAAAATCTTGCAACCAAGATTTTTTTCATGGATAAGTGGCCTCCCTCTGGGGATAAGTGACCTCTTATTTAAATTCCTTTCTTGATAAAAGCATAATCGTCCTCGGAAAAATTTATGGTCATTTAGATGCTCTACTATATGCTTGCTTGATGTTGGCAATGCTCTAATTTGGTAGAGTTTAGGGTGTTTAGTTGGAGGCAAGACTTGCACATTGTGATACATAAGCATGCACATCATTTTCTATGGTAGTTCAATATGAACCTCATATTTTGACGTTCTAAGTTTGGAAAAATGTTGTCCCCCACCCTCACACCGAAAGAGAGGAGCACACATAGATTGAGGCAAGGTAGAATGATCTTCTTCAATTACAAGAAGATAGTATAAAAGAATTTCCTAATACAACAAGTACAATATAAAAAATAGTACATAAAGGAAATCCTAATGTTTGCAAATGAGTGAGTTGGAAAGAAAAAAAATGTGCCATCACTCTCGATAGAAAAAATTGTTAAGCCTTAGTAAAATTGTCCCTGACATATATAGGCATAACCATTATACATGCCAAATAGATTAACATGTGGTATGTGTTGCAAGACCACAAAAATTATGACCACCACGTGCTAGAGAGATTACTCTCCTCTCGACCATATGCCTCTATATCTTGGGTAGGTGGATTTTAACCATTCATGTGTTGGCCATGTAACTGCATGTGCACCGTGTCCTAATTAATTGGAATTAACTCAATTGAATGTTTATAGAAGGTTCTAGATCTCTTTGGGAAAAATTCACTCATCATGCTTCCTAGCAGCTTGAACCCAAGACCTTATCCCTCACATCCTTTTGACCTAACCACTAGGCTTTGGATCACTTGTCTAGAAGAGCACATGACCTTCTTTGTAAGTCTCGTCTCGAGATCTTTGGTCATACACGTGGAAAAACCAAAAAATGTCCTATTTTAGATCTGTTTGAACGCTTTGACCCTTAGACCATACAATTAATTTATTACATTCTTCCCCCTTGGAAAGGATTTTTGTCCAAAAAAATATAGCTTTATATAGTGTAGGCAACTGTCGAGCCTCATGTTATAAAATTGGAAGAACATATCTCATCTCTGGTGGGATCCTTGCCCAAATGACTCAAAATACAAGTAGCTTTGCACTTTGTTAAAATGATCAAAGTAAAAAGTAGAGAATGAATAATAAGGGTGGATATGAGAATATCCCTAGCCAACTCATTGTTTTACTACATGTGATATGGGCACGAAGATGTGACATGGGTGGACTCCAATTACTAGTCTATTTTTGGGCATGATTAGTGCATGGAATTAGTAATGAATCTTGGATTCTTATCCCTTGCAAGCCTATGAGAACTTTTGATTCTTTTGAATTTGATTTGGAAATTTAGAAGTCTAGTTGGTCCAAACACCTAACTTCGATGTTTGTACAATGGTTTACTCCCAACCTACATTTATCTGATTTTTTCACTTGATTGGAGGACTATTTTGTCCGAGTTGAAACATATGATAATTAAATCTCCTTACATAATGATACTGAACTTCAATGTGTTTAGTCCTATCATGATAGACTGGGTTAGCATCAAGATGCAATGAGTTGATACTATCCTCAAAGATATGAGGAATAGGTGACTCAATCTTTTTCCTTACATAATGATACTGAACTTCAATGTGTTTAGTCCTATCATGATAGACTGGGTTAGCATCAAGATGCAATGAGTTGATACTATCCTCAAAGATATGAGGAATAGGTGACTTAAGACCTAAATCAGAGTAGAGTTTGCTTCCTAAGTTGCATTTGCAAGTTTTCTATATTTAGCCTCTATTGATGAGAGTGCAATAGTGGATTTCTTCTTTGAATTCCATGAAATCAATTCTGTAAATGCAAAGGTGAGGTACCCACATGTGCTTATTCTATCATCTTTAGACCCTATCCAATCTGCATCAAAGAAGAGCTTGATGTCTATATCAGTTGTGTTATTATAGTACAAACCTTCATTGATAGTTCCCTTCATATATTTGAGGATTCTTTTGTTTGCTTCCATGGGCGATTTCCTTGGATTGTGCATGAACTGACTTAGGTCACTTACTCCATAGCAAATGTCCACTCTCGTTAATATAGCATAATTCAAACTACCAACTAGACTCTAATAGATAGTTGCATCTTCGATTTCCTCACCTTCATGAGCACTTATGCATTGAATCCATTATGCTATAAATAGGTAACTAACATGTGATTCCAAGCCCTAGGGGCTTGCTTCAAACTATACAAAGATTTTCTGAACCCTCACACATATTCATGACATGATGAGTCTTCAGAACCAAGGGTTGAGCCATGTATACCTCCTCAAATATACATCCACTTAGGAAAGCAATTTTTACATCCACTTGGTAAATCTTCCAATTCTTGGAAGTGGCAACACTCATAAGAACTCTAATGGTTGGCATCTTTGCAATAGGTCGAAAAAATTATTTATAATCAATACCTTGTGTATGTGCATACCTTTAAGCTCACATGAGGTCTATGATAAAAGGTGAGAGTAATACAAAGATTTAAGAAAAGATCTTAGGCTTTCTTATTGCAACAACATTTGTCTCCTAGAGTCTTCACAGAGGGCAACCCAAGTTTTTTATTAAGGATCTTTTCTAAATTGATTGATTATTCGTCAATGTCTTCAAAACATGTAGAGGATTTATTACCAGCATAAAGCTTTTCCTTACCTTTCTTGGACATAGTTGATGAATTTTGTGGACTACAATTTCCTCACAATCTTCTACTCCACCAGTTTGAGTTGGAACTATTCCAGAGTGACATATAAGATCCACTTAAAACTTGAGATTTTTCACTTTCATTTTCAACATTTCCTTTGTCATTTGAGTCAAGATTAACTACTTCTTTGGCATCATCATAAAAGCTTGACATTTCACTAGACACTAAATCTCTGATTACTTTCACATGTTGTGTGAACGGGTTGTAAAGTCTATCTCCCTTTTACTCAAGGGAATACCTGATGAAGATACTTGTTTTTTGCTTTTGGATCAACTTCAATAACAATGAGGCTTATTTTTCTAAGCCATCAAAACTCTTGCTATTTCTACAAAGTTTATATTCTTGCATTCAACAAGGTCATCTTTTTGTGGTGTATATGTTCTTGAAAAGTCACTTGGAAATCCATGACTTTTAAGAAAACCATTGAATTCATTTGATATGTATTCACCTCTTCCATCAAATACTAATGGCCGAATATATTTCCCTTTCTATGTTTCCACCATAGCCATGAAATTTCGAAAGTGATTAGACATCTCACTCTTCTCCTTCATGAAGTATACCCATACTTTTCATGTATGGTCATCAATGAAAGTGACATAAAACCTACAACCTCCCATAGATGTGGTCTTTCCAGAACCCCAAACATCCATATGTACTATTTCTAGCAGGCTTGTCATGCACGCCAACAAGGCCCTTTGATTGCATCAACTTCAGCATCTATAAATTTGTATGTCCAATTTGGTTGTGCAAAATCTCTATGTCAGCAATAACACATATACCTTTGATAAACATGTATATATTCATTTTAGGTTTTTCACATTCAAGGTGAAAATCCTACCCACTTTGTTCCCTTATGTGATCAAACTTCCATTCAACTTGTACTCTTTAACATATAAACCATCCAAATTTAACCTCACTTGTAATCCCTAGTCAACCATTTGTCCAAAAAACTAGGTTCTTTTTTATATTGGGAACATGCAGTACAACAAGATGTTTTACCCTCCCATCCTCCATGGATAGTTATATGTTTCCTATATGCTCAATAGAGTGTGATGCATCATCACCTATTTCAATAAATATAGAAATTAAACATCTCTGCAAACTATTAAACCATTCTACATGGTTGGTCATGTGATTTGAAGCACTAGAATCAACATAGCAGACATTGCCATTTGATTTTGAACCATCAGTAAACATTATATTCATCATGTGCTGTTGGGCACGAACAACTTCTCGAAACCATCTACACTTGTGGATACATAGTTGTTTTATTTCTTTCTGTTGTTTTGAATCTTGAACTTGTAATCACGTTCAAAGTGACTAGGTTTACCATAATTACAATATCTCTTATTTTCATTTGTAGAATCATATCTTTGGAGATTTCTATGGCCTCTTTAGCTCTCCGTACCTTGAAACTATCCTCTACCTCCTACGTTATCCTGTTGTTGACCTTGGTCCTCAATATTGTTTCCCCTTCCACTTTTGAAGGCTATAGCTCAGCCTCTTCCTCTACCAAAGTAGAATACTATCTTAGAACAAAATTTATCTTGGGAGCTTTAGTCTTCACCAAGGCCCTTCTCGTTGATTATTAGCATGGAGACAAGAACAAAAAAATTTGGAGAATTCTCCTTGATCTAAGTTGAAGATTTGAAGTGCTTATATGGAGTTCCTAAACAACAAAGGCAAAATTCCACCTTATTATTATCAGCTACATTGAATCCAGTAGATGCAAGTGACTCACATATGCTTTTGATTTTTAAGCTTTATTCACTTATCGACATGCTCTTTTTCTCCAATGTATACAACCCATTCTTGGGTTGCTATTTTCATGCCTTTTTATTGGTCTCCTATGTGAAGAGATGGATAAGTATGTGTTTGAAGATGAAGAGGTGTTGCAAAATCCTTGATCTACACCAGCCAAATGAACTCCAGGAGTATTGGGTGGGCCCTTTTAGCTTGCCAATGGATGTATTAGACACCCTATGTACCTTGGAAGATCACTCTCAAAAAGATAGATCAAAACAAATAAGTTGGAGCTAGCACAGAGGTGAAAACTTGCTATTCTTGGTTCATACACATGTCCAGTGTTTTACACACTTCTTTGAGCACAGCAGCAATTAGCTCAATTCCTCTTGGGGAAGTCTAGGCAACTTAAAGAGCTAACTTTCAAGAGTAATCTCATCAAAAATAATGAACCACACACTGAGAATGAGTTTTAACAAGTGATGACATCATCCCGATTTTCACGGGCTGCTACAGAAATAGACCAGTGAGCAGAAAAATCAACATAACTCAACATGTGGAAATCCAATAATTATGCAAATTTGTATGGTTATACTAGACAGAAAGCTGAATCCAACAAGCTTTAAATCACTGAATTTGGATAAGTAACCACTGAGAAATGGCTCTGACAAGATGAGTGAAAAAGTCGGGTACTTGACAGAGAGGTGAAGATGAACAGACCCTGTTGACTTCAAATGAACATAACTGACGATTGCAACATCCAAATGACATTACAAATTATGAGCATATAGTAGACTTATAGATCTAACTTTACCAAGTTAAATCATTGAAAATGATGCACCAAGCTCAGAGAAAACATCTCTGCACGCTGACTGAGAAAACTGAGAGTAATGGTAGTGAGTAGTACACTTCACAAGAACATGGAAAGATGAGACCAAATAATCATGAAAATGAAAGTATATTTCTTGTACAATACAATGACTTACTGATACATATGTGTGCCTTGTAATCACACCTTGATATGGCATAAAGCTCAGCTCTTGGAGGTCTTCACATAGGTCTCTCTTACCACGACTAAAACTGCCATCTATTTATAGTTGAGTTTGGGAGGCTAACTTCCCTCAATCACTCTCCAATCAATCAATGATTGATTTGATTCTCTACCTACCACAAATCACGAATTCGTGGCTCCTCTTTCCATTCTTGATCATGTGGACTCAACCACTTAAGATTCTCTTACTTTTACATTAAGTAAACTCTTCAAAAGTTACAAGAGGTAGTTCACAAGTGAACTTTACATAGTCTTCTTTTTAAAGCTTCTTCTAAGACTTTGTGAGACTCAAGTCAATACTTAGGCTTGTCATAGACTTGCTCCAACAGCTCCCCCTCAAGCAAAGTATGCTTGAGGTCTTCAATCTTCCAAGATTACCTGCAAACCAATCATAGCCTTGAATTTGCAAAGCTTTGTACCATCCAATGCTTTGGTTAGAATATCTGCGCATTGTTGATGAGTGGACACATATGATATTTGAATCTCTTTGCTTAGAACCTTCTCTCGTACATAGTGATAATGAACTTCAATATGTTTAGTCCTTGCATGAAAAATAGGATTAGCAGCCAAATGAATAGAACTCATATTGTCACCAAAAATAGTTGGAGTTCCAAACTCCAATCCAAGATCTTTGAACAATGTCTTCATCCACATAGCTTCTTGTGTAGCTATGGCAAGACTTCTATATTCAGCTTCAGTAGAAGAGAGACCAACTGTGGGTTGCTTCTTGGATGACCATGAAATAAGCTTTGAACCTGCAAAGGTAAGATAACCTGAAGTGCTCCTTCTATCTTCCTTGGAGCCAGCCCAATCTGCATCAGAAAATAGCTTCAAACCTAAATCAGATACAAAAGGATAATAAAGTCCTTCATTTATGGTTCCTTTGAGATACTTGAGAATCCCTTTAGCAGCATCCATATGTGGTTTCCTTGGTGTGTGCATAAATTGGCTTAGCACACTCACACTGTAACATATATCTACTCTTGTCAATGTGGCATAGTTGAGACTACCCACTAGACTTTGATATGATGTGATGTCCTCTATGAGTTCACCTTCATGTGAGCTCAATTTGTGATTGACCTCCATTGGAGTACCTGCAATCTTACAATCTTGCATCTTGAATTTTGCCAACATGTCCTTAATGTACTTCCTTTGAGTGAGAAACAAACCATGATCTTTGTAGACAACTTCCAAACCTAGGAAGTAGGTAAGTGAACCCAAATCACTTATCTTGAACTCTTCTCTCATCTGATCTTTGATCTTCTTCATACCATCTGCATCATTTCCTGTCAATATAATATCATCTACATATACACATAGATAGATGACCTCGGAATTACTCTTTTTAATAAAGAGTGAAGGATCTGCCTTGCTTGGTTGAAAGCCTTTGTCCTGCAAGAATGAAACAAGCCTGAAATTCCAAGCTCTTGGAGCTTGCTTGAGACCATACAATGCTTTGTTAATTTTACACACATAATCAGGATAAACTTGATTCTCAAAACCAGGTGGTTGTGCCATATATACCTCTTCTGTTATCCAACCATTCAAGAATGCATTCTTTACATCTAGTTGAAGTATCTTCCAATTCTTGGAAGAGGCAATACTAAGCAAAACCCTAATAGTAGGAATCTTTGCCACAGGAGAGAAGGTCTCCTCATAATCAATTCCCTGAGTTTGTGCAAAGCCTTTTGCTACAAGCCTTGCCTTATACCTGTTAATGGAACCATCAGAATTCTTCTTGAGTTTATAGACCCATCTTGAGCCTATTACCTTCATGGATGAAGTCTTGGGCACCAAATCCCAAGTGTTGTTTTCCTCAAGTGCTTCAATCTCTTCCTTCATTGCATGCTTCCATTCTGTTTTTGCTTTGGCCTCTTCAAATGATGATGGCTCCTCTTGGTTTATGTCCTGTGCTATGTAGATAGAATGTTTAGTTACTAATGAGGTGTCAAACCCATACCTTTCTGGTTTTTTCTTTTCCTTCATAGATCTTCTTAGGCCATGATGTGATGATTCTCCCTCATGTCCAAGTTCCTGCAATTTTGCTTTACCTTTAGACTTCCATGCTTTGATCTTTTCCATCTGAGATTCTTCATCATCCTCTGAGGTGTCTTGTTCTTCAATCTTCGGTTGTTCTCTACCAAGCTTTGGAAAATCTTCTTCAAGATCATATGGTAAATTGATCTTCCTGCATGAATCTTCATACCATGAATTGTTCTCATCAAAAACTACATCTCTGCTTACCAAGAATCCTTTGTTGGTAGGGTTGTATAACCTGTAGCCCTTTTGATTGTTGTCATATCCAATAAATACACACCTTTCTGCCTTTGGATCCATCTTGCCTCTAACCTGTGAAGGAACATGAGCAAAAGCAATACATCCAAAAATTTTACAATGATCTAAGCTTGGTCTTCTTCCATTCCAAGCCTCATATGGAGTCATCCCATCAAGGGATTTTGAAGGCAACCTGTTAATCAAGTAAGTGGCTGTAGATACAGCCTCAGCCCATAAGTAATTAGGTAAATGCTTTTCATTTAACATAGACCTTGCAGCTTCAACAATTGTCCTATTCCTCCTTTCTGCCACTCCATTTTGCTCAGGAGTGTACCTTGTAGTTACCTCTCTTTTGATTCCTCTTTCTTGAAGAAAAGAATCAAAATCATGGGAGAAGTATTCTCCCCCTCCATCTGACCTTAGCCTTTTTAGTGATTTACCTGTTTGATTCTCCACAAGAGCCAAATATCTTTTGAAACATGAAAAAACTTCATCTTTGTGTTTCATAAAGAATAGGATAGTCCATCTGCTGCAATCATCAATAAAGGAAACATAATACCTTGATCCAGATATTGAAGCTTCCTTGCTAGGTCCCCATACATCTGTATGAACCAACTCCAAGAGATCTCCATGCATATAACCTTTCTTCATGAATGGTAACCTATGAGACTTTCCAAATTGACATGCACTACACTTATAAATCATATGTTGTTTTCACAAATTAGGAAGTCCAAGTACACTTTGGTCCCTGCAGATTTGCTTTAATGACCTTTCACCAATATGTGCTAACCTTGTGTGCCATACTTCCAATTCTGTGAGTGTCTGACTACCATAATTAAAGAGAGCAATGTTTCTAGTGTCCTGTAATTCAAATGTGAACAATCTACCTGTCTTTTCACCTTTTGCAATTCTTCTGAATCCTTGACTTGGATCTTCAACAAATGCTCCTGCTTTTGTGAACCTGACTTGCAACCCTTTCTCTACTATCTGCCCAACACTTATCAAATTCATTGTAATGGTAGGGACATAGAGTACCTTACTGAGTAGGTTGATGTTTCCATCAGGTGCTTTGACATTGCCTATTTTCTCCACAGGATGTTTTGTATCATCTCCTGTTTGTACCTCATGCTTATTCCTTGGATCTTCTAAATCTGATAGGAGTGCCACATTTCCTGCCACATGATTTGAACAACCTGAGTCTATGTAGAAAACATGCTCATCAGATTTACCTTGTGGCATAGCCATGTTCATGATCAATAATGAATCCTCTTTGTTTGAGTCTTCTGTGTAGTTATTGTAGTCTCTCCTTCCTTTGTAGCCTCCTTGATAGTTTGAATGATTGTAGTTGTTGTAGTTGCCATGGTAGTTGTTGAACCTTCCTCTTGAGTAGCCATAACTTCCTCTATTGTATCCTCTGCCTCTTTGATTCCTAGAATTCCTAAAGCAATTTTCAGTTGTATGATTAGTTAATCCACAAATAGAACATGAGTTGGAGTCTTGGGATCTCCCCCTGCCTTGTCTACCTCCTCTTCCTCTACCTCTGCCATGTCTTCCTCTACCTGCATAGTTAGCTTGATATGTACCTCCTTCATCATCCACTTTCTTTGCCTTTCCTTTGTTATCTTTAGACTTGCTTTTATCCGTGTATAAAGCTGAAGATTGATTACCTTTAGAGCTTTCTCCATTTTTTATAAGCTTTGCCTCTTGAGTAAGTAGTTGTCCAATGAGTGTGTTGAAATCAGGTACATGCATGTCCATGTACAAATCCATAGCTGTGGTGAATGCTTCCCACTTATCATCTGCCTTCAAGCCATTGATGACCTGCCTTACAATTTGCTCTTCATCTATTACCTCTCCAATGCTTCCCAACTGATCCGCTATGTCCTTGAGCTTTGTGACAAAATCAGTCACATTTTGTTTGGGAGCCTTCTTGAGAGTTGTGAACTCCAGCCATAGTTGATGCTTCCTAGCTTTGGTACTTGAAGAAAAGAAAGCTTCAAGTGCATCCCACACTTCCTGAGATGTCTTACAACTTCTAATTGAGGCAACGAAAAATCTGAGATAGAGTTGAGGAGATAAGACCTTGCAAGTGCATCCTTGGAGCACCATGTGCTCAATCTTTCTTGCTCTTCTTGTGTTGGTTGACTTTTGTTCCTGAAACTTGGCATAACTTCATCTCCAGCCACATAACCATATAAACTTCTACCTTGGAGATAGGCTTCCATTCTTAATGACCAAGCTGAGTAGTAACCTCTGTCTAATTTGTCAATTGATGAAGGAAATCCATCTGCCATGTTGTCCAACCAAGCTCTGATACCACTGTGAAGAGATGGATAAGTATGTGTTTGAAGATGAAGAGGTGTTGCAAAATCCTTGATCTACACCAGCCAAATGAACTCCAAGAGTATATGGTGGGCCCTTTTAGCTTGCCAATGGATGTATTAGACACCCTATGTACCTTGGAAGATCACTCTCAGAAAGATAGATCAAAACAGATAAGTTGGAGTTAGCTCAGAGGTGAAAACTTGCTATTCTTGGTTCATACACATGTCCAGTGTTTTACATAATTCTCTGAGCACAACAGCAATTAGCTCAATTCCTCTTGGGGAAGTCTAGGCAACTTAAAGAGCTAATTTTCAAGAGTAATCTCATCAAAAATAATGAACCACACACTGAGAATGAGTTTTAACAAGTGATGACATCATCCCGATTTTCACGGGCTGCTACAGAAATAGACCAGTGAGCAGAAAAATCAACATAACTCAACATGTAGAAATCCAATGATTATGAAAAATTGTATGGTTATACAATTTTTCAAGCGTTAAATCACTGAATTTGGATAATTAACCACTGAGAAATGGCTCTGACAAGATGAGTGAAAAAGTCGGGTACCTAACAGAGAGGTGAAGATGAACAGACCCTGTTGACTTCAAATGAACATAACTGAAGATTTCAACATCCAAATGACATAAAAATTTATGAGCATATAGTAGACTTATATAGCTAACTTTACCAAGTTAAATCACTGAGAATGATGCACCAAGCTCAGAGAAAACATCTCTGCAAGCTGACTGAGAAAACTGAGAGTAATGGTAGTGAGTAGTACACTTCACAAGAACATGGAAAGATGAAACCAAATAATCATGAAAATGAAAGTATATTTCTTGTACAATACAATGACTTACTGATACATATGTGTGCCTTGTAATCACACCTTGACATGGCATAAAGCTCAGCTCTTGGAGGTCTTCACATAGGTCTCTCTTACCACGACTAAAACTGCCATCTATTTATAGTTGAGTTTGGGAGGCTAACTTCCCTCAATCACTCTTCAATCAATCAATGATTGATTTGATTCTCTACCTATCACAAATCACGAATTCGTGGCTCCTCTTTCCATTCTTGATCATGTGGACTCAACCACTTAAGATTCTCTTACTTTTACATTAAGTAAACTCTTCAAAAGTTACAAGAGGTAGTTCACAAGTGAACTTTACATAGTCTTCTTTTTAAAGCTTCTTCTAAGACTTTGTGAGACTCAAGCCAATACTTAGGCTTGTCATGGACTTGCTCCAACATCCTACAATGTGACCAAACTATTCCAAGCCTCTTTTGGAGTTTTCACATCTTGTATGTGCCTAATCATGCTACCTTGTGTACTAATACACAGCCAGTACATGAACTTTCATGCTCCACCTCTTATGCTCCTTGATTCTAGCCTTCATGTGCTCTTAAATAGTCCGTAATCGGATTCCTCTTTGGTAAAACCAAAGGGTTTTCATTCTCTCCTTTGATGATATTTTGACACCTTCTACCTTCACACCAATTTTTTTATAAATCTGAGATTGTATGTGAAGCACATGCTCTACACACCTTCTTAGGTTCTCTTCATTGTTGGCCTTGTTCAAAAGCTCTCTACAAACACACTTGCTCTAATACCATGTCAAGAGATAGGAGACAAGGAAGAGAGCTCTCACACACAATGAGATGAGCACATAGAGATTGACGCAAGGAAGAGTGTTCTTCTTCTACTTCTTCTATTACATAAAGAGAATGTACAAAAATGACCTAATACAACATGTACAATATATGAAAAACAATCCATAAAGAAAAACCTAATCTCTACAAATGATTCAGTTTGAAAGAAAAAAATTTCACTCTTGGTAGATAAATCTGGTAAGCCCCACTAAAATGTTCCTTGATGTATATTAGCATAACCACTATACATGCCATAGAGATGAATAAGTGGTACATGTCATCCTTGATCATCCCATGTTGAGCTTGATATCTCATATGCATGGGAACAATCAGTTCAACCCATTTTGGAGATGTTGATACATATGGAAATCCTAGTGATTAACCATATTTCTGGATTAAATTTTATTGTGAGAAACAATGTGTGTATATAAACATATCCTTAGGTTATTCCTAGGCATGATTCTTACTATACCTTTAACCTATTGTAAAATTATTTTTATGATGAAAAGTCAAGAATTAAAATAGGTCTAAAGGGATCCAAAAGCCACGAGCAACATTTGACTTAAAAATTTGACTTAAAAATTCAAATAGGTAGCTAAAAAGGGATTGGAATCTTTTGGTAGAATCCATCAGCAACTATATACTAAAATCATGGAGAAAATGTTATATATACTTCAATGAAGAGGTCATGAGATATAGCAGAGCTCTCATGCGCTTCTAAAGTGACCATCATACATATCCCATAGCTATTTTCCTCCTTCAACAACTTGAAACATTGTACTCTACATATCTATACATATACCTTAAGTTTTCATCATCGTCTTCAGCCACTATCCTTTGTTGTATATGTACTCTTGAGCTATGCCAACTTCCCAAAGTCATTGAAGTGAACCATTGTCTTATTGTCTCATCCAATGCTTGGATCATAAAGGTAACACCCTTTTCCACTTTTTCATGCAATACTCGGATCATTGGAACTTTGCATGTAGAGATATGCATCAAACTCTATGAATCTATGTGTATTGTATGTTGCATAAAATGTTGTATGAGTTCTTAAGTATGTTTCTCTCTCTAGTTACTCCAAATTCATGCAATAACTTGGACCATACCATTTAACTTTCCAGTCTAAGTTGTGTAAAAGAATTTTATCAAATTCATAACAAGTTGGGAACACTTAGTATTTTTCTAAGTGCCTTCTTTGGCATAAATAGAAGGTTTTCTCTTCATGATCAAAATATGGATGTAGTTTGTTTTAGCTCAAACATTTGAGATTATTAATCCAAAGAAATATGGTCATATTTTATGTGTCATTTGCAATCTTTTAGAGTCTACTATACTTTGAAAGAAAAAATAGGTTGGTCTAGAGAAGGATTTTGCAAAGAGCATCTCACCTTCATATTCTGCCATCACCTCCTAATAGTGGTATCAAAGCATCATCAAAGTATATATATTATGGGTCATGTTTTTCCCTCATCATTGATAAAATGGATCACAATAAGTGCTTAAAATGTTCTCTAAGTATAGAAGCATATTTTCAAGGAAGAAATCTGTATGGATACATCTTTGGAGATGAGTTGATGCCCACTCTAAGGACTAAAGGACAACCAACACAAGAAGAGTAAGAGAGGTTGAACACATGGCATGTAATGGATGCTTGGGCAATCATATATTCAAAAATCTATTTAACATTTCTTAGTTCCACACATTGGGAATCTAAATCTTCATACGATACCTCAAATGCGCTTGAATAATTCTTCTCCTTAAGCATCAAGGCCAGATGAATCAACTATGGATGGTGTTCACATCCCTTAATAAGCTAACAAGGAAAATGTCATCAACTTTTTTGCCAATATACAAGACATAGCTAATCAATTAGAAATCTTTAGAGAAGTCATCAATGAAGGGAAATCTATAGAGGATTCATCAATGGAATCAAAGTAAATGATAAGTGGGAAGCATTCACCACTACCATGGACTTATACATGCATATGCAAGTACGAGACTTTAACACACTCATGGGGCAACAATTTACTTATTAAGCCAAGATTATGAATTATGGAGAAACACAAAAAGTAATCAATCCTCTACCCTATACATTAATAAATGTATACGTAAATATGCCAAAGGTAAAGGGAAGAAACCTAATGAAGAAGCAAGCACCTCCCAAGCTAACTTTGCAAGTGGAGAGAGAAGTTCAAGAGGAAGAGGTAGAGGAGGTAGAAATAAGGTACGAGGAGATCTAAACGCTCCTAACCTTGTGTTACATATAAACCTACCAATCATATCACTAAGTAATACTTTCATAACCCAAGGAACTAGAGAGGAAGAGGATGCAACAAAGGAAGATATGGAGCTCCTAAAGGCAGATACAACAAAGACTATGGCTACATTCAAACATAACAACTTCATTAACAACAAAGAAGGGGGGTTACAAAGGAAGGAGACATGAAAAATTATATTGATCATCAATCTAGAGAAGACTCTCTTCTAGTCATGAACATGACTATGAAAGAAGGTAAGTCAGATGAGCATGTTCAAATCATGTAGCAGGGAATATAGCACTACCTAGATTTGGAAGATCCCAAGAATAAAAATGAAGTGCAAATAGGATATGATACATGGAACCCTATGGAGAATATTTTAAATGTAAATACATCAAATGGTAACATGAATTTGTTGAGCATAGTTCCTTCAATTCTCTGCATCATCTTCTTCACCAACAGTAATCTTGCATAGGGTTGCTGCTCTCTCTCCAGAGCTCCAAATTGAGTTCAAGATGGCTCATTGGAATGTATAAGTGTCTAGTTTATGCCTATAAATTTTCAAACCATTTGGTTCAGTAGATTGGGAGAAATCTGAGTTTTTCTGTCTCTGTGTCAATCTTTGTGTATTCCTAAAAAATAGGAAGTACCACCGATGAATGTCACATTCATTCCTATAGCATATTTTGCTTATTCCTTATATTCTTGTGCATTCCATACACTCAACCTTATGTGTATCACTTCCATAAAAGGATTTTTTCTAATTGTAATCACGCCGGTGGCTATGGGCATTTGAAGTTCATTGTCTCTTCCATAGAGAGTAAGTGTTTTGAGCTAATCGACCCGTGAACCTATCTGTTTTGTATCGACTCATTCTCCTTGATGCTCCAAAGTACATAGTTTGTTTCTTTGCACTTATAGCATGCCTATAAGGTCTATTTGAGTCTCCATAAGCTCAAGGGCTGGTCTTGTGCCGGTTGGCTTGACCAAACTTCGTCGCTTCGAAACGCACTTTTCTACCTTCTACAAGCTTCTCCAAGTTCTTTCAAAAAGCATATTAATATACGGACAAATGGAGTTGTTTACCCAACTGATCAAAAAACTAGAAGTTATCCACCTTTTCATAATCTTCATGATCTTACTAGATTTGTGTTAGAGTTTGAGGTCTATGAGAGCATGCAAACAGCACAAGGAAGAAGAAGAAGAATCGTGGAGCACAACACACAATACTGAATGTATTACCACTAGAATGTACAAAGATAAGTAACCCATTAGGGCAATAGGCAAATATACAAGCTGGGGGAAAAAACTCCTAAAGATGGAAAGAAGTACCCTGGTGGTCCTAGCGTGTTCACACACATCACTACTGAAATATATCAACAAATCCCCTCTGGGAGTGATGTAGTGAACAAGGAGCTAGCACGTATGTATAAGGAAGTGCCAAGCTTTGTGGAATCAATCCACAAAAGGAAGTAAGCCTAAATCTTTGTGGAAAGCTTCAAACTTCCCCCTAGGTAGAGCCTTTTTGAAAAGGTCTGCAATGTTCTCCTACGTGGGCACATATGTCAAGCTGATCTCTCCAGCAGAGAACCTCTCCCTAACATAATAATAATGCCCCTCAATGTGCATAGTGCGAGCATGGAACATAGGGTTCCATGCAATTGCCAATGCACTCTCACTGTCAGTGAAGATGGTGGTGGTATAAGATTCACCAACACCCAAATTAGCCATAAGGTGTCTAAGCCACACACACTCAACAGTTGTTGTGAAAGTTGCCTTATACTCAGCCTCAAAATTGGAAGTGTCCACAGTAGGTTGCTTCTTGCTCAACCAAGATATGCATGAGCTATCAAGCATGAAGCAAAAACCACTAGTGTACACATGATTTTCATAGCAACCAACCCAATTAGAGTTAGAAAAAGCATGTAAATCTGGCAGTAGTGATCCCCCCTTGGAATAAAACAATCCAAGTAGTCAGGTACCACTCAAGTAGCAAAAGATGCACTTAACCACCTACCAATGCTTGACACATGGTCAATGCATAAACCTCCTCATGTGTGAGACAACAAACTAAATATCTAGCCGAGTAATGCATAAGTAAATAAAGCATCCAACAGCTTGCTGATAGAGAAGAGCATCAAATGCATCTCCAGCATCATGAAAACTCAATCATAAACTTGTCTCCATAGGAGTGGCAATAGTTTTTCAATAGTCAAGGCCAGAATGTTATGATAATGTGTCAATATATTTCATTTGATACAAATCTATTCCGCCATCAACTTGCATAAATTGAATGCCCAAATAATGACGCAAATGCCCCACATTTGAAATCTCAAATGAAGCATGCAGATCAGCCTTAAAATCAGCAATATGCTTCTCATGAGGACCAAACAACATACACAACAATGATAAAAAACACATCATTTGCATGCTTAACATATAAGGTGTTCTCAGTTGGACTATTCTCAAAATCATGTGCAATGAGGTAGGCATGAATCTTCTCATGCCAAGCACGTGGTGCTTGCTTCAAACCATATAATGCCTTCTTTGACCTGCACACTTGGTTTTCATACCCTTTCTACACAAAGCCATGTGGATGAAAAACATACACTTCTTCATGCAAGCCACCATTCAGAAATGGAGTTTTAATGTCGAGATGATGTACATTCCAACCATGATGAGCTACAAGTGCATAGATCCTATGAACACTAGTCATTCAACAAGTAAGAGCAAAGGTCTCAATAAAATCAATGCCTCTTTCTTGAGCATAACCCTTTGCAATAAGCCTAACCTTATACCTATCAACTGTTCCATCAGGCTTATGCTTTAGCTTGTATACCCATAGTGCCAATGGCCTTCTTGCCAAGAGGTAAGTCACATAAAGGCCAGGTACCATTTTTCATGATAGAATCATATTCTGATTCTATCATGAAAAATGGTACCTGGCCAGGTAAGTCACATAAAGGCCAAGTACCATTTTTCATGATAGAATCGTATTCAAAATTTTTTGCTTCATCAAATGAAACAGGCAAAGTTTGCACCAACCATTTTGGCATAGTTTTTATCTCCTCAATATCAGTCTCTCATCAACAAGTGTATCATGTAAATCTGCATCAGAAATGGAATGATCTGCATCATCACATGAAACCTATAAAGCCTAAGAAGTTGTCTCATTAGGACCAGCTGTTGAAGCTGAAGGTCAAGGACAAATCACAGGACCACATCAAAGAGGTGGACACACAAGAAGAAGGAGCAAGTAGGGAGCTCCAAGAAGTGTATGTCAAATTTTCAAAAGAAATCCCTATAAAAATAGTGATTTTCATCACTAAAAACCATTGTAAATACCATTTTCTATTTTTGCAACTCCATTTTGTTCAAGTCAAGGAGTCCTTGAGCTTGAGGAGTATTAGAAGTATCATCCTACCAATGTTCATAATTTTTAGACTTCATTTGAGCCCTCAAATAAGCCCTGGAACCTAATTTTTAACTAGGCCGGACACTAGGTCTGGACAGGGCCAAAACTACTCAAAAAACTATAAATAGAGCTAGAGAGCTCATTTTTGGGGTTCGCTTCTTAGAGAATAGAGCTCTGTAAGAGAATTCTTTTGCAATCTAAGCTTTCCATTGTTCCTCTCTTTGATCTTACTTTGTATGCGTGTGTGTATGTGTGTGCATGTTTGTGTGCTTTCACTCACGCACTTGTGCCTTCACTTGCTCGTGGTCTTCATACCAGTCCTCACGTCTCCACGGATTGACAAGTAAAGGAGGTGGTGCTTACGCTTGAGCTACACCAAATTTTGGCATCGTTGCCGGGGAGAGAGCTTCGAGGACGAGCGTTGTGATGGTAAGATCGTAGATTTGCGACGTGGGAAGGTAAAAAAACTATCATTTTTGTTCATTTTCTGATTTTTCTTCTTCATCTTTATCATCATCACCATCTCCATCTTCTTCTTCATAGAAATTTCTTATTTTTTAGTGCATTTTCACCATTTTTATACCATCTTTCATGCATTATTGTGCGAGGAGGAGCTAGGAAGTGCAAGAGAGAGCAAGCGCTGTGTTTTTTCATGATTTTCTACACATACAGAGCTCGCCATTGCTCGGTGCTCAAACATTCGAATTTCCTGCCAAAAAAACACGATTCTGTGATGAAAATCGTGATTCTGTGAAAAATTCAAATTTATTTGAAAATCGCAATTTTCTATTTCCCGCCTAAAAGCTTTCTGAAAGAAACACAATTCTGTGGTCATTCTTAGAATCGCGATTTTTTGGTTGCGCTCAAAATCACGATTCTCTAAGATTCTCAAAAACACAATTCTGTGATCATTCTCAGAATCGCGATTCTCTGGTTATGCTCAAAATCGCAATTCTCTAAATTTCTCAAAAACATGATTCTGAGAAGACATGATTATCGGTGGGCTCAAAATCGCGATTCTCACAAATCACGATTTTCAGCCAAAAAACACGATTTTGTGAAAACACGATTTTGTGAAAACACGATTTTGTGAAAACACGATTCTTTGTTGGCAATCGCGATTTTCAAAAACATGATTCTCTGAAAACAAGATTTTCATCCAAGGTACAAAATCGTGATTTTCATAACACGATTCTCAAAAAACATGATTTACACGATTCTCTGTTGGCAATCATGATTTTCAAAAACACGATTTTCACTAAGGTACAAAATCGCGATTTTCAAAACACAGTTTTCAAGCTCGACATAGCATCACGATTCTCTTGAGATTCACAGCATCACGATTCTCTTGAGATTCACAGCATCGTGATTCTCTTGAGATTCACAGCATCTTGATTTTCTTGAGATTCATAGCATCGCGATTCTCTTGATTTCACAAAATCGTGATTTTTTCCAAAAGGTCATGTTTCCCTGTTTTGACCGCCTGATTTGACATAACTTTTTCATCCAAAGTCCATTTTTTGAGCTCTATAGCCCGTTGGAAAGCTCGTTTTGAATCCTACATGAGCTCAACTGTTTTTTATAAGAATAATGCGTTAATTTTCAAATAGACTAATTTGAAGTTGACCCTCAGGTGGGACCAGGGAACCAAGGGGACTCCAAAGGATTTTGAACCATACCAAAGGGAAATTTTGGACTCTTAACCAAAGCTTATGAACCTGAGATCTGGTAGACACATAGGCAAGGATAGACAAAGCATTAGATCTTCTGAGGCTAGTGTCAACCATATAGCTAAGTCTTGGGCACAACAACTAAGTGGTTATCCTCACGTACTAAGTTTAGACACAAGTGATTCAGAAATGTCTTTTAGCATGGGGAAACCTGCAGTGGGTTCAGGAACTGCCTATTGACAAACACCAGAAGACCCCTATAAGACACAGTTGGAATATATTCGGACCAACCGATTAGGTGCTCGCATCTATGAGGATGGTCTGAGGCGATTAGTGGTCCAACTCAAAAATCCAGATCAACCCTTTGGAATTGAACACCCGGTGGTCAAGTTCCAAGAGGGTTCATACATTGATAAGGAAGGAACCATGTATGTGGTCACCAACCTACCAAATACGACCGATGAGTTGGGAAATATCATTTCTGAGAATGAGATAGGAGACCTAGAACAAGGAAATGTAGGACAAGGACCCCAGACTCCTAGAGGCAAGTCAGTTTTGACCAGAGTGATCACTCCAGATTGGATCCCTCAAGACAACAAAAGCATAGAACTATTCTTGAATAGAGAAACAGAGGAAGCCTTTTGAAGATTCAAGTTAGATCAACCTAGCCAATTGGGCATAGTCATCATCTACGAGTTCAAGGATCCAGAGATACCAGGCAAAGTTGTTTACCTGGATAACACATCAGAGAAAATATTCTTGGTAACAGAACATGATAGACATGCATATACTTGGAAGAGTGAATTGATCTTTCCTCCACCAAGATCCAATGTTGCCCATGGCCTCCAAGGAGTAGGATCATCCCCAGCTCATGAAGCCTAGAGAGAAAGAACTAGAGAGAGACCTAAGGTAAGTTTTGCACACACTGTGGGCAAAAACAGATCAGGATTTGAAAATGAAAGACCTAAAAGAGAGAGACATCAAGCACATAGGCAACAAAGAGATGAACATGATTTTCCATTGCCTAGACCCTGAGAGCACACAAGAACCCTTAGACCCACTCAAGTGATCAAGGCAATGAAGAATTATTTTGACGAGGCAGGAGATCCTTATGATCATGTGGCCGAGTTCAAACAAGTGTTAAGAGCTGAACAGGTTGAGGATTTGTTCACCCAGTACAAGGCATTTGGTTTGACTCTTAAGGGCACTGTCTTAGCTTGGTTTCAACCACTGAGTAGTCACAACTATCGCGATATAGGCCAATTGCTAGACGAATTCATTGTAGAATTTTCCAAGGGTGGTATCAGGCACAACACCTCATCTTTGATCCACAGCTTCAAGTAGACACCCCAAGAAACAGTGCGGCTAGCAAGTAGAAGGTTTAGACAGTATCTAGAGAGATGCCCTGCTCGAGAGTTACCCACACCAGCCAAACAAGTGGCTTTGTTTTTAGATGGCTTACTAAGCACCAATTTAAGATCATATGTGTACTTGAAAGAGCCTAGATCCATAGAAGAGTGTGTGCGGACCTGCATTGACATAGAAGACAACTTGGGTGAGGAGTTAGGACTATCCAAACTCTATCAAGACTCTGACAGTTCTACTAGTCATACCTCCAGAGCCTCCACTGAGCTGGATGAGATAGCAGAGCAAGTTGCCAAGAAGCTAGGAGTTCAAAATAAACAAATACCAAGAGTCACCTCATTGAATCGATGTTATACCTGCGGAGGGTACCACATGGCTAATGTATGCCCAATGCAAAACCAAAACATTAGAGAAAGGAATGTTCCATATTGCACTATTGAGAGAAAATACACGAACCACACAGCTCAAGATCGCCCCTACAATAGGCAGGCTATGAGACAGAACTATCAGCAACCATACCCACAAGGTAGGTATCAGAACCATTACCAACAGCCATACTATAGACCACCACAGCAATATCAGGCACCATATAGGCCACAACCAGTCCTAGGAAACCAACAACCAGCTCCTCCCAATGTGATTCTAGTCAAGTATGCTGTGGGAGAGGAAAATCCAAATAGAGCATTGGTGCCACTAACCCCATTGATACCAGATAATGACTCTCATGCTCATAGTTCAGACTACTCCCATGAAGGTAGTCCACATGCTTATTACACTAAGTCGCCTGAGCATAGTGAGATTTACTCATATCAATATGAGGCACCACCTATGGAGCAAAATTGGGAGCCAGAATACTCCAATGTCATGTACACAAATCCTAACCGTAGGCCCCAATTGAGACAAATGAGACCACAAGCCCCTAGAGGATCTTGTTTCAGATGTCAAGGTGACCATTTCATTCGTGATTGTCCCCACCCACCATCTCTGAGTCAAGGTCAGGCTATCACAATACAAGCTTTTTGTCCTGAATGTGGCAAAGACCATCTTCCCAGAGATTGTCCAAGAAACCCCTCCAGTGCACCCAAGATTACACCCATAAATGTGGTAGGATTAGTGGCGGATTCAAGTGCCAGTAGTAGTAATGTGGCTCCTGTACAGGCAGTTACTAGGGCACAAGCATTAAAACAAGATAAACCGGCAAAACAATCGGAGTCGAGTGAATCAAGAGAGCCTAGTAAGAGGAAAACAAGAACATGGAAAGATACCAGAGAGAAGTCCAATCGCAAGTGGAATAAAAAATTATCGAAACTAGAAGAAAGCTTGAAAGATGCAAAAACAAAAATAGAAGACATTGCATCTCAAAACTCCTTGCATGCTGAGACTCCATCCACTCCATCTCATCCCACCCCACCACCCATTGTAAATAGGCCGCAACCAGGGTCTGTTCTTGCAGATCCAACCCCAGAAGGCTTGGACATGATGTTCAAGGCCTACCAAGCTCGACTTCAAGAAGGCCTAAAACTGCAAACCTAGACAAGAGTTACCCTAGAGCGGACTTAGAGATTGAACGGATGAAAATGTGCATGAAAATGGTAGAACAAGCTCAAGCTATACTTGAGACTAGTCAAAAGTTCAATCAGACAAACTCTGTCAAACTGGATTTGCATTTCCAGGGCTTACTAGAAAGATTAGAGCAATTGGTAAACAAACCACAAGTTTCTTTACCTCCATAGGCTCAACCAGTTATTGAGAGAAGAAGTTCACCACCAATGGGAGCTTATGTTCCTAATTCCACGGACGTTGGAATACCTCCTTCAATTCAGGAGCACTCTCAAGAATTCTTGCGGGAAATACAAGAGGAGAAATGGGCCAAGGAGAAGGCTAATTCCCCTCCTATTCATGAGATTGATGACCTTCATGATCAATTTCCCCAAGACATTCCATCTATTTATGGAGATGAAGCAAAACAACAAGAAAACGAAAGATTAGATTTTGAATCTAATACCTTAGAAGAACTGCCTCAATTTCTAGGCCCTTGGGAATCTGAATCTCTTCATATCAGAGCTCCCACAATATTGGTAAGAAATGAAGACTCAGTGGTTCCAAGAAACACTGATGTTGTGAAGAACACCAAGGTTTAGTGTCATCTCACTGTAGAAGAGTTGCTAAAAGCAAAACCCGAGCTATGGAATCATGTGAAGGATCAGGTCCCAGAATTTGATTCCAAAATGCCAAAATCAGGCTCTAAGCAAAAAGTTCTAGAGATACCTCTCGATAAAATAGGAGACATGTCTGAGGGTGAAGAAGGTAATACTTATCTTCCAATCACCTACCAAGGTTACACAACCAAATCAATCATAGATTCAGGTGCTGGTGTTGCTATTGCGACCACCTCTTTTTGGAAGCAATGGGAACAACCCACATTAAGACCAACTAGAATGAAGCTTCAAATGGCTAACAGTCATTTTGAAAGACCTCTAGGATTGCTACAAGGGATAACTCTAACCACTTGTGGTGTAAAGTTTGAGCACACATTTGCTATATGTGACTTTGAGAAAAATAATGTTTATGAGATGATCCTAGGAAGACCCTTCCTATGACAATTGCAAATAGTACAAGATTGGGGGACCAACTCCTTGTACTTGCAGCACTTAGGGGTCACCACCAAGGTCAATTTGAAGGATTACACCTTTAGAGATGTACCACTCCTACAGTGGAACCCTATCCACAAAGCAAAAGAAGATTCAATCTCTGTGCATTCTGGAAGTTCTCCTAACCCATCCTGGTTGCATGAAGATACTCATTTGTGGATGTGCAAGGTCGCAGAGGAAGAGGAAAAATACTTGAAGGCGAGAGAAGAAGGAACTTCACCAGGAGATAGACCAGTTAGAGACCTAGCCTACACATCGATGATCTTTTCGGATGAGGAATTTGAGCCTCATGGCTGGCCAGAAATCTTAGCCACCATGGACATTGCTGTCAATGAAGAACAATGGACACCTCATTGTGATGAGGAGGGTTATGATATTTCAGTGTTCATGTGTGAGCCCTTGCTAGAAGAATGTGACCCTAGTGATGTCATAGAAGAAGAAGAGAATGACGATGATCTAGAGTCCATTATGATGGATAGTTGCTTTAACTCAGAGCAGCACTATCTAGAAGATATAGGAGTGTTCACCCAGAAAGAAGAAGAACCTCTCACAAGTATTAAAATGGTAAATTCATGTTGGTGTATGAAACACCACAAGAACCAAACTAATGTGGTATTAGAAGACCTCTATAACCATCATTAGCTTAGCAAAACTCAAAATGTAAATCTTCAACTCTGAACTTAGTGAAAAACAAAATTTCACTTCACAGAAATCTACGCCTTTTCTTCAAACCTTCAATCTAATCTGTATTAGCTCAATCTTTGCAAATTCCTTTGATCATTTTCTAAGAGAACTTCTTGCTAATGTTAAGCAATACATAACAAACAAAACTTTCAAGTAATAACTTCAAAATCTTCTGATTTTGCTCCAACCTTTTCACTATGTCTGAAAACTGAAATTTGACTTCATCGATTTGACATACCTTCACTGTTAAGCTGATTTCTCTGAGTATGCATCCCGTTTCTTAAAGATCTTTTGACCAAATGTAGTTGAGAATAGTAGCTTTAAAATGAGCTATCACTTACCAAAAACTTTACAGTATACTTCGAGATCTGACCTTCAGAAGTTCAGACAAATGTGCGCCAGAAAAGTCGTAACTGTCAACTACCTTACATAGTCATATGAAATGACTTAGAACTCAAAGTACAAGAGGAATTAGACTCAATCCTTCTACACAAACATGTGTTGATTATCAGAGAAGATGTATACAAAATGGCTTGGCCTAATTTTGCTCATAGCCATGGAAAACTCTCTCAGACTCAGAAGTTATTCCTCAACATCTCTCTCAGAAAAGACACGACTTTTCTCTACTTACTCAGATTACTAAATTGAGTTCTCTCTTACATATTTTTATCTCAAATTAACTTATATACCTATGGTTTACATTCTCCTAGACTTGAACTCGTAAGTTCTGAAGATCAAATAAAAACTAGACTCCAATTTTGCACTAATTTACAATAGTGAAATTGTCCCTTCACTTAGGCTTGATTTTCTGTAGGTCTTTTCTTCACTTCTTCTTTCCTCCATCATATGTCTTCATATGTCTTCATATATCCATGCCTAATTAGTGAGTGAAGCCCCAACAGCTCCCCCTCAATCACTAATTAGCATAGTTCAATTTCTTCATGTAATCTTCTTCTCTTTTATTCATGCCATCTCTTTGAACTTACTTGTCTTCACTCCATCCAAGCTCTTTGTCATAATATCTGCAATTTGATCTTTTGTAGAAGTGTACGCCACTTCAATCTCTTTCTCCATTACCTTTTCTTTGAGAAAATGATACTGTATTTCTATGTGCTTTGTCCTTGCATGAAATACAGGATTTGCTGCAAGATATAATCAGCTCATATTATCTCCATGTATAATAGGTATACCTTGATCAATTCCCAAGCTTTTGAATAATTTCTGCATCCATATGACTTCCTTTGCTGCTTCCACAAGTCCTTTGTATTCAGCTTCTTTTGATGATAAGGCCACTGTGTGTTGTTTCTTTGAACACCAACTCACAAGCTTATCTCCAATGTATATCATGTAGCCATGTGTAGACCTTCTATCATCCTGACTTCCTGCCCAATCTGAATCACTATAGGCTCTCAATCTTATATTTGATGTAAAAGGATAATACAATCCTTCTTTCAAAGTCCCTTTGATATATCTAAGGACTCTTTGACCTGCAATCCAATGTGGATCCTTTGGACAATGCATGAATTGAGAAAGGACACCAACTGCATAACTAAGATCAGGCCTTGTTAGTGTAGCATAAATTAAACTTCCCACTAAAGATTGATACTTCCTCATGTCTTTGAACTCTGCACCATCATATCTACTGAGTTTATGATTGACCTCTAGTGGTGTAGATGCCTCTCTGCAATTCTCCATGTTAAACTTCTTTAGAAGATTCAAGAGATACCTTTCTTGTGATACATATATGCCATGTTCTGCATAAGTGATTTCCATTCCAAGAAAATATGACAATTTTCCTAGATCACTTATCTTGAATTCCTTCTCAAGTAGCTTCTTCACCTCCTTGATTCCTTCATTTGAGGTACCTGTGATTATAATTTCATCTACATAAATACAAATGTAGATCATACCTTCATCTGTTCTTTTGATAAGTAAACTTGCATCTGCCTTTGAACTTTGATATCCAAGATCATTAAGATACTTTACAAGTCTATAATTCCAAGCTCTTAGAGCTTGCTTCAAACCATAAAGAGCTCTTCTCAACCTGCAAACATAATTTGGAAACTTATGATCTACAAACCCTTGAGGTTGCTCCATGTAAACCTCATCTGATATATATCCATTCAAAAATGCATTCTTAATGTCCAATTGACTCAATGTCCATCCTTTTGATGCTGCAATGGCAATGATTGTCCTTATGGTTGACATCTTTGCCACAGGACTGAATGTCTCATCATAATCTATGCCAAAAGTTTGAGCATAGCCTTTAACCACCAATCTAGCTTTGTATCTGGCTATAGTTCCATCTGCATGCTTTTTAATTTTGTAAACCCATTTATTTCCAATCACTTTCTTACCATTGGGCTTTGGAACAAGTTCCCAAGTTTTGTTTTCTTCAAGTGCATCAAACTCTTCCTTCATTGCTTTTTCCCATTGTCTCTTACCCTTTGCTTCATCATAGCTTTGAGGTTCTTCATCTTCCTTAACCATGTAAGCATAATTTTTCTGAATCAAGTAAGAAGTATCATAGGAATACCTTGTAGGTTGCTTCCTCATTCTGGTTGACCTTCTTGGTTCACACTCTTCATGTATATCTGGATGTACTTCTTCATCAAATATTGGTCCATCTTCATTCCTTCTATATGATCCAATTCTTGATGTGCTTGCTTGCATATGTTCTTCATCTCCATCTATCTGCATATGTGATTTACCTTTTGCATTCCTTCTTATCTCTTCTTCAAATGTTTCAAGATCACAATCTTTATCTACATACCAACTCTTCTGTTCATCAAAGGTCACATCTCTGGAAACAATAAAATGTTTAATTAAAGGACTCCATAGCCTATAACCCATTTGCTTTTCATCATACCCAATAAACACATATTTTTCTGCCTTTGGTTCAAGCTTATGTCTGAGTTGTGATGGCACATAAGCATAAGCAATTGATCCAAACACTTTACAATGATCAAGTGTTGGTTTCTTACCCCACCAAGCTTCATAAGGGGTCATACCATTCAAAGCTCCACATGGTAGCCTATTCACAAGGTATGTGGCTGTATTTACAGCCTCAGCCCAAAGATAATTAGGGCAATTCTTTTCTTTTAACATTGCTCTTGCAAATTCAACCAATGTCCTATTTCTCCTTTCTGCCACCCCATTATGTTGAGGTGTATACCTGCAAGTTATCTCTCTCTTGATACCTGCATTCCAAAGATAATCATTAAACTCTTGGGAGAAGTATTCTCCCCCTTCATCAGACCTTAACCTCTTGAGTTTTTGACATGTAACTCTTTCTGCATAAGCATGAAAATGTTTGAAGGCTCCAAATACTTCTGATCTTTCTTTTAGAACATAAAGGGTTATCCACCTTGTAGCATCATCAATAAACAAAACATAATACCTACATCCATTTATTGATCCTTCTTTTGTTGGTCCCCATACATCTGTATGTATGAGTTCAAGCAAACCATCATGCTTGAAACCTTTCTTCTGAAATGGTAGTCTATGTGCTTTTCCCATCTGACAAGCTTCACACTTGTATATCATATGTTGATTCTTCACATTTGGTAGCCCCAATACAGATTGATTCTCCACCATAGTTTTGATTCCTCTTTCATTGAAATGTCCCAATCTCTTATGCCAAAGATCTAACTCTGTAATTACTTCATCACCATGTGTGATTAGGGCTTGACCAACATTTCCTTGCACTTTGAGAGTAAAAAGTCTACCTTCCTTCTTACCACAAACAATGGGTTTGTATGCATCCTCTGGATCTTCAACAAATACCCCTTCATTTGTAAATCTGACTTGAAAACCTTTCTCCACTATTTGTCCAACACTAATCAGATTCTTTGGTATTGTTGGAACATACAAAACATTGTTAATAAATCAGCTCCACTCCTGCACTTCACTTTTCCAATTGAATGCACACTATGTTTTGTATTGTCACCTGTTTGTACTGTATGACTTGAATTGCCTTCTTCCAATTCTGACAATAATTCTATATTACCTGACAAATGATTTGAACAACCAGAATCAATATAAAATACCTTGAGATCCTCCTTCTCTTATGAACTTATTGAAAATTCATCATCAATGTTGTATGAGTGTCATTCTGTATATCATTTGCATAATTGTAATATGTGGTGTTGTAAGATTGGTTCTGATTCCAATTTCTTCCACCACCTCTACCATAACTTCCTCTTGAATTCTGTCTTCCTCTTTGAAATTGATTCTGAAATCTTCCACCTCTTCCTCTGCCATTGTTGTTCTGATTTTGGCTTGATCCTTGTTGATTATGCCAACAATCATATGCTAGATGATTGCTCAATCCACAAATCCAACATGTCTTCTTGTTATTGTTCTGATTACCTCTACCTCTTCCATTTCCTCGACCTTTACCTCTGCCAAAACCTCTTCCTCTTGCATAATTTGCTTGAGTTGTTGACTCTTCTTCATCCTTTGCCTTGCCTTTATCTCCTTTCTTTTTGTTCTTCATGTACATTACAGAACTTTGACCTTTGTCTCCATCTGACTTCAAGTCTTGCTCAAATGTGAGCATCAATCCAAGTAATTGATTTAATTCTGGCACAAAATGATTTAATGAGAGTTCTGTTGAAAGTACAAAAGGCTTCCACCTTTCATCACCTCTTAATCCTGCAAGTAATTGTGCTATTAACCTATGATCTTCAATATCCTCATCAATAGATCCAAGGCTATCTGCCAAGTCCATCTTAGTGACATAATCACTAATGCTCTGATTTTGCTTTTTCTTGAATGTGGTGAACTCTGACCATAAGCTTGCTTTCCTAGCTTTAGTAGTGTTTTGGAAGTGATCTTCCAAAGCATTCCAAATGTCTTCAGTTGTTTCTAACCCTCTGATGTGTGGCAACAAATGATCTGTAATAGTGTTATATATATAGGCTCTTGCACTTGCATCTCTCTTCTGCCATAACTTCAAAGCTTCTAGCTCTTCCTTTCTTGGATGACTCTCATCCTCAAATTTAGGCTTCTCTTCTTCACCTGTCACATATACCATTAGGTCCTTACTCATAAGTAAGGCTTCCATCCTCATTACCCAAGCAGGATAGTTATCTCTGTCCAATTTATCATTGGACACATGATCTGCCATGGTATCCTTGCTTCTGCTTCAACCTGTAAGTATAAAGTTAAAGAATGATACCTTTTGTAGACCTTTACCCTTGGGAGTAACTTCGAAATAATCTTCTGATGACTTTTGTTTGTTGAACACCTCAGCTTCCTCCTTCTTTGATAAAGAACTCTTCAAATCTTCTTGTATCTGCTCTCCCTTTACTCTCGAGGACCTTATCTGCTCTGATACCACTTGTTGGTGTATGAAACACCACAAGAACCAAACTAATGTGGTATTAGAAGACCTCTATAACCATCATTAGCTTAGCAAAACTCAAAATGTAAATCTTCAACTCTGAACTTAGTGAAAAACAAAATTTCACTTCACAGAAATCTACGCCTTTTCTTCAAACCTTCAATCTGACCTGTATTAGCTCAATCTTTGCAAATTCCTTTGATCATTTGCTAAGAGAACTTCTTGCTAATGTTAAGCAATACATAACAAAAAAAACTTTCAAGTAATAACTTCAAAATCTTCTGATTTTGCTCCAACCTTTTCACTATGTCTGAAAACTGAAATTTGACTTCATCGATTTGACATACCTTCACTGTTAAGCTGATTTCTCTGAGTATGCGTACCGTTTCTTAAAGATCTTTTGACGAAATGTAGTTGAGAACAGTAGCTTTAAAATGAGCTATCACTTACCAAAAACTTTACAGTATACTTCGAGATCTGACCTTCAGAAGTTCATACAAATGTGCGCCAGAAAAGTCGTAACTGTCAACTACCTTACATAGTCATATGAAATGACTTAGAACTCAAAGTACAAGAGGAATTAGACTCAATCCTTCTACACAAACATTTGTTGATTATCAGAGAAGATGTATACAAAATGGCTTGGCCTAATTTTGCTCATAGCCATGGAAAACTCTCTCAGACTCAGAAGTTATTCCTCAACATCTCTCTCAGAAAAGACACGACTTTACTCTACTTACTCAGATTACTAAATTGAGTTCTCTCTTACATATTTTTATCTCAAATTAACTTATATACCTATGGTTTACATTCTCCTAGACTTGAACTCGTAAGTTCTAAAGATCAAATGAAAACTAGACTCTAATTTTGCACTAATTTACAATAGTGAAATTGTCCCTTCACTTAGGCTTGATTTTCTGTAGGTCTTTTCTTCACTTCTTCTTTCCTCCATCATATGTCTTCATATGTCTTCATATATCCATGCCTAATTAGTGAGTGAAGCCCCAACAATTCAAAGGATGGAAGTGAGAGTAGTCAAAAGAAAAAGAAAAGAAAAGTAGGGAAACAAGAAGAGGAGGAATCATTGTTTGAAGTACCAGAAAACTTCAAGAAATATGAAGTTGACGACCGCAAAATTTTGGTATGAATGCCTAAGAGAGAGGCCATCATAGGAGAATCATATGATAATAAAGAAAAGACCAAGAAAATTGTAGTGACCATTGAAGAGAACGAAGAGAGATGCACATATATAGGAGATGACCTAAGTGCAAGAGAAGAAATGGAGCTCGTAGCTCTATTAAGGGAATATAGGGATGTGTTTGCATGGCATTACAGAGACTTGAAGGGGGTAGATCCAAGAATATGCTCTCATACAATTCCCATGACCGCAAATGCCAAGCCCACCAAACAGAAGTCCTACACATATAATGATATATATGCAGCCAAAATAAAAGAAGAAATTGATAGGCTGATTGAAGCTGGATTCATCTATGAGATTGAGCATATTGAATGGGTGTCCCCCATTGTAGTGGTGCCTAAGAAGAACGGGAAGTTGCAAGTGTGTATTAACCTTTAAAAAGTTAATGACGCTACGATTAGAGATAGTTATCCACTTCCAATCACAGAACACCTGTTGGAGCGTGTTGCAGGCAAGGAAGTTTATAGCTTCCTCTATAGATTTTCAAGTTACAATCAAGTAGCCATTGCCCCAGAAGATCAACACAAAACAGCTTTTGCCATAGAGTGGGGAATCTTTGCATTTCGTGTGATGTCATTTGGGCTCACCAATGCACCTACAACATTCCAAAGGCTCATGTGTCATGTCTTCAAAGAGTTCTTGAAAAAGAGCTTAGAAGTATATGTGGACGATTTATGTGCTCATTCCCAAGAAAGAAGATACCACATCCTTGAGCTCAGATAGATCTTCAACAAGTGTAGAGAATATCGAGTGTGTCTAAACCCAGAAAAGTGTGTGTTCATGGTGCGTCAAGGTAAAATCTTAGGTCATATTAATGCCAAGGCCAAGGAACATTAAAGAGGTACAATCTTTTATGGGCCATTGTGGATATTATCATAGGTTTATCCACATGTATGCAATCATAGCTAAGCCTCTTTATGGTCTGTTGACAAATTTCGAGTGGACCGATGAATGCGAGAATTCCTTCAATGAGCTGAAGAGACGTTTGTGCACAACGCCAATACTGACCACTCTTGATTGGAATAACCCATTCCATGTCCATGTGGATGCATCCAATCACGCCATAGGATGTGTGCTAGCACAACCCACAGGTGAAAGAAATCTAGACTTGCATATAGCATATGCCAGCAGACAGCTCACTATAGCTGAGTGAAATTATACAACAATAGAGAGAGAAGGTTTAGGCATGGTATATGCCGTGAAGAAGTTTAGGCACTATCTATTGGCCAATAAGTTCAAGTTTTTCACTGATCATCAAGCTTTGTTATACTTGGTCAATAAATCTTGCAATACAGGATGTTTAGTAAGATGGTTTCTCTTACTAATGGAATATGACTTTGAAGTTGTTGTTAGAAAAGGTAGAACCCACCTCCGGGCAGATCACCTTTCTCGCATTACTTCAGGAGAGTCACCGCAAGGAGTGTCTGATGGACTACTCGATGCTTATCTGTTCAATTTAGAAGTTGTTCCTAAATGGGCAAATAAGTTGGTACCAGTCCTAACCTTCGGCCCTGCAAATAAGAATGTGAAAACATCACAAGAAGAAATTGTAAAATCACAAAAATATCACATATTGGCAGGAAGCATGTACAAACAAGATACTGAGGGTGTATTAGCTTGTTGTTTTGAGGACGATGAACATAGTAGTTAGTTGCAACAAGCTCATGAAGGATTTCTAGGAAATCATTATTCTAAACAGTGCACAATACAAAATCTGAAACATTTAGGAGTGTATTGGCCTAGCATGGACACAGAAATACATGAGTGGATTAAGAATTTTCCAATGTGTAGAGAGAGACCACTAGTGGAGCATGCAACCCTTTATCAAGTGTCATTAATTCCTGATTGGAGTGCTCCATTGGTAGAGTTTATGAGATCGGGAACCTTACCCAAAGAGGCTAGTCTAGCAAGAAGACGAAGCATGGAGCAAGAGGCTCAGGACTATGCTTTAGTTGGAGACAACTTATATCAAAGAGGCAAGGATGGTTATCTAAGATTGTGCGTTCACGAATCAGACTATTTGAAAGTCTTAGAAACTGCACACAGCGGTGTTGCAGGTGGACACTTCGGTCCTGATCGAGTAATCAAGTCCATTCTATTCTCAGGACTTTGGTGGCCCACTCTTCATATGGATGATCATACCTATGTGAAGAAATGTGACACATGCCAACGTGCACAATATCCAGTTAGAAAAGATGAGATTCCTTTGAGGCCAATGATGAGAGGGTGTGCATTTTCGAAGTGGGGCATAGACTTCATAGGTCCTATTAACCCCTCAGCTAGAAACTCCCATGCAGAGTATATTATTGTAGCCACAGATTACCTTACAAAGTGGTTAGAAGTGAAAGCCACAACAAAGAATGATGCTCAAACTACGGCCAAGTTCTTATTCAAGAATGTGTTCACAAGATATGGGTTACCAATAGAGTTAGTGAGCGATAGAGGCACACACTTCTTGAATGAGGTCATTGAAAATCTTCTCCAAGAATTCTTGGTGATACATAAGAAGTCTGCCCCCTATCATCCACAAGCTAACGGACAAGCTGAGAGCACAAACAAGATCCTATCTAATGTATTGACAAAACTAGTAAATAATAAACACTCTGATTGGGACAAACAACTACATCATGTTGTTTGGGCTTATCGAGTTGCCTATAAAACGGTACTGAATGCCACCCCATTTCAGATGGTCTTCGGACAGAATGTTGTGCTACCATTGGACTTCCTCATCCCAGCCTTAAAAGTAGCACAAGAGCATGAGTGGAATGGACATGAATTGTCCTCTAGGATCTTTGATATAGAATGCTTAGGTGAGACAAGGCTACGCGCGGCGGCCGGCATCTATGCTGCAAAGGAAAGACAAAAGGCATACTTTGATGCACACATCAAATATAAAGGATTGAAAGAGGGAGACCTAGTGTTGGTGTACACACTAAAACAACATGCCCGTAAGTTGGAAAAAAGAGGATACAGACCCATGATCATTAATAGAATTTCCACTAGCGGTGCAGTTCAGTTGGCCACTTTAGAAGGAGATATCTTGCCAAACTATATTAGTGGATGTAGTGTCAAGTTATACCAAGAACTTCTTACAGAGGATATGCTTACAAGACTCAACACTACTAAGAAGCGAAAAGAAGAGGAGTTAAGGGTGAGGGAAGAAGCACAGGCAGAGGCCAGAGAGCGTATTAGGCGAAATAAGTTAAGGTGACTAGGCCTAGATGTCAACTCAAAAGCCCCAAAATATCACATGGATATGTGCCAAAAATCGGGCATAACTACTTCTCAAGTCATTGACCGACGCCCCTTTGTGACCATCGAGATAGGACAAGGAAAGGGTGCCAGGACTCTGAAAGCATTGATTGACTCAGGTGCAGCAAATAGTGCAGTTAGACTGTCCTACTACTAAGACTTGCAGTTGAACATCAATCCCATAGAAACTTATCTCATAGGATTGGGAGGTGTGGAAACCCCTTATTTGGGCGAGGTGGAACTTCCCATCTACCTTCAAGATGTTCCAATGAAAGTCAAAGTGCTAGTGTGTCAAGATGAGAACCTTACAGAACCACTTGTCTTGGGTCAAGATTGGATCTATGACCATGCAGTTAACTTAAACCTAAGAAGTCAAATTCTTCAAGTTTGGGTACAAGAACAATGCATTACATTAGAATTAGAGAATTGCATGCTCACAAATCCAGATGTCCCACATTCTCTTAGTTCGTCTAAGACTAATCATCTGGAAGAAGATGTTACATGTGTCAAAAGCTCTATGATCCAGAAGAACTCAATCATGGAAGGAGAGTCGCAAAGGCAATCAAACCCTCCTTCTTTTTTGAAGAGTAAAGCATCCATAGTAGTTCAACCTCAGAAGCAAGCACAACAATTCAAGACAACTGCTATAGCAAATAGAAAGACACCCTTCAACAAGAAAGCAATTCGGAGCATGAAGCAGATCTAGGTACCCAAAGGAGAGCAACCACCAGCCTTGCCCCCACAAATCCCATCTAGGTAAGCCAACCAGGCCAGAAGACAAAGGAAGAAGCTTGGACAAGCTCAACCACAAGGTATCCGACAAGTTTGGGTGCCTAAGAAATTAGCTGCAGCTCAACAAGGGCGATTAGAGATGTGGGTACCTAACTTACATCCACAACAACCTATGTTCTCCGACATGCAAAAGGTCTCAACAAATAAGACACAAAGAGAAAAGGGTAAGAACCGCATACGGAGATTGAAAGAAGATCAAATCACCTCTTCAACAATAGTAGGAAGACGTGTAAAAAGGGTATGGGTTTGGAAGCCAAAAGTACTAGTAGCCTCCACCGAACCAAAGTGCCAGCCACACAAGATACCACAGTTTAGAAAGCATCCAAAGAGGAAGACGCTTGAAGTGATCTCTACAGTGCCAAATGTTGTTCTAAAATGGACTCCAGTAAGGAGGATTACATCAGTTCATGACCCAACGGATACCTCCACCAAAGTCGGCATCAACATCCGCAAATAACATCGAAAGCTTTGACGAGCGACAACCATGTGCTCCTTGCACAACCTTATCTTTTGCACCATTCAGGTCATGCATTTCCAAAGTATGCATTAATATAGGGCCACATTACATGGCCGTGCATAGACACAATTGAGAGTCCCATGCACGAGAGCACATTGACATATGTAAACCATTTTTTGATACTAAACTTTGTCTTCTTGTTTTGTGACATTGTTCTGAAAAGAGAGAGAGAGAGAGACACAGAAATTGTTCCCATGTTTCGCTCATGGAACATGAATGAGTCATGCTTAGTTGGAGATTGAACCATCGATTACTAGGCATTTATCCGTTTGGATAGAAGTGTGTCTCGGCTAGCAGATGATATAATTTCTTCCTTATCTGATAGATGTCGAGAACTTGGCATGAACATGGCATCCACAACTATGGTTTCCCCTTACCATGGTAGGAGTGAAGAGCTTGAAGGTCCGCAACTTGAGAGATGCTTAACTACCATATGTACAAGAGCATCCAAGGAGATATCTGCAAGGTATAGTTTTGGTACCATGCAAATCCTTATATGTATACTCTATGAGAAGATTCCTACTTATGGTGAGCTAATGAGAAGATGTGAAACTAAGCTTGGTGTAGTTACCCAATGTCGTTTGTCAAGGAATATAAAGAAATTCCATTCTCAGTATTTGGCAAATGTTGCTGTGAAGAGAGCAGACAGGACCAGGCACTCAAAGAATTTCATCAGTGAATCCTCAACATGGACATTCATCAACAAATGTCCATCACAAATGCCGGGAGCACAACGGGACAAGATAAACATCGATCGATGCTTCACCATGGTAAGTATCTTTTGCCTTGACAACACCATAACCATGATAGATTAGGAAACCTCTTCATCGACATACCCTTGAGCACTCAGCTCAAGACCCCAATTTTTGCACCATACTTCTTCCAATGCACATATTTTCCTCAACCCATGCACGAACACAGTTACCCATCATTCATTATGGGTAATTAGTACTTGGCGTGATTACTATGAACATCATCTTAAGAAGATCTAGAGGCCATCAATGGTGACTCACAATGACACAATCATGCTGGAATCCAAGGAAGGAGCGCATACCAAGGGACAACAACTTCCAAAGGCTTTTAGTGACAAATGAAGAACCGGACAACCAACCCTGCCACATTTGGAAGGTAGACAACTCTTGTTCCTACCGAACAGACACTACCTCTCAAAGCACTACATGGAACAACCATTACAACAAGGGTCTGTCAGGGATGACAGACTTGAGAGGGGGGGGAGTGTTGAAGCTGAAGGTCAAGGAAAAAGCACAGGAGCACATCCAAGAGGTGGACACACAAGAAGAAGGAGCAAGTAGGGAGCTCCAAGAAGTGTATGTCAAATTTTTAGAAGAAATCCCTATAAAAATAGTGATTTTCATCACTAAAAACCATTGTAAATACCATTTTCTATTTTTGTAACTCAATTTTGTTCAAGCCAAGGAGTCCTCAAGCTTGAGGAGTATTAGAAGTATCATCCTACCAATTTCCATAATTTTTAGACTTCATTTGAGCCCTCAAATAAGCCCTAGAACCTAATTTTTAACTAGGCCAAACACTAGGTCTGGACAGGGCCAAAACTACTCAAAAAACTATAGAAAGAGCTAGAGAGCTCATTTTTGGGATTAGCTTGTTAGAGAATAGAGCTTTTTTAAGAGAATTCTTTTGCAATCTAAGCTTTCCATTGTTCCTCTCTTTGATCTTACTTTGTATGCGTGTGTGCATATTTGTGTGCTTTCACTCACGCACTTGTGCCTTCACTTGCTCGTGATCTTCATACTGGTCTTCACGTCTCTGCGGATTAACAAGTAAAGGAGGTGGTGCTTACGCTTGAGCTACACCAGTACTAGATTGTCCACCTATAAAAAGAGGCAACAAAGTGTCATATATGTCTTTCGAGCTAACAGATATCTCCTTAGTACATGAAAGTAATGGCTGAATAGCATCTTCCAAAAAAACAACATCATCTCTAACCAAAATGCATTTAGTATGTGGATGATACACATGATAGCCTTTACTTTCAGAACTGTACCCAACAAAAAAAGATTTCACTGCTTTATCATCCAATTTTCTACGTTGTTCAAGCACTAATGCATATGCCAAACAACCAAAAACATGCACATGAGCAATAGATGGCTTGCAACCATGCCAAGTCTCATATGGAGTTAAAGATTGTAGCGCTTTAGTGGGACACCTGTTAAGTACATATGTTGCACACATAATAGCCTCAAGCCAGAAACTATGTGGTAAAGCCTAACTCTTGACCATACACCTCGCCATCTCCATGAGTGACCTGTTCTTCCTTTCAATAACTCCATTATTTTGAGGTGTATATGGCACTCTACACTATTGTTTTATCCCACAATAGAAATGCATTGAATTTAGAAGACATGTATTCCCCCATCGATTAGAACGAAGGGTGCTCATTTTAGATGTTGATGGAGTTTTAGCCAAAAAGAAAAACTATTTGAAGCACATAAACACATTGGATTTTTCCTTCAATGGATATACCCATGCGTGCTTGGATGAAAGTCATGAAGTAAAGATAGTTCACAAAAGAAGGTGTTTGCATAGGATCATAGACAACACTATGAACAAGCTACAACGTTTGAGTAGCTCAAGCTAGACCATCTTTTGGGAAAGAGGAACAATGCATTTTGCCCAAAATACAGCCTTCACATACATGTTTAGGGGGTGCCTCATATGGACAAAGAGGACACCATTTCATATTTTCGCAAGCATAGCAAACTAGCGAAATTCAAATGAACAAAGCATGCATGCCAAAGCTTTGCATCTGACATAGCCTAAGAATCATGTACTGCACATCATGAGTCATTCACAAATTCTTCATAGTCTATGAGCTTATACAGCCCATGACATAAAATGTGAGAAGCAATAATCACGTCGCCATTTCACAGATCATGAATTGTACCTCTGTTATCAACAAATTTCACAACCAAGATAATCTTAACTAAAGTTGAAACTGATAATAGATTCTTCTTGATCCCTAGCACAAATAAAGCACCAAAGAATGTAAAAGAACTACCCTCAGCAGTAGTCATAATGATCTTACCAACTCCCATGACAAGATAAGAGGACTTGTTGGCACGTGTGACAGTATTCCCTATGGGGGCAGGCTCAAGTGAAGTGAAAAAATTTGTGCTACGAGGTAATATGTTTGGTTTCAATTTCTAATTACTTCTCAAGAGGAAAATCTAGAGAAGTTCTTTTCTCTTCATCAAGGTTCTATACTTCATTCTTTTCACATGAGACATGATCAAGCCAAATCAAAAACCCAATGTTTAGTGGCACTAAGATACAATTGTTCTCATGTTCTAGGCAAAATTCTATCCTACTTGGCAAGGGGGAAGCTTTCCTACACTTTCTAATGATTTTGGCCCTTTCCAAAGGATCCTTCCCAAAAATTATTGGGTGGATATGTTTGCTTCTAGAGATTATAACTTCATGTCCATTGACTATCTTCAAGAAGATCTTACACTCATCCATAGGATATCCCTTACTTTTCTCCACAAGTGCTTCAAAATCAAAAGTGGAATTGAACATTTTCATTGCATTTGGAAAATGGTTCACCTTCAACCCCTCTTGAACCATGAATCAAGTAGTTTTGTAGATGGAGAGACATTGAGAATTGGATTCTTCTCTTCCATCTCTAAATTAATCAGTGCTATTCCCACTTATGCAATACACGGTCAATGCAAGCGAATAGAGGTAGTCAAAGATGGTCAAACTGCATAATCACTTGAATCAGCCATGTATCGAATTTGAGGTAGGAGTGCTAGAGCATGTTTGCAAAAATTTGTTTAAGGTAGAAAATGGGAAAATATCAAGGTAGCTCATATTTATAGGGCAAGAGAGGAAAGCAACAGCCAAATGACATGGACCAATGAGCATGCAACACGTGGTGACCTAGCCTCACAATTATAAACGATCAAATGATGTGGACCAATGAGCAAATGATACATGGCATAGTTATGTTGGAATTCACAATGATAAAATGATGTGGATCAATCAAAGGATGCCACATGGTACCAATGGTCAACACAACCCAGAGACCTATATGACCTCCTCACTTCATATAAGGGCAGTCGAAGAACCTTTGATGGCCCTTATCACTTGAATCGGTCGTGTCCAAGATTCTCCACTTTGTAATATATCTACACGTTAATGCTCTATGTAGCTAATCAATAACATGGATAATTTCTTTATCCTTTTCTTAACCAATTAGTCTAGGAGAATGTCTTTGAACAATAGAAACCTTCCACCAAAATGATATAAGTCTTTGACCACTAGAAATCTTCCACAACAATGATATAAAGAAAAACAATGCCAATATGAATATGAAGAGTTTACATAAAAAGAGAGAAGTATTTAGCACTCTATTCAGCTAATCACTAACATGGAGATATTGTTTATCCTTATCTTTACTAGTTATGGTATGGGAGAAGTCTTTGAACAATAGAAACCTTCCCTAGTAATGATGTAAGTATTTGCACAATAGAAACCTTCCACAACAATGATATAAATAAAAATAATGCCATTATGAATATGAAGCGCTTATACAAAAAAAGAGATAACTTTATATAGCACTATATCTTTGTTTCCTTCAAAATTTTTGGTGGATGAAAAAGAGCAAGATTCGTTATATGCTTAAGGTTTAGAACTTGATCTCCTTGGGTGGTAGACAAGTAATGCAAGATATTTTTTCTCGGATCTTATGTTTACTACCACACCATCAATTGAGAATCTAAACTATGGTGAAACCTCATCAAGGAACTCTAGGAGCTCTCTTACATTTTTGAGTTTCCAATTTGCAATGATAATTATTTTCCTAGGTTCAACTCTAGATGCATCAATAATTGTAACTCAAATTTTGGATAGATCTCTTGTGAATCCAAGGGTATCCAGAGTCTGAGCTTTCTTTCTCACCTTCTGTAGTCATACCCTAAAATAAGAGATTGTTGAGATACCTTTTATGAAATTAAAAGAGAAGTTAGACTAACTTTACATAAAATGATGTCTCCTAGCTTTTGAACTTCTTTTCTATCCCATTCCCCACCTAAAACATCATCAATATCTAAAATTGAGACTCTCCTATTCAAACCAAATTGTTTTTTTTTTAAATGTAATACCACGTTTTGAAAACATTCTATAAAAATTTGAATAGGGAGTACCATTGAATGTTTATCCTTCGTGAAATTTTTCTTGGTGACATTGCCCTTTGAATGTGATATTTCATTTTGTACAGAAAACTTGAAACTCTCGATTGATCATGAGAATCCCAATCTAATGAAGAGATGCAGGAAGCAAGTAGATGTACAAGATTTCCATATGCACTCCTCCCTGATGGTACCTCATAATCTACAAAATAGACAAATAATTGAATGCTATTGAAAAATGGAACATATTTTTTTGTATACAAAAGTTATGCATAATCCTTATGAAGAACTTTGAATGTTCCTATTAAACAGTCAATAGGTTTCCACTCTTGAACATTGGAAGGAAAAATATATGCAATACAAAAACAGATAGCGTGTAATACAAAAAGAACTCAAAATGATAAAAGATCATTGTTTAGCTTCACTTACAGTA
Organism: Ceratopteris richardii; assembly: GCA_020310875.1. Taxonomy (NCBI): domain Eukaryota; kingdom Viridiplantae; phylum Streptophyta; class Polypodiopsida; order Polypodiales; family Pteridaceae; genus Ceratopteris; species Ceratopteris richardii. Next base: position 56,076,980 of record CM035434.1, read on the forward strand.
CGATGAGAATTGCAAATGATTGTTTAGAACCAGATCTTTAGGAGTGTATACATGTTGAGCTCTTGCAAACCAACCATGTCTCTTTGATTTGAAACTAAGAATACAACCTTTTTTATGGTTTTTTTTGTTGCCTCATTTAACTTCGTGGACTCTATGGGCACCTCTACAACTAGGAAGCATAATCACCCAATCATTAAGCTGCATGGAAAGAGGTTTCCATAAGGAATCTTCTCTTTTGTTATAAACCTCATATGATCTTACACGATTGGAATGACAATGAGAAGCAGAAGCCATTCGAACACTCAAAGAAACAGTAGAAAATGTTCAAAGCATGAAACTGATATTCACAATCTTCACGAGTATTTATAGACAAAAAAATTTGTGCACGTGGAAGAGAGTTGCAAACTTTTGATTTGATGTATGAAATATGACTAAAATATCATAGAATTTTGTGAGCCCAAAAATATGTCGTATCTTCAAAAATCATTTCTCTCTCAAAAATTTAAAGATTTGCATTGTGTGATGTGCAAAAGTATCCATTTTTGTTTGAAAAAGAAATCATTGAATACGATAAATTTCATCACATTAGTGGTGCTTTTAGAGCATATTTTCTAAAAAAATAAATTTTTTTCATAGGATTAAAGGAGAAAAGAATGTTATATTTTTGTACACATGGAAATATCCTATTTGTCAATTTTCTTAATCCATCATTAGCAAACAACCCCTTTTTGGGTGTTTTTCACCCTAATGAGTAATGTTTGTCTCAAATAATAAACTTGATTGTCTTTAATGAGAGTATTAATTCCAAGCATGTTGAAGGCTTGATTGTTCTAATAGATCCCCCTCAAGCTAAACATGCTTGAGTCTTCAATCTGCAATGACTTGTATACCTGCAATGGCTTTGAATTTGTAGCATTTTGCTCCATCTAGAGCCTTTGTAATCATATCTGCTACTTGTTTATCTATAGAAACAGATGACACATCAATCTCTTTTGATAAGACTTTCTCTTTGATGAAGTGGTAATGAACTTCTGTATGTTTCATTCTTGCATGATGTACTAGTTATTTGCAAGATACATTGAGCTCAAATTATCTCCAAACATATGAGTTTTGGAACTAACAAGCCCTAAATCTGCATACAACTCTCTTAACAGTATAGCTTCTTGTGTGGTTATTGTCAACCCTCTATTTTCTTAGAACTCCAAGAAACAAGTTTTGAACCTAAAATTGCTAGGAATCTTGATGCATGTCTCTTATAATCCTTCAATCCTACCCATTTGCATCTGAGTATAGCATGAGATCTAATTCAGATGTATAAGAGCAGAATATACCTTCATTCATCATTCCTTTTAGGTAGTTGAGCACTCTTTCAGCTGCATCCATGTGTGTTTTTCTAGGGGAGTGCATAAATTGACTAAGTACTCCTAGACTATAGCAAATGTCTACCCTTGTATGTGTAGCATAAATTAAACTACCCACGAGGCTTTGAGATTCTTTTACATCTTCTATGTGTTCCCCTTCATATGCACTAAGATTGTGGTCTATGTCCATAGGTGTACGTGCAGGTTTGACATTGTCCATCTTAAACTTTAAGAGTAGATCCTAAATATACATCTATTGAGTCAAATATATGCCTTGATCTATGTGGAAAATCTACATTCCTAAGAAGAATGTAAGTTCACGAAGATCACTAATCTTGAATTCCATCTTCATGTACTTTTTCTTTCTTTCTATCCCAATCACATAATCACTTGTCACAATTATGTCATCTGAATATACACATAAGTAGATAACTTCATCATGAAACTTCTTGATGAATAACGATCAATCTGTGTTGCTTGATTTGAACCTTGATCCTACAAATAGGTTACTAACCTATAGTCCCAAGCTCTCATTAGGCTTTCTTAAGCTTGCAAACATACTTAGGATAGTTAGCACCTAGGAGTTTTGGCAAATGTGAGAAATTTTCTTCATAATATATGCCCTATGTTTGAGTACATCCCTTAGTAGAAAATCTGGATTTATACATGCAAATAAATCCACTTGCATTTCTTTTCGACTTGTACACCCATTTATAGCCTTTTACCTTCTTGTTGGTGTACATAGGAACCAACTCCCATGTATCCATCTCCTTTAGAGCTTCTATTTCTTCTTTCAATGTTTTCTCCCAATTAGGGTTACTTTTAGAATGTAATACCTAGCTTGAGCATCGCTTCCACACCATAATGTCAACCTTTCTTTTTCTCCTTGTGTAGGTCCTCTCTTAGATCTTGGAATAGGCATGATTCATTGGCCTATTTGCCTTGTAAATAGGCCTCCATCTTGATTTCCCAAGTGGAATAGTTGTTCCTATCAATTTTCTCAATCATGGAAGGGAATCTATCACCCATATTGATTGAAGAATGCCTGATACTACTGAAAGTGCTTGAAAGGAAGAATATAATAGAAATTTGTTGCTCTCAAAAATCAAGTTTGATTCAACTTATTAGCATAGACCTACCCTTTGAGACTTGGAAGCTTTGATTGACCTTTAGAAAATAAATTCAATGCAACAAAATACCTCAAGTACTTTGTATCATCACTATGAACAATGTAGTGCAAAACATACTACTCGCACATGAAATAGACTCAAGAGAAGTTTGTATTTATGAATGGAAACCGGCACTCAAAACAATTATGAATCTCAGCCTATTTATAGTTTATGAAATCCCTCTTAAATAAAGATTTCTTATAGGGTAAGGAAGCTATAATGTACCAGAGTAATGTTAATTAACAAGGCATGCTCCAAATTTGATCGTAAAGCTCTCAAGTGACCGGTCATCTTGACTTTTTAGGAAGGAATAGTGATAGAAATCGAGAGGAAGAATAAGATATAACTCATAATAAGAGATTCCAAATAAGATATGGTTGCATACAACGAAGTTAGAATCTCATACCCTTAAAATAAATTTTTAATCTTCAGCATTGTATTTTTTAGTAGAGAAAGCCAAGCTCTACAATCAAGTAGACTTTGATAAAGAAGATGTACTAAAGTGGCAGTGAGTGAGAAAGTGATTCAAACTTGATTGTATTTCACTCATCTACTATAGTACAAGTGTTTAGAGATTGTATGCACTCATACAACTCTCCTCGTAATTTTCTAGAAATCTAAACAATCAATTTCATCTCACAAACCTCATGGGAGTGAGTTTGGTGTGATATATTCTCTTTTGCTACAATCTAGTAGAAGATCACATCTAATTTATAATTGATTTTCATGTTGGTGGGAGACTCCAACCACTTGACTCGTGGCTTAAGGACTTCAATTTCAACCTCAAATTAAAGACTTATGCTATGGTATGTAATGAAATGCTCCAATGTGTGAGTTTATGAAGGCGGATATGAACCCATGTAATTTTCCAACATGAGTAATGTTTATCTCAAAGAATAAACTTGATTGGACTTAATGAGAGCTTTAATTCCAAGCATGTTGAAGGCTTGATTGTTCCAACACTACCGGGAATTGGAAGATATAGTAGATGGATATGAAGAATGTCTTCTTGAATGGATCGATATGAAAGGAGATATATATGGCTCAAATCCCTCATTTTGATTATGCATGACTCCCTTAATATGTTTGTAGATCAACACGAGATCTATATGGACTAAGAAAAACTTTAAAATCTTGAAATCATACACTAATTACTTACCAACAAGACAAAGGATTTGTGGTAAGCAAGGGAGATCATTCTCTATTCATCAAAAGATCATATGGAGAATTCATATACCTCTGTGTGTATGTGGATGAAATTATTGTGATAGGTAATGATGGTGAAGACATAAGGAGGATCAAACATCAAATGAAGAAAGAGTTTAAGATAAGTTATTTAGTGCAAATCACATACTTCCTTGGATTTGAAGTCATGTACATAGAACATGGTATTTACCTTACTAAGCGAAATTCCATAAAAAATATGCTTACAGATTTTAAAATGGAAAATGCAAAGGTTGTAGATACACCTATAGAAGTGAATTCCAAATTGAGTGCTCGTGAAGGAGATCTCATTGAAGATGTGATAGGATACCAAATCCTATTGGTGAGTCTCAACTATGCCACTCTTACAAGAGTAGATATTAGTTATAGTTGTGAGTGTTCTACATCCATTTACACACTCAGCTACAAAGCCACACATGGAGGAAACTAAAAGAATACTTATCTCAAAAGGAAAATCAATGAATCCCTATTCTATTCATATACCTTTGATATAGATATCAAGATTTTTTTTTTTGCAAATTCAGCAAGATCAATAGATGATTGGAGAAGCACCTTTAGTTATCTTGAATTTGTTGGTTCTAAACTCATTTCTTGTTCATCAAAGAAGCAACATAATATGGCTTTCTAATCTACACAAGCAGAGTATAGAGGACACGTGAATTCAGCTTAAGAAATTATGTGGATTGAGATGTTATATGTTGATTTAGGGATAAAGGCATCTACTCCTCACATATTTGATGATAACATGAGTTGTTTTTATCTTACTCAAAATCCTTTATCATGCAAGGACCAAACACATTGAGGTGAATTATCAATATGTTAGGGAGAATATTACAACTAAGCAAATTGAGCAATGATTGGACTTCAAGATATAGCAAAGGAATGAAGACACAAGCATGCTAGGCTTCAGTGGGAGTTGTTGGTACACATGGAAACCCCAAGTGCTTGACCATATCTTTGGATTACGTTTGATTGTGAGAAATGTACCATAGAAATGCTAAATGAAATAGAGAATACATTGATAAATTAAACTAGGAAAAAAATGATGTATCTTTTCCATAATACATTAATGAGAGATAATTTTTGTCTTCTCCATTAGACGGCGCCTCGTCAAATATTTCAATTCTCTCAACACCATAGAAAATTCAAGTAGTCGTTATAAAAGACAACAGAAATGTACTTTTCCACAACGATCATACCAATGTTGAACTCATATATTTTTTAATATAAAGGAAATTTGGCATTAGCCTACTCTCCCGGACTTGAATTAAATAAAGAAAAGTACAAGAGAAGGGGACTAGTGCCCTCGGGACCCCCCAAATCCCACATATCAGGGGAAGCTTTTACAGAGCTTAGATGGCATTGCAAAGAAGGTCTCATCACCCTCATGTGGGGCCCACTTGGGTTTAAGCTTGTTATTGATCGAAAGGAGTACTTGATGATGCCTGAAGGGGAGGGATTTCTTATAGTTAATAATCCTTTTGCCAAGGAGGAACAACGATTTCTCAATTGACCACTCTTTGCGGGAGTCACCGAAGTTGAAAGCACATCTTTCCCGCCAGATTTTCCATAGGACCTCCCTTCTAATGGCGTTCCAGAGAGTCACGGAGCAGCCGATCACTTCTCCCAGCAGGGCTTGCTTCCAACTGAGATGTTTCTGAAGTCTAATTTTCTTTCCAACCGTCTGCTAGAGTCTGTTGGAGTTGGGGTAGGTAAAGAAGATGTGAGAAACATCTTCAATAGACCGGAAGCAGCGTTTGCGCCAGGGAGGTATCCCACAAAATTTGCTAGCCTTAAGGTTGATCCAGATTCCATGATGAAGAATTTGCCATAAGAGGACAGACTTTTTGATTTCTATGAGAGGGTGCCAGATAGCCATGAACTTCATGTCCCACCGAAGCCGTGTCCATGACAAGCACCACTTCTTGTTGAGGTTAACCTGATAGTCAATCGTTTCTTTGATGTTCGGGATTTTTGATAGGCTATTCCCATTGTGCCATTTGAGACCAAGCGAGCTCGAGGTGTCATGTCCCATGAGAAGGTGAACTTTGTGTCGATCCTAGGCGAGACATCTGCTTTGCAAGTGTTCCATTCTTCGTACGAAATGTTGACGTAAGGGTCAATATCCTTGAAGTTGATCCAACGGTTGGTGTCTTGTTTCCAGAGATGTTTCCATCTTTTGAAGCCTTTGTTCCATAACTTCTTGGCATTTTGAATTTTCCAAGATTCCACACTCCGGATGCCATGGATCGAAAACCAGATAGAGTCGTTTTCTCTGATACCAGCTGCCCACTTCCAGTCTTCACTTATTCTTCTGTAGCTTTTGACTTTATTCCAACTCTTCCATAGGGAGCACACGAGATTTGCGCCTTTTGAGAAGACGGGGATCGGGGAAAACATCAAGGTCAAGATGTCAAGATTCTTCCAATTTGGGAGACCCATGAGAGCCAAAGTGCAAGGCATATTACAGCATTTATGCCCATTTATATACTATCAAAAAAGTGCACTAACCTAGCAATATTGAAGCCATAGTTTATAATCCTTTTTCAACTGTGTTTTTTCAAAAAAGGAAGTTCGGCCTTGGCCTACTCTCCCGTACTTTAATTAAATAAAAGAAAGTTACAAATGAATGGCACTAGTGCCCTTGGGACCCCCGAGAGTATCTTAGTACATTTTATAGTTGTATTACCTAAGAAACAGAGAGGGTATGACTTGGTTTGGGTAATTGCGGATAGGTTAACCAAGATGGCTAGGTTTATTGTGGCATGTAGTACATTAAAGATTCCAGATTTGGCATTCTTGTTTGTAGAAAGTCTATACTCACTATCTATCTGATCTTCCTTTAGAAGTACCTTTAGATAGCGATAGGAAGTTTACAAGAAATCTTCAAGGTTAAACACCATGGAGAGATGACCATATACTTATGATACATGAAGAGCTTACTATGGCATATCTCCCTCTTCCAATAGGAACTTCCAATACCATTTTTGAGGTTAACAATGGGCTTAAGGTGAAGGAAATGTTATATCAAAACTCTAGCTCTTAAATACACATTGAAAGGAAGGTATAAGAGGATTGCATCATTGAGAGGAGCATTATGTACATATCTCCATGTGGGATGATTTAGAATTCATAGCCGGTGTGAATCAAAAACTTTCTACATTCTTTGCTAAAAACAAAGGATCATCCGACTCAAACTTAAATTGCATATGCGGACAAAAGAAGGGAAACTCCTCATAGATTGCATTTATATGTATTTATGTGTGTGTGTGTGTGTGTATATATATATATATATATATATATATATATATATATATATATATATATATATATATATATATATATATATATATATATATATATATATATATATATGTGTGTGTGTGTGTGTGTGTGTATGTATGTACGTATGTATGTATGTATGTATGAATGAATGAATGCATGCATGCATGCATGTATGTATGTAAGTATGTATGTATTTATGTATGTATGTATGTATATATGTACCTATGTACCTATGTAAATGTGCATGTGCATATGTGTGTACATAGTATGTATGTAGTATATGTACATATGTATTTGTGTGTGTATGTATGTATATATGTGTATGTATATATATGTATGTGTGTATGTATGTGTATGTATGTATGCATGCATTCATGTATGTATGTATGTATGTATGACATTTTATGGATGTATATATATATGTACATATGTATGTATGTATGTACATATGTTGTATGTCTGTATGTACGTATGTATGTATGTATGTATGTATGTATGTATGTATGTATGTATGTATGCATGCATGCTTGCATAAATGTATGTGTGTATGTCTATGTGTATATGTATGTATGTGTGCATATATGTATGTGTGTGTATTTTTATGTGTGTCTATGTATGTCTACTTGTGTCAGTAAATACTATATGTATATATGTGTTTTTGTGTATGTATGTATGTACTATGTGTCTATGTTTGTGTATGTGTGCATGTATGTATATATTGTGTGTGTTTTAAAGTATGTTTTTTATGTATACATAAATGTGTATGTATAGTTTACAAATGTGTATGTATATGTGCGTGTGTGAACCATCCCTGGACCCTTAGTCCTTCGGACACATAGGCTCACACATAAATGAAAAATGGCACTCAGGTGACGATCCATTTGGGATTTTCACTTAAATACACATTGAAAGGAATGTATAAGAGGATTGCATCATTGAGAGGAGCATTATGTACATATCTCCATGTGGGATGATTTATTTGTGCATGTATACATATGTATGTGTCTATGTATGTATGTATGTACTAAATCTATATGTTTTTGTATGTGTATATAATGTACTATCTATGTATTATGTATGTATGTGGGTATGTATGTATGAGTATATATGAATGTATGTACACACACGCATATATATATATATATATATATATATATATATATATATATATATATATATATATATATATATATATATATGTGTGTGTGTGTGTGTGTGTGTGTGTGTGTGTATATATGTATATTTATATATGTGTGTGTATGTATGCATTTATGTTTAGATGATCAACCATTTAGACTAAATCTGGTATGGAGTATATACTGTGAAGAATCACTAGATCAAAGGGAATATTAATAGATTTAAACATTTAAACATATATAACAAATAAAAAATAAGAAATTAATTAAATGAAAATTGAACGTAAATGAAATAGCAGCACTCATATGATCAAAGATAGGATTTCTTGTATTGAGAAAACGCGAATACAACATTACGACAACCATTACAATCCATTTCGAGGATATACACCATCCTCTAGCTATATAAAAGAAAAAGTACATCTGTAAAAGGTTTCAAAACGCTTGATTAGTGAGAATCAGTGCAATGAGAGAGGTGATAGGTACCTCAACTGTGCTCGAAAATCCAAAACTATAGGTTTGTCACCAAAGCTAGAAACACAAATATTAAGCCAAGTTTAATATAAATACTAGTACTTAAATAAAGAAATAATTTCCCTAAATGTTTAAAATAATCATCTATTCAAGATACCTAAGATTCAAGCAAGGATTGACTTTTAATTCCAAGAACAACCTTAATGTTTAGTGTTATACTAAACGACTGTGAAACACAATTTTGACAATCGTTCAAATGGTTTATTAAGCATGCTGGAGGGTTCGTGGTAATGTATTGACATATTCCAAGAAGAATTAATGCATCAATTATTATAGTTACATAAATAGACAGAGAACACAATTTTCACTGAAGGCTACGCTACTACAGACTAACTAGACTTTGTCGGAAAATAAACTTGGTATATACAATCAGTGATTCGATTAATCTTCATGACGTGTTGATCTTCATGACGTGTGAATCTTCCAATAAAGAGAAGGGAAGGCGTCAGCCGTCGTGGGTGATGTAAAATCATTCCAGACCTCATAAGTATTTTGATTGAAGCAAGATAGTGTATCACAAAGAGATCGCTGAAATCGTTCAATTATTCCCGAGTATTTCAAGAAAATTAGAGAAGTTGCTGCATTCTTATATATCCGTACAATCATGTCTTTACTCATGAGTATATTCGGGTGAAAAATAAAAGAGAGCGATGCGCAAAAAAAACTTAAACGTTGTTAGCATCATATATATATATATATATATATATATATATATATATATATATATATATATATATATATATATATATGTGTGTGTGTGTGTGTGTTTGTATTTATGTATGTCTAAGTGTTTATGTACTTATATATTTTTATGTATGTGTGTGTATTATAGTTGTGTATATCTTTATGTATATATGCATATGCGTGCACACATACACACACGTATATATATATATATATATATATATGTATGTGTGTGTGTGTGGAGAGAGAGAGAAGAACATGTCTTTGATGAAATTTATCAGATTGTGTAGGGAGTAAGATTCTCTCTTTCGAATTTTAGAAAGAAGGGTGTATAAGAAAATAATGTTCTCGCTGCTCTGTATTCAATGACTAATTCATATGTGGGGCATTTATGGACATTCAATAAAAGAGGTATATTCAATTGTTACTTGAATATACCTCTTTTATTGAATGTCCATAAATGCCCCACATATGAATTCGTTATTTTCTAAAAAGTGCTAACAAATCTACCAAGTATAGAACCACCACTGCAGAGACCTTAGTAGTTCCAGAACCACCAAGGAAAGTGGTAATACGTTTACCCACTCTAACACCATCCAAGATCTGTGTATCAGTATTTACGAAACGAGAGGTGTATGTGTGCATGTATGTATTTTTGTATGTGTATGTGTGCATATATGTATGTGAGTATGTGTGTATAAGTAGGTCGAGGTGCCATCACATAATAGAGATAAGTATGTATATTATATGCATGCATGCATGTATGTATGTATGTATGTATGTATGTATGTGCTAAAAATTCTCTTGCAATATGGCCCATGGAACTTTACTTGTGCTCTCAAGGATGGTTCTTCATGCTCTTCTCCTCACAATCCTTTATACGTTTTTGGATGGACATGTTTTATTACCTTTTTTAGGGATTATTTTTAGGATTCATGAGATGGTCCAAGAAGATTGATGATTATTCTCAGCCAAAAATCAGTAATTTGCCTATGTCCATGTACATCAAGTCTTCGTGATCTACTTCATCATCCTCAAATCCCATAAGGAAAAAAAGAGTGGAATTTCTAGTCCTTTTTCTTACCTTTTTTTTTTTTTTTTTTTTAAATGTAAAGGAAGTTCGGCAATAGCCTACTCTCCCGGACTTGAATTAAATAAAGAAAAGTACAAGAAAAGGGGACTAGTGCCCACGGGACCCCCCAAATCCCACAAAGCAGGGGAAGCTTTTACAGAGCTTAGATTCTTCATCACGGAATCTGGACCAACCTTAAGGCTAGCAAAATCTGTGGGATCCCTCCCTTGTGCAAACGCTGCCACCGGTCTATCGAAGATGTTACACACATCTTCTTTACCTGCCCCAACTCCAACAGACTCTGGCAGGTGGTTGGAAAGAGAATTAGACTTCAAAAACGTCTCAGTTGGCAGCAAGCCCTGCTGGGAGAAGCGATCCGCTGCTCCGCGACTCTCTGGAACGCCATCAGAGGGGAGGTTCTATGGAAAATCTGGCGGACAGATTAGAGCCTTTCGGGAAGACGGGGATCGGGGAAAACAGCAAGGTCAAGATGTCAAGATTCCTCCAGTTTGGGAAGCCCATGAGCGCCAGCTCATTCTTGTTTCTGAAGATCAACTTGGCCCACAAGGCCTCCCCGTTGCACCAAGCCTTAGTCATCCATTTGGCCGACAGTTTGTTAGCCATGCACCCAATGTCCAAGATACCAAGTCCCCCACTATCTCTATGGCTGGTGCAGATGGACCATTTGATTTTAGGCACCCCCCTCCTATTGTGGTCGCCCGTCCAAAGGAAGTTTCTACAGATACTATCCAGTTTGGACAGATCTTGCTCTTTCGGTCTCCAACAAGAAAGGAAATAAATGGTAGATGATAAGAGGAACGTGTTGATGACCATAGCACGACCAGCAAGATTGATTTGCATACCTCTCCAATAGTTAAGCTTGTTTTCGAGTTTGGCAAGCACCCAGTTCCACCGCTGTTCCATAGAGACGCCAAACCCCAAGGGAATCCCCAGAAGCCGAAAAATTTGGCCCTGCGGGATGATATTACAGCCATGATCAATGAGAAGGTCGGGCTGTGACCCACCAATAGCTCTAAAGGCGGTCTTAGAGTGGTTGATTATGGATCCAGAGGCTTCACAAAAAGTAGCAAGACACTTCCAGAACGTCTCAAGGCTGGTACTATTCTTACCTTTTTTTTTTATTTGGTTTTTCTTCTACTACCATTATTAGGCTAGGATTATGGATATTTCGTATGTGGGATGTTTCCTTTCTAGCTAATATTTTTTGGAAAATTATGAGTTTTTGCTATTGAAAAAATTTTACATTTATTGATCAAATATTTAGAGATAGACTACTAAAATGGATCCAATTTACCTAGACATGTGTAAATAATCTTGGCCAATGCAAGTATTCCATGAGTTTCATATGAACACAAACCTTGCTTCAATCGCTAGAAAATATATGGTTTTTTTTTCAACTCCATAGGTAGAGAAAATCTTATCTTTCTTAAGTTTCATTATATACTTATTATAATGATCAATAATGAAACGGTGTGAAAGAATATCACTTCAATTCCAATGTCATGTCAGTTAAGTTGCTTAAGTATCTTGTCTTTTATTAGTTTCCTTGATTGTATCTCTTTAGTAAATATGATTATGTGGCATTAAATTGCCACCTATATAAATAAGACAATATTAATCAAAATGGTAGGCACCGGAATCAAAACTACATGCAAAGTTTATCAATATACTCTCTCTTGTTTGGATTCTTCGTCATTATCTCATTAAGATGTAGTATGCCATTGCTTAATGTATATATTGAAGCTATAGGTCATACGAGAGCATAATAAAAGGCACACAGAGAGGCATTAGCCTTTGAGATATGCTAATTCTTCATCTATTGCTAATTATTTTACATTAAATCATGGGGAGGTTTTTTCACATGGGTATACTAATCTTAGCGATGCCTTGGTGGAAGGGTAAAAAAAGAAGAGAGTCAAAAGGCCGTAAACTTTTGACATAGTGTCTGGGTTTTGGTGGAGGATGATGATGATTTATTTTCTCATGGACACATTGGACAAAGGAGACTAAGAAAAATTCTGCAAAAGTTATAAGTGAGCATATTAGTGGATAGGTGACAAAGGGAGTGGATTGAAGAGAAAATATATATTGAGATTACTTGAAAAAGATAAGTTTATTGGTGCCTCAATCGGAAAAGACCAACAAAAACTTTGTTGATTTTTTTTCAAGAATTTCCCATTGAATCACTACACTCTAGAAAAGTGTTCGTCTTAAGTATGCCTGATAAAATTGCACACATAGTGGGAGATAAACCCAATAAAGAGAATCACCAATTTTTTTCATATAGATTGGAACTTTTCCTTATGGGTAAAGTATTCTTGGGTCTTATTACTAGAGAGGATGAATGTCTTGAGTTATAAAAAAATTCAACATAGACCAATAAATGGAATATAAGACTTGGATCAAGAAATCTGGGAAAGTGCTTCACTGAATAGGCATATGAACTTTGGAGAGCCTTATTCCGCATATTATGAAAGCAACTATGTACAAGGAAACTTTGGATATCATTCATAGGATATATAACACATCTTCTAAGGCTAAGAAGATTCATCTAAAGTAGAAGTTGCATAGTTTATGGCATGTAAATAAGTTTGTTACAGACAATCTAACAAAGATAAATCACAGTACAAGAGTTTACACAACTCTGCTTCAGTGAGAAGTACTATGCCTAACTTTGATGAGCTAGTTGCTCTATGTATGATGAAGTGAAGCTTGTCTTCAATGAATCACGAAGTGAAAACTCAAGAAATCATGAATTTTTGCAGAACAGAGGAAGAGACTCTAGCCATGGTTGGTGGATCTCTAAAAATGCAAACTCTTTATCCAATCCAAGAGGTAGAGGTAGATGAATCTCAAGAGGTAGAGGTAGATCATAATCACCTTAAATTTTCTACCATTTGGAAACTATTGTCTTTTTAAAAAAGATTGTTACCATAAGAAAAATAGACAAAGAGGAATAAGATATATCATATGCATCACACGATAACTTCTCTGTAAAGATTTCATATAGAGATTATGGGAGGGATAATACTTTTGCTATGGAACATGCACTTAATAGCATATCTAAACCTAGTGATGATGAAAATTTGAACATAGTTTTGATTGCACTAATCATATGATGTGTTGGAGAATGGTTAAAAAAAGACCCTGAAGACAAAAGAGTATGTGGAACACATAATGATAATCTACATTTGATAAAGAACATTCCAAATATAACGTTTATACAAAAAATTAATGCTTGAGATACCTTAAGCTATGTCTTATGTGTTCCTAGTATCACAAAGAACTTAGTTTTGATTTGGTCAACTTGTGGATCAAGATATAGAAGTGACCTTTAATATGCATGAATATTTCATTCAGCACTTTAAGTAAAAGAGGAAAATTACTTGGTCGTGGAAGGAACATGGGCAAAATATTTGTGTTTTATGTGGGACACCTATTTATGAGAAGATGTATGCCGGGAACAATTTGCACTCGAAGATAGATGAATTGTGGCACAAAAGAATTCACCATATAAATTTGATGAAGTTAAAGTCTATGGAAAAGAAAGCATTAGTGTATGGCTTAACAAGATTTGGTCATTAAACACTTGAAAGAATATTTGAAGCATTTGCATTTGGTAAGCATCAATAGAGGAAGTTCCCAAGGACAAAAAGGCATAGAAAAAGACCTCCTAAATTGGTACACAATGATGCAGTTGGGTCCTTGGCACCAAGTGAGTTGGTGGTTCACTTTATTTCTTGATATCCACTGAGCTATTTATGACTATTTGAATGTAAGTCTAAGCCAAATTCCAGAAAGTGTATATCTATTGGCATTCAGAGGAAAAGAAAGGATATAACATGCTATGATCATGTGACAAAAGAATGTATCATGAGACATAATTTTGCATAAAAATGCTTCTTTGTATGCATCCAAAGATATGTTAGTGATTGAGAATGGTTTTAATGATGCCATGCATAATATTCATTATGATCTAGAGATATGTTTTAGATATTATGATCATGAAGATAGCCAAGATTAAGGATCATATGAGTTTCCTACACCTCAAATGTCATGGAGTCAAAATGTTGAAGATTAGGTAAGGAGAAAACACCAAGGGAAAGAAAAGATGAGAAAGTGTGTGTGTGTGTGTGTGTGTGTGATTCAAATATTGAATCTAAAAGGTTCATGCCTCAAATGTTGAAAAGTAAGAAGAGGAAATATATTTCTCCACATGCAAGAATAAAATGAAGACCAAGTTTACATGAAGAAACTTTTAAATTCCAAGAGATGTGTTGGAGACCTTTTAATCTTCAAATGTTCGATTTATCTTGACTTAAGAACTCCTCTATATCAAGAATAAATCAAACTTTACATAAAATTCAAATTACCTTTCACATATATCAAGAAATACTTCTCTGTAAGAAGTTTTCTTCATCTTCAGGAATCTACTTCAGAGATAGGCTTCAATTTCTTCATAATACTTCAAATTTAATTATTCAAATGATACTCACATATCCATGCTACATTTGCGCAACTATATTGACCATTAGTTCTTCAAAAGAACCACTAGATTTTTAATTTGATCTTTTAGATCAAATCTGTGTCAAAAACTGTCTTCCAGAAATGGCGACTTTGACATGGTCAGCTTCTTAAGTTGATTTCTCACAGCACAGATCCCGTTTTGCTAAATGCTTTTAGCCATATCTTCCTTACCTTCTAACTTAGATTTTGAATGCTCATTCATTAAAAAATTTACACTGTGCACCGAGATCTAAGCAAAACATTGACACAAAAAAGTGCATGACTCTGAGAAGTCTATCTGCAGACTCTACATATAAATGTTCCTATTGATCATACTCACAGTAGGAAAGGAATTAGATCATAAAATTCTGAACATAGATTCATTAGCTTCTAGATTAGATGTGTACAAAAGGGTTTCTGATCCACATGATCAGACTAAGAGAAATCTACGAAATACTCGTCACTATTTTCTGAAGATTACTCTCTTCACATCTATCTCTATGACACTTGTCTTCAAATGACTCTTCTCATGTATTTCTTTACATCATTGACTTATATACATATGGTTCTAGACTTATCCCGCATCTATTACATTACTCCTTATCATCCTAAGGATTATCTCTACTCAAATTACAAGAATTTCCAACTGTAATGTACATATGTATACAAACTTCACTTCTAAGACCTCTTCCCTTTCTCAAGTGTCTTCTTCCACTTCAATCTAATCATAAGCTTGCTTCAAACTCTTTGTAATGACCAATTTGTGATTGGTTTGTTCCAACAAGATGTACATGCCTAGAGGAGCAAAAAGTCCTTTGCTCAAGGGATAGCCAATCCCAAAAGGCAGATACTCCAAAAAAAGTCCCTACTCATCATGGCGAGATGAATAGAGGAGCCTTAGAGAGAAATTAAATGTTCCTACACTAGGGCTATAAATAGTTTAGGAGGTGAGTTCCCAACATGTCATTCTCAACTTCTAACAGTTAGTATCAGAGCATAGGACCTAGGCTTCAGCAAGGTGGGTAGATTCCACAAGGCTCATATGCACCCGATGGCCTCTAAAAAAGGTATTTGTGCACTATATATAAAAGGGTACAAAAATAGAGGGTTTTGCTTTCATAATTTATCCGATAAAATATTAGAGTGTATCTCCCAATACATAGGTTGGATTTATATGTGTAAGATACCTTTGGCAAGCTCTCAAAAAAAATTTTTGAGGGTCTAAGATACTCAGCATTAGTGAGAACTAGGTTCAAGATACTCACGTTGGGAACAAGGTTTCAAGTCAACAAGGTTCCAAAAAAGAAGGTTTAGGACAATCAGGTTGAGAACAAGGGTTCAAGTTACCAAGGTTGAGAACAAGAATGTGCAGGAGATAGCAACGGTGAGAACATCAATTCAAGGGGAGATAGGGTTTGATCTTTGAGGACAATTATTTTTAAAAGGGGAAGAGAGCTTTAGACTCAAGAGATGACAAGAGGAGATGATTGAACCTCATCTCAAGAGGGAGATAAAGAAGTAATCCTCAACAATAGCTTTTGGGGCAAGTTGTTTTCATCCTTTTCCTAGTCGATGGGTACAAGAATTGATTGAACTTGGTATACGTTCTTTGTTTAAAACAATTTTTAATAGATAATTGCAAGATCTAAGGGGATTAGTGCAAACAAGTAGTTTTGATTCTCAAAGAGAGATATTGTCCATGTACCTTGTTTCATGATTTTGATAGTATTGTTTTCATATGACATCCACATCGAAAAATGTCTATTATTTTATATTCCACACTTCAAGAAATACCTTTTGAGTTGTCGCGTACCATATCTTAACCTCTAAAACCTATCTCTACACAAGGTTCTAGTTGGATTTCGATTAGTGAGAGGTTCTTCTAGAAATTAGTGATCTTCCTTATCAAGATACAGAAGTGATCTCTAGTAAGCATTTTTGTTTGATTCATTACATCAAGTATAAGAAAAGAGGGAAATTTCTTGATCATGGAAAGAAATTGGGTAGAGTATTTAGGTTTAATAAGGGACATCTCTTTTTGAGAACCTGTATGCCATAAATTTTTCACATTCTTATATAGCTGAATTTTGATACATGAGAATTTTTCATATACATTTGAGAAAGTTCAAATCCATGGAAAGGCAAACATTCATGCACAACTTAACCAAGACTCGGCCATTTACACTTTGAAAGAATATGCCAAAAATGTTTATTTGGTAAGCATCAATTGATGAAATTTCCAAGGAGATAAATGCATAGAAAAAGACCTTAAGAACTGATTCATAGTGATGCCGTTTGTCCTACTAGAACCAAATGAGATGGCGGTTCACTCTATTTCTTTTATATTTATTTAAAATTATAGTAAATATACATGGATATACTTTTTTGAGCACATAAGTGAAGTATATGAGCTCTTTTTCAAGTTCAAGAATATGATACACACACAGATTGAGGCAAGGAAGAATGATCTTCTTCTTCTTCTTCTATTACATAAAAAGGGATGTACAAGAATGACCTAAAAACAAGAATACAACAAGTGCAATATATAAAGATCAGTACATAAGGAAAAACCTAATGTCCACGAATGAGTGAGCTGACAAGGAACAAATGTGCCATCACTCTCGGTAGATAAATCTAATAAAGCTCAATGAAGTATCCCTGACATATACCAGCATGACCACTATACATGTGAGAGAAATGAAAAACTGGTACATGTCATCCTGGATCATCACATGTTGAGCTTGATATCTCAACACTCCCCCTCAAGCTTAACACCATATCCTGTAATCCAAGCATGTCCCAAAACTTCTTCAACTTCTCAACTCCAAGTGCTTTGGTGAAAATATCAGCAACCTGCTCAGCTGTTCTCACATAAACAAGATCGATATCACCTGCTAATACCTTCTCTCTGATGAAATGATAATGTACCTCGATATGCTTTGTTCTAACATGGAAAACAGGGTTCCGTGCTAATTGTATGTTGCTAGGATTATCACAATAGATAGTGATAGGCTTTTGCACTTCCACACCTAAATCTACAAGTAACATCTCCAGCCAAGATGCCTCACATGCTGCCATTGTAGCACCTTTATACTCAGCCTTTATACTCGACAAAGCAATAGTGGGTTGCTTCTACACAATTTTGTGAAAACACACTTCTCTGTGGCTCCAAAATTGCAATTTTCAAAAACACAATTTTCATCCAAAATTGCGATCTTCACGTACAAAATCGTGATTTTCGGAACACGATTTTCAATCAAAATCGTGATTTTTTGGTCATTCTAAAAATCGTGATTTTTTAGTCATTCTCAAAATCGCGATTTTCAGGCCAAAAAAAAACACGATTTTGACCAAACACGATTTTCATTCAAAATCGCAATTTTCATGTCAAAAACACGATATTGAGAAAACACGATTTTCATTCAAAATCACGATTTTGTGATCATTCTCAAAATCGCATTTTTCATGATTCTCACTCAAAATCGTGTTTTTTCACGATTCTCAGCCAAAATCGCGTTTTTCACGATTTCCAATCAAAATTGCATCTTAGGGGATTAGGCAAAATCGCGATTTCATAGTTTCTCAGCATTGCGATTTTCATAGTTGCTCAACATCGCGATTTTTAGACCCCCAAAATCGTGATTTTCACACAACATCGTGATTTTTCCCAAAGGTCCTGTTTGCATGTTTTGACCCCCAGGAGCCTAATTTGACATAGCTTTTTCAACAAAAGTCCTACACGACCTCAACCATGTTTTATAAGAACAATGTGTTGATTTTCAGATAGGATAATTTGAAGTTGACCCTTAGGTGAGACCAAGAACCCCAGGGGACTCCGTAGACTCTAGGCAAGGATAGACAAAGCATTAGATCTTCTAAGGGAAGTGTCAGCCATACAGTTAAGTCTTGGGCACAACAACTAAGTGGTTATCCTCTGACACAAGTGACTCAGAAATATCTTTTACCATGGGGAAACCTATAGGTGGCTCTGGAACTACTTATCTACAAACACCCGAAGGTCCATATAAGACACAGTTGGAATATATTCGGACCAACCGATTAGGTGCTCGCATCTATAAGGACGGCCTAAGGTGATCAGTGGTCCAACTCAAAAATCCAGATCAACCCTTTGGACTTGAACATCCAATAGTCAAGTTTGAAGAAGGTCCATACATTGATAAGGAAGGAACCATATATGTGGTCACCAACCTAAGTGATAGGACAGATGAGTTTGGAAACCTCATTCTTGAGAGTGAGATAGGAGACCTAGAGCAAGGAGATGTAGGACGAGAACCCAAGACTCCTAGAGGCAAGTCAGTTTTGACCAGAGTGATCTCTCTAGATCTGATCCCTCCAGACAACAAAAGCATAGAACTATTCTTGAATAGAGAAACAGAGGAAGCCTTTTGGAGATTCAAGCTAGATTAACCTAGCCAATAGGGCATAGTCATCATCTATGAATTCAAAGATCCTGAGACACCAGACAAAGTTGTCTACCTGGATAACACATCACAGAAAATGTTCTTGGTATCAGAGCATGATAGACACACATATACTTGGCAGGGTGAATTGATTTTTCCTCCACCAAGAGCTAATATTTCCCATGGCCTCTAAGGTTTAGGATCATCCAAAGCTCATGAAGCACAACGAGAGCGAACAAGAGAGAGACCTGATGTCAGTTTTGCACACACTGTGGGCAGAAATAGATCAAGATTTGAAAATGAAAGACCTGAAAGAGAGAGACATCAAGCACATAGGCAACAAAGAGATGAACATGATTTTCCATTGCCTAGACCCCGAGAGCACCCAAGAACCCTTAGACCCGCTCAAGTGATCAAGCTAATGAAGAATTATTTTGATGGGATAGAAGATCCTTATGATCATGTGGCCGAGTTCAAACAAGTGTTAAGAGCTGAACAGGTTGAGGATTTGTTCACCCAGTACGAGGCATTTGGTTTGACTCTTAAGGGCACTACCTTAGCTTGGTTTCAACCACTAAGTAGTCGCAACTATCATGATATAAGTCAACTGCTAGACGAATTCATTGTAGAATTTTCCAAGAGTCGTATCAGGCATAGCACATCATCCCCAATCCACAGCTTCAAGCAGACACCCCAAGAAACAGTGCGACTAGTATGTAGAAGGTTTAGACAGTACCTAGAAAGATCCCTGCTCCAGAGTTACCCACACCAGCCAAACAAGTGGCTTTGTTTTTAGATGGCTTACTAAGCACCAAGTTAAGATCATATGTGTACTTGAAAGAGCCTAGAAGCATAGAAGAGTGTGTGCGGACCTGCATTGACATAGAAGACAACTTGGGTGAGGAATTAGGACTATCCAAACTCTATAAACACTCTGATAGTTCTACTAGTCATACTTCAAGAATCTCCATGGAAATAGATGAGATAGTTGAGCAAGTTGCCAAGAAGCTGGGAGTCCAAAATAGACAAACATAAAGAGTCACCTCATTGAACCGATGTTATACCTGTGGAGGGGACCACATGGCTAACATATGCCCAATGCAAAACCAAAACATGAGAGAAAGGAATGCTCCATATTTCACTATTGAAGAAAATACACGAACCACATGGCTCAAGATTGTCCATATAGTAGACAGGCTGTTAGACAGAATTATCAGCAACCTTACCAACAAGGTAGGTATCAGAACCAATACGAATACCCATATTATCGACCACAACAGCAATATCAGGCACAATATAGGCCACAACGTGATTCCAGTCAAGTATGTTGTGGGAGAGGAAAATCCTAATAGAGCATTGGTGCCACTGAACCCATTGATACCAGATAATGACTCTCATGCTCATAGCTCAAACTACTCCCATGAAGGTAGTCCACATGCTTATTACACAGAATCACTTGAGCATAGTGAGACTTATCCATATCAATATGAGGCACCACCTATGGAAACAAATTGGGAGCCAGAATACTCCAATGTCTTGTACACAAATCCTAACCCTAGGACCCAATTGAGACGAGTGAGACCCCAAGCCACTGGAGGACCATGTTTTAGATGTCAGGGCGACCAATTCCTTCATGAATTTCCCCATCCACCGTCTCCGGGACAAGGACAAAACATCACAATACAAGGCTTTTGTCCTGAGTGCGGCAAAGAACATCTTCCGAGAGAATGTGCCAGGAACCCCTCTAGTGCACCCAAGGTTATACCCATTATTGTGGTAGGCTTAGTGGTGGATTCAAGTGCAAGTAGTAGTAATGTGGCTCCTGTACAGGTAGTTACTAGGGCACAAGCATTAAAACAAGATAAACCAGCAGAACAATTGGAGTCGAGTGAATCAGGAGAGCCTAGTAAGAGGAAAACAAGAACATGGAAAGATACCAGAGAGAAGGCCAATCGCAAGTGGAATAAAAAGCTATCAGAACTAGAAGAAAGCCTGAAAGAAGCGAAAACAAAGATAGAAGACATTGCATCTCAACGTCCCTCGCATGATGAAACTCGATCCACACCACCTCATCTCACCCCACCACCCATTGTAAATAAATCGCAACCAGGGTCTGTTCTTGCATATCCAACCCTAGAAGGCTTGGACATGATGTTCAAGGCCTACCAGGCTCGAGTTCAAGAAGGGCCAATAGCTACAAACCTAGACAAGAGTTACCCTAGAGCTAACTTAGAGATTGAACGGATGAAAATGTGCATGAAAATGGTAGAACTAGATCAAGCTATGCTTGAGACTAGCCAAAAGTTCAATCAGACAAACTCTATCAAACCAGATTTTCATTTCCAGGGCTTACTAGAAAGATTAGATCAGTTGATAAACAAACCACAAGTTTCTTTACCTCAACCAGTTGTTGAGAGAGAAAGCTCTCCACCAATAAAATCTTATGTTCCTAATTCCACGGATGTTGGAACACCTCTTTCCATTCAAGAGTACTCTCAAGAGTTCTTGCGGGAAATACAAGAAGAGAAATGGGCCAAGGAGAAGGTAACCCCCATCCTATTCCAGAGATTGATGATCTTCATGATCAATTTCCCCAAGACATTCCGTATCTATGGAGACCAAAATGAGCAACAAGAAGGTGAAAGTTTAGATTTTGAATCTAATTCTTTACAAGAGTTGCTACAATTCACAGGCCCATGGGAATCTGAATCTCTTCAGATAAGAGCTCCCACAATACTGGTAAGACATGAAGACTCAGTGGTCCCAAGGAACACTGATGTCATGAAGAACACTAAGGTTCAATGTCATCTCAGGGTAGAAGAGCTGCTCAAAGCAAAACCTGAGCTATGGAATCATGTGAAGGATCAGGTCCCAAAACTTGATTCCAATATGCCAAAAGGAGGCTCTAAGCAGAAAGTACCAAAGATACCTCTAGACAAAATAGGGGACATGAGTGAAGGTGAAGAAGGTAACACTTATCTTCCAATCATCTACCAAGGTTACACAACCAACGCAATCGTAGATTCAGGTGTTGGTGTTGCTATTGCAACCACCTCCTTGTGGAAGCGATGGGGCAAACCCACATTAAGACCAACTAGAATGAAGCTTCAAATGGCAGACGGTCATTTTGAAAGACCACTAGGATTGCTAGAATGGATAACTCTAACCACCTGTGGTGTAGAGTTTGAACATACGTTTGCTATTTGTGACTTTGAGAAAAATAATGTCTACGAGATGATCCTAGGAAGACCCTTCCTACGACAATTGCAAATAGTACAGGACTAGGGAACCAACTTCTTGTACTTACAGCACTTGGGGATCACCACCAAGGTTAATTTGAAGGATTACACCTTCAGAGATGTACCACCCCTACAGTGGAATCCTATCCACAAAGAAAAGACGATTCAATCTCTGTGCATTCTGGAAGTTCTCCTAACCCATCCTGGTTGCATGAAGATACTCATTTGTGGATGTGCAAGGTTGTAGAGGAAGAGGAAAAATGCTTAAAGGCAAGAGAAGAAGGAACTTCACTAGGAGATAGACCAATTAGAGACCCAGCCTATACACTGATGATATTTCCAGATGAGGAATTTGAGCCTCATGGCTAGCCAAAAATCTTAGCCACCATGGACATTGCAGTCAATGAAGTACAATGGACACTTCATTATGATGAGGAGGGTTACGATATTTCACTGTTCATTTGTCAGCCCTTGCTAAAAGAATGTAACCATATTGATGTCATAGAGGAAGAAGAAAACGACGATGATCTAGAGTCCACTGTGATGGATAGCTGTTTTAACTCAGAGGAGCACTATCTAAAAGACATAGGGGTATTTATTCAAAAAGAAGAAGAACCTCTCATAAGTATTAAAACTGTAACTTCAAAGGATGGTAGTGAAGGAGGTCAAAAGAAAAAGAAAAGAAAAGCAGTGAAACAAGAAGAGGAGGAATCATTGTTCGAGGTACCAAAACATTTCAAGAAATATGAAGTTGAAGATCGCAATGGTACGAATGCCTAAGAGAGAGGCCATCATAAGAGAAGCGCATGATAACAAAGAAAAGACCAAGAAAATTGTAGTAACCATTGAAGAGAATGAAGAGAGATGCACGTATATAGGAGATGACCCCCATTGTAGTGGTGCCCAAGAAGAATGGGAAGTTGTGAGTGTGTATTAACCTTAAAAAAGTTAATGTCACTACGATTAGAGATAGCTATCCGCTTCCAATCACCGAACATTTATTAGAGCGTGTTTCAGGCAAGAAGGTTTATAGCTTCCATGATGGATTTTCAGGTTACAACCATGTAGCCATTGCCCCAGAAGATCAACACAAAACAGCTTTTGCCACAGAATGGGGAATTTTTGCATTTCGTGTGATGCCATTCGGCCTCACCAATGCACCTACAACATTCCAAAGGCTCATGTGTCATGTCTTCAAAGAGTTCTTGCGGAAGAGTTAGAAGTATATGTGGATGATTTATGTGATCATTCCCAAACAGAGAAAATACCACATCCCTGAGCTCAGATAGATTTTCAACAAGTGTAGAGAATATCGAGTGTGTCTGAACCCAGAGAAGTGTGTATTCATGGTAAGACAAGGTAAAATCTTAGGTCATATTGTTTCAAAGAATGGAATATCAACAAACAAGGACAAAGTTAGAGCCATAGCAGAATTGCCCATGCGAAGGAATGTTAAAGAGGTACAAGCCTTTATGGGCCATTGTGGATATTACCGTAGATTTATCCACATGTATGCTATCATAGCTAAACCTCTTTATGCCTTGTTGACAACTTTTGAATGGAACGATGAATGTGAGAATTCCTTCAATGAGCTGAAGAGTCGTTTGTGCACGGCACTAATACTGACCACTCTCAACCCACAAAATGAAGGAAATCTAGACTTGCCTATAGCATATGCTAGCAAACAGCTCACTACAGCTAAGCGAAATTATACAACAACAGAGAGAGAAGGTTTAGGCATGGTATATGCCATGAAGAAGTTTAGGCACTATCTATTGGCCAATAAGTTCAAGTTTTTCGCTGATCGTCAAGCTTTGTTATATTTGGTCAATAAACCTCGCAATACAGGATATGTAGTAAGATGGTTCCTCTTGCTAATGGAATATGACTTTGAAGTTGTTGTTAGAAAAGGTAGAACCCACCTTCAGGTAGATCACCTTTCGCATCACTTCAGGAGATTCATCGTAAGGAGTGTCTGATGAACTACCTGATGCTTATCTGTTCAATTTAGAAGTTGTTCCTAAATGGGCAAATATGTTGGTACCAATCCTAACCTTCAGACCCGCAAATAAGAATGTGAAAACATCACAAGAAGAAATTGTAAAATCACAAAAATATCACATATTGGCAGGAAGCATTTACAAACAAGATACAGAAGGTGTACTAGCTTGTTGTGTTGAGGATGATGAACATAGTAGTTGGCTACAACAAGCCCATGAAGGATTGCTAGGAAATCACTATTCTAAACAATGAACATTGCAGAATCTAAAACGTTTAGGAGTGTATTGGCCTAGAATGGACAAAGAAATTCATGAGTGGATTAAGGATTGTCCAGTGTGCTAGGAAAAACCCCTAGTGGAGCATGCGACCCTTTATCAAGTGTCATTAATTCCAAATTGGAGCGCTCCATTGGTAGAATTTATGAGATCGAGAGCATTACCCAAAGAGGCTAGTTTAGCAAGAAGACGAAGCATGGAGCAAGAGGCTCAAGACTATGCCTTAGTTGGAGACAACCTATATTGAAGAGGAAAATATGGTTACCTAAGATTGTGCATTCATTAATCAGACTATTTGAAAGTCTTAGAAATGGCACGCGGTGGTGTTGTAGGTGGACACTTTGGTCCTGATCGAGTAATTAAGACCATTCTATTTTCAGGACTTTGGTGGCCAACTCTTCATATGGATGCACATACTTATGTAAAGAAATGTGACACATGCCAATGTGCACAATATCCTATCAGGAAAGATGAGATGCCTTTGAGACCAATGATGGGAGGACGTGCATTCTCGAAATGGGGCATAGACTTCATAGGCCCTATTAACCCCCCAGCTAGAAACTCCCGTGCAGAGTATATTATTGTTGCCATAGATTACCTTACAAAATGGGTAGAAGTAAAAGCCACAACTAAGAATGATGCTCAAACAACAGCTAAATTCTTATTTGAGAATGTGTTCACAAGATATGGAATACCAATAGAGCTAGTGAGTGATAGAGGCACACACTTCTTGAATGAAGTCATTGAAAATCTTCTCCAAGAATTCTCGGTGATACATAAGAAATATGCCCCCTATCATCCACAAGCTAACGGACAAGCCGAGAGCACGAACAAGATCCTATGTAATGTATTGACCAAATTGGTCAATATTAAATGCTCTGATTGGGATAAACAGCTTCATCATGTTGTTTGGGCTTACCGAGTTGCCTACAAAACAATACTCAATGCCACCCCATTTCAGATGGTCTTTGGACAAAATGTTGTACTACCATTAGATTTCTTAATCCCAGCTTTAAAAGTAGCACAAGAGCATGAGTGGAATGCACATGAATTGTCATCCAGGATCTTTGATCTAGAATGCTTAGGTGAGACGAGGCTACGAGCAGCGGCAGGTATCTACGCTGCAAAGAAAAGGCAAAAGGCATACTTTGATGCACACATGAAGGATAAGGGACTGAAAGAGGGAGACCTAGTGTTGGTTTATACACTCAAGCAACATGCTCATAAGTTGGAAAAAGAGGATACGGGCCTATGATCATAAATAGAATTTCCATGAGTGGTGCGGTTCAATTGGCCACGCTAGAAGGTGACATCTTGCCAAACTATATTAGTGGATGTAGAGTCAAGCTATATCAAGAACCTCTTATAGAGGATATGTTAATGAGACTCAACACTGCTAAGAAACGAAAAGAAGAAGAGTCAAGGGTGAGAGAAGAAGCACAGGTAGAGGCTAGAGAGCGCATTAGGAAAAATAAGTTAAGGCAACTAGGCCTAGATGTCAACCCAAAAGCCCCAAAATATCACATGGACATGTGCCAAAAATTGAGCATAACTACTTCTCAAATAATTGACCGACATCCCTTTGTGACCATAGAGATAGGAAAAGGAAAGAGTGCCAGGATTGTGAAAGCATTGATTGACTCAAGTGAAGCAACTAGTGCAGTTAGACTTTCTTAATGCCAAGACCTGCAGTTGAACATCAATCCCATAGAAGCCTATCTCATAGGATTGGGAGGTGTGGAAACCCCTTGTTTGGGTGAGGTGGAGCTTCCCATCTACCTTCAAGATATTCCAATGATAGTCAACTTAAATCTAAGAACTCAACTTCTTCAAGTTTGGGTTCATGAACAATGCATTACATTAGAGTTAGAAAATTGCATGCTCATAGATCATGGTGTCACACGTTCTCTTAGGACTAATCTTAGAGAAGAAGAAGTTGTATGTGTTCAAAGCTCTATGATGCAGAAGGATGTTGCCTCCAACAAAAGAGTCGGAGATCCATTGAGACTCCTTTCTTGTACGAAGTCTCATCCATCTGTAGTAGTTCAACCACACAGGCAAGAGAAACAGTACATGACAACTGTTATATCAAATAGAGAACGGGATTTCAAGAAGAAAGTAGTGTCGGGTGTGAAGCAGATTTGGATACACAAAGGAGAGCAACCACCAGCTTTGCCCCCACAACTCCCACTCAAGCAAGCCAACAATGTGCAGACCAGAATCAAGCAACCACGACTAGCTCAACAAGAAGGTCTGCGACACATTTGGGTGCCTAAGAAATTAGTTGCAACTCAACCAGGGCCATTACACATGTGAGTTCCCAAAGGACTCTTACATGCACATAGGCCTATGCTCTCCACCATGCAAAAGGTCTCAACCAAGAAGCCAAGGAGAGAAAAGAAAGAACCGAGCACAGAGACCACAAGAGGATAAACTCACCTCCTCGGCAATAGTTAGAAGACCAACAACAATGGTACTATGGGTATGGAAGCCAAAAGCATTGGTAGGCCCCACAAAACCAAAGAGCCAACCACGAAGGATCAAACCCTCAAGAAACCATCCAAACATGAAGCAGCCAAAGGAAATCACTAAACAGTCGAAGACCATTCTCAAATGGATCCCTATAAGGAGGAAGGATCAGTTGTCATCTCGAGATCCAATGGATACCTCCAAGACAGATGGCATCAACATCTGCAAATGACATCGAAAGCCTCGACGAGTGACAACCATGTGCTCCTTGCACAACCCTGTCCTTTGCACCATTCAGGTCATGCATTTCCAAAGTATGCATTAATATAGGGCCACATTACATGGTCGTGCATAGACGCAATTGAGAGTCCCATACATAAGAGCACATTGACACATGTAAACTATTTTTGTGATACTAACATTTGTCTTCTTGTTTTATGACATTCTCTCTCTCTCTCTCTCTCTCTCTATATATATATATATATATATATATATATATATATATATATATATATATATATATATATATATATATATATATATATATAGAAGACGAAAAAAAGAGAGAGAAAGAACTTGCTCCCAGGTTTGGCTCATGGAACATGAATGAGTCATGCTTAGTTGAAGGTGGAACCGTTGATTACTAGGCATTTATCAGTTTGGATAGAGCTGTTTCTCGGCTAGCTGATGATATTATTGCTGCCTTATCTCGTAGATGTCAAGCACTTGGCATGAACATGGCATCCACAACTATTGTTTCCCCTTACCATGGTAGGAGGGAAGAGCTTGAAGGTCCACAATTTGAGCAATGCTTAACTACTATATGTAGAAGAGCATCCAAGGAGATATTTGCAAGGGGTAGTTTGGTACCCTAAAAATCCTTGTCTATATATTGGGTGAGAAGACTCCTGCTTATGGTAAGCTAAAGAGAATATGTGAAACTCAGCTTGGTGTAGTTACCCAATGTTGTTTGTCAAGGAATATAAAGAAATTCAATTCTCAGTACTTGGCAAATATTGCTTTGAAAAGAGGAGACAGGACCAAGCACTCAAAAATTTCATCAGTGGACCATCAACAAGGACATTCATCGACAACAAAAGAATAGTCGGTGGTCCATCACTGTTGTCAGGATCTTAACTCACACGCAAACAGAGGTTACGAACACAGAAAACACACAGAGAAATAGAGACAACAAGACGAGACTGAATGCAGTATTGGGTGCAATCTCCCCCCATGCACTCTGATGGACGAGTCTCTTAGAGTACACATATTTATAGGTTTATTTCTATTACGTCCTAAAATTAATAGAAGTTACATGAGGGCCATCACTTTAAAAAATGACTTTTAGGAAAAACTACTTTATTTACAAAAGACTTTGCTTTCTAAAGCAAACCACTACTTTTACAACAAGATAAACCTAAATATAACTATTCTAGAAATCTTCGATTTAGTCTTCGAATTTATTTATTTATGCGCATCCACTTGTATCCACACCCTTATGCTTATCGGCCACGCCCTCATGCTTCTTCACCTGCTAGATCAGACACAACCACATTAAAACCTTCTCGACATTTAAAACATTAAAAATCCATTTAACCTTCCATGATTCCATAATATACAACATGCCTCCCAGTTGACAAGCAACTGACCTCAGTTGATAAAATAATAAACATGGATGGCCAGTCATATGTTTCATCACTGAATAAAAAATAAGCATGGTCCATGTAAAAACACATGCATGGAATCGGAAACCTGAAAGTTTTAATGTAATTGGAAATGATATGCAGAAATTAAATGATCATAATGAGGTGATAATTGTGTTTTATGTAAGTCAATATTCTAATTCATTTTCAAAAATATATCTAAAGTATGATCCTACATACTAAATTCTATGTAAATGCATTACATATAATCAAAGAAAATTAGGCGAGCAAAAAGATTGTTGTTGTTGATGTGGCTACTACAAACGGATCCTCTTGATAAGCAATTGGTACTCATTCTCCGCATCGTGAGCAAAGGCAATAGCTTCATGAGACTATGTAGGCTGGCGTGAGTGAAGCTTTGCTTGAACCTCCTTATATATCCCATCATCATACTTCTTCTTCATAGTATCACTGGAAACATCTTCAAGCAAGCGAAGAGTTACTAAGTATTGGTAGAACCGGTCCGTATAGGTTGTCAATGTATCACCTTCCATCCATGTAAATTTTTCCCACAATTGTCGAACATGTAGGTTAAATTGTAAGGGTAGAATAGAATCCTTAAACTCTTCTTGAAAAGACTTCCATGTGCGTGGACAATCGGCACTACAACAAAGATCATTCCACCATAGTTGCGCTCTTCCTACCAAGTAATTGGCAGCAAACTTGACTTTCTTATTTTCTGAATATGACTCATCGGAATAGAAATCATTGAATAGAGAGAGCCATGATAGGACAAACTAGCCATCCTTTCGTCCATCGAATTGGAGAATAGCATAGAGTTGTTGTATAGCTTGTTGAAGTGCTTGAAGTTCTTGGTGCATAATGTCTAACTGTTGCTCGAACGAAACCCCAAGTAAAGGTGAGTTGCAAAAATCCTCCATTGTTGCTCTTGGACCCTTCAACTAGTGCTTTCCTCTCGGGATGTACCCTCAGGAAATGTACCCTAGCAGAAAGTACCCTGTCTGGATGTACCCTGACAAGTTGTACCCTGTCTGGATGTACCCTGACAAGTTGTACCCTGTCTGGATGTACCCTGGTGTACCTTGAGAAGTGTACCTTGACAAGATGTACCCTGAGATGCGCCGCGTCGCGTCGCACCGTGTCGCCTTGAAAAATAAGAAAAACTGCAAGTTATGTTTAAATTTAAGAGGAGAGAACTTGAGTGACAACTCCAAGAAAGAGTGTAGTGGTAAAAGTACTTCCCTTGTAAGTAGGAGGTTGTGGGTTCAAATCCTCCTACCTTAGGGAATCTAAAACTCTCTATTGCCACTCAAAATTAAAATTGCCTCACGCATAGCCAACAGCTGCCAACGGTCGCCAAGGGAGCCTTGGGTGCCAATGTTGCCAATGTATTGCCTAAGTTCTTTGCTTTAGTCGACGCCTTGGAGTAAGCTGAAGGAGTAAACGTAGGTGAAAACGTAGGTTCTGGTTCTGGAACAGGAACAGGAACAGGAATCGGAATCGGAATCGCGAACAGAGAACAAAACCCTCCATATTGACACATACAGAGCTCTGATACCACTGTTGTCAGGATCTTAACTCACGTGCAAACAAAGGTTACGAACACAGAAAACACACAGAGAAATAGAGACAACAAGAGACGAGACTGAACGTAGTATTGGGTGCAATCTCCCCCCATTCACTGCAATCTCCCCCCATTCACTGCAATCTCCCCCCATTCACTCTAATGGACAAGTCTCTTAGAGTACACTTATTTATAGGTTTATTTGTATTAGGTCTTGAAATTAATAGAAGTTACATGAGGGTTGTCGCTTAAAAAAATGACTTTTAGGAAAAACTACTTTATTTACAAAAGGCTTCGCTTTCTAAAGCGAACCACTACTTTTACAACAAGATAAACCTAAATATAACTATTCTAGAAGTCTTCAATTTAGTCTTCGAATTTATTTATTTATGCGCATCCACTTGTATCCACGCCCTTATGCTTATCCACGCCCTCATGCTTCTTCACCTGCTAGATCAGACACAACCACATTAAAACCTTCTGGACATTTAAAACATTAAAAATCAATTTAACCTTCCATGATTCCATAATATACAACAATCACAATGATGGGTGTACAACACGAGATGGCAAACATTGGTCGACCATTCACCATGGTAAGAATCCTTACTTTGGGCAACATTATAACAATGATAGCTTAGGAAACCTCTTCGTCAGCATACCGTTGAACGATTAGTTCAAGACCTCCAATTCTTGCACCATACTTCTTCCAATGCATTTTCCAAGTAAGCATGTTTAGGGCCACACCACAAGGTCATGCACAAGGCACATAGTTTCCTCAACACATGAATGAACACACTTACCCATCATTCATTATGGGTTATGAGTGCTTGGCATGACTACTATGAACATCATCTTTGGAAGATCTAGAGGTCATCATTGGAGACTCACAATGACACAATCATGTTGGAATCCAAGGAAGAAGCACATACCAAGGGTCTACAACTTGCAAAGGCTCACAGTGACAAATGAAGAACCAAACAGCCAACCCTACCACATTTGGAAGAAAGATGGCTTTGGTTCATACCGAATGAACACTACCTCTCAAAGCACAACCTGGAACAACCATTACAACAAGGGTATGTCAGGGATGACAGACTCGAGAGGGGGGGGAGTGTTGAAGCTCAAGGTCAAGGAAAAGTGCAATAAGCACATCAATAAGTTCATCAGAAAAGGGGACACACAAGAAGAAGGAGCACATAGGAAGATCCAAGAAGTGTATGTCAAATTTTCAGAAGAAATCCCTATAAAAATAGTGATTTTCATCACTAAAAGCCATTGTAAATACCATTTCATATTTTTATAACTCCATTTTGTTCAAGCCAAGGAGTCCTCAAGCTTGAGGAGTATTAGAAGTATCATCCTACCAATTTCCATAATTTCTAGACTCCGTTTGAGCCCTCAAATAAGCCCTGGAACCTAATTTTTAACTAGGCCAGACACTAGGTCTGGAGAGGACCAAAACTACTCAAAAAACTATAAAAAGAGCTAGAGATTTTTGGGGGTTAGCTTGTTAGAGAATAGAGCTTTTGTAAGAGAACTCTTTTGCAATAGAAAACTTTCCATTGTTCCTCTTTTTTATCTTACCTTGTGTGTGTGTGTGTGTATGTGTGTGCATGTTTGTGTGCTTTCACTCACGCACTTGTGCCTTCACTTGCTCGTGGTCTTCATACCGGTCCTCACATCTCTGCGGATTGACAAGTAAAGGAGCTGGTGCTTATGCTTGAGCTACACATCATCAGCCTTCCTTGCATATAGTGAATGATCTGCATCACACATAGAAAACCCAATGCTGATTAAGTAATCAGAAATCCTTGCATGCCATCCATGCGGAGCCTGCTTCAGCCCATACAAAGCCTTTTGCAACCTGCAAACATATTTTAGATGCTTTGAATCTTCATATCCTTGTGGCTGGTTCATATATACTTCTTCATGTAGCTCACCATGTAGGAAAGCATTCTTCACATCCATCTGATGCAAATTCCATCCTTTTGTTGTAGCTAATGCACCAAGTGTCCTGACAGTAGACATTTTAGCTACAGGGCTGAATGTTTCCTCATAATCAATGCCATATGTTTGCGCATGTACTTTAGCTACCAATCGTGCTTTATACCTTCTTAGGCTACCATCAGCATTATGCTTTACCTTGATTCTTCTCAGCCATCAAGGCTCTTGCTATTTCTGCAATATGTCTATTTTTGCGTTCAGCAATGCCATTTTGTTGTGGTGTGTACCTGCATGAAAACTGATGCCGAATTCCATGATTTTTTAGAAAACTGCTGAACTCATTTGACATGTATTCACCACCTCCATCAGGTCTTAATGTGTGAATGTACTTCCCTGTCTACTTTTCCACCACAACTTTAAAATTTTGGAAGTGAGTGAACACCTCACTCTTCTCTTTCATGAAATATATCCATACTTTCTGTGTATGGTCATCAATAAAAGTAACATAAAACCTGCAATTGCCCATAGATGTGGTCTTTGCAGGACCCCAAACATCTGTATGTACTATTTCTAGCACATTCTCACTGACATGCTTGTCATGTGGAAATGATGATCTTGACTGTATACCAAATTGACATGCTGCACATACCTTTTGCATCTCTGAAACCTTGAAATTTGGTAGTCCATGAATGATCTCCTTTGATTGCATCATTTTCAGCCTTTGTAGATTTTCATGTCCAATTCATTTGTGCTAGATCTCTATATCAGCAATAACTCCTGCACCTTTTGCAAACATGGCTGCATTCATTTTAGGAACTTTCACATTTAACGTGAACATCCTACCCACTTTGTTTCCTTTGGTGATCAATCGTCCACCATGTTTGTATTCTTCTACATATAACCCATCAGCATTGAACCTGACTTGTAATCCTTGGTCAATCATTTGTCCATTAGAAACCAGATTCTTTGTTATGTTTGGAACATGCAGCACATCAGCAAGATGTTTTACCTTCCCATCCTCCATAGACAATGCTATGTTTCCTGTATGCTCGATAGGATGCGATGTATCATCTCCTATTTCAACATATCCAAGAATTGGCATTTTTTGCAGACTACTAAACCATTCTGCATGACTGGTCATGTGATTTGAAGCACCTGAATCAACATACCAGACATTATCATTCGATTTTGGGATACCAACAGACATCGTATTCATCATGTGATGTTGAACCATGAACAGCTTCTCAGAATCATCTGCACTTGTGGATGCATAGTTGTTTTGCTGCCTTTTGTTATTTTAATTCTTCAACCTGCAATCACATTCAAAGTGTCCAGTTTACCACAATTCCAACATCCTTTACTATCATTACCTGAATCATTTCTTTGGAAATTTCTACAACCTCTTTGGCTCCCCTGCCTCGAAACTGTCCTCTTCCTCCTGCATGATTCTCTTGTTGACCTTGGTTTTGGTTACTATTTCCTCTTCCACTTCCAAAACCTCTACCTCTGCCTCTTCCTCTGCCAGAGTAGAATACGTGCTCAGAACTGGGCTTTCCTTGGAAGTTTGAATCCTCACCAAGATTCTTTTCTTCAATAATCAACATAGATACCAGATCAGCAAAATTTGAAATATTTTCCCTAGTGTGTATGGAAGTTATGAACTGCTTATATGCAACTCCTAAACCACGAAGGCACACTTCCACCTTATCATCATCATCTACATTCACGCCAATAGATGCAAGTGACTCACATATGCTTTTGATTTTTAAAGTGCAGTCACTTACCGACATGCTCTTCTTTTCCAATGTATGCAGCTCGTTCTTGAGTTGCAATTTCCGTGCCTTTGTATTAGTCTCATACAAAGTGACCAAATTGTTCCAAGCCTCTTTTGGAGTCTTAGCATCCTGTATGTGTCCAATCATGCTATCCTGTATGCCAACAAATAGCCAATACATTACCTTTCATGCTCCTTGATTCCATTCCTCATATGCTCGTAACTGGTCTGCAATCCGATTCCTTTCTGGTAACTGTGGAGCATTTTCATTCTCTCCTTCGATGTATTTCCAGTAGCCCCCATCAGGAAATTCATCATTCTGAATCTCCAAGCATGGAAGTTGTTCTTGTCCAGCTTATCACTCCTAAGCTGACTCATTCCATCTGTGTTTGCCATTTCTTCAGCAATTCACAACACTGCAAAACACTACAAGCAGCACTTCTACTTGAACACTGTCGCACTATGACGTGATAGTTTGATCTCAAAAAAACACAGTTTTTGTGTATCAACAGTAGACAGAATCGCTTGAAATTTTGGATCTGGAATATATGAGTGTCGCCGAACACAACGCAAGTTACAATTTCTGAAACTGACCTGGTTTTTCTGTGGGCCCCACCTTGTGGGCTCAAAACAGAGATTGAGATGGCTCCAAAACTTCGATCTGACAAAAACAAGTGATCCTAAAGGGATAACACTCGAAAATATTTTGAGGTCTTCTACCTTCACGTCGATTTTTGTAGCGAATGGAGGCCATTTGTGAAATTGTGTTTTCTCCACGCCTTACCGCGTAGTCTTCACCGTTGCCTTCTCCACGAGCTCTCTATAGCCACGATGGCTCTGATACCATGTCACGAGGAAGGAGATAAGGAAGAGAGCACACACACTCTCACTCTCAAGGAGAAGCACACACACAGATTGAGGCAAGGAAGAATGATCTTCTTCTTCTTCTTCTTCTTCTTCTTCTTCTATTACATAAAAAGGGATGTACAAGAATGACCTAAAAACAAGAATACAACAAGTGCAATATATAAAGATCAGTACATAAGGAAAAACCTAATGTCCACGAATGAGTGAGCTGGCAAGGAACAAACGTGCCATCACT
The DNA here is from genome assembly GCA_020310875.1 of Ceratopteris richardii. Taxonomy (NCBI): domain Eukaryota; kingdom Viridiplantae; phylum Streptophyta; class Polypodiopsida; order Polypodiales; family Pteridaceae; genus Ceratopteris; species Ceratopteris richardii. Next base: position 56,112,428 of record CM035434.1, read on the forward strand.
CTCGGTAGATAAATCTAATAAAGCTCAATGAAGTATCCCTGATATATACCGGTCTGACCACTATACATGTCAGAGAAACGAAAAACCGGTACGTGTCATCTTGAATCATCACATGTTGAACTTAATATCTCAACAGTCATCCGACATGATTGTGTGTGCATGTATATTTGTAAATATACAAAGATTATTTGTTTAGTGATTGGGTTTCATTCATATTTGAATTATGTTTCTACGTCTCAAGGACCAATAGAATTTGCAAGATGGATAAACCAATATACATAGAGAGAGGTATGTATACATACACAAACATATATACAAAAACAAACAAAGAAACACACACTCACACATACATACATACATACACACACACATATATGTATATATATATATATATATATATATATATATATATATATATATATATATATATATATATATATATATATATATATATATATATATATATATATATATATATATATAATGATCTTTAGAAAGGGGAGAGACTGTTAGACATTGATCTATGGAGACCATCACCTATGTGCGTGGGACAAGGGCTAGTCACAAAGAAGGTCCCTAGCTTGGGGGATATCCTAAGGTATTTTAAAGGTAATGAGAATGAGTGTGCATGATGGCCACATGTCCACACTATAGCATTCCAAATCATTGTTATTTCAAGTGCAAGAGGATATAACGGATGGGAGGAGAGTTGCACACAAAATTTAATATGTTCTTATTTTCAAGTTTTGATAGAGATTTTAGGATTTTCCTACATTTAGCATGTACAAGAGATGTATCCTTTGTATATTTATGATTTTATCATTGTATGTATAGCTCATTGATGCATACACTAATGGCATCCATGTAATAAAAAACATGAATTTCCATTATTCTTTTTTGCAAGTGTGTTGTGAAAAGGGTTAAAGTTCTAAAGTGTTGGTGCAGTTAAACCCAAGCCCACATACTTGGTTAACTAGCTTATGCTTAACCATCATTAGTAGTCCATCATTTTTTATGCATGTAGTCCATCATTTTTTATGAAATCACTCATGATTGTTAGCTAACTAAGTTAATTAGAGTTCCCAAAAAGGAATTTCAATTGTTGTTGTGCTCATAGAATTGTTCAAAACACTGAAGAGGTGCAAGAACAAAAATAGCAAGTTTTGTGTTCTTGAATAAACTCAAACATATCTATTTTGATCCATCAATTAGTGGATCATCTTCCAAGAAACATATATAATTGTTTGTGTTCATTAGCAAGCTAAAGAGGCCCACTACACTCCAACCATCATTCTTAGCAGGTGTGAAGCAGGATCTAGCTACACCACTTCATCTCTTGTGACTATCCACCATCTCCTTCAATAGTGATATCAAAGTAGCAACAATCAAGATGGGAGATGGATTTCCATCCTTCATTGACAAATTGGATAGGAACAACTACTCAGCATGGTCACTAAGGATGCAAGCCTACCTTCAAGGGAGAAGTCTATATGGATACATCTTAAGGAGATGAAGAGATGCCAATCTTCTGGAGCAAGCATCAACCTACAAGGGAAGAGAAAGAGAAGTTGACCACATGGTGTGCAAAGACCTAGCTATGGATGGAGTTTACAACCCTTAAAAAAAAAACCAAAGCAAAGTGTAGCTGATTATGTGACCAAGATGAAGGATGTGGCTGACCAGCTTGCAAGCATTGGAGGGGAGATAGAAGAAGAACATATATTAAGACAAATCATAAATGGCATCAAAGCTGATTACAAGTGGGATTCCTTCACCATAGCAATGGACTTTATATGGATATGTAAATACCTGACCTCAACACCTTGATGGGGCAACTCTTCACTCATGAGACAAAGCTCAACAAGAATGGATACAACTCTAGAAGTAATCAATCTTCTATCCTTTATATAGATAGAAATAAAAGTAAGGATAAAGGTAAAGGCAAAAAGAATGAAGATAAGGCCAATTCTCTCAAGTGAACTTCAGAAGTAGAGGAAGAGGTACTAGGGGAAGGGGCAGAGGAGGAAAGCAAGGCAAGGGAAGATCCTACAACACTTCACCTTGCAATATCTGTACAAAAGAATGCTTCAAGAACACAAGGAGTCAGAGGGGAAGAGGCTTCCATAGAAAGAGCTATAGACAATCCAGAGGCGGGTTCAACAATGGAGGAAGTGATTACCATCACAACTACAATCAAGGCTACAACAACAACAACAACAACTACCAAGGAGGCTTTAGAGGTAGAAGAGATTATAACAACTACACAAACGACCAAGAGGATTCATTATTGATCATGAACATGACATCCAAGAAAGTTAAAGATGATGAACACATTTTCTATATTGATTTTGGTTGTTCCAATCATTTAGCTAGAAATATAACATTGCTATCTAATCTTGAAGAACCTAAAGGAAAGCATGAAGTACAGACAGGTGATGACACTAGACACTTAGATAAGAAAATTGGAAATGTCAAGGCTTTTGATGCTAACATGAACCTCTTAAGTAAGGTTTTATATGTGCCAACCATAACAAAAAACCTAATCAGTGTTGGGCAGATTATTGAGAAAGGCTTACATGTCAGATTCACAAGGCATGGAGCACATGTGGAAGACCCTCAACAAGGCTTCAAGAGGATTGCAAAAGGTGAGAAATTTGGTAGACTCTTTACATTTAAAGTTGAAGATACCATAAATATTTCACTCGTCAATTACAAGGATCAAACCCTATCTAAACTAGAGATATTGCATAAAAAGGCTAGGTCATATTGGTGAAAGAACACTAAAGCAAATATGCAAGGATCAGAGTGTGCTTGGCATTCCAAATGTGTCCGAGCAACACATGACATACAAATGTGGAGCATGCCAATTTGGCAAAGCTCACAAGCAACCACTCAATAGAAAAGTGTTGAGTGAAAAGAAACTACCTATGATCATAGGCTAATTTTTATAGCCACATACTTGATTAATAGGCTCCCATCCAAATCCTTGGATGGAATGACACCTTATGAGGCATGGAATGGTAGAAGATCCTCATTGGACCATTGCAAAATCTTTGGGTGCATTGCCTATGCACATATTCTTTCACAAATTAGAGGGAAGCTTGATCCAAAAGCTGAAAAGTGCATATTCATTGGCTATGACCAAAACCACAAGGGATTTAGGATATACAATCCTACTAACAAAGGTTTTATAGTTAGTAGGGATGTGGTGTTTGATGAAAATAAGTCATGGTTTGAAGATGATTGCAGGAAGATCAAGTTACCTTATGATTTGGAAAATGATTTTCCAACTCTCACTCAAGAGGATCAACAAATACCAGAAAATTTTAACTCAGAGGATGAAGAGCAGATTGACTTCAAGGCCTGGAAGTCAAAAGGCAAATCCAAGTTCAAACAATTGGAAGACATTCGAGAGTCCTCCAATCAAGCACTCAAAAAATCTCAAAGGAAGAGTAAAAAATCCATAAGGTATGGCTATCACACATTATTAGTCACCAAGCATTCTGTGTACATCACTAAAGACTCTATGATAGAAGAACCTTCTTCATTTGAAGAAGCTAATGAGAAGAAAGAATGGAGAAAAGCTATGCAGGAAGAAGTTGAAGCACTTTAGGAAAACAATACTTGGGATTTGGTTCCCAAGAAGCCAAGCATGAAGGTAATAGGATCCAAGAGGATATAGAAGAATTTAAATGGTTCTATAAACACATACAAAGCAAGGCTAGTGGCAAAGGGGTTTGCTCAAACCCATGGACTGAATTATGAAGAAACTTTTTCACCTATAGCTAAGATGCCAACAATTAGGATTTTGGTAAGTGTTGCTACTTCTAAGAATTGGAACCTATACCAATTAGATGTTAAGAATGTATTCCTAAATGGATGGATCTCACAAGAAGTGTACATGGCTCAGCCACCAGGTATGAAGATAAGGACAAACCAAGTTATGTATGCAAGCTAAGGAAGGCACTCTATGGTCTAAAACAAGCTCCTAGAGCTTGGAACCATAGGCTTGTTACATATTTTCAAGATCAAGGATTTGTTGCTAGCAAAGTAGATCCTTCTTTATTCATAAAGAAAACCAACTCAAAAGTTATTTACTTATGTTTCTATGTGGATGAAATTATCATTATAGGGAATGATGCTAATGGCATCAAGCAGGTTAAAGCTCAAATGATGGAAGAGTTTAAAATCAGTGATCTTGGTTTGTTAACATGCTTTCTTGGATTAAAACTTGTATACACAGATTCTAGTGTGTTTTCTATTCATGATATGTTAGTAAAATTCAAGATGGAAAACACTAAAATTGTAGGTACACCCATGGAACTCAATCACAAACTTAGTTCTCATGAGGGAGAACTACTTGAAGATGTTATAGGTTACCAAAAACTTGTTGGGAGTCTCAATTATGCAACCCTAACAAGAGTAGATATATGTTATGGAGTAAGTACATTAAGCTAGTTTATGCGTGCACCAAGAAAACCTCACTTGGAAGTTGCCAAGAGGATCCTAAAATATCTAAAGGGTGCCATAAATGAAGGGTTGTTTTACCCATTCACTTCTGATTTGGACATAAAGCTGCATTATGATGCAAATTGGGCTAGCTCCAAGGATGATAGGAGGAGCACCTTAGGATAATTGTCTTTTGCAGGTTCAAAGCTAATATCATGGTCCTCAAAGAATTAACAGCCTCTACCTTTACTTGTAAAGTTTGCTTGAGAGGTACACCTTCATCATCAGACTTCTTGCCTTGGCCTTTATTATCCTTGATTTTATTATTATCTATATAGAGAGGAGAGGATTTATTACCTTTCTGGTTGTCTCCATTATTCATGAGCTTTTCCTCATGTGTGAACAACTGTCCCATGAGGATGTTGAAGTCAGGATCTTGCATGTCCATGTAAGGGTCCATGGTTATGGTGAAGGCTTCCCATTTTTCATCAGCCTTGATATCATTAATGACTTGCCTTACTATTTGTTATTCGTGAATGAATTCACCAATGCTTCCAAGTTGGTTGGCAATGTCTTTCACCTTAGTGAAAAAAACATTCACACTTTTCTTGGGCATTTCCCTAAGTGTTGTAAACTCCATCCATAACTAATTCCCTTACCTTGGTACTTGATAAGAAGAATGCTTCAAGAGCATTCCATGTTTTTTGTGATGTCTTGTAGTTCCTAATGTGTGGAAGTAAACAATTAAAGATAGAGTTGAGAATATATGACATTGCCAAAGCATCCTTTGAGCACCATGCATTCAACCTTTCCTGGTCCTCTTGTGTTGATTGTACCTTGCTTTTGAGTATTGGCATCATCTCATCTTTAGATATGTAGCCATAGATATTCCCTCCTTAAACATAAACCTCCATTCTGAGTGATCATGATGAGTAATTACCTCAATCTAATTTTTCATTAGATGATGGTAATACATCACCCATGATGCTTAATTTCTCTCATACAACTATGAAGAGGTGATGAGATATATGAAGAGATGAGTTGGTGTTGCAACAAACCTACTCTACACCAGCTAATATAGCTTTTGCAAGTGGACCAATCAAAAAGGAGGACCCAAAGTCATGGAATCAAGTTACAATCTCCACCAAACTCGATCAAGTTCAAATCTCATCAATCACCCACCAAAAAGCGTACCTACACTGATTGGTGGGTGGTTAGCTAGATTGTAGGAAAAGTAAAACTCTATATAAGCACCATCCTTCCTTTGTTTCTTGAGTTGTATGCATTCCACGAGTTTCCCACTTATTTTAGTTAATTCATAAACTCCAAAAAGCAACATCTTGCTTGCTTAGCTCATTTTCTCATGATTTCACTCCTCAGATGTAGTTAGGCTTTTCCAAATCTAATTGTACCAGATTGCAAAACATTATTGGCTCTCTGATCCACTCATTTTGATTGATTTTGAGCTTCATTTGGTCTCCCATATAGTGCACCAAATCTTGCCAAAGTTTTAAGTTCTTTGACTAAGTGAGTTGTGATTTGTGAAGTTATATATCTGCACATAGGCAGGGAGTGTTGCAAACAAGTAGCCTATTTTGTAGAGGATGGTTCTCCTAGCTGGAATATCCATTTGGGATTATTTAAAGCTTATTGGGTAGCTCTTAGAGTATATTCTAGAAAGTTTCATTTTAAGTCCATATGTAGGTGGAGTGAAAAATTCAAAATAGTGAGCATATATCACTACTTGTGAGCCTAGTGGAGGGTATCCATCTTCCATTGTTGCATTGAGGTGTTAGAACCATACCCCATCAGTGTTACCAGAGTCATTTTGGAGGATTGGAACATCAATGTTCATCATATTGAAGACTTGAATGGATCAATACAATGTGTGGAAGCACAAGAAGGACTTATCAAAGCAAGAAGACATCAAAAGGGGGCTTCATCGATCAAGATCTCAACTAGTTGAAGGTTAGCAAGGGAGAAGCTATCAAAAGGTAATATCCACACCTTGTAAAGCATACCAAAACTTGAGAAGAATCTAGAAGAGAATCTTAGGGCTCGTTCTAGTTGAGTATAATGCACAAATAGAGAATTTAAAGAAAGGAAATTATCAATCATGGAAATTTCGAGGTAGCAACTACCTTATGGGCAAAGGATTGTGGGGAGTCGTGAGCGGTATGGAGCGAATGCCTCATGTACATGAAACCACTTCAAGGGAAGGTCAAGGCATTGAATGAATGGATAGAAAGGGATAGGAGATTCATATTCATTCTATCCCAACACATAAGCAATAGCATGATAGGGAAAATATAAGACTGGGACACATCCAAGAAGGTTTGAAATACCTTGTAGAGATTGTACTCTTCATGAACTAAGGTAAGGAAGATTCAGCTCAAGAATGAGCTAAAGAATCTTAGAAAAGCGCCAAGTATTAACATAAATGAGTACATTTTGATGGTTAAGGAGCTTGTAGATGCCCTAAGATCAATTGGGATCCCAATCAAAGATGACGATCTTGTCACGCACACTCTCAATGGCTTGAGAGAGGATAAAAAGTGGAAAGCATTCACCACATCAGTTTATGTGAGGGATACCAAAATTTGATCAATTAGTCACATGGTGACCAAGGAGATGAACCAAGGAGGTTCACAATCAAAGGGAAACCAAGCCCAAGTTTTCTATGCTGGCAGAGGCAAAGGCAAAAGAGGAAAAAAATCCCAAGGCAGAGGAAGAGGAAGGTCAAACTCAAGCTCAAGCAACCAAGAAGGTTCCAACCAAAGCTATGGATCAAGAGGAAGAGGAAGGAGTAGAAGATGATAAGGAAGATCACATGGAAGAGAAACATCCAATGGAGAATGCTACAATTGTGGAAAATTGGGCCATAATGCAAGAGATTGTTTGTCCAAAGGAGGATACAATCAAGGATACAAAAGGAACCAAGGTAATTACACTAGTGCTTTAGCAAATTCAGAAAATGAAAACTTGCTTATGATGA